>OY728145.1:934631032-935881032 GCA_963277665.1 Viscum album | reverse complement strand
ATTTGATTTTTAAAAATGTATTTATATTTCAGATGTTATACCTAATTAACCATTTAAATGGAAATAATGAAATTTCTTTTTTTTAAATATATCATGAACCTAAAACATTTATTACAATTCAAATTAAAAAATGTTTCATTTAACCATTTCAAAATTTATCATTTTCTAATGAATTTCTTGTTTTTCCTAACAATCATTTCCATTTTCTATGAATATTAATTATAGATAAAAATGATGAAATTACACTATAATAACTTGTCATTATGACCATTGATGTATCAATGTATATAAAACACCATCAATATGATGAATTAGATCCCCAGGGTGGTTAATCTATGATTGTCCTCTATAATCATAACCTGTAACTAATCAATAGTATTGTTATTATATAACAATAATAATTAATAAAATTTATTGAGGAAATAATTGTAGTTTCTCTAACAAATCACACACCACTAGGTCTAGGAGACTCTTTAACAATTGATTTTGTGGTCAGTAGAAATTACTTACATGTCCCTATTTTATTCCTCCATAATTTTAAATATTATTTCCTTATTAAAATTATTTTTTATTTATCTAATATTTTATTACATAAATTACCCAAAAATGGATATCCAAATTAAACAATAATTATTGAGATGTGACTATGTTATAAAAAGTATTTCATGATAATTTGTAGTGTCAAAATACACCTCTTTTTCTTCCCTTATTTAGACGGGATGATTTTCGTTAGGTTGTCCATTTGGAAGCTCTCATGAAACATCAAGGCAATAGATGCGATGTCACATCTCACTAGGTGACATAGAATCATCCTGGTCCCCAATTGAAATAGAATGTTCGTAGCTCACTGAACTAATATCAAGGTTGTGGGTTTTTCTAATACTAATATGGAAATGTTTGATGTTATGAAAAATAGTTAGTATGTTTTTAACTACCCCATAATATATATTTCAAATAATTTGGGGGTATATAATGATATTGAGTGTCTAGTTAATTCTAATCTAATGAATACATGTAAACTATTAATCTTTTTGTGATTTAAAGGAGGAAGAATACCATGTATTTCCAATGGTACTAACGGTCTCAGCTAATTCTTTATATTTAAATTATGGAAATTTCCATTCCTTGGTCAATGAGACATATTCCTACCCATGGAGGTATTATAGAGATATAATGTTCCCAAATTCAATAATATTTCAATATTAGATTCATCTCTACCAATCAATCACATAAATATAAGTATATCATTCATATTCAGTAATTTGGTAAATTTATTTATAGTGGTTAGTTCTTTCATATCTAAAATTCTTTAAATAATAACACTAAATTCACAAATTGAATGCACATAAAACTAGTGTGATTGGATTTGAATTTAGAATATTTTCATAGTTGTATATGGAAAAATAAACAAATATTCCAATATTGATGTAAAAATTCAAATAATAAAAAAGTAAAAACAATTATCTCTTCAATCCCACTAGAATTAAATGTCCACGTTGAATAAAATTTGTGATGAAATAAATTTAAAGATACATATAATTTTTCTATGAATTTAAATTCTATAATTTAATGTTGGGGACCCATGAATCATTAGAAAACAGTTTAGTTTCAAAATACAGCACAAAAATATCTTGAAATTACATTGTGAAATTTTAAGAAATACAATGTCAATGAATATATATTTATCTCTATATTTTAATTTTCCAATTTCAAATTTATATTTATATCATTATTTTATAAAAAATAAGGGAGAGTTTTAAAATGGTAGATTAGTATAAATGGTGTCAAAAATGATCTGAAAACCATACATCACATACAGACCCCTTGATTCAATGTTATCTTCTCTATAGGCCTCCTAATTCACTTGAAAAAAAAAATTAGAAATTTTTTAGTGTAAAAATATTCCTTAAATATAAATACACATGGAATAAGATATAATTCGATCACATAATAGAATAATGTTATTATTATGAAAAACATTTCCTGAAAAATACTTTTAATTGATAGAATAAAAACTCCATGAAATACAAAATTTTTGAAATAGACACAATATTATAAAAACATTTTTTAAAACTCAATGATGTTGTATGTTTCACAAAATTACATCCTAAAGTAGTTTAAATAAAAAATTTAACATTTTAATAAAAACTAAATTATTTGATCAAAATTGATAAATTTGATCATTTATGAAAATAAAAAACATTATTAATGTATAAATAAGTGTTTATAAACTCAAAGAAACTTATGTGTCATGTTTTGATTATAGACATAGGAATTTTTATGTAAATACAATAGATATTTCTTAATCTATACCTAAAAAACATTCTTTTATGAAATGAAAAAATACCATAGATATTCCACTCAATTCCATCATTATCCATCAATCTAGGTATAGGGAACCACCTAACCAATTTGTTACATAAAATTGTAAGAAATGACAGGTAAGGGAGAAAATGAGAATTATCACCAAAACCATAAAAATATCATAATTATATGATTATAAAATATATCTCTATATTGATATGATAATCCCATTAATTCCTATTAAGAAGAGTTTACATTTCTTATTGAAACCATCAATACAACAATACATTTCCATCAAGGACTACTCAATGTTTGTATCCTTTAAAATAGATTAACTGATACCAGATAAATGTATCACTCAATCATTATAATCAATGATATATAGGATTTAGATTTTTATATTGGGTGTCTCACTCACAAATTATTTAAATACTTTTCAATGATTAATGTCATTACCAATATAGATCTTCAATCTCCTAACATTTAATAAATAGATCATAGATTTTTATAAAATATGTATAATCACAAAAAAGCTCCCCACATATCACTCCTCATGAGTTATATAAGAAAATAAATTCATTGAAATTATAATTAACTTATTCATGAATAAAAAAAATCATAAAAACACATCAGATCACAGAAAAACCAATAATACCACAAATATGGATTTTTTTAATTTCTAGGCATCTACCAATATAAATTCAAAAAAATACCAACATGGTAGATGTATCATCATCATATTAATTTAAATAAGAACATTAAAATTCAATCTTATGCTCAAACTATACTCAATGGGTATTTAATGATTTCCTAAAGACACAAAATAGCATAATTTGTTTCATATATTTTAATGTAACCAGTGATAAAGGGTCCAAAAAAACCATTAACACTTTAATTCATGATTGAAAATATTTTCATAAATTTTAATGTAGTCAATTAATTTGACTATATCTTACTTATTTGCATCATGTAAAGTCTTGGTCACCATGTAGATCATTCCTTCATCTAAAGAGGACATCCTTCCAAATTTCACTAATATCTATGACACATAACAAAACAGTACAAAATAAACCTTCAAAATAATATTATTTCTACACTCTAGAAATTACATCCAACTACTAATAACCACACCAATACATAATGAACTTTCATTACCTTGTGAAGGAAAATATTTCTGGAGATACTCAAATACATAAGTCACCTAGGTATGGTGATTGTACCACATATACTAATTCTTATTTTAAATAAAACAATGTCCTTTATTCTTTATCACTATTTACCTACAACTATTCATTACCTCAATCAGGCTACATCATCAACCATTTTAATTCCATAGAATCAATTAAACAATAAAATATAAAATTTAGAATTCATTTATACATGAAATGACTACTAGTTGTGAATTTATAATTTATCATGGCTAGAGAGAACAAAAATTAATAAAGTAATGGATGGGATAATTACCAACAATTTTTATAAAATCAACATAATTATCTAAAATGAGATTACCTATTTTTTTATATCTCAAACTAAAGGGATATGACATCCTAAATAATTATAATCACAATAAATTATCATGTTTGGGACTATCATCTAGGAAATATTTATAATTTGACGTATACATCCCATAACCGATTTATACATGCCTATTATGAAACAGAATTATAATTATTGAAATAATTAAATAATCTTGTTTGACACCAATTGATTTCTATCTCTCAATATTCTTCTATTTTTTATTATGATTAAAATATACCAAAAACATCAAAAAAACCACTAAATTCACTCTAATAAGTTTGAACATAGTTTTATAACCAACAAAATCCCATAGAATCCAACATAATCCCTATTATCACACAAATGGACTATCATTTTCATTGACACTAAAAATATGGAGAAAATTTTAAAATACATTGGTGAATCCATCTATCAAAAAATAAGTATTCAATACTATAAGAAAAAAAATCTATTTTTTATTTCTCTTCTTCCATCTAATATTAATAACTTATATCTAAGAAACAATGTACTATTCTTCATCCATAACAAATCTCTTAATCATAACCATAGATTTATAACACAATATCCCTATCTCAGAAATCACTATCCATTACCTCCCGGATAGAATTTTGGCCTCAAACTCATGAATATTTATTTGGAAATAAAAGGCATCCCTATCATTCCAAAAAACAGAAATAAATGATTAATGAAATTGAATAAAACATGAAAGTAGAAAATAATATTTGGGATCAAAAAAATTTATATTCCTATATTTATATTTACTAATAAAAATATAATAGTTTCATTCATGTTTCATAAAAAATATGAATGATCTTATATATTTTGGATTCCTATTCCTTTAAAAATTCACTTATTGTGGGTACACATATAAAAAATCAATAGTAATGATATCTCTAAATATCCCGAAAAATAATCCCATGTTTTTAACTCCATCTACAATCACTTCACTTAGATACAAATATATCAAGTACTAGAATATCTATAAGATAATACATATAGAACTCCTCCACTAGAAAGTTGGTTATGAGGAATAACCTTGGTATTCACCCAATAATGGGATGAATGAACTATATGTGGACTTGAAACAACTAATCATACTTCACCATAAAATATAATATATATTATATTTAAATTTCTTTATAAATAACATGTATAAAAACAAAAAATACATGATATAATGTAATTGTTAAACTAAGGAAAACAGTAGTTCACAAGGAAATAATGTAATTTAATAATCATTTCTGAAAGAGAAATTATATATAACAGTAAAATTATTTGTATTTGACATCTTGAATGTTTAATTCCAAAGGGTGACCACTAGAATGATCTAAAACACAATATATATCCATAATACCACCATCTATAAACTCTATAGTCACCAACCATTCTCATCAGATAATATAAACAGATACAAGGTGAACACATTGGTGAGGTTGTATGGGTCAGTATACATTGGAAAAACTACCCAAGTTGAATCATCAATGTTTTTGGGAGGAATTAATTAACAAGTGAAATTGGAAAGGACCAGAGTGCACAAATACAAGTGTAATTATTATAAAAAGGGCTAAGTAAGAGTTTGAATTTTGTTCAAAAATAATATATATCATCTTGATGAAAATAATGTATTCTCACATAACATAGAATGAATCCCCCATAATCTGTGTTGTAGTATATTTTTAATCGGTTTAAGGATTCTAGTGAATATTATACAGTACATCATAGAAGTGAAGGGTTTTTTGCATTCTATTTAAGGCTTGTTGCATTTTGTGAATATATTATTTTAACCAAAAAAAGGTCCATTAATCTCAAAGTTACAAGCACTGAAATGTTTAAAGAAGAATTAGAGATATGTTTTTGTAAATTAATTATATGAAGGTATTTCTTGAGTGAAGAAATTTTAATAGACCATTAGTTTTTTAAAAGGAATTCATGTGAATAAAGGAAGTGTGAACACGTCTTATTTCAACATATTTTAACACAAGAGGTGAGTTCCAAGAAACTTATTGAAAATTTAATATATTTATATGGTAATGTTGGATTAATCATTTAGATGATTTAAATTTTTCATGACCCACAACTTATTGTATAATAAATATTTATTTATAATCCCAAATGAACTATATAAAGGAACGAAGATTATATTTCAATTATTGAAGAAATGATTTCACAAAATCTTAAGGGATTAATTATTTCTAGAACTGGGTAGTTTTATATGATTAGAAATAGTGGAATTTAGTAAATAATTGTAAATAAGTATTAAACCATTTGGATCTAATAAATAAATTCATAAACATTATATTCTCCTTAGACTAGGCATATGTGGGTGGTTTAAGTAAAAAATCATGTTTGCCTTTGCTTTACTTTGTTTTCCACTACCTGTATTTTCTGAGTTATATAGGAGTTCTTTCTAATGGATTTACAAGATCACATATGAGTTTTTCATAATAAAATTGATATACCCATAATCACCCTCACTCTTAGGGTATTTAAATTTCTTAGGGAGAACATGTCATAAAAGGTAAAAAGGTTATAGCTAGTGTAGCTATCCATTAGGTTGAATCAATGGAGGAATTAAATCATAAGGGAATTTGGATATTCAAGATAAAAATACCCTACTTTGGATGGACATGATACATAAATATTTTTTACCATTATGTATGTATTGGTGAAATGATTTTATTCATGGGATCTCTGTAAACATGTATGGTGGAGCCTTATTAAAAAGAAATCACAAAGATAAGGATGTTGACACCACTTGAAATAATATGAAAGGGACACAGTTAGATGAAATCAATGACATGAGGGTGATGTTGTGTAAATTCTAATATATAATGTTGTAAAAGGTGCATAATATTTACGAAGATGATATGTAACAACACAATGTTTCATAAATGGAAATTAATTTCTAATAATCATTTCTCATAAATTAAAAACATGAAACAAAATTACACATAATGGGAAAAAATACCAATGTACTTTTATAGACTACATTTTATTCATAATTTTTCTACTTCTCTGATTGAATTTCAATAATCTGATAGACAAGGATGTGATCAGTAAAATATTTAGAGTCTCATATGACAAAATAAATTTTTATTCAAAAAAAACATAACTTTAAGAATATAAATGTTACCCTTATAAAAATTAATATGACCCTTAAAAATAATAATTATAGAAATTATAGTATAAACAAAATTTACCAATCTTATAAGTGACAATATGATATAATTATATAAAAGCATAATTTAATAAATAATTTTAAAATTACTAATTATGTTTTTGTATTTATATATGTAATAATTTTTTATAATAAAATTTATAAAAAAGTTATAATCATAAATGTTATTCATAAATTAAAATTTTGATGTCTTATGATTTCAAGATAATTTTATAAGACCATATTTAATTGTATGAAGTTTTATAAAAGGTGTTATAAAATTAAAATATATACTTCTCAAGTAAATTATGATTTCAATTAAAAATTAAATTATTCATATGAAGAAAATTATTTTAAAAAAATCATGTTTTGTTTTGGGTTCTACATATCAAAAATTTGTAAGGGTGATTTTCTGTGATTTATCTAAAATACTTGAATTTCTGTAGAATAGTAAAATACAATAATTTATTTTATAAATATATTATTAGATAAATCACCTATTCATAACATCATGAGTAAATTAAGAACCCAAATATATAACACACATTCCCTATTTACTGTATTTAGTCAATTAATCATAACTATTTCTTGTCTTGTGAAGAAACAATAAATTAATGAATATAATATTGAGAAAACCCCTCTCCACTCAACTATAAATAGAAACCCTCACAACCTCATTTCATTATGCCTCTAAATGATTGATAATTGTACAAATTCTACACCATGTTCTTCATTATCCCCTCACACATGTCAAGATCTATTTGTCTCATCAAAATACCAAGTCTAGGTGCTTTAAAGAGGATCTCAATAAGATACTTTTAGAGGTAAATCCTATCTATTTTCTTTTATTTTCCATTCAATTTAAATTCCTATTCTTACTCCCACTTCACACCCCTTTATAAAATTTTTATAAAATATTTTAAACTACATATACTATAATTTTATCATGTTAGTGTAATATCCAACATTGAACTATTCATTATCTCTCTTTTATAAAAAAATAAATTGTCACATGTGAGGTGTCAATTTTCAATCAACATGTTTGATAAAGATTAATTTTCTATAAATTCCTTTAAGGAGATAAATAATGCAATTAAATTGGTAGAAAATTATTGTATATTGTATTTTTTAACATTGTTCACGTTATGTAACTGACTTATATACATTGTACGTAATGATAAAACAAAACATGTTCTTTGTGATTGAACACCGCCAAAATTTACCAGAAACGATTGTTATTAAATTTAATGTAATGAATCATCCTCATGGTATATAAATAAATTCATTATTAAATAATTTTATCTTTTATAAAAGAATTAATAACATGTAATTTAATTTTTGGATGATTAACCTTGTTTGGCCCGAATTTCCATTCATGAATACAAGTGAACTGTTCACGAAAACTAAGATAATAAACACTCATGAAAAATGAATTTAAACTCCATAATTCATCCAATTTATATAAAATAACATAATAAAAACATAATAAATAATAATAATGTATAAAATTATCCTTATTTGTTAATTTATAAATCTAATGTGATTATAAATGACATTAAACTAAATGAATCATTCGAACACAATGAAAGTGTATTTCTAAAACTCAATTATCATTCTTTTGGTTTTCCCTCTTTTACTCCCTTTTCAGTAAGAGTTTTACTTAAAAATCACATACTCGTAATTTTTCATAACTTTTTTGGAATATACATGTTTTCCAATAGAGTTTATTCAAACACTATGTTTTCCAAAATAACTCTTATTTCAAAAACAACTCATTTACTTCTCACTCATGGTTAATTATTCTTGTATCAAGTAAGTTATTACCTATTTAATTTGGGATCCCAATGTATATTAATGTATTATTATGTAACAAAACCCATTCCATTATATGGATTATTTTATATTCAATATGTTTATATGTTTTATGTGGCATTCATGATAATGTAAATGTTGTGATGTGATGGGTGTACCCAAAATTATACAATGCAATGTAACTGTTATGCTATGACAGGTGTACCCAGAATTATATAGTGCATAACTGAATTAGTTAATGTGAAATCCTTAGGAAAAAGGTGAATTATTCATCAAAATGATTATATATTTGATCACAACTATGTGTGGTAGTTTTTAACTAAGACATGATGTTTCATTTTTTGTATTTCCACATTCCATGCAATTTCATAATGATTCTTCACATTACTATGATGATTATGTTTTAATTACTCGCAAACAATGATAAATTATTTCATTTTATTATCTATCCACTTTCAAGGATTTTATATCACGCCTTTTTCATATATATCCTTAAGTGACTACTTGGACTAAAGAGAATTCAAGATCATGTACAAAGATAAAGATGGAATTAAAAAATTATTTTGTATTATAAAAGTTATGTATGGTCCTAGTATTCCTAGAACAATAAACCATTGGATCTTCATTGTGTATTGTTTTTATGTATTTAATCATTAAAATTATGGAATAGTATTTTATAAAAATCATGGTTGATATAGTTTGTATCAGAGGCCCCATTTAGTTAATTTAGTAATTAATATTAGAGAACATTAGTGAGAAACCCTAGTATGAATATAATTATATGTAAGAATACAATAAGAGTTGATAACCATAAGGATAACACAATATAAAATATAACTATTAATTGGAAAAAGGAAATAATTTTTTATTCATGAATTTTTGACTTATGTTTTGTTTTCACCTTTTTTATTTTAGAATATGGTGGGAAACAGGTGAATCTAGGCCAACATCCTATGTGAGGGAAAATGCAGGTATTTATTGAATAACATCCCCCATGGTATGATAGGCTTAGTTCAAAATTTCATATAGATTCTTACCTAGCTATATAATGTTATGAACAATAACCTAAATATTTTGGAACATCCTCCTTCATCTAAGAGGTAGAAACTAGATATCAAGTGTTTTATATAAGAATGAATACCAATGTATAGTGGATCTTAAAATCGACTAGTTTTAAAAAAATGGGTCAAATCAATGGAAAGATATTTTTTGTGCTACACTATTCTAATATGGAGAAGGTGACACTTG
Source organism: Viscum album (assembly GCA_963277665.1). Classification (NCBI taxonomy): domain Eukaryota; kingdom Viridiplantae; phylum Streptophyta; class Magnoliopsida; order Santalales; family Viscaceae; genus Viscum; species Viscum album. The sequence continues at coordinate 935,870,993 of OY728145.1, read as the reverse complement.
TTGTTGATCATCGAGATAGAGAGGCTGAACATTGGTGGGATTTGATTAACAAGAAGAAGCCCAAAGATGAAATTTAAGAGATTGAGTGGAAGGAATAAAAGATAATGTTTCATACCAAGTATTTACCACAAACTCTTCATACAATGATAAAGATAGTATTCATAGAGCTAAATCAAAATGATAGATAATCTATCACAACCAACAATGAAAATTTCCAAATGCATTCATGGTATTATTGGGTATTTTATATGAGCAATGATAGAAAAATTTATAGATTATTTTGTGGATTATAACAACAACGTCAAAAGGCTCTTTAAATTTGGGACATTGGAGATTATCAAGAAGTTGTTCGATGTGCTACCATAGTAAAGATGAAACATGGAGAATGGTCCAGTGGTGTTGGTGATAAGAAATGAAAGATGGAGTTTCATATCAGAGGATTTAATGAGAAAGGTGGAACCAAAACACAACCCCCACATGTCAAAAATGTTAGAAGTAGAATCATGGGACCTTTTTGAATGGAACATCGAAATTATTAAAGTGTGGGAGAGAAGGCCACAATGATCATGAATGTCGAAAAGACATGCAATGGAAAAAAATTGTGGTGGTTGAAAGGAGAGAACCAAAAATGGTACAATGCTACAATTATAGGGAGGAAGGTAAATATGAAATCTAGTGCATTAAACCGAGATATCACGAGGGTAATCAGGATTATAATCAACCAAATACAATGGATAAAAGGAATGATTATTTCATCACTACTGTGGAAGTTGAGAATGATAATGAAGTCGTGCATGGTACAATTCATATTCACTCATGAATGGAAAATTTCTTATTTGATTTGGGTTTTATGGATTATTTTATATCTCGCAAGATTTATTGAACTATTGAATCGAATCCCTGAAAACATGAGGTAGGAATATCCATAAAAACACCTAGTGGTGAAATCACTGTAAACAATGTATTAGAATCTTATTCTCTTAGCGTATGTGAAGGATTATTCTAGTAAATCTCATAATACATCCCTTAGTGGTATTCAATGTGATAATGGGAATTTAATGGATCTTGTTATAAAGATAACATATAATTTTTTTGGAAAAGGTTGTATCTTTTCAAATTTTGAATCATCTCATGATACTCTAAAAATTCTAGGAAGATTGTGTATCTCTATTTAAAATACTTCAATGGTGTGGGTGTTAATTCCCTGTGAAGAATAATACCTCACTCAAATAGTTTAGTCAGAGGAATGTTTGAACCTATCATAAATTCCAATCATTAGAGAATACAATAATGTATTTCATAATGAGTTACCCAAACTACCATTAATTCATGTGGTAGATTTATCAATAGAACTCAAACCCGCCGTTTCTCCTATCTCATGGTTTCACTATAGGATGGATCCTATTGAACTAGAAGAGTTAAAGAAATAGCTTCCAGATCATTTGGATAAAGGGTTCATATTCCCTACTGAATTTCTATGGGGTGCAGCTGTTCCCTTTGTCATGAATAAGGATGGAACAATGCGGTTTTGAAACAATAATTGTGATCTCAAAAATATCACTATAAATAAAACATATCATCTTCTGGCGATTAAAAACCTATTTGATATGTTTAGAGGTGCTCAGTACTTCTCAATGGTGTATCATCATTCTGGATATCATTATCTAAAGGTAAAAAATGATGATATTCTGAGGACTTATTTCCATACATGGTATGGGTACTATGATTTTTTTTGTGATTCCCTTCAGACTTTCTAATTCATCTACAATTCCTATGGATTTGATGAATAGAGTCTTTATACCTTACATTGAAATTTGTTTGTGGTTATTTTTTATTATATTCACATCTACATCAATAGCAAGGATGAACATAAAGAACATCTAATATTTTTGTTTACAAAATTATGGAAGCATAATTCATATTCTGCATTTAGAAAGTATTAATTTCATATAGATAATGTCACATTCTTGGGTCATGTGATCAAATATGTGGGAATTTATAAGGACCCTTTTAAAACCAAGTCATTTGAGGAAAGTACAAGACACCCTAGTGCCATGGAAATCAACAATTTTCATGGATTAAATGGGTAATACAAATGTTTTGTGACAAATTTCTCTTGATTGTTAATCAGGATAACTATGTTGACATGGAAGGGGGTAATGTATATTTAGATGGAAGATTCCAAGTAATTATTCATGGATATAAAGAGTTATATGATGACTACACCTATACTCACATTACTGAAAAGTGGGGAATGTCTTGTGATATATAGTGATGCTTCCAACAAATGTTTAGATTTTTTACTCAAGGAAATTGATAACGTGGAAGTATACACCTCATGGGAATTGATTATGTATGAGAATAACTAACTTATGAAATATTTAGAGTGACTAAATGTTATTTTTTCTTTGAAAATATCGTAGAATTTCTTCTACGGTCAGAAGTGTGACATATATACCAATCATAAGAGGCTAAGGTATATATCCAAATAAAAGTATCCCAACAAGAATACAAGGATATTATTAGATCTAATCTATGATGATGATTCCTCTATTCACAATCATCATGTATAGACGAATAGTGATGTTGATAATCTAAGCAGAAAAACATGCTACTCGATCCATGTTATATATTAAGAAATACCATAACTATATGGACATGAAAAGGATGGATTTGGAAATGATAATGGTAGAGAATACATCTTACCTTTCCAAATATATTTCCCAATCATATATTGAAGGGATGATTAAAGAGGCACAAAGTGATTATTTGGTGTTTCAAAATAAGGTGAATGTAGTAATGGAATGGAAGCTGAAGGAGATCTGTATCTATGATGATGTTGTTATATGGTTTAGAAAAAGGCTCTACGGGTGTTCATCACCAACGATAAAGAAGTATCTTTTATACTATTAACATAGCTCAAATTTAACTATCCATCCTGGTAGAACCAAGTTGTACCGAGATCTCCGAGATCATATTTAGTGGTATAACATTAAGAAATTAATTGTGGATTATATCGCAAGGTGATTGATATGTTATAATGTTAAATAAAGGGGAAACATGTGAAATGGGAAGATAAAACCATTTCTTATAACCATGTAGAAATGGTATAATATCACTATTGACTTTTTCACAGGACTCCTATAAATATCTATGGGAAATAATAAGATATGAGTTTTGGTGGACCGAATCTCCATGACATCTCACATTATCACAATTCGGTATGATATCTCACTTAAAAAACTTGTAAATATATATGTGACGGAAGTTTTGAGGCTGAATGGTGTTAAACTCTTGATTGTCTCTTATTATGATCCATTGATCACTTATAAATTTTGGTGGAGTCTTCAACATGCCTTGAGTAATGAATTGAATTTTAGCCCGACATGTCACCCCCAAAAAGATGGTCAATATTAAATTTCTATTAAGAAACTCAAAGATATTATAAGTGCATTATATTTGGAATTAAAAGAAATATGGGTTCATCATCTCCCATTTGTGGAGAACTCATTCAATAATAGCTTCAACTCGGGTATTCATATGGCTCCATATAATGCTCTATTTGGAAAGTGATGTAGAAATCCATCATGTTAGATGAATGTGGAGAAATAAAGCTACATGGACCTTATCTTGGGAAAGAGCTAATAGAGAAAGATCAATTTAGAAGAAAACATATCAAATATTTTCATAGTTGGAAAAAGATCTATGTTGACAACCGTTGAAGGGACTTAGAGTTTGACATTGGAAATGAAGTCTTCTATCGGGTATCTCCATGTATGTGAGTAATGAGGTTTGAAATGAAAGGTTATATTGTCCCACGGTACAATGTCCACTTTGATATCATTGGTCACATAGGATTTGTGGCCTCTTGGCATTCATATCCACTGAATATGGCTCATGTTCATGATGTGTACCATGTATCAGTCCTAACAAAGTATATTCCAGATACATCCCATGTATTGAACTCAAAGGTGAAACAGCTAGAAGATGATGTCACTTATGAGGATAAATGATTACTGATTCTTGTCTAGAGAGATATATTTCTACACAACAAGACCACCATCCTTTGTAATGTGTTGTAGAGGAACCATAAGTATGAAGTATTTACATGGGAACTAAAGGGCACGATGAAGGAGAACTACCATCACCTATGTTTAAAATGACATTTCGACGGTGAAATTTCAAAAGGGGGGAGAATGTAAAGATCCAATATTTTATCAATGAAAATTCCCATCTTATAACCATGTCAGATAAGATAATATAAGGAAACAAAATTCCACAAAATTCTACTAAATTCCATGTCACTTGTGTAGACTAGTTGTTAAACATAATTTTTTCACTTCTTTGATTTCAATTTCAAGAATCTTACATAGACGGTTGCGATCAGTATGATATTTCGAGTCTGATATAACAATGACAATTTTTGGGAATAATAACATACCCTTATGTATAGCAATGTTAACCTTATAAATATTAATATGACTATTATGAATGGAAATCATAACTATGATAGTATAAAAAAATTATCCATCTTATAAGTGATGATATGACTAAACTATATCAAAGTATATGTAAATAAATATTTTAAAAGACATTAATTAAGTGCTGGAATTTTTATAGACAAGAAATACTTCATGATTAATATTATAGAAAATTTATTTTCAAAAGGTTTAATCATAAATTAATATTTTGTTGTATTATTATTTGGAAATAATTTTATTATACCAAAAATAATTTTCCAAAATGATATAAAATGAGTTACAAATTTAAAAAAATTAATTTTCTTGTAAATGATTATTTTAGTTAAAATATAAATTATTCATATTTAAATTTTTTTTTCATAAAATGGTTTTAAATTTTGGATTATACACATAATAAAATAGAGACGGTGAATTTTTGGGATTTCTCAGAAATACTTGATTTTTTTAATTTATAATAAAATATAGTAATTTACCATATTAATATATTATAAGTTAAATCCACTATTTATGACATCTTGTGTGATGTAAGATCCCCATTATATAACTCACATTCCATATTTACTATATTTATTCTTGTAATAATCATTTTTTCTTCTATTGTGGAGAAATAATAAGTCAATGAATATAATATTGAGAAAACCCAACTCCCCTCCGCTATAAATAATATCCCTCACAACCTCATTTCCTCACACGTATCAAGTTTCAATATATGTAAACTTTCATCCCATATCTCTTCCATATACCATCTACCATGTTCAGGAGCACTTTTTCTCATTAAGAGACCAAGTCTAGGTTTCTTAAGGAGGACCTCAAGTGGATAAATGAAGAGGTAAATACACCATTTTTTCTTTTAATTTCCTTTCAATTTCAATTTCTTTTCTTATTCTGTTCTCACCCCCATTAATCCAAATGTCATGATATATCTATTACATTATATATAGTATAATTAAATCGTTTTAATGTAATATGAAATATTAATTACCTCCCTCCCTCCCTCCCTCTCTCTTATCTTAAAAATGAAATCGTCTCCCATGAAGTGTCTATTTACCGACATCGTGGGTGATGAACATTCTTTTTCCATAAATTACTCCAAGTATGTTAATAAAACCACTAAATGTAGGAAAAAATATTTCAAATTTTATTTATTAAACACTTTTTTGTTCTATAATAGACTTATATACACAGTACTAATTGATAAAATTAAACAACATTGTTGTGACCAAAAAAACTGCCCAATTTTACCTAAAATTATCATCATTAAATATTATCTAATGATTTTTTCTCATGGTATATAAAAAAATTAATTATTAGATCAACTAAACTTATTAAATATCATTAATAACGTGAAATATTAATTTTTTATAATTATCCATGTTTTACACAAACTTCTATTCATGAATACAAGTGAACCATTTAGGAATACTAAGAAAAATAACACTCCTGAACAATGAATTAAAACAATATAACTCATAAAAAGTACTATAAAAGAACATAATACCCATAAGGATTCATAATAATTTATATAAATTTTTTTGGATTTTAATTAATGTGCCTAATGTTATTATACAAGACCTTAAAGTGAAGACGTCATTTAGACACTATGTAAGGGGATTTCTCAAACCCAACTCTCTCCCTTTTGGATTTCCCACTATCAATCCATTTATAGTATATTATTTCATAAAAATAATTTTTCATCATTATAATACATTTTTTGGGATATAAATTCTTTCTATTATAGTTTGTTTCAAAGACATTGTTTTTCAAAAGAACACTTCCTTAAAAAACACACCATTTACTTATCACTCATGGTTGAAAATTATTTTATCAAATAAGTTATTCCATATTTAATATGGGACCCCAAAGTTTATGAATCTGTAATTATGAAATTAAACCCACTACATCCCATGGGTAATTTTATGTTCATGATTTATACATGTTCTGTGTGGCATGAATGATAATGTAAATGTTCTGATGTGACATGTGTGCTCAAAATTATATAGCGGAATGTAATTGTTATGATATGACGGGTGATCCTAGAATTATATAGAGATAAAATTATTTGTTTAGTCTGAATAACCTCAGGATTAATGTGAATTATATGTGATCATGATGCATTATATGTTCACAACTATTTGTGGTAGTTGACCACTAAGGCATGATGTTTCATTTTTTATGCATTGTCACATTCTATGATATTATCTAACGCTTTTTCCCATGATTGTGATGATGGTGTTATGATTATTCTCACCCATGTCATATTGTTTTAGGTTTTTAGTTATCCTCTTACTGTGATATTAGTTCACCCAATTTGGATTTATATACTCAGGTGAGAACTTGCACAATGGAGATGTCAAGAGCCAAAAAAAAGATAGAGATGAAAAAATTAAATAAATTTTTTTGTGTATTAAATGTTATGTATGGTCATAGATTTCCAAATATTTTAAACCTTTGGATACTTGTTTGGTAATTTTTTATGTGTTTTATCATTGACAATATGTAATAGTAATGTCACAAAAGCATGGTATATATAAAAGATAAACATTGGATACACCAAAATATATGGAATATGAAACAATTATTAAAACTTTATGATGCAGATGAATAAGTATTATGAGGCATTCATTGATAGAGTAAACATGATTATAGAGGATATATGTGATCTTACAGAAACCCTAAAATATGTAATGATCATCAAGATCATTTAGAGAATATTTTTCCCATGTGTTAATATTAAATTATTTACTCTATAGGAAAAGTAACCAAAATATATAATGATTGGTAGATTTTATATTACACATATTTCATATGTGATATTGAGTAATGATAGTAAGGTTTTGATAAAATAAAAATCTAATGAGGTAAAATTAAATTCATTGAATAAACTCACTATATTGTATATTTAAGATGAAGTATAAGAGTCCAATGAAATCAAGCCATTCATATAATCCAATATTAAAAGAGATAATGAATTTTAAAATTAAAACATCCACTCACGTGATTTCAATATGAAAGTTTTTGGATCCTTGTAGAAAAATAATCCATGATGTTTCAAGATGATAATTTTTTAAAAATGTTATTATGAAAAATATACAACAAATATGAAAGGTCTAAGATACAATAAGAAAAAATTCATTAATAAGAATAATATACATTCCTAAAAGTACGAAATGCTTAAATGTAAAAATATTGGTGAAATTAAGGAATATAAAGACATAAAAGATGATGTTCCTTTTTTATCTTGGATTAAATAATGTAGAGGAAGTAAAATAGAGAGTAGAAAAAAATGGAGTTTGAATTTAATGAAATATATTATTTTATAGATTAGAATAATCTAGTCAATGGAGATATTTACGATCCAAAATATGTATACAAAATTAAGGAGAATGGAATTCGGAATTAAAGGATGAAATTTAATATCAAAAATCATAAAATCAAATTATTTCGGAGTAGGTTTTTGAGTAAAAAATAATAATAATAGGGAAAAAATGTGTTATTGATGGTTTGACCTACACATTTTTATATTTATACAAATATATCATATATATTGGGTTGAAATCATCAAACAATGAGGAAATGTAAAATATCATGAGATACACTTGAATCCTATTATAAATTTTTGAAATCGGATTGAATGGGAATTATGGAAGATTAAGGAAACTCATTAAGGTATCAAAAAAAAGTTATATGTTTATATAATTAATAAAAACACTTATCAAAATATATCCAATAATACATGGCTTTCTTATAATAATATTGTTGTTATATTTATTGGTAATACCAGGAATATTACTCTAAATATGATGATTAATTTCCTTCTTTCTTATGATTCAAAAAGGAAATAAGTGATGTAACAAGGATGCACAAGAGTTATCCAAAGTTAGATTTTATTCTCAATAAATGATGAGACACTTTAAAAACGTGTTCTCACTTTCTTATAGGTACTATAGAACATAAATTTAGTGATGGAATCCAAGCTCGGTAAAAAAATTATAAGCATATTTTGATGGATATATTTTCATTGGTAGAGGATATGGATATGTGCCTATATTTTTATAATTTATAATACAATAGAATATTACATTTATAACCCATTATTTTTCGTGGGGAAATGAAAGGAATTATCACATGGGTGAAATTGAATAGTAGATTGGTATATTTGAAAGGTGAAATTAGTTCATCTTATTCTATGGATGATCAATCATATTAATAAACATAATTGGTAAAGGTGTGGACATTGATCAAAAAAATAATTGATTAAAAGGATGTATTTGTATAGAATTCCATGGATGTGTGTATTGAGTAGGAGTATGGATTATTCACAGTACATTCTCTATATATACAACAAGAGATATAAATCATATCACATCCATCAATTATGACATTGATGGTGTCGTTATATTTTTCAATGATTATTGATTAAATATAATTTGATTGTTAAAATCTGCATTTGGGAGGAATTACATGATACATGATTTTTCATTGGGTTTCTAATGTCTTGTTCACAACTTTTTATGTATATATTAATTACTTGACTTAGGACATATAGTTACTTCACCAAGATGCATTATACCATCAATAGAAATGATGATATAGTTATTATATAATGGAAGGACCCAATGGGAAATATAATCAATATCATTTAATATGAATATACGTACAATATATAAAAGTAAGATGAATATATTTTTTCATACAACAAGCATGGACACTGAATCCAATAAAAATATTAATATCAATTATGGACAATTGATCTCATGATATCCCTATAATTTCATGAAATTTTAAATACAAATTAATGGTTTTAAAAATGTTATCATCATTCACAAAACATAAATAATAAAATACAAAATATCAAAAAGGGTTCCTTTTCGGGTTAATGTTGAGTTTTGTAGCCCAATATCACCAATCACCATCAATGGAAAGAGTAATATTTTGTTATTCATTGACAATTATAGAATTTTTTCATTCATAATTCTTATCGATCACAATTATAATGTTTTTATTTACATAAATTTGTATCAAAGGAAGTCATAAAATATTATTGTGCAGAAAATTCTAAATCTATAAAATTATAATGGAATGAAATTTTTTGAACATATAGAGGATTATTAGCTAATTAAAAATCAAATAATGAAACATGTTTATGTAGTGAAAAAACCTCAACAAATTGGTATGCTTGAGATGATTAATCATATCCTAAAAACATTGAATGAGTTACTCTTATTCATAAATAACTATTAGAGTTATTTTGGGAAGGAGTTAGTCATGATATCTGTCTATATATCCAATACCGATTTGTTGTTTCTGGGAGAAGAGAAAACTCTATAACGCCACTTCTATAGTTTGATGATAACATTAAAATTAATATAATTTTTTATTGGATGTAATTCCTTATTGATATAGAGAAATATATAAATATTATATATCCTATTGATGTAGTTATTTTTCATTTCCACTTTGTAAATAAGAGTATAAGAGCATTAATATGTTTCGTGGAAATGCTAATAAAATAAATTAAGTTAATATGAAAGGGAATTAGTAAAATATACATAGAAATATTTAAGAAGAGTGTAAAAATTAGTTTATTTGACAAATGCGTACATGTGATGATAATTTCGAGACAATTAATGGAATATATGATTATCATAATAGAGTAAAACTAGAAACTACATGAAAGTGAGAGGACTAGATTGGGATATACGTAACACTGAGAGGGGGGAGAATTAGTGTTGGGGATTTTTTAAACAAATTCCATCATTTATCCATGTACCTCTTGATCTGTTTGGATGTTGAATCTCTTATTATTTTTTCGTTGTCGCATTCAATAATAGAAATCAATAAAAATATGCACATGATATTTTTACAAGGTTCACCACTCAATAAGAGTAACTACATCCTTTCCAGGCATGGATATGACCAGTTCATGGATTCTACACTATGATGTGATATTAAATTACTGTGGAGTGGCTAGAAAAACAATTCTCTAGCTAGTGTGAGTCCCTACACATTAGAGGGGGTGGGAAATAATGTTTTTTCGATGACTGGTGAAGACCTAGCCCAACCGGAAGCGTCTAACTGGTTCTTTAAACATCCTTTGGAGATTGTATTCTTCCTTCTTGAAAAGATAGGTTCCTCTCTTGATCTTATTTAGTTATCTTAACTTAATTCATTGCAATGCAATTGTCAAGAAATTCTTCTTGTCTTCTTCTTTTGTTCTTCACTAGTGGAAAATCAGCTGCACTAGGACTTCTTCTTTTTTCTTTAGTGCAATAACAGAATTCACTAATTGTTCTTCTTCATTATTAGCATAAATCACATATACCAATGTGATTATTCATAAATTGAGGATCAGGTGACAAAGAATCATCTACATAAAACTACCTAAAAGATTTGTAGGCTTTAATTGGACATACTCGGTTCTTCTTCTTCTTCTTCTTCTTCTCCTCTTCTCTCTAGGCAGCAAACCCGTAAGCTGCACACTCTTCTTCTTCTTCTACTTCATCAATGAAAAAACTTCTGCACTAAATCCTACACTTCTTCACACATTTTCTATCAGTGAAAAAACATCTGCACTGATCTCTTCTTCATCTCAGTTGATCAGAAGCTAGTTAGAAAATTTAGAACAAGTCATAGCTTGCGCGCCAATCCTCACTCGTGTGCCACCTTGATTGCGTGCCTCCCTTATTTTACGTGAAAAAAATACTTTTTCACCATAATTTTTCAAAACACAAAACTCTCGCTCCAACTTTGGCTTATACACACTTCCTTTTTGTGCACCTCTGGCAGCTTTCGCGACAAAACTTGCGTGAAAAAACTTGTGCGACAAAACTTGCGCGACACCCTACTTGCGCGCCTTATAAATAACCATTAGCATGCGTGCCGCCTGATTGCATGCCACCTTCTTGCGCGATCAGAGCACCCTCTACTACTTGTTTTCTTAGAGCTAAAATTTTCTCTTAAGTGTTGAGCTTTAAAAAATGAGCAGCCACATCATCTATTTATAAGCATTTTTCTGACTTGCGCAACACATAGACATGCGTGCCGATACTTGCACGACACTCCATCACTTGTCCACCCTTACATCACTACTGAGACACATTTTTTCCTTTTTTATATTTTGATATGAGGATGATAGAATATGACATGTGTGCAACTTAAACTTGTGCGCCCCATATACTTGCACGCCACAGTTGTGAACCACTTATACTTGTGTGCCAAACTTGTGCCCCAATTATACTTGTGTGCCAATTTTTTACTTCCGTTCCAATATTTAACTTGCACACAATTTTATTTCCTTTGTCATATTTTGATGGGATAATATTGAAATATGACTTCTGCACAAATACTTGTACCCCATTACTTGAATACCATTCTTGACTTGCACACCACTGTTGACTTGCGCGCCACTTTCATTCAATTTCCAAAATATCCTCTTTACTCCCCCTATCCTTCATAAGGCTTGCATCACAAGTTATCTAAACATATGATATTTGTGAAATACAAATCCAAAAACATCGGTTTCTTTCATCCATTCTTTTTGCAATATGAATTAAATAGTACTTATTTCATCCTCACTTCAGATCCTCAATTCCTTTTGGCGTGTTAATTACTAAGAACTCCATTTAACTCCCTTCGTAAAAAATTTAAGGCTTAAGGATTCTTCAAACACCTTCAATGTTGCAGACAACGTATCACCCTTGATACATGTATTTGGGAATTTAAGGAAAAGTAAAAGAATCATCTGATTTCAAGGTAATGTGTAATTCATGACCTTGTTAGAATGCCAAGTCCTTCCACACTCTCTCTTCATCTTCATCCATAATTATCTACTTCATTCAAATCGTATTATTATTTTATTAAATTAAGCTCTGGCATGGTTCTCATGCAATCATGAAGCATTGAATTGTCTTCTACAAATCCTCATTCTTCTTCTACCATCCTTAGATAGACGATACCTCACCATTCTTCTCCAATCATCTTAAAATGGATTATACTTCTCCATTCTTCATTATTGTAAAAAATGTGCCACCTTTGACACAAGTTCATTGAACATAATATCATTTCAACAATCATCTGAATTAATCTTCTTAGAGAATTGCTCATGTATGAAATCCAATTATATGATTCTATAAAAATTCTCCAGGTAAACTCACTTCATCCAATCTCCACTAAATTTTTAGTCCTTATTCATATCCTTCTTCATTTTGATGACTATTGACAAAAATTGACAACAAATACAATATTTATACACAAAGTGGTCCCAACATGAAGATGAAAAGATTTAGTAAAATTGATGAGAATAATATAATTGGTTCCCCAGTAGAACTTTTAAATATATGTATACTTTGTTCTCTATAAAAGCCATCACTCTTATAATTTGTAGTGATAAATTGATATGGAAAAGCTATTAAAAATGACATTTGGGTCTAGGTGATACATTTGGTGCTTGACAAAATTTAAATGAATTACCATTAGAGATTATTTCTATGTTTATCATGAGTAAATTCATTGGGACTAAAATAGACTACTATATAAAAACAAAAATTGAACAACATGGTTGTTCAATAAAATGAATGAGTTTAATTCAAGGGTTACTCTTATATTTAATAAAATAATATGTATGGAGCATTCAATCACATGGATATGATGGAATATTGTTTATTACTCTGGTCCATAACAACAATAAAGTAATTCATGGTATTCCATATAGAGTATAGTAACCTGATTCTTTAAAAAAATAAAACCATTTTATATATAAATTACATAAAAATATAACAATAAAAAATAATAAGGTTCAATGTTCTCAGAGTATTAGGTTCATATATCATCATTACATAATAAAAATAAAAAATAATGTTTTCATTATTTAAAGTACCCCATTAATATCTGATGTTATCAATATAACATGTAATTACATAAGGATTTTGTATAAATCAAGATTTAGGTAAATTACTAGTTATTTGATTGATAAAATAATAGGAATAAGTAAAATCAACCAATATTATATGAGTGATAATAATAATAATCTTCCCATCACAAGGAAACAATAATCATCAAAAGATTCATAGAATATTTTTAATGTAATGTGAAATGCTTAATATTCATAATAAGAAAACCTCACAACATTGTTATCAAATCCCACATATAATATTTAAATAATTATATTATCATGTTCATGTATAAAATATGTATACATGTCATATAAAAATTGTTATTAATGAATAAAGAATCATGTTCAAAAATAACAGACATAATATCATGATATATTTCAAATCAAACAAAGAATATTATGGATATATTATTCGATTCTAACCCATTATATTATAAAATGAGCGTAATCATTAATAAAGAAACAGAAATGACGTATATAAAAATAAAAAACTAGAGAAACCTAATGAAAATTATAATTCTTTTCATTATGGTTATAAAAAAAGAATTCATTAAATAAATATTCACACTCCATAATCAAAAATATATATCATAAACTTTTATATTAAATGATAACGAAAATTATCATAGGTCATGGTGATAAAAATATATAATTAAAGCAGAACTAATGAGTTTCTTTTGAAAATAATTTTTTTTGAATTGTCATTAAGGATGAATTGAATTTCACACTATGGCATAGGTGAATGTATACCCCTATAAATATATGTTAACGAAGATTGAAATTGTATTTAATATATATATGAGAATAATACCCAAAAAATAATTGTAGGAAGGAGTCAAACCCAAATGAAAAGAGTTTTTTCAACAATCTTCTTACCATAGGTCTTGGTTTACATATCTATGTTTAGGACTCCAATATTAGAAAATTATATTAATTAAAACATAAAAATATATGTGTATTGTGTTCATTTATTTCCAATTAATAATTTATATTACATGGATTTTATTTTTTAAATAATTATTGTAAAATGATATATATTGTGAAGCTATGTATTCCTTAAATGTATCCTAACATTTTTATTTAATCCATTATTTGATTACAATTTAAATCCATGGAAACAATTTCAAGAATCATAGAATAAATTAATAAATTTTACAAATATATTCTATAGTCTACCAAAAAAATATATAATTTTGTTGATTGGAAGAGAAGTGATGAAGTCCTCATAGGTTGATATGATAGGTCATTTTTGGAATGTGTAAGCATAGAGGGATAGGGAAAAATAATATATATATCTATACTATAACATGTTTTAAATAATAATAATTATTATTAATTAGTAAATATTGAAATTAAATTTGTTTGGATTATTTTGTTTTGTGTTAAGTGTATTAAAAGAAAAATAGATGAGGAACATTTATATAAAAAAAGAAAAAATATTACATTTTTATAAAGATTCTCCCTTCCTTAAAAGGGTGACACCATGATTACATGGTGCTAAATGACACCATAAAATCATTTAGTGTTATATGGAATTGTTATATTGTAATTATATATATATATATATATTATATAAGTTAAATTGAAGTGGTTTCCTAGTGGAATATTGAGGGGGTATTTGTACATGAAAAGAGGGGTATTTTAGGGTTACAATTTTGAATAAAATATAATATCCAATATAAAAAATGTAATATAGATATTTTTTACATAATGTTATATATTTTATTAAAAATAGATTTTAAATAAAATTTTTACACTTTTTAATCTGATTGTATATAAAAATGGAAAAAAATGAAACAATATTTCTATAATGGGCTATTTTATATTTTAACACCTTGGAAACGAATTTAGTCTCAACAATTTATTTTAATTTTTATAAAATTATTATTTATCTTTTTAATTTAAATTTATGTCATGATCAAAAATATAAATATTATTATTCCATTATTACCTCATTAATATGTCCAAAATCATACGGTGCTTTAAAAACAATATTTTTTTATTCTCTCCTAAAACATGAATTTTCTCAGTAGGTTATCAAAAAAATCACCCATGGACAATTTTTTCATGATAGTTCAATTATTAAAAATCAATTTTTAATTTTAAAAATTATGCAATTTTAAAAACTAAAATTAATAGTATAGTATTTTACAAAATACACAAAAATATAAATTATCAAAAAAATATACTTATACATTATTTGAATCTCTAATTTGAAAAAAAATTATGTTTATTATATTATTTATATTTATATAACATATATTTTGTTAAACATTATTTATAGATACTTATAATAAATAGTTAGTTAAATTTCAATCCAAATGGTTAGGTTATTATTCATAATGGTCATATTAATATATATAAAGATTATATTATTTTTATAATTCCTATAAATAAAACTTATTTTCTTCAATCATCAACCAATTAAATTCAAGGACTAATATTCACCATTTTTTTAAAACATTATTTCATTTAATATAATTTTTTTCATTTATATCGATTTTTTCCTATATTTGGCATTAATTTGAGATTGGATTGACCCAAATATTACAATTCTAGTAACATTATTTTATTTTATGTTTAATGTGACACTTTCCATATCTCTATTTTAGACTTAAAACTTGTATATATAATGGTTTGGGTTGTTACAATCCCCCAACCCACCATCATTAAAATTTTCAACTCTTACTTTCAGGTGATAATTTATGAGGGTAATTATTTTTAATTTCATCTACTATGTCCAATGTTTTATGCACATTCATATATTTTCTAAAAAGTAACATGACAATGAGAGTTCTTCTTTCACACAGAACATTATCTATATATCCTAAAATCATCAATACCTTCTCCATATTATATTGATCATGAACATGATTTACAACTTCCAAATTCAGTACATTAGAAAAATTGGGATTTTAATTCTATATAGTAGATAAATAGAACACATCTTGTACTTGATCATTGTCTAGTAGAAGTGATGACGGATAGGACAAAGATGTTATGTGATCAATTATCATGAAGAGGGAAATATAAGTAGGTAACATTATTTCCTAATTTATAAACCTATAAAATATATTATAGGAAGATATTTATATAGAAAATATGTCTCCATATTTATGCTCCATATCCATTCATTGATTATTAGTTTAGCTCTTTTTTCAAATCTAAGAATCATTCATGTGTTGTGGATTTTATTAAAAAATATGCATTATATCATTTAAATAATTTCCCTATTAATATTAAATTATCTATATCTATCCCAACCTGTAAAATATTTACATCACTTACCATATGTAGCTTTGTATGGGGCTATCTGGATACATGAATGGGTACTATAGTGGTATATGAACTGTATATAGGGAAATTGTTGGTCATATCATCCATAAAATACTATTTCATAATCTATCATTATATCCTTATGATGCATAATATTCTTTTCATATTTTTTATCTCTATATGGGTGATAGTTCATAATAAATTTTGACATAATACTCAAAGAATATAGAAGAATCCTCTAGAATTTAGAGGTGAACCCAATATCTTGAGAAGATAAAAGTAAAATTTCAACAACATACATCGTCAATACATCCATTATTTATTTCATAGAATATTACTCAATTGATGGTTCTTATTAAATAAAAATTAGGTGGGATGTCATGGTATGTTGATAAAAAAATCTCATATCATGTCATTTCCGTAGGATTTATTCATATGAATAGAAATATTATACATTGTTAGGTTCTCACATTTCAATATAGGTATGGTTAACATTTAAATCATCCCTTATGCCTTTTTTCTTCTAGAAAATACCTTCTAACCCTAGGAATGTTGATGTATTTTCAAAAATATTCTATTTCTTTTTATCCCACGAGATACCTTGTCAATGATATTGTTTCATCATTGTGCATCCATAATGGATGGAGAAATCTGAGGTATAGAAATCATTAAATATATATTTATTTATCATATATAATAATAGAACAAAAAACCAAATTCAAAATTTAATTATTACATATTTATCAATAATTAATTTAATAATACATCATTCTTTTGTTACTCCCACATTATTTATAATATATTTATAATTTGTTCCCTGATCATCACTTGGATAAATGGTCTATAAAGAATTTTTTTAATCATAGGATATATTCCCTACCGTTAGTAATTATATATCAATACATTTAATATTAATTTTGATTAGGTATTTTTCTATTCAATTTCATATAAATATTAGTAGGTTTCATTCTCAGAAGTGCATCATCTAAATTTTTTCAATTCTATGATGGCAGTGAATTGAGATGTCGTAGTCTTTTATTAATAGAAACCATATTTATTGATAATTTTTTTAGATACATATATGTAAATATAATGTTTAAAAATTTATCATATATATTTCACTCATATATCCATAAAAGAATTGTTAACAATTTATCAATGTCATACTCAAAATGAATAACTCCAAATCATGTATTATGAATTTATGCTAGTGGGTCATCATTTTTTGTGTCATGTGGGTTATCACTCTATCATTTTTCCTCAGTATAGAACAAAAAAATTCTATTATTGAACTGTTATATATATCAAAAAACCTCCACTACGTGAGTGATGTGTGAGTAAATGTGTAATTATTTGTCTCTTTATTATCTCTATAATTATTTCCTCCCATTTTTTATCCATATATACAATAAAAATTTCCATGTGAACTTATTTTTGGGCAACAAAATATTTAGTAGTTTCCCACAAAACAATCATAGAACATATCTATTATTAGATAAACAAGGATCCTTATGAATAAATTTTATATGGTCACTCATTAATCTATTTCTTATTTAAATGAACTATTGAGGTTCATTGACACATTATCGCATTCCCCAAAAATATGATTAATTATATCCAAAGTTCATTCTTATAAATCATATCATAAAAATAATCATTCCATAAAGTCATCAACACAACCCTTAAATTACATTAATGTTTTCATTATATGTTTAATACAAAATACCATCATTAATAAACACTATTTAAATTTATTAATGTTGTGTCTAAGAACTCTATTAATTATTTCCACGCAAATTGTAGTGGAATTTTAATGTCCAAATGGAATCACTATGAACATATAGTGTTCATATATCTTAAAGAAGATCATATTTTGAATTTATTATCTATTAAACAAAATCTAATGATTTCCATAATAAAAAATTTATATTGATAAGTAGTGGTCTCATTGATGTGTATCTAAAAAGTCCTAAGTCATTTGTAATGAATACATGTTCTTCATAATGGTCATTTTGAGATTAATCATCACACATGTGTATTAATCATTGATTATTATTTTCTAGATATATTGTCACACTACAAGGGGATAAACATGGGAATATAATGACATTATCTATTTTCCCTTATAGTAACATATTTAACTCCTCTAGTTCTACAGGTAAATCCTTTAAGGATATTTTTGACAAAATTGTGGCTATAATCCTTTTTTCATTTCATAAATATAAATATTTAAATGGGGGAATTATTTGAAAATATCCATAAATTAAATCAGTATAATGCATCACAATTGGATTTTTCTCCATGTTGATTCTTTATGTTGGATCTACTATTTTATAATGATATGATTCTTCATTTGATATCAATACCCACACAATTATTTTATTTCTTTAAGGGGTTCATAATCATACGTGAATTTAAATAAATTTATTTGATGACTTGGGATATTCAATTATATTTAATTTTCATAGAGTTTTATTTTAAATCTTCCAAATGATATTCAATCCAAGACTACTATTGCGTCAAATTCTATAAAAAATGATTATAAGATTTGGTGAAAATATCATCCCATAGTCACAAATCTGGGAATAGTCTACAATATGATAGTAGTGACAACAATAAAAATATTATTTCACGGAAATCTCCATATTATATTATATGATATGTGAATAAATAATTTTAAAAAAATAATATTATATAATTGAATATATAAACACAAATAAAATAATTTTTTTAGTTATAAAATAATAGAAAGTGGCCATTTAATAAATTTTATTCATGATCTAGCTTAGAATTGGTGATAGTGTATTAATTCCCCATTACCATTGAATTAGTGGTTTCATATGTCGATTCATATAGAAGATCCTTGCCTTGGTCAAATTGTCTAACTTCATCATGTTTCATCAATACTCAAGAGTATGATTCCCATATCTAGTGCACATAAATCCTTTATTACGTGCTCTGATTAAATTCCCATCATACATCATTTAATATATTTAATCTCTAGGTGTATTGATTTTCCATACTAACGTTTCTAGTGATCATATTTATTAAAAATAAATTATTCCTTCACTATTTCCATATCAATAGGGCCACTCTCCAAACACCATCTCTAATTTGAGATCACAATAAAATACATCTTTAAAACTCCAAAAGTATGGTATGGATACGACATTTTAGATATGTGATTTTATACTAGAGATTAATCTATCTATTTATTTATCAATATTAATAATAAAAACAATATCTTCCTTGAAATAATTATGATATTCACATCATAAATTGTGGGGGAATAATTCTATATCTATTTACTCTAAAAAATTTATATATCCATTTTGTTTTGATGAATATGACTTAATTAATTACTAGGAAATATACACAATCTCTATTTCCTCAACATTTTACTTCAACTTTATATTATTGATCATTGTAAACCATTTATTATAATCCCCTTATAAGTGGTATATGATGGAATAATCCTCATCCTTTTTTGGAATAATGAATTATAAAGATGTTCTTTTCCTTATATTTGACTCATTGTCCCATAAAATGCGTATTGTATTGGTCAATTAATTTTTTTTTATAAAGGAATTAGTGGTTAATTTCTCCCCCTTATATGGTTTGGGATGTTCTATATTAATATGAATATAATTCATAACCTAGGAATAAGGGTTAGATACATCCATGACATTAGTAAACTCATAAATCGCTCGATTAGTAATGTCAATCAGATAATAACATCATAATCCATTAATAGTGAATTTGTATTTTATCATTAGGTTCCTATTGATTAATAAAATAGAAAATTAACTAAATATTATAGGTCAATATATCATGAAAATTATTTAATTATCATTTGAAAAAATTATAAATTCTTATCTTATATAATCGTTATTTTTTCCAAATTAATTCCCACTAACCTACATCCAAAATAATTCATCTAGGACCATATACATCAATCTATTTCAACAATAAATAATTAGTTAATTTAGATATATATCCTCATAATGGTTTAATGATTTTCTAATAAACTAATGAATATACCACTATGAGAGTTAGAAAAGATATAGAATTAGCCTCAGCTAATTTTTACTTAGTAATGATCTTGTTAATACCCAATTGACTATTGATGGAGTTATTACCACTATGTGAATTATTTATAATGTATATATATATATTTGTAACTAAGATATCATATATATGAAACAAAATTTTCTATAAATTTTTAATATTTTATGTTTTTTCCTATATTCATAGTTATCCCTTTGGTTTCCACAAATATATTATATTCCCATTCCCTAAAAATAACAAAAAATTTCCTTAAAAAAACAGTAGTGACCAAACTACTTCAAACATGAAAATACATCTTGATTTAGATAATCTATGAAATAATATAACAATATATAATCGAATAGTTTACTATAATTGGAAAATTTGGTTTATGTATGATGACTAATTAAAACAATTTACATATTTCTTATTTACTTCTTATTGGTAAATGAAATTATTTAAGGAGGTTGATAAATATCTATTCAAAAAATCTAAATATGAATTTAAAAGAAAATTTATAATTATAATGGTTTTGATACAATTATATATATAAGGAGATAAGTTGTTCATGTGATAGTTGAAAATTTTAATTTGCGTTAAATGGTTCATATGATTGTTAGGGATAGTAAAAATAAAATATAATTTATGCATGTACGTATATTTATAATATATTTGGAAATGTGGAAAATTAAACATAAGTAAAAATTCATAAGTTGTTAAATTGATTGATCTGATCACCTATGTCTCCACCACTTTAATATACAATTCAAAAATAATAATCCCATAATCTTGGTAGTGA
Source organism: Viscum album (assembly GCA_963277665.1). Taxonomy (NCBI): domain Eukaryota; kingdom Viridiplantae; phylum Streptophyta; class Magnoliopsida; order Santalales; family Viscaceae; genus Viscum; species Viscum album. The sequence goes on along the minus strand of OY728145.1, from coordinate 935,849,500 downwards.
TCATGAATCAAGTACCACAAATTTATGGTTTTTAAGTATGATATTAATAATTTATAATTAATAATGAACATATACCACACATTTCTATAGTAAGAAGATATTGAAGAATGATGATGAAAAGATATTGATTTTCTTGATCAAACCCATAATAGTGACTCTCACAAATCTCCTAAAACATGGATACAATTAAGAATTAGATATTTAATATAATACATAGACCATTTAGATATTAAAAAAAATAAAATAATCCTTTTTTGGATTTTAGAAATCAAGTAATTCATCATCCCTTGGATATTAAGACTAGTTTTTGTGGATATTAGTAGTTTACAATGGTAAAAGAGACTCATTTTATAAGTTCTATGAGCTGAATGAACCTTTTATAAATTTTATGGTTTTAGGAAGTTGTGAAATATCATCCATATTGTATATTACCACAATAAATGTCTGCTTGGACTGGATGAATTGTTGACACATGATTCTTAGTATCCACAATTAGAGGATGGTAGCCAATATGGATGCATCAAATGTTCTGTATCCTCTATCAAATATTTGATAAACATTAGTTGGATGGATAGTTTAATATTTGAACAATTATAGCTTCTCTTTTGCCTCTAGAAGTCAAGTGGAAATCCATCAGCTGGTTAGAGGCTTTTAGGGGTGCATGGCACTTCTTGGCATAAGGCACAAATCATACAGACCCTTGCACCATGTATCCAGTGCTATTAACATTTCTCCAATTTATAGTAGATACTTACCTACATTTTTAAGCCTCCTCTACATCATTCAAAACTCTTATATGATTTTTCCATGTTGATTATAAGGAAATTATATACAAAAGATATATCACCAACCCATTAAAAATACTACAATTACAGTTACCCTAATATTTCATACCATAAAATTACATTTCATTTGATGAATAAACAATAAATTAGCTATAACGAATTACTAAAGAGAGTGTTAGTCTTGTGTTATTGGAAAAAAATATACAATGTCCCATTAGAGAACTATATTATCTCTCACTAGGTTCTTCTTTTCTAGCACCTTCATGGACACATCATACATAACACATATCTTCATAACCTATGAAATTAATCATAAAACTGGGTGAGATCAGATGATTAATAAAGGTAAAAAAGTAAGAGTGTAGACATCATCATTAATATAAAGGTATGAGAACAAGATCATGAATATATAATATCACACCCTATATATATATTATTATAAAAATGATTCCTAGCATAAATATTAGATGTTTGTAAGACATTAATTATTAGGTAATAAATAGAATAATACAAGAAATCATAACATAGGAATAATACATAACATTGTGGCAGACATAGAAGTATATAAAATATGTTATATAGTAGTGAAGTCATCACATCCACTACCATTATAGTGGTATGGGTTCACACCCCATACCATTTATTCTAATTATGGTTCACTCCCATGTTCTTATAAGTAGTATGAGTTTACTTCGCATACCATCTTGGTATTCATGGTAGACTCACATTTCTATCTTAGAAGTCAATATTCACTCCAAATTCCATCTTAGTGTATCTCATGAGATATAAATCTTTACCCACTGAATTGAAGGATGATATAAGTCCCACCTAGGTCATTATAAAATCATAAATACTTGTGATATAAGATCATAAGAAATCATATCATAACTAGTGAAATAAAATGTGTATAACAAAATTCAATAATATAATATCCTATATAAAATAATATAGGTTTCATAATAATTTAATCTAAATCAAAACCCTATAAAATATTTGGGTTTCCATAGAATATAACCCATGAGATAGAAAATGGTTTCATAAAATACAATCCATTAAAACAAAAACCATTTAGATAAAGAATATTAATCAAACATTGAATCATTTCTATATAATGGAATTGGTAAAACAAAAGTATGTCATGAATTCTGGTTAAAAAATTGAATGTTCTTTTAAAAACATTCTTTTAGAAAATATTCTTTCTTCATTTAAAACACTTTTTAAAACATAATACATTTCAAAATTATTTTTCATGGAATATATTTTACAAAACACATAATGGAATATTTAATCCCATTATAATTTTTAAATTTTTTAATTATTTTTATCTAAAATGTTCATTTGATAATTTTATAATGAATATTTTATAAAACATTAAAAAATGGATTTCATTCCGAAGAGATAAATACAGACATGTTTTTCTTGAATTTTTTTTTTATTTTTCAAACCAAAGATCAGAAAGAATGGTATTGATATATTGATATATCTTAATAAATAGATAAGAATATAGACCCTATGATTTTATCAATGGAATCATAATCATAGACAATTCTAATAAATGTTGAGATTGATTGAATAAACTCTTTCCCTATGGTATCTTGGGAAAATATATTAAATGTATGAAAATTTAATTAAATGAAAATTATAATTTTATTAAATTAGGAGACTCATGATTTAACACGTCAAATATAATTATATAAACCTCAAGAAATTATGTTATTGTATAACAAAACATTTTCCACAAAGAAGGTAAATTGAGACCAAATTGTCTTACTGATTGGATAACATCTAAAACATTATCCTCTTGAATGGATGATCATAGAAGATATATGCAAATAAGAATAAATATAATAAGAATAATCATTTAATTAATTTCATGGTATGTATATAAACTATGAAAAATAAAAGTGTGGTGAACATGGTATGTATTTTTTAGATATAATAACTGAGAGAAAACCCATATACATTATATCTCAACAATCATATTACTCATACAAGACTCTTGTAGAATAAATATAATATTTTTATAAATAATTAACAAACCATAATCCTTTTTAAATTACCATATATTATTTTATTATGAATTTTTTTACCCACTTCTTAACAATTCAAGGTTATATATTCTCTTTGAATAATATCTTCTTTGTTATTCGTACATGTTTTGACATATTTTCTCGATCATGTCACAAAAATATTTATTTAACAACTTATAAAATGTAAAAAATTATATAAATGGCATATATATTCAGTATATATGTATTTATAAAAATCTATAAAATATAGAATGATGAAATAGAATACACAGTTCATGGAGACGGTAAGATGTACCTACACATAAACATTGTTTCTCTTTTGTTTATATATTGAATGAAGGTAAATGGAATATATTTATATATTTATATAATATTATTTTAGTAGAATTATTTTTTTATATATGTCATATATTTTAATATAAACCATCCTTAACCCATTTCATGTAAATTGTCAACGAATCACATCACTTTGAGAAGGTTGTACTCCACATTCCCACAAATGATGTTATCATATATATAGAAGATAGAATGTATAAATCTAGGTGTTATAAATGAATTAAATAAGAATAAATAAAATATATATCATATATAAATATTTTTTCAATCATAATTACTAACCATGAATGAAGGTAGAGTAATAATGAGCAACCATCATTTCATGAGGTGGTAGCTCATCATACGTATAAAGAGAATTTTCATAACACATTTGATGGAAGTGTGTGTAATTTTAGTTTATTCTCATATCATAACAGAAAATAGGTATATTTTGGGTACTCTATATGTCATATATCCATGGATTATGGATATTTTAGTTATTGGAGACTAGAAATAAAACTAAACAACTTCCGGAATGATGTAACTTCTTTGTTGGGTAACACCTTTTAGTTTGCACCAAATACATTAAATAGATGGATATCTTCCAAAGAATTGGCTTGTAGGATAAAGAGATACATTTTTAGATATTTTTTGTTCATATCATCATCAATCCAATGTGGCCTTAAAGGTGTGAGTTTGTAGGTCTAGAGGAGGCCTATTTATAGTGGAGGAGATGTGGCACTCCTATAAATTTTGGAAAAGAGAATTTCACCCATGTTTTTATCATTGAATGTGGATCTGATAATGGACCAAATACAATCTATTTGATTATAGGTTAATAATATCTCTATAAAATATATTTTGAACAATTTTTTGGGTCAATTATTTCCTTCAAATTATAGTTTAATTTTTTGTTAAGCTAATTTATTTCTTAATCGGTAAAATTAGTTTAATTCACATTCACTAAACTATTGGGGAAAAAATGTTAGAAATATTAGATATTATATAATATTATGATTACAAATATTAAATTCAGTAGTCCAAATTCCAAACACAAAGGTGTTCGAAATTATTTCAAAATTAATCATGCATTGGGGGTGTCACTGTGGGTTTTTAAAATAAAAATGATTAATTTTTTTCCATGTTTGATGTTCAATTTAAATATTAAATTGATTACATTGAATTAAATTGGAATAACAGATAAATAATTGATACAGTTTTTCTTTTAAATAAAATTAATATATAATTTTACACTATAAACTTATTTTATGAATAAGTGGGATTGAATTAAAATTTATTAATTTCACTATTCATTCAAAAATGATGTTTCTCAAAAAAAATCCCAAAAATTGACACCAAGATAATTTTGACATTTTCATTTGAAAATGATATTTTAAAAAAAATTATAAATGTGTCTAAAATAATTTTAAATATTATTTATAAATGTACATGAATTTTATTTCATTTGAGAAAATATTATTTTTAAACATATAATGACATTACAAAAAATTTTATTATTTCATTTTAATATGTTTTATTTTCATATAAAAATAATAAATTATATATGAAATATTTTTATTAGTATTCTTATAATGTTTTTTAATTGTGATTTTTAACTATTTCAAATATATAATAATAGCAATAAAATTATATTACATAGAAACTCATTTTTTCATGTAATACACATCAGGTCTATGCAACATGTAGAAAAAGAAAAGATGATACAATGTGAAAGGACTGTTTGAATTATTATAATGAGGTAAATCAATGAAAATTAATTCATTCAATCAATGAATAAAATTCCATAAAAAATAAATGTGTTACATTATAAAGCCCGTAAATTAAATTTCTCTATAATAATTCATAATTCTAATAAAAATAAATGAGGATAAGTATTCTTCATCATATCCTCGAGTTCTAAAGTAGCTACCTAAAACTAGTTATTTCTTCATAAAACATTGACTAGGTGAGAGCTCTATCAATTTATAAATATATCTATAAGATCTATAATTTCAACTCGTAATCCATTATTCGAAAGACCCTTCTCCAGTGATAAGACCTATGAGTTTAGTACATGTGAAGGGTTATATATTTACATTTAAATTAAAGATACATGGATCACAATAATCACATGAGAGATATTTGGAGAATGATAAATTGATAGGGTACCATCCTACTATGATCAATAATTTATAAAGGACTTATATACTGAGTTCTTAGTTTCCAATTATTTTTGAACCATCAATCCTTTTTCTTAGGAGAGATTTATTGAAATACAGTCTCGCCTTCTTCAAATTTTATATCAAGTCGTCGGTTAATAACATAACCTTTCTATAGACATTGAGCAATACTAATATGCAGCTGAATAAATATTACATTCTCTATAATTTCTCCAGTGATCTCACACACCAATAGATATATTTATACAAATTCATCCTAGATCATTAGACCATGAAATTTATTCCTATATAGGGATTCATAAGGGTCCATCAAATTTCATGAGTGAAAGATATTGTTTTTTCAAAACTCAACTGGATAAAGGTGTTGATCCCAACCACATTTGAAATCTAATGAACAATTTATCCACATATCATCTAGGGTTTATATTGTTTATTCAAACTAAACATACACTCGAGGATGATAAGTAGTTCTGAAAACAAATTCCATATCAAGTTCTTGCTGAATATATTTCATGAGCATAAATGTATAACTTGGATCCCAATCATATACAATTGAATTTTGTAATCCAAGAAACTATACCACTTCCTTATTGTATATCTAACAAAGCTAACCCAGTGTAAAGTCATATATAATAACGATGATGTGTACTGACATTGTAATTTGATCAACAAGTACCCTTATAGATTTTATCCCTCTATATGTTTTTGGGAATCCGACATCACAATCCATAGTATTGTTATCTCTTTCCCAGTCTCATATGGGTATTCGATGCAACATCCCTTTAGACATTTTTCTTTTATCCTTTACATTATGCCATACAGAGAGGTGATATACAAAAAATGTGATACCTCTATTCAATTCATCCCACCAAAAGTATTCATTGAAGTCTGTATACATATTCATACTTCCAGTATTAATATATAGTAAACAGCTATGAGAATCCAATAATAGATCCTTCTTAAAATATGGGGTGCAAGAAACACATACACGGTTCTCAAACCTTGCCATTCCATCCTGCTCAAGGTTAAACTCTGGATCATTTATAACATTATTTTGATGGTCTACATATCCATTTTATAGCTCTTTAATATTTACATGCGTAGTTTGAGGAAAATTAATTTGATAAAGATAATATTTTCACCATAATTCTAGAGTTTCAAGATCTAACCTTTTCAAATCTAGAAATATTGGATCTTTTTTGATCCTCACCATGGATAGGTTTTCTTAGTCCTTTTAACTCAAAGCACTAACCACCTTGTTTTATTTTTCTTGTTGGTAATATATTGGGATTTCATAATCATTTATTAACTCCAACTATCTTTAATTGATCTTTCTGTACTACTTTTATTTAAATATATATTTCAGACTTTTATGTTTACTATATATATCACACTTTTTCTCAATAAATATAATACATCAATATCTTTAATGAAATTTTTTTTGATACTAACCCAAAATCATGATTTGGATAATTTTTCTCAGGGACCTTCAATTGTCGCAATGTATAAGAGATTACAACATTATTATTAATAATAAAACATTCCAATACAATATTTGATACATCACTATTGGTTAAAAGCCCTTCTATACTATTGTTTAATGTAATCACATGTGTGCTAACAAACTTTCTCTTTAGTTCCATGATATTTTCCTCGCATTCATATATCAAGAGGAATATGGCTCCCTTCTAATTTAACTTTGTTGATGTAACATCCCTGGTAAATGAAGAATAATATATTTTTATATTTATTAATATTTTTCAATTAAATATTAATTTTTCTTTAAAAGGGTTTCTATGTTCGATAGCGTACCTGATACGCAACAACGAGTTTCTTTGAAATATTACGTTCCACACTAATAATATAATATTATCATTTAAAATAGTAGTTATCTCCTAGCCATTATATTGGAGGGAATGAACAGAAACAATGAAAATATGATTTTACATGTTTGTTAAATGTATTTACTTTTATCTAATAATAGTTAGAGGCTGAAAATATGAATGAATCTAATTTTAAGGATAATTTACATGAAAAGGTCGATTTACCACCTTTTAATGGAGAAACCTCATTAAATCTAGTTTTGGTCATTATTATATGTTTTATTTGACCAAATAAAATTCTTCTTTATATTTGTGGCATCAAATTTACTTTGGGTTATTTTTTGGTATTTTTCGGATAAAGTTCATTTTTTATTGAAAAGTGAAAAATACTGTATTTTAATTCAATGGTGCCTTTTAATCTAATTTTTTTACATGGTTAGATTATATTTTTAATTTTTTTTAAAGTTTAAATAGAATATATTTTCCATTTAATCCAATTTTGTTCGTTGGCATTAATTTCAATTTGAATTTGGACACAATCTAGTGTCAATCTTTTGATAGTTCTTGTTTCTTTAAAACATGCTATTTGCTTGCCAAAATGAATTAAATAAAAAATTAATGAAACTTTTATGTTATTAATTTGGAAAAATAGACATCATTTTTGATTTCATAATATCAAAAAATTATTAGGCTGAATTTTTGGTATTTTTCTGAAAAACATCAATTTTTAATGAATAGTGAAACCTCTTAGTAGTAGTTTAAAAACTGAATTTTTCATTTAAATGAATTTTTTCCACTTCTGTGAATTTAATATCAAAAATCCAACATACATGGTTGGTTATTAGGTAGTAAAATGTGGTTCAATAAGATGCAAATAATTTTTAGTGAATAGTAAATTTTGACTTTTATTTACTGCAGTTAAAGGTAAATAAGTTAATTCAAGGTAAAATGAATATTATAATAATTAAAAATTACCTTAACATAGGTCCAAACATTATTTTTGAGTCATTTATTAACATGTAAATATGTGGGTCAATTTTGGGAACCAATTGAGCAACTTGGAAGTGATAATGACAATTTAGAACAATTAACTAAAAGTAAAGGCAAAAATGACATAAACAAATATCTTTTAGTAAATTAATTTTTACAAGGGGTAATATGAATTTTCATTTTGACTATAAATATTATTTTGAAAGCTAAAAATATTTCATACATCATGGTATTTTGGTTATAATTTTTAGACAAAAAATAAATTTAATTATTTAAGACACGACATTGATGCAGTGTTTACCTCAAAAATAAACGATTTAAATAAAAAAAATTATAATGAATAAAATATTAACCAAAACATTTACAATTCCTATAATATGATTTTATTTCGACCATGAGTCATCTTATCATAGACTATAATGATATTTGGACCTTTAGAAACGGAATATAATAATATAATATAACAATATTTTCACACATTCCTAAACAGCCCCTCCTCCCCATAATAAAGGGAGACCAAATCTAACCAATTCCTCACACATCTAAAGCCATTTCTATCATCCAAACTATGGATAATTAATCTCCCTACATCCCTATTCTCCTCCTAGAAGCCTTACCATGGACATAAGTAACATCAAGAAGTTGTTTTGGTTCAAACCAATGGAAGTTACCCAAATTAAATCTAACAGTTTCTCTTAAATTGTTTTCTTTTATTTTACTTCTCCAACCCCTAAACTATTTTTATTCCTTTATTTTGTTACAAAAAAGTATCCTAAATATACTAGAATTTTTTATGAGAAGTATTTGAACTACACTTACGCACAACTCCATCTAATGGGTGAAGAAAATAATGTTTATGTGGATGGAAAACTAACACCTCACAAAAGGATAATTGTTCGATTATCTCATACCGCATCTCACAGTGGACATTAAGATAGAACTGTATTTATATATGATATATATTATTTCTATGTTTACTTTATGCTTTTGTATTTTTTTATATATCATACCATTATGGTTTCCATTACGTGTAAACATGATAATTTCATTTGAGAAAGTGCAGACTACCGCCCCCTAAAAGTGATATGACTTGTTCATACAATATGTGGTACGTATAAAGGATATATTTAATTATATTATATATTATAAAATAAATTAATTATAATAATACTATTTATAATTATGTTTCAATTCCATTAAATACGAAATAGAAATGGAAGTAGCGTTCATGGGTATGTACGGCTTACCATCTCCATGAACGGTGCATTTCATTTCTTAGCTCCAAATGTTATGTACTATTATAAATACATGTATATGATGTATATATATGATATATATGATACCCAAATCATGAATATCATTCTAGATATAATTAACCTCCTAACACATGAATAACATGTAATTATAAGAAGTCCATTTTTTACTCAAGTACCAAATATCGACAAAACGAAGATTATTAACTTAAATGATTAAAAAATGTTTATAACATGGTAATAAGTAATATTAACAGAATAATAAAATTTAAAATGGTTTTTAAGGAAGTATAAATTAACATTAATTTATTATTCAGGAGATTAAAGAATGATCGAGTCAAGTCAGACATGAGGTAAGGTAGATCGTCTCGATCTCCTTTCATTAAGGCATATTTTGTTTTAATACACGACATTATTTTATACGCTATGTAATCACCCCTGACTTTTCAAAGGGAATATTTTTCTACAAATATGTTTTCTAAACAACAAAGAGGAATTTCTCTTTTAACATAAGTGGTGAAAACGACCTTTTCCTCCGCTGTGAGTATTATTTGTTGTTTGGCTTCCTTAATAAGACGTAATTTTTTTAAAATAAAATTAATACCATATTCACTTTTATGTATTTTGGTATTGAAAATGGTTTTGATAATAGATTTTTTATATCAATATATTTATGTGATATATTGTGATTGAAATGTGGAAATGTTTTCTTTCCATTATATTTGTTTTATTTCATTTGATTTTGTAATGGTACTTGGAAATCTGACATGTGCTTACGTGATAAACCATATGACCGGTCGTGCTGTGAAAAAATATGACGGGTGGTTACGTTATAACCTTCAATTCATTAGATATGGAAGTCGGCCATATGTCTATTCCATTTAGTGATATGTGTGGAAGTCGACAATATGGTTATTCAATTTAATTATGTTCAAATCCCATGTTACCTTTATATGTGATGTGTTATTTATATGGGTTTTTTGGTGATTGTTCGGTTACAAAAGGGTAAGTAATTATCTATTATTGGTGAAGAGTATTAACTACTTCATTAATGTGAAAAGTATTACCTATGTTAACTTATTCATGGTGTACTTGTTGTTTTGAAGAACTAACAGTTTTCCATATTTATGTATCCTTTACTGAGTTTTTATGCTCATCCCAAGTTTTTTTAAAAAAATTCACATGACTTAAAAAAGATTGGGGTCAAGGATGGGATCATGGAAAAATCATGTTGTATAAAAACATGGAACTAGACATGACACTTTTTTTCAAGTGTTCATGTTCTGTTAAAAAAATGGAAACTGTGTAGAATTGTCTACTTTGTAATCATTCGATATGTAATAGTAATGTCCTGATTCTCTAAAACTCTAAACCTGAAAATATCCTAAATTTGAGCTTTTCATTTAATTAAATATTACGTAAGGTTTAAGGTCGGGTCCTTATAATTGGTATAAGAGATCGGTATAGATAAATTTATGAGTTTGGGTATTGTTAATTAAATGTCCATAAATTTATTTTTTGTAATATTGAAAGGATATGGCATTTATAGATTACAATATTGATTCACCTATGATATTTCTATGTTCAGAATGGTTTTCTGTAGAGAAAATAGGGAAGCTTTGTTGGGACGACATCAGGAGGAAGACAACCTTCCAAATCAGCAACCTAAGATTATTATAATCGGAACAGAATAGTTTGTTACAGTGATGGCACAATTGACACAATCTATAAATGGTGGTGGTATCCAAGAATGAGCTCAGCCAGATCAACCATATAGGAACATGTCAGTAGTGGAACAATTCATGAGGCAACATCCCCCATCTTTCAGAGGATCATCTGACCCTGTTCTAGCTGAAGGGTGGATTGAAGCACTGGAAAAGATTTTTGATGTTATAGGGTGTTCAGAACACCAAAATGTTTGTCTTACTGTTTACTATTTTGAAGTTGAAGCTGATCAGTAGTGGTCGATGTTGAAAAATATCAGGGATAGTGAGGAGATTGATGCTCTTGATTGGGATGAACTTAAAGTTATGTTTCGTGAGAAATATTTTCCTAAGGTGGTTCGTCTATGGATGGGAAGACAATTCCTGGAATTGAGGCAGGATGATGACTCAGTGGCTGCTTATGAAGCAAAGGTCACTTGATTGGAAAAGTATGCACCAAATTTCATCCAAGATCTTGATAGTAAGATAAATCAATTTTATTCAGGACTAAAGCCACGATATCGAACAAAATTTTCCTATCGTGAGTTAAAATGTTATGAAAAACTTGTTCGATGTGCGGAGAAGGTGGGAAGAAAGTTTACCGATGATCAGGTGTTCTTCGACAAACAACAGAATAAGAGGTCCATTTGGCAGGAAAATGGGAAGAATTCATCAATGAAGCTTAAAGGTAAGTAAATTAAATATCCAACTTATGAGAAATGTGGTAAAAATCCTCCTGGATAATGTTTATCTATGTATGGAAATTACTTCCGGTGTGGTAAGTCTGGTCATATTGCTCGTAACTGTAAGGAAGATGATCAAGAAGGCAATGAAAGACCATCAGTAAGACTATTTAAGTGTAATGAAATGGGTCATTATGAAAATGAGTGTCCAGAAATGAACTCAACTAAGGTAAAGCATCCGGACTAGAAGCAGAAAGGGGTGGTGAAATCTTCTGTACCTACTTCTATAGATTTTGGGCCATCAAATGATGTTGTATCAGCTCAAGGGAGCTCAATATTTTTCGAAGGTTGACTTGAGATCATGGTACCATCAGTTGAAAGTGAGGTATGCAGTCATTCTAAAGACCATGATTCATACTATCTATGGACATTATGAATTTGTAGTTATGCCTTTTGGTTTAACCAATTCACCTATTGTATTCATGGATCTTATTAACAGAATTTTTAGTGAGTTCTTGGATAAGATTGTGGTTGTGTTCATTGTTGATATTATGGTTTATTCCAGAAGTAAATAAGATCATGAAATTCATTTAAGAGTTGCCATGCAATCCTTAAAAAAATAGACTTAATGGGAAATTCATAAAATGTGAGTTTTGGTTACAAAAAATTTCTGTACATGGTCTCATTATTTCAAAAAATGGTATATCTGTTGATCCTGCTAATAAAACTGTTATTGAATAATGGCCAAGTCCCACAAATATAACCGAGATTCATAGATTTCATGGTTTGTAAGTTTATTACTGGAGGTCTGTTGAATATTTTGCAATGTTGTCCAGTCCAATGACTATGTTAACTTGAAAAGGTGTTAAGTTCATTTGGACAAAAGATTGTTATTATTGTTTTCCAGAATTGAAAAGAAGATTGGTGAATGCTCCAATTTTGGCTCTGCCTTCCAGAAATGGTGAGTTTTTTATTTAAAGTGATGCGTCATTGAAATGACATGGATGTTTCCATATGTATGATGATCATGTAATTTCATAATATTCACGTCAGTTGAAACCCCATGAGTTAAATTACACTACACATGATTTGGAAGTAGCTGTTGTTGTTTTTTATAAAAAAATTGGAGGCGTCATTTGTATGGAGTGAAGTGTTAAATATATAATGATCACAAAAGTTTGATGTATATATTCACTCAAAAAAAATTGAACATGAGACAGAGGAGATGGTTGTAATTAATCAAAGATTATGATTGCACAATCTATTACCATCAGGGGAAAGCTAATAAAGTGGAAGATGTTTTGATTCAAAAAAGTAGTGATTCATTAACCACGTAACATTTGGAATGAGATCCTTCGGTTGTTGATTTGATGAATTTTGGAATAGATGTTGTTAGTGCAGGAAATTCTTCTATTTTATTTCAGGTCTCAGTGAAATCATCTTTATTAGAAAGAATAGAGGAAGTGCAGAAAGAAGACAGTGAGTTACAGAAAAAGGTTGAATTGGTTTAGAAGGGTAATTTGCCTGAATTTAACATGATAATGATTGTGTTTTGTGGTTTGGGAAGAGATTATGTGTGCCTTGTGATTCACAGTTGAAGAATGAGTTGTTATGTGAAGCTCATAATTCTCCATTTTTAGTTTATCCTGGTAGTACTAATATGTACAGAGATCTTTTGGAGTATTACTACTGGGATGGAATGAAAAGAGATAATGCGGATTTTACTATTATGTGTTTGACTAGTCAGCAGGTTAAAGTAGAGTGGCAGTTACCAAAAATAATGATTCAGCCTCTAACGGTGCAAGAGTGGAAAAGGGAAAATATATCCAGGGACTTCGTTGTGGGATTACCAAACTCATCTCGAGGTAATAATGCAATCTAGGTTATTGTTGATCGATTGAATAAAGCTTCTCATTTCCTTCTTATTCGAGATACATTGACCCTAGATTAACTTTCTTGGTTGTATGTTAATTAAATTGTTAGGTTTCGGGGAGTTCCCATCTCTATTATATCTGATTGTGATCCCAGGTTTACAACTATCTTTTGGAAATGCCTTAAGAAGTCGTTGGGTGCTGAATTAAATTTTACTACAGCTTTTCATCCTCAATAATATTGGTAGTCAGAATGAAAAATTCCGACCTTGGAGGATATGCTACGTGCTTATTCACTAGATTAATAGGGATGTTGGGACCAAAATCGTTATTTGGTTGAATTTTCTTTTAATAATAGTTTTCATTCCATTATACATATGGATCTATTTGAAGCATTATATGGAAAGCGTTGTCGAAGTCCTACTTTTTTGGATGAATTAGGTGAAAGGAAGATGATGGGACCAGAATTGGTAGAAGATATGGTAGATAAAGTTCATTTGATTTAGAAGCACATCAGAATAGCTCAGAGCAGACAGAAAAGTTATGCAGATAACCAGAGGAAAGATCTTTCTTTTGAGGTATGTGATCATGTCTTTCTCAACGTTTCTCCAGGGAAAAATGTGATGTGTTTTGGTAATAAAGGAAAGTTGAGTCGGAGGTTCATTTGACCATATGAAATTGTAGAAAACGTTGGAGCAGTTGCATAAAAAGTGGCGTTACTTCCAAGTTTATCCCAAGTACATAATTCTTTTCATGTTTCGAGGTTGAGAAAGTATATGCCAGATCCATCTCATGTTTTGAGCCCAGAGGTAGTTCAGTTGGAAGATAATCTCTCTTATGAAGAACAACCGGTCTATATTCTTGACCATAGAGAGAAAGTGATGCAGAATAAGGTAATTTTTCAGGTAAATGTTTTATGGAAAAACCTTATGATTAAAGAGGCAATGTGGGAATCTGAAAATGCTATGAGGGATAAATACCCCCCACTTATTTTGATAAGTGAATAAAAATTGTGAGGACATAATTTCCAAAGGGGGGGAAGGATGTAACATCCCGAGTTAATAAATAATAATGTATTTTCATATTTATTAATATTTGTGAAATAAATATTAATTTTACTTCAAAAGTGTTTCTATGTTCGATAGCGTAACTGATACGCAACAACGAGTTTCTTTGAAATCTTACGTTGCACACTAATAATATGATATTATTATTTTAAATGGTAGTTAACTCCAAGATGTTATATTGAAGGTAATGAACAATACTAACTATAATATGATTATACATGTTTGTTAAATGTGTTTACTTTAAACCAATAAAATTTAGAGGCTTAATATATGAATGAATCTAATTTTAAGCATAATTTACATTAAAACGACTATTTACCATCTTTTAATGGAGAACCCTCATTAAATCTAGTTTTGGTAAATTTTATATGTTCTATTTTACCAAATAAAAATCTACTTTTGATTTGGGACATCGAATTTTACTTTGGTTAATTTTTTGGTATTTTTTGGATAATGTACATTTTTTAATGAATAGTTAAAAATACTTTATTTAAATTCAAATGTGCCTTCTAATCTAATTAATTTATATGGTTATATTTTCTTTTTAATTGGTTTTAAAGTGTAATTATAATATATATTTACCATTTAATCCATTTTTGGTCATTGGAATTAATTTCACTTTGAATTTGGACATAAATAAGTGTCAATCTTTTGATAGTCCTTGTTTCGTTAAAACACGCTATTTGTTTTGACAACAGAAATTAATTTTAAATTAATTAATTAAATTTTTATGTTTTGAATTTGGAAAAATAAACATCATTTTTTATTCAAAATATCTAATAATTTTATGGATGAATTTTTTGTATTTTTCTGAAAAACATCAAATCTTTATGAATAGTGAAACCACTTAGTAGTAGTTAAAAAAACTAACTATCCATTTATATGAATTTTTACCACAATTGTGAATTGAATTTAGAAAATATGACATACATGGTTTTTATTAGGTATTATAATGTGGGTCAATAAGATGAAAATAATTTTTGATGATTAGTAACTTTTGACTTGTTTTTACCGTGGTTAAAGGTAAATAAGGTAATTCAAGGTAAAAATAATATTATAATAATTCAAAATTACCTTAACCCTGTACAAACATTATTGGATGATTAATTTAAGTCCATGGGAATATTTGGGTCTATTTGGGACCCCATTAAGCAACATGGAAGTGATAATGACAATTTAAATTAACTAACAAAAAGTTATGGCAAAAATGAAAAAAACAATTATCTTTTAGTTAATTAATTTTTACAAGGGGTTATATAAATTATCTTTTTGACTATAAATATTCATTGGAAAAATAAAAAGATTTCCTAAATCATGGTAATTTATATATAACATTAAGACAAAAATAATTTAAATTATTTATGACACAAGAATGATGCAGTGTTTACCTCATAAATAAATAATTTAAATAAATAAGATTACAATGATTAAAATATTATCCAAAACCTATCCAATTCCTTTTGGAAGATTTTATTTTGAACATGAGTCATATTATCTTCGGCTATAGTTATTATTAAATCTTTATAAACCGAATATCATTATATAATAATATAATATTTTCACACATTCCAAAAGACCTCCTCCTCCCCCTTATAAAAGAAGACCACTTCTAACCAATTCCTCACACCTATCAAGCCATTTGGCTCATCCAAACTCAGTAAATTAATCTTTCTACAATGGTATCCTCCTCCTATAATCCTTACATTAGACAAAAGGAACTTCAAGAAGTCTTATTAGTTCAATCCAAAGGAAGTTACCCAAATTAATTCTAACGGTTTCTCTTAAATTGTTTTCTTTAATTTTACTTCTCCAAACCCTGAACTCTTTTTATTCCTTTATATTGTAACAAGACCAGTATACTCAATATACTAGGATGTTTTTATTAGAAGGATTTTAAATAAACTTACACACACCTCCATCTAATGAGTGAAGAACATAATATTTCCGGTGATGGTAAACTAACGCCTCACGAAACGATGATTGTTCGATTATCTCCTACCGCCTCTCATGGTGTCCATTAAGATGAAAATGTATTTATATATGATATATATTATTTTTATGTTTTTTTATGCTTCTGTACTTTTTTATATAGCATACGGTTATGGTTTCCATTATGTGTAAACATGATAATTTCATTTGGGGAAGTGCAGACTACTGCCCCCTCAATGTGATATGACTCGTTCATACCATATGTGGACGTATAATGGATATATTAAATTATATTATATATTATAAATTACTGGAATTATAATACTACTATGTATCATTATGTTTTAATTCCAATAAATATGAAATATAAATGGAAGTAGCATTCATGCGTATGTACGGCTTACCGTCTCCATGAATGGTGCATTTCATTTCTTACCTAAAAATGTTATGTACTATTTTAAATACATGTATATGATGGATATATAAGATATATATTATTCCCGAATCATGAGTATCATTCTGGATATAATGAACTGTTGACCACATGGACAACATGTAATTATAAGAAGTCCTTCTTTGACTCAAGTACCAAATATCGAAAAAATTAACATTTTTAACTTAAATGGTTAGAAAATGTTTATAACATGGTAATAAGTGATATAAATGAAATAATAAAATTGAAAAAGGTTCTTAATCAACTAGAAATTGACTTTAGTTTATTTTTCAAGAGATTAATGAACGATCGAGTCAAGTCAGACAAGAGGTAAATAACTTCATCTCAATATCCTTTCATTGAGGCATATTTAGTTTTAATACATGACTTTCTTTTATACGTTGTATAAACACCCTTGACATTTCAAAGGGAATCTTTTTCTACCAAGCATTTTACTAAATGACAAAAATAAATGTTTTTTAAATGTAAGTAGTGACCACAACTTGTCTGCCACCGTCAGTATTATTTGATGTTTGGCTTCCTCAACAAGCCATGATGTTTTTTTTAAAAAAAAATACCATATACACTTTTATGTATTTTGGTATTGAAAATGTTTTTGATAATTGATTTTTTAAGTCACTATATTTAAGTGATATATTGTCATTAAAATGTGGAAATGTTTTCATTCCTTAATATTTATTTTATGTCTTTTTATTTTATAATGGTACTTTGACATTTGATGGGTGGTTACATGATAAACCGTACGACGGGTGGTGCCGTGAAAACCAGGATGGGTGGTTACGTTATAACCTCCAATGTATTGGGTATGGAATTCTGCCGTATGGCTATTCCATTTAGTGATATGTTTTGAGGTCGATCGTATGGTTATTCCATTTAAATATGTTTATGTTCTTAGTTACTTTTATATGTGATGTGTTCTTTATATGAGTTTTATGGTAATCGTTTCATTACAAAAGGGTAAGTAATGATCTTTTATCCAGAAAAGAGTATTTACTACTTCATAAAAGTGAAAAGTATTACAAATGTAAAAGTATTCATGGTTTACTTTTTGTTTTGAAAAACTAACAGTTTTCCTTCTTTGTGTATATTTTTCTGAGCTTTTTATGGTCATACCAAGTTTTTGAAATGTTTTTCATAGGACCTAATGAAGATTAGGGTCAAGGATGGGATCATGATAAAGTCATGATATCTAAAATCCTGGAACTAGTCATGACACTTTTTTTCAATTGTTCATATTTCATAATAAAGAATGGAAACTATGTAGAAGTGTCAACTTTTCCATCTTTTGATATGTAATAGTGATGTCCTAATTCTCTAAAACACTAAACCTGAAAAGATCCTCAATGTTAATTATTCATTTAATTCAATATTATGTATGGTTTAAGGAAGGGTCCTTATAGTTGGTATCATAGGTCGGTTTAGATACATTTAGGAGTTAGGGTATTGTTAAATAAATGTCCATAAATTAATTTATGGTAATATTGAAATTATATAGAATTTAAAGATTACCATGTTTCTTTGTCTAAGATATTTCTATGTTCAGAATGGTTTTCCACAGAGGAAATAGGGCAGCTATGTTAGGACGACATCAGGAGGAAGACGACTTCCAAATCAGCAACCTGAGATGGTCGGAATCGAAACTAAACAGTTTGTTATAGTGATGGCATAATTGACTCAAACTATAAATGGTGGTGGTATCTATGCACAAGATCAGCCAGATCAACCATAGAGGAACATGTCAGTAGTGGAATATTTCATGAGGCAACATCCCACATCATTCAGAGGAGCATCTGACCCTTTTCTAGCTGAAGGGTGGATTAGATAACTAGAAAAGATTTTCAATGGTATGGGGTGTTCAGAACATCAAAGGTTTTGTGTTTCTGTTTACCATTTTGAATGTGAAGCTGATCAGTGGTGGTCGATGGTGAAAAATATCAGGTATAGTAAAGAGATTGATGCTCTTGATTGGGATGAATTAATAGGTATGATTCTTGGGAAATATTTTCCTATGGTGGTTCGTCTTAGGATGGAAACGCAGTTCCTAGAATTGAGGCAGTAGGATTTCTCAGTGGCTGCTTATGAAGCAAAGTTCATTCGACCGGCAAGGTATGCACCAAATTTCATCCTAGATCATGATAGTAATATAATTTGATTTTACTAAGGACTATATCCACGATATCTAAACTCATTAGCCTCTCGTGATTTATAATGTTCTAAAAAACTTGTTCGATGTACGGAGAATGTGGAAAAGGAGATTGTTGATGATAAGGTGTTCTTTGACAGAAAACAGTATAAGTGGTCTAGTTGGTAGAAAAATGGGAAGAATTTATCAAAGAATCCAGGAGGTAAAAAAAATTAAATATCCAACATGTGAGAAGTGTGGTAAAGTTCATCGTGGAGAATGTTTATCGATGTCTGGAATGTGCTACCATTTTGGTAAGTGTGGTCGTATTGCTCGCAACTATAAGGAAGTTGATGAAGCAAGCAATGAAAGGCCATTAGTAAGTCTTTTTTGTGTAATGAAATGGGTCATTATGAAAATGTGTGTCTAAAAAAGAACTCAACAGAGGGAAAGTAGCTGGACTATAAGAAAAAAGGGGTGGTGAAATCCTTTTCAACTACTTCAGCATATTTTGGCCCATCAAACGAAGTTGATCAGCTTCTGTGAGCTCAGTATTTTTCGATGGTTGGGGGACCATCAGTTGAATGTGAAGGAAGTAGACATTCTAAATTCTATGTTTCGTACTAGATATGGCCTATATGAATTTGTAGTTATGCCTTTTGGTATTAAAAATGCACCTGCTATATTCATGGATCTTATGAATAGAATATTCTGTGAGTTCTTGGATAAGTTTGTGGTTGTGTTCATTGATGATATTTTGGTTTATTCAAAAAGTAATTAAGAACATGAAATTCATTTAGGGGCTATCTTGAAAATCATAAAATAAATGATACATTATGGGAAATTAGGTAAGTGTGTGTATTGGTTACACAGAATTTTGTTCTTTGTCCACATTAGTTCAAAAAATGGCATAACTATTGATCATGCTAAAACAAAAGTTGTTGAAGAATGGACAAGACCCAAAAATATAACCGAGATTCATAGTTTTCTTGCTTTGGCATGTTATTACTGGAGGTTTGTTGAAATGTTTTCATTGTTTTCTAGTACAATGAATATGTTAACTCAAAAAGTTGTTATGTTCATTTGGATAAAAGAATGTGATGATTGTTTTCAGGAATTGAAAAGAAAATTGGTGAATGCTTCAATTTTGGCACTACCTTCCAGAAATGGTGAGTTTTTTATTTACAGTGATGCATCATTGAATGGACATGGATGTGTATTTATGCCGAATGATCAAGTAATTTCTTATGTTTCACGTTAGTTCAAATCCCATGAGTTAAATTACCATACACACAATTTTTAATTAGCTATTGTTGTTTTTTTTAAATTTGGAGGCATCATTTGTATGGAGTGAAGTGTGAAATATATACTGATCACAAATGTTTGAAGTATATATTCACTCAAAAATAATTGAACATGAGAAATAGGAGATGGTTGGAATTAAGCAAGGATTATGATTGCACGATCCATTACTATCCGGGAAAATCTATTATAGTGGATGATGTTTTGAGTCGAAAAAGCAATGCGTCATTAGCATTGTTACATTTGGAACGAGATCCTCTGGTGTTTGATTTGATGAATTTTGGAATTGAATTTTTCGGTGCAGGAAATTTTTCTTCTTGATTCAAGTGTCAATGAAATCATCCCTATTAGAGAGAATAATGTAAGCGCAGAAAAAAGACAGTGAGTTATAGAAAAAGGTAGAGTGGGTTCTGAAGGGTAAGTTTCCTAAATTTAACATTTATAATGATTGGGTTTTGTGGTTTGGGAAAAGATTATGTGTGCCTTGTGATTCAAAATTGAATATTGAGTTGTTATGTGAAGTTAATAGTTCTCTGTTTTCAGATCATCCTGGTAGTACTAAGATGTACAGAGATCTTCAGGAGTATTACTATTGGGATGGAATAAAAAGAGATATTTCTGATTTTACTGTGATGTGTTTGACTTGTCATCAGGTTAAAGCGGAGTGGTAGTTATCAAAAAGAATGCTTCAGCCTCTACCAGTGCGGGAGTGGAAATGGGATAATATATCCAGGGACTTCATTGTGGGATTACTGAACACATCTCTAGGTAATAATGAAATCTAGTATATTGTTGATCGATTGACTAAATCTGCTCATTTCCTTCCTATTTGAGATAAATTGTCCCTAGATAAACTTTCTTGGTAATATGTTAAATAGATAGTCAGGATGCATGGAGTTCCCCTCTCCATTATATCTGATTGTGATCCCAGGTTTACTTCTAACTTTTGGAAAGGCATTCAGAAGTCGTTGAGTACGGAATTAAATTTTAGTACAACTTTTCATCCTCAATCAGATGGGTAGTCAAAACAAACAATTCAGACCTTGGAGGATATGCTACGTTCTTGTTCACTAGATTACCATGGAAGTTGGGACAAACTTATTTATTTGGTTGAATATTCGTATAATTAAAATTTTCATTCCAGTATACAGATGGCTCCACTTGAGGCATTATATTGAAAGCGTTGTCAAACTCCAGCTTTTTGGGATGAAGTAGGTGAAAGGAAGATGATGGGACCAGAATTGGTAAAAGAGATGGAAGAGAAAGTTTAGTTGATTCAGAAGCCCATGAGAACACCTCAGAGAAGGCAAAAAAGGTATGCAGATAACCGGAGTAAGGATATTTATTTTGATGTAGGTGATCATGTCTTTCTCAAAGATTCTCAATGGAAAAGTGTGATGTGTTATGTTAAGAAGAGAAAGTTGAGTCCGAGGATGATTGGAACTTATAAAATTTTGGTGAAAGTTGAATCAGTTGCATACATAGTGGATTTACCTTAATTTTTATCCCAGGTACATAATGTTTTTCATGTTTTGATGTTGATAAAATATTTACCATATCCATCTCTTGTTTTGACCCCAGAGGTAGTTCAGTTGGAAGAGAATCTCTCATATGAAGAACAACCAGTCTAGATTCTTGACTATAGAAAGAAAGTGTTGCAGAATAAGGTAATTCATATGTTAAAGGTATTTTGGAAAAACCATATGATTGAAGAGGCAACGTGGGAATCATAAAATGCTATGAGGGATAAATACCCCCACTTATTTTGATTAGTGAATAAATATTGTAAGGATGCGATTTCCAAAAGGGGGGAAGGATGTTACATCTCGGGTAAATGAAGAATAAGATACAATCATATTTATTAATATTGTTGAATAAAATGTTAATTTTACTTTAAAAGGGTTGCTATGTTCGATAGCGTACCCGATACGCAACAACGAGTTTCTTTGAAATCTTATGTTGCACACTAATAATATAAAATTATTAATTTAAATGGCAGTTAACTCCTGGACATTGTATTGGAGGGAATGAACAAAACTAACTACAATATGACTATACATGTTTGTTTAATGTATTTACTTTTATCCAATAAATTTTAGAGGCTTAAAATATGAATGAATCTAATTTTAAGCATAATTTACATTAAAAGGTCGATTTAACACCTTTTAATAGAGAACCCTATATAAATCCAGTTTTGGTCATTGTTATATGTTTTATTTGACAAAATATAATTCTTCTTTATATTTGGGACATCAAATTTTACATTGGGTAATTTTTTTGGTATTTTTCAGAAATAGTTCATTTTTTTAATGAATAGGTGAAAATAATGTATTTTAATTCAAAGGTTCATTTTAATCTAATTTATTTTTATGTTTAGAATATATTTTTAATTGGTTTTATAGTGTAATCATAATATATTTTTACTATTTAATTCAATTTTGGTCATTGGAATTATTTTCACTTTGAATTTGGACATAAACAAGTGTAAATATTTTGATAGTTATTGTCTCTTTAAAACATTCTATTTGTTTTAACAACAGTAATTAAATTTAAATTAATTTATGAAACTTTTGTTTTTTTAATTTGGAAAATAGACATAATTTTTGAATTTGGAATATAAAATAATTCTTAGTCTAAATATTTGGTATTTTTATGAAAAACATCGATTTTTGATGAATAGTTAAACCACTTATCAGTAGTAAAAAAAACTAAAATTTTCATTAAAATGAATTTTTACCATTTCTGTGAATTGAATTTTGAAAATCCAACATACATTTTTGTTATTAGGTTGTATAATTTCATTCAATAAGATGAAAATAATGTTTTTTCAATAGTAACTTTTGACTTTTTTTAGCATAGTTAAAGGTATATAAGGTAATTCAAGATGAAAAGAATATTATAATAATTCAAAATTACTTTAGAACTTGTTCAAACATTATTTTTTGTGTTATTTACGACTATGGAAATATTTGGGTCAGTTTTGGATCCCCATTGAGCATCTTGGATGTGATAATGACAATTTAGATTAATTAACTTAAAGTAAAGGCAAAAATGACAAAAACAAATATCTTTTAGTAAGTTAATTTTTACAAACGGTTATATAAATTATATTTTCAACTATAAATATTCATTGGAAATATTAATAGATTTCCTACATCATCGTATTTGTTTTGTAATTTTTTTACAACATATAAATTAAATTATTTATGACAAAATAATGATGGAGTGTTTACATCATAAATAAATGATCTAAATAAATAATATTATAATGATTAAAATATTATCCAAATCCTATATAATTCCTATTGGATGATATTATTTCGACCATGAGTCATCTCATCTTCGACTATAATGATATTTGGACCTCTAGAAATAGAATATCATTATATAATAAAATAATATTTTCACACTTTCCTAAAGAGGCCCTCCTCCCCCTTATAAAAGGAGACCACTTCTATCCAATGCCACACACCTCTCAAGCCATTTGAATCATCTAATCTCTACCCAATTAACCTACCTATATCTCACTTCTCATCTTAAAAGACCTACCTTAGAAAAAAGGAACTTCAAGAAGTCTTATTGGTTCAAACCAAGGGAAGTTACCCAAATTAAAGGTAACACTGTCTCTTAAATTGTTTTCTTTTTTTTTTACTTCTCAAACCCCTAATCTATGTTTATTCCATTATTTTGTAACAACACCAGTATCCTCAATATACTACGATTTTTTTATGAGAAGGATTCAAACTACACTTGCACACACCTCCTTGTAATGGGGGAAGAACATAATGTTTCTGTGGATGGAAAACTAACGCCTCATGGAACGATGATTATTCGATAATCTTCTACCACCTCTCATGGTGGAAATTAAGTTAGAAATTTATTTATATATGATATATATTATGTTTATGTTTTCTTTATTATTTTTTATTTTTTTATATATCATACCATTGTGGTTTCCATTATGTGTAAACACGATAATTTTATTTGAGGAAGTGCAGACTATCACCCCCTCAAAGTGATATGACACATTCATACAATATGTGGTATGTATAAAGGATATATTTAATTATATTATATATTATAAAATACCATATTTACAACTCCACTATGTATCATTATGTTTTAATTCAATTAAATATGAAACAGAAATGGATGTAGCATTCATGCGTAAGTACAGCTTATCATCTCCATGAACGGTGCATTTCATTTCTTACCTCCAAATGTAATGTACTATTATAAATACATGTATATGATGGATATATATGATATATATGATACCCAAATCCTGAATATCATTCTGGATATAATGAACGTTTTTCCACATGAACAACATTTCATTATAAGTTGTCTATTTTGACTCAAGTACCAAATTTCGACAAAACGAACATTATTAACTAAAATGATTACAAAAAGTTTACAACATGGTAATAAGTGATTTAAAATTAATAATAAAATTGAAAAGGGTTATTTAGAAAGTATAAATTTACTTTAGATTATTATTCATGATATTGAAGAATAATCGAGTCAAGTCGGACATGAGGTAAGGGACTTCCTATCAATATCCTTTCATTGAGGCATATTTTGTTTTAATACACGACTTTCTTTTATATGTTGTATAAACACCATTGACTTTTCATCGAGAATATTTTTCTATGAATAATTTTACTAAATGAAAAATAGTAATGTTTCTTTTAATGTATGTAGTAATAATGACCTTTTTGTCGCTGCAAGTATTATTTAATGTTTTCCTTCCTCAACAATACGTAATGTTTTTAAAAGAAAATAAATATCATATACTCTTTTATGTTTTTTGGTATTGAAAATGCTTTTGATAATGGATTTGGTATGTCAATATATTTAAGTGATATATTGTGATTGAAATGTGGAAATATTTCTTTCCTTTATATTTGTTATATTTCTTATGATTTTATAATGGTACTTGGACATTTGACGGGTGGTTATGTGATAAACCATATGACGGGTGGTGCCGTGATAACCAGGAAGGGTAGATACGTTATAACCTCCAATGCATTTGGTATTTAGTCGGCCATATGGCAATCCCATTTAGTGATATGTGTGGAAGTAGACCATATGGTTATTCCATTTAAATATGTTTATGTCCCTTGTTACCTTTATATGTGATGTGTTCTTTATTTGAGTTTTATGGTAATCTTTTGGTTACAAAAGGGTAAGTAATAATCTTTTATTTAGTGAAGAGTATTTACAAATTCATAAAGGTAAAAAGTATTACTTATGTTAAAGTATTCATGGTATACTTGTTTTTTTTTTTGAAAAACTAATAGTTTTCCTTCTTTGTGTATCCCTTACCATGCTTTTTATGCTCATCCCATGTTTTTGAAATGTTTTTCACATCTCATAAAGATGATTAGGGTCAAGGATGGGATCATGGAAAGGTCATGCTATCTAAAAACCTGGAACTAGAGATGAATCTTTTTTTTCAAGAGTTCATGTTTTGTAAAAAAAATGGAAATTGTTTAGAAGTGTCTAATTTTTAATCTTTTTATATGTAACAGTTATGTCATAATTCTCTAAAACTCTAAACCAGAAAAGATATTCAATGTGAATTAGTCATTTAATTCAATATTATGTAAGGGTTATGGTTGGGTCCTTATAGTTAAAGGATTAGATAGTCATGGGATCATTTCCACAAACTCTTGATAATATAATGCTAAACCATGTAATCTACAGATCCTTGTCATAGTGGATAGTCTAATCCATCATTAAAAAGACTTTTTATTTGATTTATCTACTATAATACCCTCCCTTCATGTTATATGACCCAAAAATGAAAAAAAATCAAGAAAAATTCATAGTTTTTATTTTATTTATATAGTTTCTCATTAATTGGTGTATTTAGTAAAATTCCCATATTGTTTTTATTCTCTTATATTATGCTTGAATAGATAATAATATCATATATAAATACTACCAACAACTGGTAGAGGTGGTATCTAATGACTCTATTAATTAAATCTATGAAGATAGTAAAGTCATTAGTAAAACCAAAATATATTAGTATATATTCATTATGTCCATACATTTTATGGAATTTCTTAATGAGTATATCCCACTTATTGACCATCAATTAATGATATCCATAATGAAGGACAGTCATGGAAGGTAATGAGGTCTGTGAATTTGATCAAATATGTCATCAATATGGTTGTTATTTATCCTGATCTTGTACAACTACACATATTCAATGCACAGTTGCATCCATCCATCTTTATTTTTAAAAAAATGAGTAGGTACAACCCATGGTGAAAAACATTGCCAAATTAATCCCGTATCATGGTTTTATGGAGTTTCATCTTCAATTCCCACATCTCAGTCGGGGCTATTCTATATAGTATATTTGAAATTGGTTTTCCGTTGGGTATGATTTTGGTTGACAACTCAACATCACATTTTGTTGGAAAGCTAGGAAACTCTTCTATAATGAAATACACAATTTCATTGAAAATAAGAATATCTTCGATGTAAATTTTCACAGTAACTATTTCATATAAATATCCATTTTGAATGGGAATTAATACCCATACATTTATTATAATCTCCATAGGAATATAATACATTTTTTAACATTTATGGAAGATCATAGGAGGGTTTAAAATAACAAATGTAATATTACATTCTCTAAAATTGATGTGGGAATAATATAGATAAAGATAATCCATGCCTAAGGTGACATCCAATTCAACCAATAAAATAATGGAAAGAATTGTATAATGAATATCCACAAAAATGTCAACTGAAGAGGAATCTTTGAAAATGGATTAAATCATAATACCATTAATGGTATTTACTTTTAATTCCATATATTACTGTTATAGTGAAATATTAACACCGATATAAATTTTATTTGATATGAAAGAGTGGGTAGATATATAATAAAATAAGACATTAGTAGTTCTATAGTAGATGGTATGTGTACATTTCAGCAAGATGATATCACACCATCATAAGAGAGTGTAATTTAATTATATTTCCCTTTTTCCCTTAGCTTAAGAGTTTGTTGATGTTGATTATCATCACTAGATCTTGGGTTTCAGAATTGGTTAGCATGTTTCCCGTTCTCTCTACACTTGTATCACAGAAGTGTGGGAGGTAAATTTTATGTCGCTTTGTCTATTTTCACATTATTAGATTTTTTCCTCCCATCACATTGGCCATAAAATGAATGATCTTCTTCCCTTACACACATTATAAATTTATTAGGCCCCTTCATTTTATTTCCACCATGATTCTTCCTTCACTTATATCATAAAAGAAATGAATATCTTATTCTCTTCGAGGTTTTTTTATTTTCCTTTAAACTACATCATCATTTTCATTTCAAAATCATGAGATTTAAACATGACTCCATCCTCTAATTCATCATTGATTTTATAAAAAAAAATCTCTTCACAGCTACTAAATTATAATATGGACAATTAATATTTATTACAAGTCATTAATCCAATGAATAACATATCAAATTTACATTTATGGTGGATGATAATTCTTAAAGAGTACCTCCCATGTATTGTGGAATTATCCTCGTTGGTACCGACTGATTAATTTTCCCTTTTCATCAACTCAAGGAAATATTTATCCATATTTTTATATTGAATTATAGTAAATTATTTATTGGAAAATAAGTTCTAGATCTTATTTCATTCTGCAGATTTAAACTCATCTTGTCTCCTTGAATTCTTTATTAGAATCCACCAAAAGTCCATGTTACCATATAACTAATAGACAACAAGAATTATGTTCTCCAGATCTCAGCATTAGATAGTGGAGAATATCTTTTCAGTAGTACTGATCAATTTTTTATCATAAAGTGGATCAGGAAACCCACATAAAGAAGGTGTATGTTTCCTCATGTAGGACATAATAGAATCTTGTCCCCTATGTTGGTAATTTGGAAGTCCACCATGATTCATATATTGAGAAAGATATGTGAGAATAACAATTTTATTTTTTATTCCAACTCTTATAGCATTTAGTTTCATCTATGGAATATCATTACATTGTCTATCATAATCACAATTAACATAGTTCCTTTTGGTTCTACCAATTGACTAAAAACAATAACAAAGTATAAGAAACAATTACCAATATAAATAACCACATAATCATGAAAATTCACATATATGATGTCAAAATCAGGAAAAAAATACTTAATATTGTACCCCATAGATTTATCATATGTTATTCATAACCAATTCCTCTTAAAACCTTTATGATTCTTCATGAGGAGTTTTTGAATTACCAAAGCATATCTATTGGTAGTTTCAAACCATGTGTTTAACAATGTCTATTTTCAAGCACCCGTTTTCATAGAGTCAATCCCAACACACCATGACAATGTTTTCACTGCTAGGTACATTTTTTAAAGGTCAACATCCCCTTGCAGTATCAATAATTTGATTTTGTTGATAGGAACCCAATCACCCTCTCCATTACCCTGATTCCAAGACATTTTCATATAATTTTCTTTATACTTAGACTAATTCTTTGACGTTTCCTTTGGGTTCTCACTAAGGTTTTCACGTCGTAGTTCTGAAGGGTTAAAAAAATTATTTAATACCAACTATTGTGACCCTCTCTATAAATCATTAACATTACATTTTATTAAAGGAATACATAATATCGTACACCAAAAAAACTCCTAAGACAATATTAACCTAGTGAGTTTGGAAACATAAACACTAATACAAAAGAGAACTAAATTACCCACCTTCTTTGATATTCATTGTCAGAACCCTTCTCATAAACATCATTAAAAACACATATCTTCATAACCAAGGAAAGGATACATAAAAGGGGTGAACATATATTATCAATATGGTTAAACAATTGAGATATGTAAAGGTAACCATGATCATATAGTTAGGAGGATGGGATCATGATATTAGAAGATCATAACCTTCATATAATAGATCATTAACAAGAATAATGGAACGAGCATTGTAATTTCAAAAGATATGAATCATAAGAGAAAAACATAAAATAATTACACATGGTAACTTGGGATCATACATTCCATGCAAGAAACTAAAATTAAATAAAACAAAAAATTTCGTTGATATAATGATATTATTGATATAATATTTCAAATTCAACAATATACACCTCAAAAAATATGTTTGGGGTCTAACAATAAATGTGACCCAAATTAGGAAAATTGGGAAAAATATTTTTTACCAATTTAGTAACTTTTGAAACATTAATCCCATGAAAGAAATATCATATACTGGATATGTAAATACAAAATTATTTAATAATGATAATCTTTAAATATTTTCATGGTTTGTATATAAACCACATAAATGAATTGTTTGGTTAAAAAGGAATATATCTCACATATATAAAAATTGAGATGAAATTCCCTTACCTAATGTATTGACTCTCATCATAATCATAGAATATTTCTATATAATAAATATTAATTATTATACATATGCTATTGAAACATATTATTATATCTAATACTAGATAAAATATTATTATGACTTTATATTAGGATCTTATTATTAATTCTATGTTTATGTTTCACATTGGGTAGTATCATCATTTTTCATGATACATGAATCAAATTATTATTATTGATCATCATACTTATATAATGATTTAATTATTACTATAATGAAACAAATTAATTCAATATCATATATATGAAATATATATGGATTTATAATTATATTTTTATTATAGAAATATTAAATGGAATACATAGTTATTGGAGATGGTAGGTCGTATAAAAGCATCACAGTGATGTTTTTATTTACATAATTGACTATATTGGGTAATTTTTCTCTTATTGACTTCATCATTATTTCATATTTTATTAGATATCTCATTAATTCCACAATGACAATAATTTTCACATACATTCTTTCTTGAATGGCTATAACTTTAGGACCCCAAAATCTAGGTACGACCCATATGATATTTTTATGATCATTTATATACATAAATATACCATAAGAGAAATTTGACCTTTGAAAATTTTATTGAATATGATAACTATTCTAATAATATATTTGTAGGATATACAGATAAACATTACAAATATCTATGGTACATATATATATATATATATATTCAGGTTTCATTTTCTTTATGCATTCCATCTTGTGTGACGACTAAAAAATTAAAAATTTTATAAGCTATTTTACAAGTTTGAAAATGATTAAAAACATGTCTATAATGGACACAATGAAAGGAATCTAATTCTTTGTTATTATCTTCAAAATTTATGACAACATCTCGATTTCACCTTTCTTCAATTTCTTTTTATTGGATATTCTCGCACATTACAATTTTCTATAGAGGATACATAATACTTAAAATAAAATTTAACATTTCATTATTTCAATATGAATAATCACTTCCATAAAAAATGGGTACATATGAATAAGAATAAGATAACCTAATAAATTCATGTCATGAAATCGGTTAGGATTTAAAAAATATAATAACTAAAATAAAAATAATTATGGATGTAATATATTTTTTGATGAAAATAAAAGCACATATATGATACCCATTTTTGGTGGGACACATTATTTCCTGATGGGGTGGTTTTAGTTTAAAAAAAATAAATCATAAGGTAAAATGAATTTTGAAAATAATGATAATTTATGTATAGTGAATTATGTAAGGAGATAAATCATTTTATTGGTAGTTCATATATCTGATTCTATATAAAATTATAATATCAATGTTAATAATGTAAATTATAAAATATAATTTTCTATGGAATGTGAGTCAATATTATGTGATACAATGCTCAAATGTAAATATTATAAATTCATAATTGAGATGGTGTATAATAAAAGAATGATCTGAGCTTGTATATCTTCCCAACCTCCTTAACTCTAGAAATAAATAATATTAATCCCTCGATATTAAAAGAAATAAAGAAACCCATCCATGACAATTAGGTTTTTGGAGAATCCTCTTGAGCATCATCATTATAAAAAGAACACATCCCTCTATTTTTGGGATTGTGATCCCATCAAATAATGATGACTATAAGAGGGATTTTGTATTGGGAAACCTTGTTATAATTCTTCGTAGGAATATTTATTCATATGGATATAATTAGTAATGATATATTTGAGATAAATGAGGGAGATTTTATATATTAAAAAAATGAATTTAAATTTCATAATATTTTAGAAATCTAAAAATTTGATAAGAATTAAATCTTGATAGTATATTGGGTGAACATTGTAAAAATATGAGGGGCTAGGGGGAATCCTCTAATAGGCACCAAGAGAATTGGTTACCTTTTGTTATTCATTGGGGATTTGAAACCCATGGTAGAAAGTAATCATTGTTTTTTACAACAATAAATTAAGATCAGACTAGCTAGATCGACACCATGAGATACCTATTATCTAATGCCAGGAGTTATTAGAAAACATTGGGTTATTATCAATTCTAGAAAATATATTGGCTAGTATGTACTCCTCAACCTATTAGATAACATACTGATGGTAAAATTTTAGCATCTTCATTCACCGCTAGTGGGACTCCAAAAGATTGATGATGTGTCTTCTAAGAGCATTATTATCTTGGACACGCAGATCTAGATTGTCGGTGGTTTATATCATGTATCCAACTTTGTATCCACTTCTCCCTTTTCATGTGGATCCTCTAACACATCCAAATATTCCCTTCTATGGTTTTTCCAAGATGCTATCATTCAATTGAAGTAAAATAGAGATTTTAAACATCCTTTAAATACTCATCAAACAGAAATTATGTTTTCAAGTATTACATCACGTGGTTATTCAATAAAAAAAATTACATAAAAGAATATTTTAGATACATATGTGTGTGTTTCTGATAATGAAAATGATATGATAAAGAGAGGTACACAACATCATCATATACCTCGTTAAATCTATCATATTATCAATTTTACATATAATCACTAGAGTTTATAATGAAAATAATTTTGAATATAAACTCACTATAAGGGGTAGAATAACATGGAAGGAATATGTGACGTGGATGAATATTACAAGGTTTATCATAATCATCAACATCATATAATTATAAAAGAATCATCATCATTGCAAATACAGAATCAATTTAATGATTCATGGGATATTGGATCTATATAATAATAAAAAATAGTAATTTTTTCATGAAATAACAAACATAATTTGTGAACAGAGATACTATTATGTTCACACAAAACATATTTATAAAAATAATAACATCAATATTTTAAAAATAAACATGAATCAAGTTCATCAATATAAAAAATAATATAATATGACATATCTCATTTCTCAAGGAAATGAAGTGAAAATAATTCCATTCTATCACATATTGTCATAAAATTATCATAATCATTGATGCCATATATAATGTAAAAATATTACAATTTTAGACTTGATATAAACCCCCTAAAAAGAATGGGATTTATATTGGTTTTTTAAATAATATATTACTCTATATCAATTTAGAATGAAAAAGGTATAAGTTTGAAACATAACATTGGACATTAAATTTTTCCATGAAGGATCATAATTAATTTGGAGAAGTAGAATTGATTTTATAAGAATAAATGATATGTATTTTGAAAAAAACCATTTTTGGAATCATTATGATGTATTTAATATCATCTATACTATATAGAAGAATGAAAGTCCAAAATAAATATAATGTTAATGAATAGTGATATGATGTATTTAAAACGATTGGAGAATAATCCATATATAAAATATACAGATAGTAATGATAAACCCAATTGGAAAGAGTTGGGTTTGAGAAACTCTTTATGTTAGGTCCCATTTTGTTTCATTATGTTTATGACACATGCATAAAATATATATATATATATATATATATATATTAAAAAATTTAGGAATTAATGTCGTGTGGTCATTATTTCACTCAGTATTCTTTATAATCATTTAATGTTTAGATAATCTTCTCTATTAAATGTAAAATGTTTTGATTCTATGTTTCCCTTCAGATTATCCTGAATTTTTTTGATTTCTTCTTTGTGATTATTTTTAGTTTATATTAATATAATATAATTTTTAGAAGTCTAGAAAAAATTTATATAAATTAACAAAAATAATATATAATATAAACAAACTATTCTTGATTTTTTGGATACATACGAATTGTCAACATCTTTGTAGATAGATGATACTAACCGATAATGTGACATGTCAAAATTATAGGATCATTATATATTATGTATAAATATATTGTATATAAAACATGAACAATTAAATATAATTTTTAAAATTTCAACATGAAATTTAAAATTAATTTGGTAGAGTTGGAATTGATTTGAATATAATAATAGAAAAATAATAGAGGAAAATGATATGAAATATAATGAAAAATATTTCATTGTTTTTTTAGACACTCATTTTTCAAATTCCTTAGCTCACTATGTGCTTTGGTTTTTCAAGATTCAGAATATCCATAAGAAACTAATTATATCAAGAGATGAAAATTCATTAGAATATCAAATTTATTCATCTTATGGGTTGACTTTTTATGGTATGGTAGAGGGTTATTTA
The DNA here is from genome assembly GCA_963277665.1 of Viscum album. NCBI lineage: Eukaryota > Viridiplantae > Streptophyta > Magnoliopsida > Santalales > Viscaceae > Viscum > Viscum album. The sequence goes on along the minus strand of OY728145.1, from coordinate 935,815,425 downwards.
TACTATATAAGAGGTTTATTTTTTGTTAAAAATAAAATAACATATAATATAAACGTTAAAACTTATAATAGTGATATTCATGAAAATATAAATTATATTTTATTAAAAATCTATTTTTAGGGATTTTTAATAACATAAAAATGTTTTATTACAACATTAAAAAACGAAAATGGATAATTTAATTTTAAATGGAATTTTTTATATTTATAGAATTGACAAATTGAATTTTATGTTTGAAAATTGAATATATTGATATTAAATGAAAAATTTATCTAATTAAAATTGATTTGGATTGAGATAAATAATTTAAAAATAATATTATCATTATTATATCATTACAATATTGTATCACATTCTATATTTGAGAAACAATATTTTTAATATTTTCTAAAAAATGATGTTTGTTGGAAAATTATCAAAATTCCACACTTATACAACCTCAATATTATAATCCCAAAATGGTATTGATTTTATTATTTTATGACATAGATAATCTTAATAATTAACATAAAATATATGGTTTTTAAAAATATCGTTAAAATACACATTACAATAAATACCTATATGTTCATTGATTATTTATTTTGAATAAATATTTCATGATATTATAATGTGATTATTTTTTTTATTTATCTATGAAAATTATTAATTCCATGTTAGAATATTTTTTAGTTTTTTGAGTTTCTATTTTTAAGTTCTTGTTACTGTTATTGATTTTCATATTTCCATTCTAAATGGTCATATATATATTTTAAAATTTAAAAAATACCTCTTATTCAATTCAATCATCGTCTAAAAAACTGCTCAAATGTTTGAAAATTATTAATTATCAAAATGTGGAATTCATTTAAATTATATTGTTTCATTTTCATAGTGTTATTTTTGAGTGTTATATTTCGTTTAGATCCATGGGATTCACTTTTTCCAACATTGGTTGTTGTAATATTATGGGTATTATTTCACCAAAAATATTATAATTTTATTTGTAATTTTTAATTTTTAATTTTATAATTCTATTAAATAATGTTTTTTATTTACTGATTCATGTGTTTTTCAATATATTATATTCCAATATATGTCACACAGTTTTATATATAAGTATAATTCCATATACAAATGCTTGGTATGTTACATGGACATAAAACCAATATTTTTTAATGTATTACTGAAAGGGAAACTATACATTGTGATTCTGGGTGGTTTTATTAATCATGATCTTGATAGATTTGTTTTCGATATGTTTATGGTGATGTAAATTCTAAGGTAAAACCCAAGAGATTAAAATTATCCACATGATAATTACATTAAACATATCAGTTACCATTATTGAGGAGCCTATTAAAATATCTATATGAACAACGTTAGTGATTAAAGGACTTTGGTTATCATATATGTTGATGAAATATTTTTACTAGTTTTGATGATGAACCATGTAATAATATTTTTTAATTCATGAGTTGGAATTCCCAAATGTCAATGATTGGTGATTTTTTGTTTCTTCACAACCTTAAGGTTATAAAATAAAGGCATGGAACATTCACATCTCAATAATTATGTTCCTTGGTTGATTTAAAAATATTTTTAATATATTATTAAATGATAATGATATATCCATTTTTACCTGGATGAATATTTTAATTGATAACATTGGTAAAGATGTATCTTCTATATAGTATAGTTAGATCACTAGGTTCCTTCTTTTAAAAACATAAATATGACTAGATATCATATTCTTCCCTTATCATATAACATGGTAAAAGTGTAATCCCAAAGCGCGTCACATGCAATAATTGAAGAGAATATTGTCTTATATCCATGGAAAAGTGGATTTATGTTTTCTCAATCGAAAAATATTAGAGGATGTGTTATTGATATATATATATATATTCCTGATGTAGTACATATAAAAACTACAACATCTGGTGGTTTATTATATTTTAGATGGTTGTGTATTTCTTAGCTAAGAAAAAAAACTATAATTAAGTAATCACATAAGAAGATAAAGAGTGTTTAGTCACTCGGATATCTATGTAACTATGGTTAATAACTAAAAATCATTATGATATGGGAGACGATGTGATGTATCCAATCATAATCAATTACTTCAATTCGTGATAAATCTCTCTTATAAAAAATACCATCCTTAAATAAAATACATAGTATATTTAAATTAATGATCAAATAATTATATAGTAAGTGGTTATTGGTTTATTTAAATTTGATCATGATCCCCCAAAACCTCAACTCATTGATACAATGAAAAATACATTATACGATGAGTAATTTGAGAAACATCATCTTGATCGTAATGTCCAGTTAGACCCCGCAAAATATATAGTGTTGACATGGATATATCAGTTGTAATATTATTGTAGGGATTTTTATTTAGGTTAATAAGTGTTTTTTCCTTTTTTATATCACAAATAAGTGACCCTTTTGTTCATTGTCAATGGTGGGGATATATTTTTCATGAAAGGATGTGATATTTATCATCCCCACTCAAAGGGTGAGTAATATTGATACAATGTGATGATCTAATCCATATTAGATTTATTGTAATAAGAATACATGGGGAAAAGTAAATTTATGTCAATAGAATAATATAAGGATCCTGAATTAGTTCTAGTATAATCTTATTCTGGAAAAATAAATAATTGTGTCTATTTTTTTGAAAGAAGGGTCTTATGATTCCCAAGAGATAGACATGGTTTTTTATTTATGATATATTCATGATACATTGATTATTTTATTATATCTAGAGTTTTAGATGATGTATAGTTATTAATGAATTTAGAGTACATGGTTTTTCAATAGGATGGTTTTGGAGATTGATGTTTTTTCGGTAAACCCAATGGGGGAGATTGATGAAAAAAGATCATTCAAAGTGAATCATTAGTTTTTTATAAATCATGTGAAAAAGGGCCTAGAGTGGATAAATACATGTGGTATACAAATTTTAAATTCTATGTAATAGTATAGAGATTGTTCAATAATATTTACACCATTTTAATGTATTGTATGGACCCTTAAACAAGTTAGATAGATTCTCATGGAAATGTTGATTCATATTATTTCCAGGAAAATGATTCTCAATAAATTTATGTTCAAGCTCAAATAAGTGATGTTTTAGAAATGGATTTCCACTAGTGGAGTTGTTTATGGTTAGTGAGAAAGGTGTGACTTATTATTTGAGTACATAAAATTTAATGAATATTTTTTCAGACAAATAAATATTACAATATTAAAATAATTATGATCTAATAGAAATTGTGATATGGGATTACATCTCTTTTTTCATTTAATACATACATGGATATATGTATTAATAATTGAATATTATGTGACCATTAGTTACTTAGAAAATAGATGTTATGTGACTATTTTTTCTGTGAGAATATGATAAATGAACATATATTCCACTTGGAATGAGTGTTAATAAAACCCAAATGGAATTTCCAATAATTTTGTTTTGTGGAACTCAAAATTTAGGTGATCGAAGAGATTCATTGATGCTAACTATTGTGAAACCATGATGTATAGAGAATATCAAAGGAATCTAATCTAGAATAATTACTACACTTAATATTAGGGTGTTATGATTTCTCAAATTGTTTTCGAGTAGTGACTTCAGGAAATTAATGGTTAATAACCAAGAAAATAATGATTCCAACCCAAAAATTATAGTCAAGTAGTGTGATTAGTTATTCTTATACATTCATACATTAATTTTTTTTATTATATTCGTATTAGTCCAGAGTGGGTAATCCTAGAAAACATATGGTTTCTGTCTCTTATTTTTAATCACATCAAATATGTCATGATTTTGAGAGGTATTCCGACACACTATGGAAAATAAATATTTTTTATGATTCTAAAGAAAATAAATATAACATAATAAATACACCCACAACATTGTATTTATTTAACACATTTATTTTATAGGACTTCTTGTTTTTAGTTTAATTAATTGTTATTCATTACGGGTGTTACACGCGACCCAATGTTTTAATGAACAATGATATAATATTAATATAATTTTTAAAGTAATATCATTATAAAATATCAATTAATAATAATTTTATTAATAGGAATAAAATTATTAAATAATAAGTTTATTAGTTTTATATAAATAATTTATATTAAAAAATATAATCTCTTCTAAAGTAAATTGTTTGTACCTTCTTGAAAACTATATTGGTAAAAAGTATTTCTATTGATTTTTTTTGAAAAAATAATAAAATTAATTTTTAACGCTTTTAGAAATAACTGAAAAAAATAACTTCATTAAAAAAAAATACATGAATCAAAATAGTGTAATTGTTTTAGAATTTTTTATATTGATGAATATTAGAAAGTAGTGAGTTTTTAATAAAAACATACATTTCATTTAAAGACATTACAAGATAAATTTTTATAATACTATTATAAAAATAAAAATATTTTAATTATATATTGACAAATATATTTTAGGTCATTATAATAAATTTTATTTTAAATTTTGATATTTATACCTTACGTATATATAAATAAATTAGTTGGAAATCATCTCCTTCATCACTTAAATGGAGAATTTAAAATTAAATGTGTCAAATTTTATGAATTGGATTTTATGAAATGAAGGAAAAAGTTTTACTCAGAAACATTAATAACATATAATATGTTCTACCTAATTTTTTGTCAAAATTAATAGTAAAAAATGAAAAAATTAATTACTAAAATTATGATTACAACAGTTTTATATGAGTTAAAAAATATAGCATATTAAATTATGTAGAAACATTAATAAAAAACTATATATTTATATTTATACCTTATATCATAAAATATTTAATAATTTGATCATGATTAAATCATGGCTTTAACATTTTCTTTTTTGAAATTTCAAGTGAGTCCTCCCCTTATTTATGAGAGGCCACCCCATCATGTCTCTACTCTACAGTTTGAAAAAAAAATTCAACCAATAAAAAGAAAAATAAATTCATTTTATATAAATAGTCTTATTTAGGGAATTATTTTTAATAGGAACCCCTTTTTATATGTATTAGGTATAAGTATAAATGGGTTCTATAAATAAGAGGTAAAATACTTAACCCGTAATTTTTACTTTATTTATTTCACTAAATAATTAATATATTATTAAACCATGATTATATAAAAATATATTTATATAAAATATACTAAAATTTTATTTAGTTGGATTAATTAGAAAAAAATATTTCATTTTTCATTAAGTGTCCAATGAAGCCCTCGATCACGAGTATGACTGACTACACCTCATGAAAAAATATAATATATTTTCTATCACTACTTATCAAGGATGAGTATAATTTTGGTTTTAACAAATTTATATGATAATTTTTTAATAATTATAAACATTGAATTATAATATCACATTAACCTTCATACTTTCCATTCTATGGGAGTACTAAAACACTGATCACATATTTGGCTGACTACCACCTCACGAAGCAATGTGACTATATACTTATTTAAAAATTAAATGAAGTGTAAGAAGGATAGTATTAGTAAAAATATGTTATATTATATAAATAATAATTATTTTGAAAATTTATTACATTATTTACATTTCATTTACATCATATATCACGAAATTCTAAATAGGGTTCACACATTCGTATGACCAACCATCAACATTATTAGTGTAGCTCATTTTATATATCCATAATTAATTGAATTATATATATATATAATGAATATATATGATATTTATATAGTGGATAACATTATTAAAATTACATAACCATGATCAAAATAAAAAAACAAACCAAAACATACAAGAAAAATGAAGTAGTTATTATATAAAACATGATGTTAACATGGAATTGTTAACGAACAGCTTATAAAGGGTCTTAAGTAAATCATATGTGGTATTATACATATGATTATATTTCTTTATTATATTTACAATAGTATTTCTTTTATTATGCAATATTTTTGAACATGTTCGAAATAATTCAACACTCAAGGTAAGGGATTTTTATCTCACATTAATTTCTATGGGGCCGATGCATTATACCCCACTTTTTTAATTTGTGTGGTGTTTATATATACTTCAAATTAATTTATTTTATTTTTTTATAATTAAAATTATGGCATATAAATACCCATATATGTTCATTTCATATATAGGGCTTCTGAGTCAAATATTTCCAATGTGGTAAAAATTTACATTACAAGATCATTTTTTATCATGGTTATTTATGATTATGTATCAAATGAAGAAATATTATGATCTAATTCACATGAATCATTTTTTTTCTTCCACTAGTTTTTTCAATAGAATACATGTTTTCCATTAATTTTCCTCTCTTTATATACTCATGAATCTAAAATAATGTTATTAATGAAAACGCATATTTATTTCCCTTTTGGATCGACAAACCAATTTCTTTGATTTCAATGTATTCAAAAATTAATTTTTATAATGATTTATTTGATTAAAATGACTTTCAAAATTAATTTTTACCGTTGTATAAATTTTTATAAAATATATATATTGATTCTTATTTTTTTAAAAATTTCCCTTTAGAATTTTTATCGAAAAATTGAATTGAATCTTGGTTTTAGCACGTATGTAATGAAAAAAAAATTCTCCCATCATAACCACTCAAATAGTTGATTCTTTGACAAATTTTTAGAATTTTTATTTAAAATAATAGTTTTAACTCAATATTTCTGAAATTTGTTTTAGTTTCATGATGTTATTTATAATAGAAATTTTATTTTCCTCAATAATGTTTTAATATATTTTTATGGAATTTCAATTCATCGAATACAATAACTATCAGTGTTGCTTATGTATTATTGGGGATATTATGAAATTGTAACATTATAATTCATTATATATATGGTTTATTTTTATGATTATGTTGAAAATATGTTTATGAAACCTATTTAATTCTACAAGTTTTTCCATGATGAATTATTTTTGATACCAACTAATTTTTCAGGGATTATGATATGATGAATGTTTTATAATATCATGGAATATAAATATATTAATTCTGTATTAGGTGGGAGATATACCTCTATATAATTTATTTAGTAACGAATTATATATAATTACCTATTATATGTGGAAATGGAGGATGTGCTTGATCAACTATGGGAAAAATTTGATGGGATTGATCCAATATGGGAAACAGGTTATAATGAGACATATATTATGAATCACAAATTTGTGTTTAGTACTATTCATTAATGATTTTATGTTCTCAGATATTAATAATGACATATTAATTTTTTATATATATATTATGGTTCTAAACTTATACAATTTGAACTTATGGTTTTGATTTATTTATGATGTTTTCTCACACTTATAGTTCATATATGTTAATATGGTGAATTTTCAAGCCATGGATCACATCTAAAATCCATTATAGATTGGGTTTTAACATTTAAGGTCATTTTCATTATTTTATATTCTTATGAATATATTATGATATCATATGATCTTTTTTTCATATCTTCCATAATTATCCTTACTATGCATATGATCTCACCCTTTCATATGTGTCCCTTCTCATAGTTAAAAAAAGTTTTTAGAATGCTATATTTATAAAGTGTATTAAATCGGAATATATATGGTATATCTTGAATAACATTAATGAAACAATAATATGATGTATCTCATCTCCAAACACTCTAAACTATTATGGTACATAGGAATTTAATTTTGTAATTTATTAAATTTTTATCTAATAAGATTTAATATCTATATATGAAAATCATGGGTTGTAATAGATGGTAACATTAGCACTATTTTTTAACCTTTAGAAACATAAATGTGAAAAAATTATATATATCATTAAGGTTATGTCTTTGGTTCACTCTATGTATATGTCTAATGATAAGTTAACATATTATAAAATATCTTCAAATTATAGTGAATTATATATAAAGTGGTTTTCATGAAATAATATCCATATATATATACTAGAAGTAGATGTGTAACTAGAACAATTATACCAAGAATTAATAACTCTAAAATTAGAATATTCAGTTGGACATGATCATCAATTTGTTTCTAATAATTCACTATGTTGTACACTTGTTATGACAGTCATAAAGGATTTGTTGTGGAAGTTCATTACCTCTTTATGAACCATTATCAAGTATTTGAATATATCACTATGAGTGACCATGGTCAAACCTATGATTTTGTAAACTTAAACTAAGGGTTATTGATTTAAGGTATCCAATTAATTATTTTTTCTTGATTATATCATTTCCAAATATGAAATTTGTTACTGATACTGTGGTTTTTCATTTTAGTCAATGGATATCACCCAAATTAACCATGTTAATAATGAGAAAAACATAAAATTTAATGAATTTCCTCATGATAAATAAAATTTTAAAGGATATGGAGTTTAATGTTTTTTTCTATGATCACACACATATTTCAATATATGAGTCATCGTAAACTCCCAATTGAACAATGTAATGAACCACCTTCTATTGAGTCCTCCATGGAGAAATAACAACATCATTTTACAGTATCCACTATTACAATAGTACATGAGAAAACATTTATTGCAGATAAAAATTTATTATACATTCTCATGTATATAGAGAATGTAAATTTCATTTAAATTGTTTTTCATTGGGAAATAGAAGAAGATGAGTTGTGGAGACTAATCATTTTCAAGAGGGAACATAAAGATTTTAACTCTATAGAGTGGAATGACTCTGAAATCATATTTCTAAAAATTAAATTCCATTTAATATTAATATAAATATATATATGGAATTATTTATGTGGAATAAAATTTATAAAGAATAATTATGAAACCTATGAAAAAACATTACATGAATTTTGTGGTGAGTATCTAGTATTATCATCTAACTGGAATATAAGGTTGATCAATTCATTACTTTTTAAAAACATGTTTTTAAATGTAACTACAAATAATATAATTTATTAGATATGAATTAATCATTATATGTGAAATTAAGGAGGTATGGAAATGGTGGATTCCCACAATTCACAATGTTTTGATCGAAAAAAGAAGATCGAGTCTCCTAAAAACATGAATAAGTCACACAGTGGGATGAAATTTAGACATACTCATTACAAGATTGTAGGAATTAATTAAATTGGAAATAATTATAGATCCAAGATGTGCTTTAAATGTTTAAGTGTGGGTCATAATTATTATGAATGAAGAAATGTAATGAATGGCTTGGTTAAAACAACAGAAGAGAATAATACTCCCACTAACATACCACACAAAATATAGTGATTCAAATGAAAGTATTATATGATTATTTTAAGTAGTGATCTAAAATGAATGTTAATGAAGATTATCAAGTTATGTAACCTTTTAAACTGATAGAAAATGGTATATCGCTAATGATCCCTAGTTCTGATTAGGGGTGTGATAATAATGTGGTGAAAGGTACACATACCATCCACTCGTTAAAATCTATTGTCTTATTTTACTATAGATCTAACCAATCATTCATATCAAAATAACTTTCTATGGTTATCAAAATAGCACCTCAACAATTTTATGTTTATTTAGTATTGAAACCCATAATGGTGTGATTATCACATATCATGTATAATACTCTAAAATAGATGAAGATTATATGAATTTTATTATAGAAAATCTTTTTATTATTCCAATGGTTGAATCTGATGTTTTATTTGGCATGAAATGTATTTATCAATCTAAATACCACAATAATTACCTGGATATGGTCTTAAAATTTTTATATTCCATGAAAAACATTGAACTTCTTTTAGTGTGATAATAAATATGAACTTCCCATAGAAATTACTTCAATTTCGTGGGTTATGATTCTTAATAAAATGTATATTTATCTTGGATAATTTCATAAAAACGATACATCATGCATACTCCTAAGGTGTTAGAGATTATTGGTATATTTTTGTAAGAATTTTTTTATCTTAAAATGATTCATTATGTTTTTTTCTCAATAGAACGCAAACATGGATCCTCAAACATTTCAATGAATACCCATGTAGTGGCCCAATCCAAGTTTCAGCAATTGAAGAAGCTACTTTAAGATAACCTTGAGAAGTGAATAATTTTGAATGTTATTTAACTATTATGGGAACCAATTATTTTTATTAAAATGTTATATAGATCAAAATAATTAAGAATTTATTATAGATAATTAAACTATATCTAATTCATGAACTAGTATCCCCAATCTTATTTTGATTACTTGTTTGATCAACCACACATAGATCAATACTATTCCATTATTAACCTTCATTTCATATGTCATCATTTGAGGTTAAATAAGTAGAATTTACTCAATATAGTATTCTATTCAATGTTTGGAAATAATAAATATGGTGTGATTCCATACTGTTTTACTAATTCCCCAAATATCATCTAGTATTTAATGAATATTCTTAATAAATTACATTGATCATTTTTTGGTACCCTTTAGTGTTTATATTTTAATCTATTCGATGAGTATAAAATTACATGAAGATCACAAGATAATTTTGATGATGAACCTAATAAGGGATAAATTTTTTTAAATGTTCAATGTATGAATTTTGGCATATGAAGGGTCATTTTTGGTCATATAATTTCATGTGGGATTATATCGATGGATCCTTCAAAGGAGAAAACTATTTAATATTTCCTATACCAACAAAAAAAATAGATATTTGAATTTTTTTGTTTAGAGGGATATTATAAATGGGTTTTGGAGAATTTCTCCGAACAATCTAATCCACTCCCCATGTTGACATATAAGTTATCTAGGATCATCTGGATGGATAAATGTGAGGGAAAATTCAAGAATCTAAAGTGAATTTTATTTATAACCAAAATGATCACCATACCATGTAATGGATAATGGTTTGTAATATATTGTGATAGATCCATGATTTTGTTGGGATGTGTTCTCCTATAAAAAATTGTTATAGATTATTCTACATTGAGATTGAATGTTCGTGAGAATTATTATAGAAATCAAAATTTTGAGTTAGGTAAGTTATTTTTTCATTTATGATATAATGGATATATCATTATGGAAAAATGGTTGATGTATATACATATAGAAAACATATTATGTATATATTCACATAATATGATTTTAAAATGCACCCGGGATGCTAGATAGAGATAATTAATGACTGTGACATCTAAACACATTACCACATTTAAAAAAGTGAACAAGGTGGACAATTATTTCATTTGAAAGTAACATGCCAGCATATCCATTATGACGATCACAAAATATCCAAAATTTCAATATTTTTAGAGGTTATATTTTTAAATATTTATTGAATTGGAAAATATTGTCTTCTTCGAATGATTTTTCAACCATGTACATAATGGATGACTATATAGGTACATAAAAATTATGTAGAGATATAGAAGAAGGTGAGAAATGATCCATAGTTTAACCATTATTGTGAGGGAATGATAAGGTTAAGAAACACTATATATGTTCTATATATTCCCCATTTTAATGAGGATCCATTATAAGAGTCTTATAGTTCTTCATTCTCAATTTATCATCGACGTACTATGCTGTATAGGGATTTTAAATAGTGTTTTTTTGTGGGATATTATACAGAGGGATATTGAAATGTTTTCATCTCAGTGCTTGGTATGCTAGCTTGTTAAGGTTGGGAGACAAAATTCAAAGGGGTTGTTATAACCATTACCCCTACCAAAATGTAAATAGATAAAAATAACACTAGATTTATTCTTTTGGATCCCCAAAACATCTAAAGGGAATAATACTTTATGGGTTATAGTCAATCACATTGAAATGTAATCACACATCATCACTATCAGATAATATTTCCCTGTAGACCATCATTATTGAATATACATTAAACAAGTTATAAGGCTTCTGAGAAAACCTCGTTAAATTGAATGAAATCTGTATTGGATATTTACCTCGATGTTATGGAAAATTCTTCTACAATAATTAGATATGGTGTTATAATTTAGCACATATTATAATCCTTGGTCAAATAGACCATCTGAGAGAACAATTAAATACCTATAAGACAAGATGTGATATTATTCTATTGATTTAAAGGGTTTTAGGGATAAAAATATTCCTTTAGTTGAGTTTATATATAATAATAGAGTTCAGTGAAGAATTCAGATGGTTACATGGGATTCCCAATAGCAGAATAAGCAAAAAACTCAAATGTATATGGTGATTCTGGGGAAATAAATCTATTATGACCAAATAGAGTTTTTGAAATGTAATATTATGTGAGGTCTGTTCATCAACACATAATGGAATCAAATAGATTGTATAATTTTTTTAAGAAAATCACAAGTGTGATCATGAATTTGACATTAGTTAAACGAGTTTTCTATGAATATCTCCCTAGAAGAGGGTGATGATATATTTAAACAAAGAAAATATAATACCTATTTATATTTTTATATTTGAGATTCTTGATCATATAAAAATTCTTGAAAAATGACTGGTGCTTCATCATAACATTCCATTATTCTATGATGTGTTACATGTATCACTTATATTGTGGTACAAAACTGATTATTTTAATATACTAAAAAAATTTATTATAAAAATGGAGAAATATAATTATTACAAAGAACAACTGATATAGATTTTGTATTGTAAGAAGAAATAGATACATAACATGACCACTCACCAAGTCAATGTTTTTTTGTTGAAACCACTAATTTGATGAAACTATGTGGAATCCTAGAAATATAATGAGGTAAAAGTATCCTCATTTTTTTGTATTATTGTAATGAATCTTGTGAGTTAAATTCATTTTATAAGGGGTATAATGTGACAACATAATTATTTATAGAATATATTTTTTCCCAAAAATTTAATTCAATCGATGTCTTCCATTACATGCGACAATAAGATTTAACAAAACATGATATAATATTAATGTTATTAATTATACACAAAGTATATAAACATGTTATTTAAAAAAGAAGTATGAATATTAGTTAAAAAATATTACATTTTAATTATAATGTTTTTGTATAATTTAAACATATTCATAAAAATCACATAATTTTTAGCACTAAAACTACATAATTCTTAAATGTTATTTCAAAAAAAATATTTTTATTTCATATTATTAAAATATTAATAAAATATTATTCCCATGTTTATAAAATATATATGAAAAAATTAAAAATTATCTATTAAATGTATTTTTCAAATTTATCATTCAATAATATTTTGTGAAATTTTTTAAAAGTTATTTTTTCATAGAATAATAAAATAATAATGATTTTCTTTATAGTATCATTTTATTATAATATTTTAAAATATAAATTTTATTTTAATATAGTTTTAGAAATAATATTAGATAAATTATAATTATTTTATTCTAATTTATTTCATTTGAATAAATTTCATTTTTCCATTTACATTAAAACTTTTAACTCTTATGAAAATGTTTTCTTTAGGAATCAATTTTTTCATCATGGATGTGTGAATTTTTCATATTGAATTTTTACACATATGGAAAAATAATTTGGAAAAATGGAATGAATATTCTGAATATATTAATTAATACTATATTATATTGTAAAAGTAATTTATTGTAAAATTTATTGGTAAAAATTTTAAAAATTAATTACATTGTTTGTGGTCAAAACAGTTTTACGGAGGGTAAAACTAATATGAAAAGGCACAAAATGAGCAATAAAATTTTCTAACAAACATTTTTTGGAAATATTTATACCTTATCTCGTATATATATTTTTTACAATCCATTTTAAATGCTTTTGAGACGTTAAATAATGGTTACAACTTTTTCTTTTAAAAAATTTCAAGTGTCTCCTCTCCCCCACTTATAAAAGGCCACCCCCTTTCCTCTATAGTGTAAACATTAAAACCAATTTGGATCATCAAATATATATTTAAATACATTATATTATTACCTATAAAATTCTTGTAGGCATTTTTTATTAGTAAGACCAATTTATATGGATTTTCTATTGACCTAAAGGGGTTCTCCAATGAAGATGTGTAATATTTTACCCAGAATTTTCAATTTATTTCCTCCTCTAACTCTTTAATATTTTATTAAATAATGATGATATAAAAAAAATAAGTACCATTGATACACTGATATGATATTATTTTAATGTATAATCCTACATCTATTTAAAAATCCATCATGTGGTAAATGATATTGTTGATCATGTGTGTGGTGGAGAAATTCATCAACAACTAAAGTAATTTGTCTTCCATCACTACCTATCACTCCCTAATATAGTAATGTATTTAACATATGTGTATGATATTTATGATATATTTTTAATTTTTTAAATATAATATCACATATACCTTCTAACATTCCATTATGTGAGAATATGATAACGCCGTTATTGTGTACGGAAAACTATCACCTTACAAAGTGATGTAATTCGTTGTTCATTTACTCATTACATGGAAAAAAATATTGGTTGTTATAAAAATTTATGATATATATGACATAAAAATTAATCTATAAGGGTACAATATTATTTATCTTTATATATTATTATCCATCATGAAAATGGAAACATCATTCAGTCATACATACAGACTACCGTCTATTGAATCAATGTAATTAATTTTATATCTCTAAATTAAAATCATTAAAAAAATACCTATATAATTAAATTATTCATTAAAAATATATTGTTTAAAATTGTTGATATTTTTTACCTTAAAGAAATTAAAAGTATATAAAATTCCAAATAAAAACATACCTAAAAAATGAAGCAGATATTACCTGAAATGTGATATTGAAATGAATTTTTAATAAACGTGTAATAAAAGGATATAAGTAAATATTACATGGTATGGATTGAATTATTATTTTTATTAAATGTATTTATATGTATATTATATTTATTATAAATCATGTTTAATTTTTATGGAGAAATTTGGGTCTTATTGTAAGGGTTTTTTATATCACATTAATTTTTGTGGGCCACATGTCATATATGCCACATAGTACATTTATTTCAATTAAATGTATACTACCAATGATTTAAATTTATTATTATTATCATAAATATTATAAGATAAACATATCAATATAGTATTATCTCAATTAGGGGTATTACTATTCAAAAGTTACTAGTGTGGTAAAATCTTTAAAATATAATCTCATTTTTTGGGATAATTTATGATTAAGTTCTCAACAACGAAATATTATTTTCTAAAACATTGGAAACAGATTTTTTTATTATAATATAGTTATTTAATAATAATAATTATTTTTCATCATTTTACTATATTCATTTATATAGCATCTCGACCTGATTATTCAATTTATATGTGCTCTAGGTCTGTTGGACATTATGCATTAATTGTGCCTCCACATACACCAAGGCCTCCAATGAGATGTGAAGGTATAATAAAATTATAAAGGGTGGACTATTCTCTCAGGTGAAGATAATAATAATATTCCATATATATAACATTGTGGAATATGGCCCATTGAAACAGACATAATTGATCGTGAGTGTTTTGATGCAGTTGGTCTACGACAGTTTTTGGCAATCGACGTAGTTTTCATTGATGATGGAGGAGGCGACGAAGGTTTTATATCAGCGACAACAGACTCTGATGGAAGGGCTCACCGGCAATCTTTAAATGGACCGGGGATGACGAGAGTGATGATGATGATGATGTGGACTACTGTGTGAAGACGGTGAAGTTGGCTCACCGGCGTTGTGATGATGGGAGGTGTAAGGTCCAGACGTTCGACGCGATGGGTGTACGATTCGAGTTAGGAACATGGCTCGAGATGACCGAAGGTTGATGATGAAGTTTGAATTTTGAAATTTGAATTCATGGATGCACTTTTGTTTTTTTAGTCCTGGAAATGTTTGGTTTTCAGTTTTCCTTAAAGTGACTTTTTCAAAAATGAAAAAAATATATTTGCTGCAATAAATTCAAACACTTTATAAAAAGAATGTTTTTTCTCCCATGTCCAAACATATATGTGTATATAAAACCCATATGTAATCCCAATTTGATACAGAGGAACAATTGGGTCCCCTTCTTTCCATCCAATGAAAATTTAGAACATCTCAGGTCAATATGGTCTATCTCTCAAACATGGTCCCTTAGCTAATTTCCAAATAATAAATTATACATTCACCACAAGGCTTGCATATAGAGTGTGATTATGAACACATTAGACCACAACTAACATCATCTTTCCCCACATCAATAATTTCATAGTGTAATCATGAAATAATAAATAGTATCAACTCACACATAAAAATAAATCACATTCTACACATCTGATCAACTTCCATCAGTGAGCATTTACATTCGTCAGCTTACAATAGTAAAAATATTAATGTATTCCTAAAATATATATTTTCAAATATTAAATTTCTTGAAATATATATTTCAATTGGAGAGTTCTCAACTAATAATTCTTGACCACCGCATGATGATTATCATAATATGAGAACCCTCGAGCTCCTCTAATAAATATATCATCAGAACCACGTTGAATATGACACCTCACATGCCAACAACCACGTAACCGGCATCCCAATGGTACACCCACTAATAGTCTTATAGTTTCTTAAAACACCATAGAAGAAGTCATGATTATTATAATAACCCTATATCTAAATGTACGGTGATATCTATCCTCCCATACATAATAAATCATCATCAACCCAAAAGCCTGACATCTTGAGGAATGTCGATATCCATCCTCCAATAATCCCAACCCATTGGCCTAAAATATCAAAGGTGAGCTTCAACCCTAGAATTATAATATTAATCACTATCCACTAATTCTCCATCATTATCAACAGTAGATTTCTCTAGTGGGGAACCTCTTACATAAATGATGGTTAACACCGTCCCCTAATCCATAATATCTACGAAGGCCTTCTATTACAACCCTCCTCTTTATTACACATTTAAACATTTATTATTACATAAACTTGTACATAATACAACCTTAATGATTGAGAGATGTAATTTTTTTGGGGTTTGGGAACATTACATGACAACCAAAGACAAAGAAATAAAATATTTTTATTAAACCCTTATTTTACATGACCATAACATTCCATCACACTTAGTATTGCATGGGATAACCTAAGGAAATACATAAGAAAAGGGTGGACTATACAGGCTAGTAACAGAGTAAAATTGGATTAACATGAATAAAATAATACATTTTAGGGAATAGTCATATTAATGGAGCATAACAGAGAAATGAACATAACGGCATGATATATCGTTATTATCACAACATGGAGATGTGGCCGCAACATTTTCCATGATATTAGCATGATCCAAGGCCCATTGCACATTGATCTTGAGCAGACCCTCATTGCAATTGAATTAGTATGGTTTAACCCTCACGTAACTTGATTAATCAAGAGTAAACCCTCGTTGAACATGATGTATCATGATACAATTCTTTACTCGATGCATTGGAGTGATATCTGGGTGCACCCTTTATAAAAATTTCATTTCACGCATAAGTGTTCCAAATGGAACATATAAAATGAAATAATTCAAAATATTCATTTATTACACTATAAAATAATGCTTAATACATATATGAATCTATATATTCAATAATTGTATTTTCATACATGTGAATACCCATGATAGATAAATTGGTATGGTATTCACATCCATGATGATTTGGGCATGGGAAATTTTGGCAGCATAACAACATCAAATATAAATCATAAAATCAGTTGTTTAGAGAGAAATGGGATTTAATAATTTATAAATGAAATGGACCCTAATGGGGTTATGGAACATAATAACCCAACATATGTAATGTAATTTATATTCATAATATAAAATAATTAATTTAATGTAAAAGAGAAGAGTGATATTCCTTATGGAATTTTGGAAAGGTAAAGGGTGAATATGGGAGGAATTAATTAGAGGGAAATAGGTATATAATAATTCAAGCATAAGTAGTGAAGTATGGGTGAGGTGATAAAATCTTAACCCAACATTTTTAATTGAAAATATATGGGTATAACAATATAAAAAAATATGGGAAAATGAGACTTGATGAAATCTATTACTTAAAAGTGTGATCCAAAAGGCATAGGTGAGGATTGAGATAGGCTTGTTGGGAACATGGACTCTATTGGAGGATTATAGAGAGAGTATTTTAGGGTTTGTTCAAGATTTATATGGTTTGAGTGAATACTAAAGTGAGATTGAGTGCATTTGTATAGAAAAGTAGTGAGAATTCAATATTAATTATGTTTTAGACACTAGACATTAAACTAATCAAAACCACAAACCATACAATGGGTTTTTCCATGGTTTTTGTGAAAAGGGAGTGAAAATTTTTATTTTATAAGGAAAATTTATGAACATATTAAAAGATTAGTCATTATTATATATAGGTGAGTCACACTCTCAAGAAAATCATTTTTAAATGATAAATTGTTTTATAAGTTTATGAGGGTCCACTATGGATTTGAAAAATAAATAAAATATACTAAAATCATATTATTATAAAAGAAAAACTATATTTATTTAACCTAAATTTTATAGTATTTTATTACATCACTATTGAAAAATTATTATGTCATAAAACACTTTATATATTTATAAGGTATTTAAATTTATCCAAAAAACTCAACTATCTCAGAAAATTTTAAAAACCTTACTATTGGATAATTTCAACATCATGATTCCAAAAATAATATTAATTATATATAAATAAATTTATTAATTTTTAAATTTTTAACTTTTAAAATATAAACTAACATTTATTTAATATTTATGGGTTTTTGACAAAAATAGTTTTCAAACCATAATGAAAATTACAAGTGTATTAAAAAAACTATATGATAATTTATATTTAATAAAAATTAATTTAGTAATAATAATTATTAGAATATTATTTAATTAAATAATACATTAATTCATAAAATTATATTTTTTAATTGAGTATTAACTAAAAATTCTATTTATAATTTAAACCCCATTTACAAAGTAAAAAATAATAAAATAAAGTTATATTATTTATACCAAAATAAAGAACATTATCATAGTGCTAGTGTATTGTTACAAAACCCCTTATAACACTCGCATAAGACCTATTGTTAATGTGTGTATGGTAATAGAATCTTGGGGCCTCTTGGATAACATCGCTCGAGTGGTAACTCTTATTAACTTTCACTTCTCCTTTAGGTGATTCTGTTCAAGATTAACATGTTGAAGCTTGGCATGGTCTTGGTCAAGACCGAAGCCCCAAGATCCGTCCTCCTTTCCAATCTCTAGATCTTGTCGATGATTATCATCATAATTATTTTGTTGAATCTATGATGTTTTAATGTGATGTTGAATGGTCTTAACCATATCCATCATTTCTCTGACCATTTCATGACCTAGGAGTTTTCTCTCCCCATATTCATCCCAACATGTTGGTGTTCTACACCTCCTCCCATAAAGGGCTTCATAAGGATCCATTTGGAAGAATGAGTGGAAACATTTATTATAAGAGAACTCAACTAGAGGAAGATGATGACATCATACTCCTTTGATTCCCATTGAGCATGCACTAAACATGTCCTCATGTGTTCAGATAGTCTGCTCATATTCGTGACCAGTTTGAGGATAAGAAGTAGTACTAAAGGTTATCTCAGTATTCAGAGCATGTTGGAGAATCTTCCATAACAGATAGTTGAATCATGAATATCTATTGGACACAATCGATATTGGTACTTCATAAAGCCTTAATAGTTACCTAATATACATATGTTCATGTTTATTTGATAACAAATCCTCTTGAATTGCATTGAATTGTGAAATCATTATAAGACTATCCAAAAAACCCAGATACAATTGTTTATTTTGGATGTCTTCAGATGTCTAGTGAGAATGTCAATGGTGATGTTCTCCAATTTCCATATTTTTATGGGTAATGGTTGCATCATCCACTAAGACATCTTCCTCTCAGCCATTATTTTCCACCATAACTGTAACATTGATGTATACTTTGAGATCTCTCTCTACTTTTTATCCCACAAATAATTCTCTTTGAGAACATGATACATCTTTTTGATTCCTTGGTGAATAGAGAAATTAAATCTATATGAATCAATCATAATATCATTATTTAAATATGAATTTGAAGGAAAACATATTCCGGACCAAAATCTCACAATTCCTTCTTTATTAAAATTAATCTCTGAGGATTCCCCTTTTTGATTGATTACGGTTTCTTTGGAATTCCCATATCATTATTTTGAGCATCATTTAACCTTTCCCAGAGAGATGGTTGAGAAATAACATGTGAAAGTATTGATGATGTTCCCTTATTTATGATTCACATGCCCATCTTCATCAAATAACCAAATATTGGATCATTTTCAATTCTTATAAATGATAAAATCATTGCTCCTTTTATCTTAGTGAATCTTCCACTATGTTTGCTTTCCCATGGGTTGTAATGGATTGAGCAGTCATAGTCATTGATAATCTCCAAGCATCATCATTGTTACATGTTGAAATCTTTTTGTGTGAATACATACTTGAGGATTTTGTGGTCCATTTATATTTCACACTTCTCCCCAAATAGATAATGTTGCAGAATTGTTAAAGCGAAGATTACTACATCCAACTACAGATCATGTGTTGGATAGTATTTCTCAATAACTCTCAATTGACATGATGCATATTTAATGAAATTGTAATTTTTCATCAACACATAGATCATTCCATTCTTCAAAGAATCACTAAATAAAACAAAAAATTCTGCACATTTGGGTTATGTGAATACTAGCATAGTGATAAGCTTCTTTTTCAACTCCTTGAATCTCTATTCAAACTCATCACTCCAAGAAAACATTGACACACTTCTGAGATATCTTGGTAAGAGGGTATGATAATTGTGATACATTTATAACCAATTGATGATAATTGTAATGACCTGGAATTTCCATGTAAATGGTTTTTAATTAAATTATAATTTTACGATTCGATGAAAATTTATGGTGCAAGATTCCAAGGCCCGGAGTGCCCAGAAATAATTTTTGTACTTATTTTTGTGGAAGTTTAGTAAAAGTGCGAGCTGGTTTTTGTAAATTTTGAGCCGATGCTCAGAATTGAAATATGATGGTACCATTGAACTCGTAGTATCAATATTCTCTTAGGGATACTTTCACCTCAACGGAAGTTGGACGAGGGTGAAAGTAAATAATGGGTTTTTCGTGAAATAATAAAATAAAATAAAATTTTGTAATATATTATTTTCTTTTTCTTTTTAACTCCTCATGGGGATGTTGAGAGGTGGGGACATCCATAAGTAAACATCCCATTTGAGGATACGGTGGTGTGACCACCAGAGCCTAACCTCCCACGTGGGTTATGGTGGTGGGGACCACCCGAGACTTAAAACCCCTTGAACCTCTTTGAACTCCCTATTAATAGGCAGAAACCTCTCGAGCTACTCCAATTAATTATGCGAACTCTCACCTTTAATTAATTAACCCAACCCATCAATTAATTAATTAATGTATTTTGAAATTATGCCAACAACCAAATCGATATCATAATCTATTATGTTGGTGACTTTTCATTACTTTTGGAATTTGAGAGAGGATAACTATTCGGAGAAATATCTCCAACAAAGAACGCAAACGAAGAATTCCGTCTTAGATTTTGACTTCTTCCTTGGTACATTTGTTGATGAGGAACGTCTTCTACTCAACAAACTGATGGTCGATGAAACACCGACGTCACTGAATTCTGTCTATCCCCAACGACATTGTCTCCTTCCTCACAACCTTCATTGATAAATGAAACGACGTAGTGGTTGTTGTTGAATTGCAAAATTTTTCTTGGTTAAATTTCCTCAATCGTGGAAATCATAATGAACGTATATTAAAAAAACGAATTGAATCACAATTCGTATAATATTGTAGTGGTTTTCATTCATGATTCCTAATTTTGTGAACCACTTTCTACCACTCTAACTCGGGGGTGCGGGCCAAACAAACATGTCCCGACCACTCTGTCGTTCTTCGTTGGGGTGTTCTTAGTGATGGTGATGGCGACCTGTGCTGGTGTTTGGCACCGATGAAACTCAAGAACTGAGGCCTGCACCACGGATGGCCACAATGAAAGCGACAAATGAATGGAGTCCGGTCCAGGTGACCGCCGGTGAAGTCATGGTGCTCTGCCGCCCCGTGGTACCACCACACTATCTGCGGCCCCACTGTGCCACCCCGCGACTCTGTCGCCTGACAAACATGCTGCCCCACCACGCCATCTGCGGCCCCACCACGCCGTCTGCGGCCCCTCCGCGCTGCCCCGCATCTTCGCCTCCCTGAGGCACCGCCACCCTTTGGCCCCGCTGCACCCTCTGTAGCCTCGCCGCGGCGCCCCGCGGTGCTGCCTCACTGACCATGACCCCCACCTACCACCCGCGGCCCTCTGTACCGCTCATGCCCTCCACGGCCCATGTGACCCCTCGCGGTCCCCATGGCCTCCGCGGCATCCGCCGCCCCGTGGGTTGGTGCCCAGGCTGGGAAGCCTTGCCCAGGCCAGGCTGGACCTAGTGGGTTGGTCTGGGTCGACCTATACCGGGTTGGCCCAGGCCAGGTCAGACCGAGTCGGACTAGGTCAGACTACACCCAGACCCACTTTGAAACATTTACCCACATTCGGCCATATCATTGGAACTAGGCGTCCGTTTGTCAAACTGTGTACGACGCCAGACACCTTAGAGTGAGATGGTACCTTTGGTATACCACACGGAGGATTTTGATAAAGTTAGTGATTGGTTGGGTAGGATCGAGCATGAATCCAACCAGGCCCTCAGGACTAAAAGGCAAATAACTAATAGACTTGGTGTCCAATTAATGTGTCGTCTATTGCATTGATACCCCCTTGATGTAGTGTTATATTGAGATACTTCTTCATGGGACTTTGTAGCACTGGGAGTATCGACCAGTTGCTTGTTGAGCGGACCCTCCCAGAGATGAGCAAGCATAGTGCGGGAACCCAGTATCTAACTACGACATAAGGAAGAGATCCTCCCTTGTTCTTTGATTGAGGGTCCCACATTAAAATTCTCTAGGATTCCATGCAGGACTACCCGAGATATCCTGTGTGGGATAGCACCTAGTGATCTTATCTGGGTGAGCACCTAGCGATCCTGTGTGGGTATTCACCTAGAGATCCTATGTGGGTTAACACATAGCGATCCTGTGTAGGTCAGCACCGAGGGATCCTGTGTAGTCAGTACTGACCGATCCAGTGTGGGTCACCACCGAACGACCATGCATGGGTCAACAACTAGAAATCCTATGTGGTTCTGATAATGATTAGCGATCATTCGTGGGTATGGATCTAAAAAAATAAATATGATACAGTAGTTACGTCTAATCATCTCTAATTCAGTAATTAAGTGATACCTGATGTGAGCTGAGATCGTACATGTGTCATAATTCCCTTCGTGGTAATACCTTGGTGGTATTCTTTAATGTGGCATACTTATGTGGTACTTGCCTTTGTGGAATTACTGCCTTTTTGGAATAGTTGAGCACAGGGCTTTGGAGTTGGACTCTGTATTTTCATCCTAATTGAGATGGGATTACTTGATATCTTATTTATATGTATGGGAATACACCTAACACGACTGAAAAAGAAGGTTTTCCCAATGCTTCATTACCAACAGTTTACTTAAACCGTTTGTAAAGAACGGCCATAACACCCTTTCCCAACGGTTCACTAAAACCATTTTGAAAGGGGTTGCCAAGCCACTATTTCCCAACGGTTCTAGTAAACCGTTGGGAAAGGGTTCCTTGGACACCCCTTTTCCAATGTTTTTTAAAAACCATTGGTAAAAATTTACCCCAAATACAGAATCTGCCGCTGCTCTCCCCCATTCACGATAGAACCCTAAATCTTTGCACCACTCGGCTCCTCTCGCGACTTCCCCCATCAGAACCTCTGAAACTCTATCAGAATCATCTCAATTCAAGTATTCTCTTCTTAATTAACATAAAATATTTAACTGGTACATTTTTTTATTGTTATTCATCTCATATTTTAGTCATATGTTTTGATTTTAATGTGTATATATATTTTTTGATTTAATCTAGACTTTATCTATTCCAATCCATTTAATTAATTCAATTATTAACCCTCCATCGAAGAAGAAACATCTCAAATTAATTTTGGATGGATTCTAGAATTTCTAAGTATGTGTATTTATGATTTTTCTACATCTTGTAATTAATTGTTACTTGGAAATTTATTTTTATGTGTTTATTAATTTTTAGCAATGTTTTTATGAATGTTTTTTTAAATTAATTGAGGAAAGTGTTTTATTAAAATAATTTTTTTAATAAGTCTTGTGTAATGTAATTTGTTATAGTACACTATGTGACTATGTTTGGTATTTAGAAACACATGAGATAACTAGTGTGTGAGATTGTGTTGTGAAATAGATTTCATGGTTGGTTCAAGATTATATTTACATTTTAAGCCTATTAATGAGTTGTTTTAATGATATTTTGATATATTTACCTTATGTTTATTGGTGAAAATTGGGATCTGTAGAGTTGGTTCATGATTAAGACATATAATTACTCCTAAACATGTTGATAAACCATGCATAGTAGTGAATTCTAGAAAAGATTGATGTTTTTAGTCCTTTTTTATTTGGAGTTTCTATTCATTCTTGTGATTCTTATTGATACCTATGATGAGAATTTATTTTAGTTTCCAAATCGGCTAAGACTCCCCCACCATGCACAGTGTATGCAACCTCTACCCTTATTTAATCATTCTGTTTACACAGCCTATTCATCCTCTACCCTCTTTTAATCAGTTAACTCAAGTCATTAATTCAAGCCTTCATTCTCACTAGCATATAAGAAATTGAATGATATAAACCGATCCTCTCATGATTTCTTACCTTTGATAGTGTCCAACATATGGAATACGAACTGTTGAATTCATCAGTTAACCAGGATCATATATTTCATTTCCCCCAAGATGACTGTACTAATATAACATTAGGGTCAATTAAATATGGTTCTCATTGTATGTTGTATATTATGAGTCCTTCTTAGCCATTACTCACTTTTATGAGGGTGGGGTGATTTTTACTACTCATGCTGGCATGTGTCGACATCCATAAAATTGTTAGATAAGTCATAAGTTCAATTCAGTAATGTTGTTATCATTGGCATACTTTATTATTAATCTCAAATTTAAGAATAACTATTTTTGTCTATACTTAATGAAATTAAATCTGTTTACAAGCAACAGACCACCTATTAGTGCAGAAGCCTAAAATTTATTCACCCATGTAGTGCGCTTGACTTGGGGAAGTAATTCGGTAATGAAATGTATGTCCATAGAGGTGCCAATAATGAGTTATTGAACATTAGTGAATGATTTCGGATGCCTATAACACATAATGGGACCTGATGCAGGTGTCTCTTATAGACCTAATGAAAATTAATAAAAAAATTAATTTAATTTATGAGTACTTGTTCATTACATTATTTTAATAGTTCACTAAATTTATTAGAAAATTCTACCTTTATCATTTACTGAAATGTATTTTCAAAAAAAGTTCAATCCTATTGAATTTTTTATGAAAAAATGACTTATATAAATTCTTTTTACAAAATGGCCAGAAGTTGTATGTATGAAAGCAATCAGATCTAAAGAAATTTTCAAAAACAATTTGTAGAGATTTATAGATTTTGTATTTCGGAATGCTTCAGATATTGGTCGCATACACTTCCCATGTTACAATTGTGTTGGTAGATCTTGGTTGATTCATGAAGAAGTCAGCTACCTGATAACCAAAAATGGATTTCAAGAAAATTACATTGTGTGGTATAACAATGGGGAGAAAATGAAATCTCAAATTGGTGATGATCGAAATGAAAGGGTTGGAATTGAGAATTTGTTAGATGATCGGTTTCCATTTATTTGTCATCATGAAAAAGAAAGGATTTCGACTCAAGAAGACTTCGATATGAGGACAACTGATGCATCTAGTAAAAATAATGATATTGATAGGGTGAAAAAATTGAATGAGGCTGCCACGACTCTAGTATATCGACAATGCGATAAAATAAAAAATCTGTAATTTTTAATTCGATTGTTTCATGGGAAAACTATTTATGGGATTTCTAATACAGCAATCGATTACATTCTAACCCTATGGTAGGATTTACTTCCAGATGATGCAGATATCCCCTCAAACCACTATATGGTATTGATGTTAGTTGAGGAACTTGGATTTTCAAGAAACAAAATTCATGCTTGCCCAAAAGATTGAATTTTATTCTGGGAGGAAACCGCAGAATGAAATTATTGTATAAAATGTGGTACATCATGCTAGATGTCAAAATCTGATGGAACACCATCCCTCATTTCACAGAATGTAATGTGGCACTTTCCATTGATCCCCAGAAACCAAAATCTTTTTATATCTGATGACATATCAATAAAAATGGGATGGCAGGATACAGAGAGAAAGAAGACTAATGATGAGTTAGTTCATCCTGCAGATGGATTTTCATGGCAAAGATTTGATTGTCGATATGTTGATTTTTCAGCTGACGTGAGTAATGTGAGGCTAGGTCGTTCATGTGATGGTTTAAATCTGTTTGGGAATATGCTTACTTCGCACAACAGATGGCCACTTTTTATACAAATTTATAATCTTCCCCCCTGGTTGTGTAAGAAAAAACATTTCAATTTCATGAGTATACTCATATCTGGTCCTTCTGATCCTGGCATTTATATTGATTTATACATACGACCTTTTATAAAATAGTTGAAAATCTTTTTGGATGTGGGTGTGCACACATACGATGCATGATCGAAAGACATATTTCATATGCATGTTTCTCTTATGTGGATAAATTTTCACAATGATCCATAGGTCATATTTGACGTGTAGGATCCAACTCGGGCTCAATCCGAGTCGTGGTGTGGCTGAGATCAGTCTAAGTGTCTCTCTTTCGTTTAAAATGGACAAATTTTTTTGGTATATATGGAAAAATGACCAAACACATTCAGTTTCCATTGAAAATTTACGAGAACAATCCATGGGTCATATGTGACGTGCACATGTCAACCTCGCCTCAATCTAGGCGTGGTGTGGTCGTTACCAGTTAAAGTGTCTCTCTTTTGCTTAAAATGTACTTCATTTTAAGTGAAAGAAACAACTAGCATACGGAAAACTGACCAAAAGGATTTGGATTGTGTTGATACATTAGCACAATGATACATGGGTCATATTTGACGTGTACGAGTCAACCCCGCCTCAATCTGACGTGCAGTGTGGCCGATACCACTCTAACTATCTCTCTTTTGTTTAAAATGGACTGGATTATATGTGAAAAGAACAACTGGCATACAGAAAACCGACCAAACTCATTCAGATTCTATTGTAATTTATCACAATGATCTATGGGTCATATGTTACGTATACGAGCTAACCCGAGATCCATCCAAGGCGCGGTGTGGCCGGGATCACTCTATGTGTTTCTCTATTGTTTAAAATGGACAACATTTTAAGTACAAATGGAAAAACGACAAAACGCATTCGGTTTCCATTGAAACTCTAGGATAACGATCCATGGGTCATACATGCTGTGTAAAAGTCAACCTCTCCTCAATCCGAGGCGCGGTGTGGCTGACACCACTCAAAGTGTCTCTTTTTTTTTATTAAAATGGACTTTATTTTAAGTGAAAACAACAACTAGTATACGGAAAACGGACCAAATGGATTCAGATTGTGTTGATACTTTAGCACAATGTTGCATGGGTCATATGTGACGTGTACTGGTCAACCCCGCCTCAATCCAAGGTGCGGTGTGTCCGTTTCCACTCTAACTAGGTCTCATTTGTTTAAAATGGACAGGATTATAAGTGAAATGAAAAAATGGCATACGGAAAACCGACCAAACGCATTCAGATTCTATTGATAATTTATCACAAAGATCCATCGGTCATATGTGACGCGTATGAGTTATCCCTGGCTAAATATGAGTCGTGGTGTGGCTGGGATCACTCTTAGTGTCTCTCTTTTGTTTAAAATTGACAACATTTTAAGTACAGACGGAAAACTGACCAAACGCATTCAGTTTCCATTGAAACATTAGGAAAGTGTTCCATGGGTCATATGTGACGTGTATGAGTCATCCTCGCCTCAATTTGAGGTGCGGTGTCACCAAAACCACTCAAAGTGTCTCTCTTGTTTAAAATGGACGTCATTTTAAGTGAAAACTACAACTAGCATACAGAAAACCAACCAAACAGATTCTGATTGTTTTGATACCATAGCACAATGATCCGTGGGTCATATGTGACATGTAAGAGTCACACTCGCCTCAATATGAGGCATGGTTTGGCTGACACCATTCATAGTGTATCTCTTTTGATTATAATGGACATCATTTTAAGTGAAAACAACAACTGACATACGAAAAACTGACCAAATGCATTCGAAATGTGTTGATGGTTTAGGACAATGATCCATGGGTCATATTTGATGTGTAAAAGTCAACCCCGCCTCAATCCGAAGCACGGGGTGGCCGACACCACTCTAAGTGTCTATATTTTGTTTCAAAAGGATATAATTTTATGTGAAAACATAAACTAGAAAATAGAAAACCGACCAATCACATTCCGGTTGTGTTGATACTTTATCACAATTATCCTTGGGTCATTTGAGACGTGTTCAAGTCAACCTCGTCTATATCTGAGGTGCGGTGTGGCCGAGAACACTCTAATTGTGTATCATTTGTTTAAAATAGACAAGATTATAAGTGAAAAGAACAACTGACATATGGAAAACTGACCAAACACATTCTGATTCTATTGATAATATATCAAAACACTCCATGGGTGATATGTGACGTGTACAAGCGTACCCAGGCTTAATCCGAGTCACGGGGTGGCCGGGAACACTCTAAGTGTCTCTCTTCTATTTAAAATGGACAACATTTTAAGTACATACAAAAAACAGACCAAACACATTCAGATTGTGTTGATACATTAGGAAAATTATCCACGGGTCATTTGAGACGTGTAAGAGTCAACATCGCCTCAATCCAAGGCGCGGTGTGGCTGACACCACTCAAAGTGTCTCTTTTATGTTTAAAATGGACAGCCTTTTATGTGAAAACAACAACAGGCATACGGAAAACCGACCAAACAGATTCGGATTGTGTTGATACTTTAGCACAATGATCGACATGTACGAGTCAACCCGGCCTCAATCTGAGGTGCGGTGTGGCCGGTACCATTCTAAATGTGTCTCTTTTGTTTATAATGGACATGATTATAAGTGAAAAGAACAAATGGCATACGGAAAACCAACCAAACACATTCGGATTCTTTTGATAATTTAACACAACAATCCATGGGTCATATGTGACCTGTACGAGCTAACTCGGGCTCAATTTGACTCGTGGTGTGGACGGTATCACTCTAAGTGTCTCTCTTTTGTTTAAAAGGGACAACCTTTTAAGTACATATGAAAAACTGACAAAACACATTCGTTTTTCATTTAAACAATAGGAGAATGATACATGGGTTATATGTGATCTGTAGTAGTCTTCATCGTCTCTATCTAAGGTGTGGTGTGGCCGACAGCAGTCAACGTATCTCAGTTTTTGTTTAAAATGGAATTTATTTTAAGTGAAAACAATAACTAGCATACAGAAAACCGACCAAACGGATTCAGATTGTGTTGATACTTTAACACAATGATACATGGGTCATATGTGACATGTATGAGTGATACCCGCCTCAATCTGAAGTGTGATGTGGTCGGGACCACTCTAAGTGTGTCTCTTTTGTTTAAAATGGAAATGATTATAAGTGAAAAGAATAACTGGCATACGGAAAAACAAACAAACGCATCTGGATTCTGTTGATAATTTATCACAAAGATCCATGGGTCATATGTGACATGTAAGAGCTATCCTGGGCTCAATATGAGTCACGGTGTGGTCGGGATCACTCTATGTGTCTCTCTTTTGTTTAAAATGGAAAACATTTTAAGTATATACAGAAAACAGACCAAACAAATTTGGTTTCCGTTGAAACGTTAGGAGAACGATCCATGGGTCATATGTGACGTGTACGAGTCAACCTCATCTAAATCCAAGGCATGGTGTGGCCAACACCACTCAAAGTGTCACTTTTTTTAAATGGACTTCATTTTAATTGAAAACAGCAACTAGAAAACAAAAAACTGAAAAAACAGATTCTGATTGTGTCGATACTTTAGAAAAATGATCAATGGGTCATATGTGACATGTATGAGTCAACCCCTCCTCAATCTGAGGCACGGTGTGTCCGACACAATTCAGAGTGTCTCTATTTTGTTTAAAATGGACATCATTTAAAGTAAAAACAACAACTGACATATGCAAAACTGACCAAACGCGTTCAAAATGTGTTGTTTCTTTAGGAAAACGATCCATGGGTCATATGTGACATGTACGAGTAATTCGAGGTGCATTGTGGTTGGCACCATTATAAGTGTCTCTCTTTTGTTTCAAAAGGATATCATTTTACGTGAAAACATCATCTAGCATACGGAAAACTGACCAAACGCATTCAGATTGTGTTGATACTTTATCACAAAGATCCATGGGTTATTTGTGACGTGTACGAGTCAACCCCGTCTAAATTCAATGCACAGTGTGGCCGGTACCACTCTAATTGTGTCTCTTTTGTTTAAAATGGACAGGATTATAAGTGAATAGAAAAACTAACATACGGAAAACTGACAAAATGCATTCTCATTCTATTGATAATTTTTCACAACGATCCATGGGTCATATGTGACGTGTACGAGCCAACTCGGGATCAATTCGAGTCACGGTGTGGTCGGGATCACTCTAAGTGTCTCTCTTTTGTTTAAAATGGACAACATTTTAGGTACATAAATAAAACCAACCAAACTCATTCGGTTTCCAATGAAACTATAGAATAACGATCCATGGGTCATATGTGACATGTACGAGTCAACCTTAACTCAATAAGAGGCATGGTGTGGCCAACACCACTCAAAGTGTATCTCTTTTGTTTAAAATGGACTTCCTTTTAAGTGAAAACAACAACTAGCATACAAAAACCGATCAAACGGATTCAGATTGTGTTTATACTTTAGAACAATGGTCCATGCTTCATATGTGACATGTATGAGTCAAACCCGACTCAATCCAAGGAGCGGTGTGGCCGGTACCACTCTAATTGTGTCTCTTTTATATAAAATAGACAATATTATAAGTGAAAAGAAAACCTGGCATTCAAAAAACTGACCAAATGCATTCAGATTCAATTGATAATTAATCACTACGATCCATGGCTCATGTGTGATGTGTAAGAGCAAACCTGGGCTCAATCTGAGTCACAGTGTGGCCGTGATCACTATAATTGTCTCTCTTTTTTTCAAAATGGACAACATTTAAAGTACATATGTAAAACTAACAAAACACATTCGGTTTCTGTTGAAACATTAGAATAATAATCCATGGGTCATATTTGACGTGCACGAGTCAACCTCGCCTCAATCTGAGGCATGGTGTTGTCGACACCACTCAAAGTGTCTCTTTCTTGTTTAAAATGGAATTAATTTTAAGTAAAAACAACAACTAGCATATAGAAAACGGACGAAACTAATTTGGATTGTGTTGATACATTACCACAATGATCCATGGGTCATATGTGGCATGTACGAGTCAACCCCGCCTCAATCCAAGGCGTGGTGTGTCCGATACCACTCTAACAAAGTCTCTTTTGTTTAAAATGGACATGATTATATGTTAAAAACACAACTAGCATACAGAAAACTAACAAAACGCATTCGGATTCTGTAGATAATTTATCACAACAATCTATGGGTCATATGTGATGTGTATGAGCAAACCCAGGCTCAATCGGTGATGCAGTGTGGACGTGATCACTCTCAGTGTCTCTCATCTGATTTATATTATCAACATTTTAAGTACATACGGAAGATTGAACAAATTCATTCGGTATCCATTGAAACATTAGGATAACAATCCATGGGTCATATGTGACGTGTACGAGTTAACCTTGCCTCAATCGGAGGTGCGGTGTGGCCGACACCACTCAAAGTGTCTCTCTTTTGTTTAAAATGGTCTTCATTTTAAGTGAAAACAACAACTATCATAAGGAAAACCCACCAAACTGAATCTAATTGTGTCGATGCATTATCAAAATGATCCATGGGTCATATGTGAATGGAAGAGTGAACCAAGCCTTAATCTAAGGCACGGTGCAGCCGACACCATTCATAGTGGCTCTCTTTTGTTTAAAATGGTCATCATTTTAAGTGAAAACAACAACTGACATACGAAAAACTGATCAAATTCATTAAAAATCTTTTGATTCTTTAGTAAAATGATCCATGGGTCATATGTGATGTGTACGAGTCAACCCCACCTCAATCCGAGGCGCGGTGTGGCTGGCACCACTCTAAGTGTCTCACTTTTGTTTCAAAAGGATAACATTTTAAGTGAAAACATCAACTGGCATACGAAAACATGAAAAAATGCATTCAGATTATGTTGATACTTTAGCACAATGATCCATGGGTCATTTGAGATGTGTATGAGTCAAACCCATCTAAATATGAGGCTCGGTGTGGCCGATAACACTCTAACTGTGTCTCTTTTGTTTAAAATAGATAGGATTATAAGTGAAAAGAACAACTGACATACGGAAAACCAACCAAACGCATTCAGATTCTATTGATAATTTATCACAACTATCCATGGGTTATATGTGACGTGTACGAACCATCTTTGGCTCAATATGAGTTGCGGTGTGGCTGGGATCACTCTACGTGTCTCTCTTTTGTTTAAAATTGACAACATTACAAGTACATAGGGAAAATAGACCAAACACATTTGGTTTCCGTTGAAACTTTAGGAGAATGATCCACCGGTCATATGTGATGTTTACGAGTCAACCTCGCCTCAATACGAGGCGCGGTGTTGTCGAAACCACTAATACTGTCTCTCTTTTGTTTAAAATAGACTTCATTTAAGTGAAAACAACAACTAGCATATGGAAAACTGACCAAACAGATTCGGAATGAGTTGATACATTAGAAAAATTATCTATGGGTTATATGTTATGTTG
The DNA here is from genome assembly GCA_963277665.1 of Viscum album. Taxonomy (NCBI): domain Eukaryota; kingdom Viridiplantae; phylum Streptophyta; class Magnoliopsida; order Santalales; family Viscaceae; genus Viscum; species Viscum album. Next base: position 935,782,266 of record OY728145.1, on the reverse strand, counting down.
ATGAGTCAACACCGTCTCAATACAAGGAGCGGTGTGGCCTGTTCCACTCTAATTGTGTCTCTTTTGTATAAAATGGACATGATTATATGTGAAAAAAACAACTGGCATACGGAAAACCGACCAAACGCATTCAGATTCTGTTCATAATTTATCACAATGATCCATGGGTCATATGTGATGTGTACGAACTTACCCGGGCACAATCCGAGTTGTGGTGTGTCCAGGATCACTCTAAGTGTCTCTCTTTTGTTTAAAATGGACAACATTTTAAGTATATACATAAAACTGACAAAACGCATTGATTTTCAGTTGAAACTTTAGGAGAATGTTCCATGGGTCCTATGTGACGTGTAAGAGTCAACCTCGCCTCAATCTAAGGTGTGGTGTGGCTGAAACCACTCAAAGTATCTCTTTTTTATTTAAAATGGACCTCATTTTAAGTGAAAACAACAACTACCATACGGGAAACTGACCAAAGGGATTCAGATTGTGTTGATACTTTAGCACAATGATACATGGGTCATATGTGACCTGCGTGAGTCCAAACGGCCTCAATTCGAGGTGTGGTGTGGCCGATACCACTCTAACTATGTCTCTTTTGTTTAAAATGGATAGGATTATAAGTGAAAAGACGACTTGCATATGGAAAACTAACCAAATGCAATCATATTTTGTTGATAATTTATCACAACGATCCATGGGTCATATGTGATGTGTACAAGCTAACCCTAGCTCAATCCGAGTCGCGGTGTGGTCGGGATCATTCTATGTGTCTCTCTTTTGTTTAAAATTGACAACATTTTAAGTACATATGGAAGACCATCCAAACGAATTATGTTTCCATTGAGACATTAGGAGAATGATCCATGGGTCATATGTGACGTGTACGAGTCAACCTCGCCTCAATCTGAGGTGTTGTGTGGCCGACACCACTCAAAGTGTCTCTCTTTTGTTTAAAATGGACTTCATTTAAAAAGAAAACAACAACTAGGATTCGAAAAACCGACCAAACAGATTCTGATTGTGTCGATAATTTATAAAAATGATCCATGGGTCATATGTGACGTGTACAAGTCAACCCCGCCTCAATACGAGGTGTGGTGTGGCCAACACCATTCATAGTGTCTCTCTTTTGTTTAAAATAGATATCATTTTAAGTGAAAACAACAACTGACATAAGCAAAATAGACCAAATGCATTCGAAATGTGTTGATGATTTAGGAAAACAATCCATGGGTCATATGTGACATGTACGAGTCATTCGAGGTGTGATGTGGTTGGCACCACTCTATGTGTATCTCTTTTGTTTCAAAAGGATGTCATTTGAAGTGAAAACATCAACGGTCATATGGAAAACTGACCAAACGCATTCGGATTGTGTTGATACAATAGCAAAATTATCCATGGGTCATTTGAGACGTGTACGAGTAAACCCGGTCTAAATCTGAGGCGCGGTGTGGCCGATACCACTCTAACTATGTCTCTTTTGTATAAAATGGATAGGATTATAAGTGAAAAGAAAAACTGACAAATGGAAAACTAACCAAACACATTCTAATTCTATTGATAATTTATCACAATGATCCATGGGTCATATGTGACGTGTACGAACTAACCCGGGCTCAATCTAAGTCGTGGTGTGGCCGGGATCACTCTATGTGTCTCTGTTTTGTCTAAAATGGACAACATTTTAAGTATATACGGAAAACCGACCAAACGAATTTAGTTTCCATTGAAAAATTAGGATAACGATCCATGGGTGATTTGTGACATGTACGAGTCAACCTCGCCTCAATCTGAGGCACAGTGTGGCCGACACCACTCAAAGCATATCCCTTTTGTTTAAAATGGACTTCATTTTAAGTGAAAACAAGAACTAGCATACGGAAAACTGACCAAACAGATTCAAATTGTGTTGATACATTAAAAAAATGATCCATGGGTCATATGTGACATGTACGAGTCAACACCGCCTCAATCTGAGGTATGGTGTGGCCCGTACCACTCTAATTGTGTCTCTTTTGTTTAAAATGGAATGGATTATAAGTGAAAATAACAACTAGCATACAGAAAACCCACCAATCGCATTAATATTCTATTGATAATTTATCACAACAATAAATGGGTCATATGTGACGTGTACAATCTAACCCGGGCTCAATCAAAGTCTTGGTTTTCCCGAGATCACTCAATGTGTCTCTCTTTTGTTTAAAATGGACAACATTTTAAGTACATACGGAAAGCCAACCAAACGCTTTCGGTTTCCATTGAAACATTAGGAGAATGATCCATGGGTCATATGTGACGCGTAAGAGTCAACCTCGCCTCAATCTGGGGCATGGTGTGGCCGACACCACTCAAAGTGTCTCTCTTTTGTTTAAAATGGACATCATTTTAAGTGAAAACAACAACAAGGATATGGAAAACCGACCAAAAGGATTCTGATTGTGTCGATAATTTAGAACAATGATCCATGGATCATATGTGACCTGTACGAGTCAACCCTGCCTCAACACGAGGTGCAGTGTGGCAGACACCATTCATAGTGTCTCTCTTTTACTTAAAATAGACATTATTTTAAGTGAAAACAACAACTGACATACGAAAAACTGACCAAATGCATTAGAAATGTGTTGATGATTTAGGAAAATAATACATGGGTAATATGTGACATGTATCAGTCATATGAGGTGCGGTGTGGACGACACCACTCTATGTGTCTCTCTTTTGTTTCAAAAGGATATCATTTTAAGTGAAAACATCAACTGGCTTACAAAAAACTGATCAAACGCATTCGGATTGTGTTGATTCATTATAAAAATGATCCATGAGTCATTTGAGACGTGTATGAGTCAACTCTATCTAAATCTGTGTCACGGTGTGGCCGATACCACTCTAACTACATCTCTTTTGTTTAAAATGGACATGATTATAAGTGAAAAGAACAACTGGCTTACAGAAAACTGACCAAACACATTCAGATTCTTTTGATAATTTATCACAATGATCCATAGGTCATATGTGACGTTTAAGAGTCAACCACACCTCAATCTGAGGCTCGGTGTGGCCGACACCATTCATAGTGTCTCTGTTTTGTTTAAAATGGACATCATTTTATGTGAAAACAACAACTGACGTACAAAAAACTAACCAAAAGAATTCAATTTTTTTTGATGATTTAGGAAAACGATCCATGGGTCATATGTGACGTGTAAGAGTCAAACCCGCCTCAATATGAGGCACAGTGTGTTCGGTACCACTCTAAGTGTCTATATTTTGTTTCAAAAGGATATCATTTTAAGTAAAAACTTCAACTGGCATACATAAAACTCAGCAATAACATTCGGATTGTGTTGATACATTATCAAAATGATCTATGGGTCATTTGTGATGTGTAAGATCCAACCCCGTTTAAATTCGAGGAGCGGTGTGGCCGATAACACTCTAATTGTGCCTCATTTGTTTAAAATGGGCAAGATTATAAGTGATAAGAACAACTGAAATATAGAAAACCAACCAAACACATTCTGATACTTTTGATAATTTAACACAACACTCCATGGGTGATATGTGACTGTACAAGCTGACCCGGGCTCAATCCGAGTCGTGGTGTGGCCGGGATCACTCTAAGTGTCTCTCTTTTGTTTAAAATTGAAAAAATTTTATGTACCTATGGAAAACAGACCAAACGCATTCAGATTGTGTTGATACATTAGGAAAATGATCAATGGGTCATTGGATACGTGTAAGAGTCAACCTCACCTAAATCCGAGGCGCGGTGTGGCTGACACCACTCAAAGTGTCTCTCTTTTGTTTAAAATAGACATCATTTTAATTGAAAACAACAACTAGCATACATAAAACCAAACAAACGGATTTGGATTGTGTTGATAGATTAGCACAATGATTCATGGGTCATATGTGACATCTACGAGCTAACCTCGCCTCAATCTGAGGCACGATGTGGACAGTACAACTCTAAATGTGTCTCTTTTGTTTAAAATGGACATGATTATAAGTGAAAAGAACAACTGGCTTAAGGAAATCTGAGAAAACACATTCGGATTCTTTTGATAATTTATCACAATGATCTATGGGTCATATGTGATGTGTAAGAGCTAACCTGGGCTCAATCCGAGTCGTGGTGTGGTCGGGATCACTCTAAGTGTCTCTCTTTTGTTTAAAATTGTCAACATTTTATGTACATACGGAAACTGACAAAACACATTTGTTTTCTGTTGAAAAATTAGAAGATCGATCCATGGGTCATATGTGATTTGTATGAGTCAACCTCGTCTTAATATGAGGGGCGGTGTGGGTGACACTAGTTAAAGTGTCTCTTTTTTCTTTAAAATGGACATCATTTTAAGTGAAAACAACAACTAGCATTTGTAAAACCAACCAAAATGATTTGGATTGTGTGGATACTTTAGAAAAATGATTCATGGGTCATATGTGATGTGTACGAGTCAACCCCGCCTCAATCCGAGGCGCGGTGTGGCCGGTACCACTCTAACTGTGTTTCTTTTGATTAAAATGGACAAGATTATAAGTGAAAAGAACAACTGGAAAATGAAAAACTAACCAGACGCATTCGGATTATGTTGATAATTTGTCACAACGATCCATGGGTCATATGTGACGTGTACGAGCTATCCCTGGCTCAATCCAAGTCATGGTGTGGCTGGGACCACTATATGTGTCTCTCTTTTGTTTAAAATAGACAATATTTTAAGTACATACAAGAAACCGACCAAACGAATTTAGATTCCATTTAAACTTTAGAAGAACGATCCATTGGTCATATGTGACGTGTAAAAGTCAGCCACGCCTCATTCCGAGGCATGGTGTGGTTGACACCACTCAATGTGTCTCTATTTTGTTTAAAATTGACTTTATTTTAAGAGAAAACATCAATTATCATACGGAAAACCGACCAAATGGTTTCTGATTGTGTAGATACTTTATAACAACAATACATGGGTCATATGTGATGTTTAAGAGTCAACCCCACCTTAATCCGATGTGCGGTGTGGCCGACAACTTTCATAGTGTCTCTCTTTTGTATAAAATGGACATCATTTTAAGTGAAAACAACAACTGACATATGAAAAACTGACCAAACTCATTTGAAATGTGTTGTTGCTTTAGGAAAATGATCCATGGGTCATATGAGACATGTACGAGTCATCTGAGGCACAGTGTGGCTGGAACCATTCTAAGTGTCTCTCTTTTGTTTCAAAAGGATATCATTTTAAGTGAAAACATCAACTGGCATACGGAAAACTGACCAAACGCATTCGGACTGTGTTGATACATTAGAACAATGATCCATGGGTCATTTGAGACGTGTACGAGTCAACCCCATCTAAATATGATGCATGGTGTGGCCGATACCACTCTAATTGTCTCTCTTTTGTTTAAAATGGACAGGATTATAAGTGAATAAAACAACTGACAAACAGATAACCGGCCAAATGCATTCGGATTCTGTTGATGATTTTAAAAACCATACATGGGTCATATGTGGCGTGTACGAGCCAACCTGGGCTCAATTAGAGTAGCGGTGTGGCCGGGATCACTCTATGTGTCTCTATTTTGTTTAAAATGGACAACATTTTAAGTACATATGGGAAACCAAGAAAAAGAATTCGGTTTCCATTGATACTTTAGAAGAACGGTCCATGGGGCATATGGGACGTGTACGAGTCATCCTTGACTCAATATGAGGCGCGGTGTGGCTGACACCACTCAAAGTGTCTCTCTTTTGTTTAAAATGGACGTCATTTTAAGTGAAAACAACAACTAGCATACAGAAAACTGACCAAAGGGATTCAGATTGTGTTTATACATTAACACAATGATCCATGGTTCTTATATGACGTGTGTGAGTCAACCCCGCCTCAATCTGAGGTGTGGTGTGGCCGGTCCCACTCTAACTGTGTCTCTATTGTTTAAAATAGACAAGATTATAAGTGAAAAGAACAACTGGAATACAGAAAACTGACCAAATGCATTCAGATTCTATTGATAATTTGTCACAATGATTCATGGCTCATATTTGATGTGTACGAGCTAACCCGGGCTCAATCCGAGTCGCGGTGTGGCCAGGATCACTCTATGTGTCTGCCTTTTGTTTAAAATGGACAACATTTTAAGTACATACGGAAAACTAACAAAACACATTAGCATCCTATTGAAACTTTAGAAGAACAATCCATAGGTCATATGTTACATTTACAAGTAAACCTCACCTCAATCTGAGTCATGGTGTGGCTGACACCACTAAAAGTGTCTTTTTTTTAAATGCACTTAATTTTAAGTAAAAACATCAAATAGCATACGGAAAACTGACCAAACGGATTCAGATTGGGTTGATACATTAGAAAAATGATCCATGGGTCATATGTGACATGTACAAGTCAACCCCGTCTCAATCCAAGGTGTGGTGTGACCGATACCACTCTAATTGTGTATCTTTTGTTTTAAATGGATAAGATTATAACTGAAAAAAACTGGCATACAGAAAACTGACAAAACCCATACGGATTCTGTTGATAATTTATCAAAACGATCCATGAATCCTATGTGACATGAATGAGAAACCCCGTACTTAATCCAAGTCGTGGTGTGGCTGTGATCACTCTATGTGTCTCTCTTTTGTTTAAAATTTACAAAATTTTATGTACATAAGGAAAACCAACCAGACGCATTCGATTTCCTTTGAAACATTAGAAGAACGATCCATGGGTCATATGTGACATGTAAGAGTCAACCTCGCCTCAATCCGAGGCACGGTGAGACCAACACCACACAAATTGTCTCTCTTTTATTTAAAATGGACTTCATTTTAAGTGAAAACAACAACTAGCATACCGAAAACAGACCAAACAGATTATGATTGTGTCGATAATTTAGCACAAAAATCCATGGGTCATATGTGACATGTAAGAGACAACCACCCCACATTCCAAGGTGCGGTGTGGCCGACACCTTTCATAGTGTCTCTCTTTTGTTTAAAATGGACATCATTTTAAGTGAAAACAACAACTGACATACGCAAAACTGACCAAACGCATTATAAATGTGTTGATGCTGGAGGAAAATGATCCATGGGTCTTATTTGATGTGTACAAGTCAACCCCGCATCAATCCGAGGCATGGTGTGGCTGGCTCCACTCTAAGTTTCTCTCTTTTGTTTCAAAAGGATATCATTTTAAGTGAAAACATCAACAGGCATACGGAAAACCCAAAAAATGAATTTTTATTGTGTTGATACATTAGCACAAGGATCCATGGGTCATTTGAGATGTGTTTGAATCCACCCCCTCCAAATATGAGGCTCAGTGTGGCCGATACCACTCTAATTGTGTCTATTTTGTTTAAAATGGACATGATTATAAGTGAAAAAAACAACTGACATACGGAAAACTGACCAAACTCATTAGGATTCTATTTATAATATATCTCAACTATCCATGGGTCATATGTGATGTGTACGATCCATCTCGGTTTCAATCCGAGTAGCTGTGTGGCCGGGATCACTCTGAGTGTCTTTCTTTTGTTTAAAATTGACTACATTTTAAGTACATACAGAAAATAGAACAAACACATTGGGTTTCCTTTTAAACATTAGGATAACGATCCAAGGGTCATATGTGATGTGTATGAGTCAACCTCACCTCAATCTGAGGTGCGGTGTGCCCGACAACACTCAAAGTGTCTCTCTTTTGTTTAAAATGGACTTCATTTTAAGTGAAAACAAAAACTAGCATACGGAAAACTGACCAAATGGATTCGAATTTTGTTGATACTTTAGTAAAATGATCCATGGGTCATATGTGAAGTTTAAAAAGTCAACCCCGGCTCAATCAGGGGAGCGGTGTAGCATGTACCACTCTATCTGTGTCTCTTTCATTTTAAATGGGCAGGATTATAAGTCAAAAAAACAACTAGCATATAGAAAACTAACCAAACACATTCAGATTCTGTTGATAATTTATCACAATGATCCATGGGTCATATGTGACGTGTTCGAGCTAACCCGGGCTCAATTCGAGTCGTGGCGTGGCAAGGATCACCCTAAGTGTCTCTCTTTTGTTTAAAATGGAAAACATTTTAAGTACATATAGAAAACCTACAAAACACATTCGTTTTATGTTGAAACTTTAGGAGAACGATCCCTGGGTCATTAGTGACGTGTACAAGTCAACCTCATCTCAATCTGTGATGTGGTGTGGCTGAAAATAGTCAAAGTGTCACTTTTTTAAAATGGACTTCATTTTATGTGAAAATAACAACTAGCATACAAAAAACTGACCAAACGGAATCTGATTATGTCGATACTTTATAAAAACTATCCATGGGTCATATGTGACGTGTAAGAGTCAACCCTGCCTCAATAAGAGGCGTGGTTTGGCCGGCACCACTCAATGTGTCTCCCTTTTATTTAAAAATCACTTCATTTTAAGTGAAAACAGCAACTGACATACGGAAAACTGACCAAAAACTTTCGGAATATGTTGATACTTTAGTAAAATGATCCATGCGTCATTTGTGATGTGTAGGAGTTAACCTCTCCTCAGTCTGAGGCAAGGTTTGGCCAGTATCACTCCAGGTGTATGTATTTTGTTTAAAATGTACATCATTTCTATTAAAAACATATGGTATTCAAAAAAACAGATCAAATTATGAATTTAATTCTGGATTCCACATATAATTGTCATCTAAATTTTTAATTTAATTCTAAATGAATTATTTATGAGTATAATTATGTTATGAATTATGATTTAATTATGGATGTGTATAGTTCTAGGATGCATTATATGTTAAATGTGTATGAATTTGTTCACTATATGTTTGTGTTAGTTGGTTATTGCAAGTACAATAATTGTATATGTATGTGTTAGTTTATTGCAGGTACAATAATTGGAAATGATTGAAAATGAGGTTTGCTCTGCAAATTGCAGTTGAAAATGAGGTCTGCTGTGCAAATTGCAGGCTCACTGTTGTGCATTGCACACCATAGGCTATGAAAATGGTTTGAAACCTTTGGAATATAATTATGAGGATTTTTTATACCAATGGTTCATAAAATCATTGGTAAAAATCTATTCCCAATGGTTTACAAACCATTGGAAAAGAAGTAGGTCACTTGGTTTTCCCAACAGTTCAAGCCCAACCATTGGGAAAAACTAACCCAACGGTTTGGCACAACCGTTGGGATAGGATAATTTCTTCCAACCTATCCTAGTGGTTCACTGTAAACCGTTGGGGAATTCTTTCCCAACGACTTACTTCCCTGCGGTTTCTAGAACCGTTGGTATAACATATACCAACGATTCTGCATCCTTTCCCAATGGTTCAGAACCGTTGGGAATAACTGCATTTCCCGTAGTGGGGTTATCAGTTTTATTCTTGCTTTGTTCTTATCCTTTGTGGATTTTGTGAGTCCTTGAGGGTCTCTGTGGCTCAATTGAGTAATGTTGTACACACCACTGTATGGGCTATGCCCGTACTTCATTGTTTTTGGTGGAGACGACGGACAATGCTGACTAAGGGTAAGAGTACCAGGATATGAGGTAGCTCGGAGGTGGACCTCAGACGAGGCGTACTGCATTGACGACTGTTCGAGAGCTATACATAATCTTTAGGTAGGATCCTTGGTAGGTGATTATAAGATCTATTTCTGTTTACTTGAACATTCAGTTTATTTTAATTTCTGGTTGGGATTGTATTATGGTCCCTTTTACTTATTGTACTCACTCTATTTACTATTCATTTTACTTTAGTTTGTATCTTGATGTGTTCTTGGATGTGTGTGTTACAGGTTATAAAGCAATGCCTTCCCAGTTTTAGGGAATACACCTTTGGTACTAGTCGCTGGGCCCTGGCCTATTGAAGGTAGGAATGGGGTAGTCACGGCACGGGCCCTGGGGGACGGATTGTGACAATTATATCCAGCTGAATAATTGAAGATATGAATAACCATCCTAGATGTTGGACTCAACTATCCCTCAATTGCATTTGTCTTGGAGGGATACATAGATATCTCATTTCTTATGATGATATAACCCATGGATGAGACTTTCTTCAAACATAACTCAAACTTGTTGTACTTTTCATAGAGATTCTCCTTTTGCAAGGTCTCTTGTTCGGTTCATAGTTACTCCTCATTCTTCTCCTTGGTTATGGATTATATTATAATATAATTTGTAAAGACTACCACAAATTTATCAACGTAATATATGAAGACTCTATTCATCAATATCATGAACATTACAAGAGCATTAGTGAGTCCGAAAGGTATCACTTTGAATTTATAGTTCCAATACCTTGTATGAAAAGAAGCCTTAGGGATATCCTCCTTCTTCACCCCTTGATGGTAATATCCTATATGGAGATCCACCTTGAAGAATAATTGTGATCCACTTAGCTGGTCGAACAAGTCATCAATTCATGACAAAGGATACTTGTTCATTATCATGATTTCTTTGAGTTCACTATAATCAATGAAAATTCACATTGAGCCGCCCTTCATCTTGATAAAGATAACTAGTTCACCACATTGGGATGATCTTGGGTGTCTAAACCCTTTATCCAGATACTTCAGTAGTTGTTTCTTCATCTCCTCAAGCTCCACAAAAGCCATTGTATATGGTATCTTGGATATTAGAAATGCCCCAGGTATATGATCAATCGATAATTCAAAATCTCTTTTAAGATAAATTCCATGAACTTCCTTTGGAAAAAATTCAGTGAATTTCTCCATAATAGGCATGTCTTCAAATATGGGTTCTTCATTAAAATCAATCATCTGAGCAAGATACAAAAGATCTTATGGAATTAATATCCATGATTGAGGTGATGGTTCTAAAAAGATTCACCATCCTCCTTTCACTTTTACAGAATCGAGGGTCGATTCTCTATATGGAGAGTGATTTCTCTCTCATTTTAATTTATGTTGGATTTAGGTTGAGAAAGACAATCCATTCTAAGAACTGTATCAAATTTTATCAGAGGGAGTAAGATGAGTCTCGCTAGGAAGGTTTTTCCATTAATTGTTATAAGGGAGGTGTTATATTCCTGTGATGAAATGATTTCCCCATTTTTCATTCTGACCGACAACTTTACATCCATGATTTGTGGTGGTCATGTGATATTTATACTAAACGGTCAGGATATAAAAGAATTCATAGAACTAGAATCCAAATGTACATTTGATATTCATGAATGAATAACTAGTGTTCCATTCAATACATCAATGTCAGGATTCTCTTCGGTGATAGTGTTGTAAAATCTCTCCATTACTGCCTTGATATTGTTGGTTGCCTCAAAAAACCCTTGGCTTAGGGAACTGGTTTATAAAATTGCCAAGGTTCTTTGTAGTTGAAGCAATGACCAATGCATTGATGGTAAAATATAGTGTTTATCTCTTCTATCACTGTAACATGTTTTTCTTTTTTCCAGTTAATGGCCAGGAGACCGTATCTTCCACACATAAATCATTTCATCATCCCCTTTGGGAAATTTATGGTGTGCCTCTTTCTGCACCTTTGGTACGTGAGGTGGTGGAATTTCGTAGCACTGTTGAATTTATATTTATGCATGAAAAAAAATTAAATTCCACATAATTCTTATTATCCCCACGATACCCATGAGATTTTATGATATCTATTTTGACTTTGAGGGAACATCATACATTTTCTACATAGCTATCGAAGTCATGGATTGCTAAGGATTTCTGTAGTGTACAATTTATCCTACCAAATAAGTAGTAAACCTTGAATTCGATGGTAATGAACAATAAAGTGGCATATCATGCAAGACTTGTGATATTTTCCTCATACGTTCCGATAGATATGAAATCTTTTTTTCATGAGGTAAAGGAAGTATCTTTCCATATTAAGTCGGAGGGTGAGAATAAAATATTAACTCAAAACATGTTTTGGAAATCCTTCCATTCAAACACCTCAATATCTTCCTTAGGATTCATATTTTTTGATCAATATCCCTGATTTATCCGCTTCACCAAACACATAATAAGCATCCTTAAGAACCATCTCTTGTTTAGAACATTGAAATATGGAGACGATCTATTCAATGTAGTTGATCAATTTTTTGACGATTAAGGGATCTTATGATCCAATGAATATAGTAGGCCTTTGTCTCATGAGACTCTAAATTACAGCTTATTCTTTCCTGGGGGGGGGGGGGTTGAACGGTTCATAGGATCCATGTTTCTATTAAAAACCTCACATTATTAAGAGAGTATCATGACAATGTTTGTGATTCCCACTCCCATAGGATTGGGAATATCAATAGAACAATCATCATAATGATCTCTGTACGAATTGTTAGCTAGAGTCCTCCTATTACTTGCCATTGGATGGAATAAAATTAATTTTAGGGGTGACACATAATGGGGAATCCACAGACTAAATGGGATAACTTATAAATTACATTTGTTTCCTTAACTTATTAAATTATAGGATTAAAACTATGTTATTGATGATCTACATCCCAACATATAATCTTAGAGTCATTTTTTATTCCATTAACAGTGGTTCATAATAAGATTATGATTATACCAAATAATATCCCATGTGAGTGTCGAAACCAATATTTAAGCAAGGCTCTTTTTTGTGTACCAGTTCCCATTTGAGTATTCCTCAAATCAGTGTTTTAGGGTTTTACCCCAAGATATATATATTCAAGATCTGCCTCTACTTGTTCATATCCACACAGGGGTGTATTTTCTTGATAAAACAGATAAAATATACTGACTAAAATAAATGGATGTTTTTTATATTTAGTTGTATCCCTAAGTCTTTCACTAGTGTTTTCTAATCCTAATCCCAAATATAACTAAACATATCCTCTGATACCAACTATCTCAACCATACTCTTTATTGCACATTTAAACAAGAATTATTACCTAATCATGCACTTAATAAAACTTTTAAGATCTATAAGACTAGTGTATTTTTGGATTAGGATGATTACATGAAAAACTAAGACATACAAATACAATATCTTAATTGAATTTTTATTTTAAATGACCACAACATTCCATCATACTTAGCATTTCATTGGATTACTTGAAGACAAACATAATAAAAGGGTGAGCTGTAAATCCTAGTAAGGGAATAAACATCGCATAAAATGAAATATAAAATACATGTTAGGAATTATTAAAATCAAGGGATCATAAGAGATACATGGACATAAAGGCGTGATATAGCACGATGATCACAACCTATAGAAGTAGAAACAACATTTAACAAGAGATAAGCATGAGCCAAGTCTCCTTGCACATAGAGGATGGGTAAACCCTCATTGCACTTGAATTAGCATGAGTAAAACTCATTTCACCTGAATTATAATGATTAAACCCTCCTTGAACTTTACATATCATGATACTATTGTTTACAAAATGCATTGGAGTGCTATTATGGCGCAACCTTTATAAACATTTCATTTCATGCATAGGTGTGAAACATAGATCATATAACATGGAATTATGCAACATCATCATTTATTTCATGGTAATGGAATGTAGAATAAATACATTTATCTCTATAATGATTAAATATATTTTCATAATGGTGAATACACTTGATAGAGAAATTGGTACTGTATTCACTTACATTAAGATTTTGTCATTGGAAATTATGGCAGCATTACGACCTCAAATAGAAATCATAAAATGGGTTAATGGGTGAGAAAAGGGTCTCTCATCATTTAAAAATTAAATATATATTATGGGGTCTTGGAACATTATATCCCTAAATATGTAAAAGAATTTAGTTACATAATATAAAATAATTTCTTGAATGTAAATGGGAACAATGAAATTTCTTACGGAATTTCGACATTGTAACAGGTGTACATGGGAGGAATTAATGAAATAGGAAAAGGAATTTACTCATTAAAAAATAAGGAGTGATGTATTGGAGAGGTTTTAAATTATATCCCAACATTTTTAATTGAAAATTAAATTGTATTACAATATAATAAAATTTGGACAAAAATGAGAAAGGATGAAAACACTTACTTGGAAGTGTTATCCCAATGGCTTGGTAGAGTCTTGAGAGAGGCTTCTTAAGAGATTACGAAGCCTTGGTAGGATTATATATAGGGAATTATAGGGGTTGGTCATGGGAAAAAAGGATTGAGTGAAGAGGAATGAGATATTGGGTGGGTTTGTATAGGAAAAGAGAGGGAATTTTTTATTATTTTGGTTTTGGACACTACACATTAAAATTACCAAAACCAAAAACCATCCCATTGTTTTGGCATAGGGTTTTTTAAAATGGGGAGTGGAAACAAATTATAAGGCCAATGGACTAACTTATTAAAATATTATTCTTTCTTTTGTGAAGGTGATTCACACTCTCAAGGATATCATTTTAAAATTTTAAAATTATTTATAAGTATTGGAGGGTCCACTAAGGCTTTGTAAAATAAATCAAAAAAATCTAAAATCACATTATATTAAATTTAAAAAATATATTGGCCAAAAATTATGTTTATAGTAGTTTATTACATCACTATTGCATCATTATGATGTCATAAACACATTATATATTTAAACGATATTTTATTTCATACCCAAAAATTCGATTGACTTATAAAATTATGAAAAATTACCCAATGGATAATTCTGAAATCCTGATTCCAAAAATAATAGTCATTTTATTTAAATAACTTTATATATTTTTTCATTTTCATTTTGAAAATAAAAACTAACAATTATTGGAAATAAATGGGGTTTGACAAAAATAGATTTCAAACCTTAAAAATATACAATTGTATTCAAATAAACTATATGATAATTTAAATTTAATAAAAATTAATTTAGTAATACTATTTATTAATTTATTATTTAATTCATTAATTTATTAATTTATCACAATCGATTACTTAATTTAACATTAACTAAATATACTATCTGTTCTTTAAAACCCTTTTACAATGTAACAATAATAAAATGACTGTATATTATTCATATAAAAAAATGCACATAATCATAGTTCTATATTCTTGTTACATAACTCATTATTACACCATCATAAAACCTAAAGGTAAAGTGTTTGATGGTGAAAAACTCTTTGGGTGGCTCAGATAACATCACTTGAGTGGTAATCTATATTAACTTTCCTTCCCCCATAGGAAATTCCATTCAAGATTAATGTGTTGATGCTCGGCTGGGGCTTGGTCAAAAGAAAATCCCAATGATTCCAAATCCTTTCTAAGCTCTGACAAATGAGATTTGTATGGAGCAATTACACTATATGGGGCTATTTCTTCTATTGTCTGTGTAAATTGGATTTGTTAAATCACTATATTTATACTAATCATGTGATCACTATTCCACGACTATATTAGAAACAATAACGAATTTAAATGATATTTTAAAATCCAAATACAGAAAACCAAGTAAGTGCATATGTTTTATATAACCATTTTAAGTATTAAGAAGTTTAATTAGATCAAGAGGAATTTTCAATAAAAAAAATTTAGGTCATTACACCTACACCCAAAATGATTTGTCAAGACCACCACAAATGAGTGCTATTTGTGTGAACAAAAATCCCACAAACATTAAAAAGAACAATGGTGAGAAAAAATTAAAACATTTCCTAATACTCTCCATTTTCAGGCCATTTTGTGATATGGAACCATGTCACCCATGTATGTTATTCAACACCATCCCTTGTCTTGTATATAATAACCTAAACCTAATAACCTCTTCTCCTATGTACATACAAACCATGTCACCTCCATGTATTAATCATATTACCCCATGTATCTCATGTAATTCTCTCTTCATGATGAACCATGTCTTCGTAGTCACATTGAACAAAATCACCCCAATACCTTGCATCATGCTCATCACGTTCCCATTTTTTTTAGATAATCATATCACATATAATGTATTTAAAATTATAAATTGTATTTTCATTCCTATTTATTCAAATTTTATCTTCCCATTATAGAATGATTAAATAGATTGGACCATTCTCATTGACATCCTATAATATCAAAAAATCAGTTTTCAGAAAATAATTAATTAATTAAGGGTATTTCTTGGATAAACCAAATTTTGATAATGTAGAAAATAATCTCATAAAACCTGTATAACTAAGAATAACCCAAGAAAACACCATTATTATACATTCAGGAACTCACATGATGAATACTAGCATCAAACTCGAACCAAAACAAGATAAATCAATATTTGAGACAAACACCCTTAAATGGGGAATAAGATCTCATAATGATTTATCATTACATATAGTGAGATAATTCAGTAATAGAAGAAATATGATTCATTGCAATACATCATCATTTCAAAAACTCTAATCACCATTCAATTTGGAGCTCAGATGAATTGGGGAGGACAAAGATTATGTGGGAGAAGAAATGTGAGATGACCTCCTAATGTGAACAGAAAAGGAAGAAGAAGTGATCAATAAATTCATAATTGGGGTGGATGATAGGTTTTTTAATTGTATTCTTTTTAATGTGTCACACGGTTATGTTTCTTGGTTTATCTTACTGTGTTCCAAGTTTTCAAACACACTATCACATTGATCCCCCCTTTATATTTTGAGGCCACACAGTTTGGTCAGACTGTGCACCAACTGTGCACACCCACTGCCTATGTGGGACTAAAAATTTAGGATTGAATGAATAGTTTGAAAAACCATTTACAACATGTGAACACCCTTTTTTCATATCTATAGATTACTAACACATTTTCCCTTTAATTGACACACGGTTAAATCAAAAAGGCTTTTTATATCTGCACCATTTAAAAAAAATTATATGCCCGGTGCACAAAAAATCCATCCAAAACACCAAGGAAATAATCAATCCTTAAAAAAATTTCAAAATAATCCATCAGATCATTTAAAATCTTAAAATTAGGTTCCAATGACTAGAATTTATGTCAAACCATCCACTAAACACAAAAATCATTTTTACTTAGAAAAAATGACCCATTCAAAAACTGATGTCGTCACAACCTTGCTACGTTAAGACGACATGTATTCGATCAATGAGGTCTCACATAGAGATGGAACCAAAAATACCCATCTCATAACATCACCCCAATCTACACTGGTTATTACCCATATTAAATTACCCTTGTGGTAATCCCCGCCTAAAAAATTATCAACCCAGTCACATCCTGACAAAAAAATCAGACATCAAAATGTATTGATTGCCCATGCCTATATATACAAGTCCACCAATTTAAAACCATCATTATTTATCCTTATTAGGTCCTCAATTATACATGTTCTATACCAAACTACCATCAAAACATACTGCTCATCTTATTATCATTAGTACCCATGTAATTAATGAATCCCATGAAATCTGGAATCACATTGGATTCCCACAAGTCATGCACCTCAACAGATGTCCAAAGTAATCCCACATCATATATTTTAATGACCATAATAGTGTCAATGATAATGAAACTCATAAGGAACATGCATCCAAACATATGGTCACACACTAATTATCCCCTAGTTATTCCAAATATAAAATGTGTACCTCATGAACCCAAATATTTCATCACCATAAAAGAAATTAATTTAATGATCAAGTCACACATCTAACTATCATCAGGTTTTCACCCCAATTTGAACCAAGAAGATATAAAAAATACACCTAGACAAATTCCCGACTACATTAAGACTGAAAACCATGTAGTGTTATAACATGTACATACCATTGAACCCAATGTTGTGCCTCTCTCTCCCTGCCACAGAATACACATGTAGCAGAATCTAGGCTACAAGATCTTAGTACCTCTCCAATTCTTACCCCATATCCATAATTTTTACATGGTTCCTAAATACAATAAATCTAATAATTCTTCTTGAAAACCAATATATATCCCCCATATGACAACATTCTCAGCACTGCATTGATTTCCATTGACACTATGTCTGAAAATACATTACTTTTTTATAATAAAAATTCACCATCAAATTACTAAACATGGGATGAAAACCAACTATTGTGATAGATATCATTACTAAAAATCTGTGGGGCCTCTCTTCCAGCTACTTTTATCATCACATCTAAGCTAACTATATATTGGTACCCACCTCGAACTTGACGTGTCTATCAAAATTTTGTCGACTATAATTTGTTGAATTACTACCACTAAGAATTAGGCCAGTTTTCAGATATTTACCTAGACCATTATTGAATGCCTCAAGAAATACTCAAAACATCACACCCTAGAAATTTTTTCACTTACCATTAATGGAAAAAATTAGTGAAGGTCTTTGAAATTCAATGCATAATCCATAACAAAAATATATCCATACTATATGTTCTTGATCCTGATGGATCTATCTAGCATTAATGTTTCTATAAATATTTCAGGAAGAACCAATATTATAGATCCTTATAATATAGTCCCTCATTATTACAATCAATGAACTATATTTTTAACTTTTTATTTTCTTATCATCAAAGAAATTAATTTTCATGTTTCACTCTCAGACCTGGGGTTGTCTCAAGCTAGTCAAAAATCATCTACAGTGACTAGATCTAATTCTCTATTTACATGATTCAACCTTCATCCCAAAATAATTTTTTTAAGAATAGAACATATGATTCAAAGTATCCATGTATAAATCATCTCCCTCAGATCAAAATTCATTAAACTGTATGAATCACACCAAGATCTACACATATCTTCTCAACTATCAATGTCGCAAAATATTCCCATTGTTTTGGTTATCCAGCCTATACTTGAGGATGTACTTGTGGATCAGGATCATCCAGAACCTTAGGGGCCATACTAAACCTTTGGGTCCCTATTCTATATACACTCTAGCAGTGTAAAATATCTACCCTCGTGATGCCCCACCAAAATACATCTAGGTGGAATCACACTAAACACGAATCACAATGATCAAACATGCATAATAGTCATATATATATAAGATAAAGATAATTTTAATATATAGTGAAAAAATATACCACTAAACTCCACTACCGCACCCATGTCTCATAACAATGAGACTCATATCCCCATACCCTTCCATATCTATGTTAGGTACAAAATATCATCTGGCCACATGTCCCCTTTTCTACCCACAATAGATTCATCAATCACATATCATGTGCATCAAGAGGTCATCAATCTAGTGTGGCAGATTAGAATTACACAAAAAGGATATACATGAAAACACACATTAGGATTTTGTTTACATTTTAATCAAATAAGCCCCTTTCATTACTCATTCCTACACTTAATAGAATCAGTTCCATACATACTATATATGTATAGCATCACTAACTGATCTCACCAGGAACTAGTTACATGTGTAGGATGAGTAAAATTACACCAACAGGATAAGAAGGAAAACATCATTTAGATTATTTTTCGCTTTAGAAAACAAAACCCTTTACAGAACATTCTAGATTACCAATGAAAATATCAAGTATAAACACACATCAAATGAACCTCAGTTCTATAAGGATGAATAAATAATCCTCTCATTCCATACAAGTTCGAGTGTCCAAATATAATAGTTTTGTAACATCATGCCCAAGTGCACCACTCGAAGAGGAAATCATCGATTGAAAATGTACAATGCATTACATGAAATTATCAACACTGGAAACACGGGTTTTCCCTGGTGAATGGGTTTATAGGCACCTAAACATGATTCATTTACCCTGTTTAAAATAAATTAAAATATAATTTCTACCCAACCAAAGATAGTAGGAAAAACGGTATAATAAACTCTTTTAAATAATTTTTAGTTCCCCAAATCGGTCTTCCACTTTATCCATATTACATGCCGGTTATCCACTAGGTCATAGTTGTGCCCCCCTATTCACAAACAAATGATGAATATTAGTGAGGGTATGATTATGTGCTATTGGGGATACTACACCATATGGTATTGATAATAATAATGTTCCAAATATATGACATTGTTGAATAAGGACCATAATAAGAGAATTAATAAAATAAACAATACATAATCCTATAAAATTGTAGCAGCAAAAATAATCTCAAAGGTATAATACAACTTTAAAAAATAATAATTTCCTGATATAACATACAAAATTTACATATGATGACACCCATGGATGACCATATAGTTTCATATAAAATTCACAAAAGATGACCCATTTTGATATAGTGGAACCTTCTTGTCCACTTCCTTCAATCCCTTGAAAAATTCTTATATACCTAATATGTAAGGCACACCACCTAATCTTTATCAATAACTAGTTTAGAAAACAATAAATTCTATATGAGTCCTATGGGGAATTTTTATGGTATGAGTATGAACTCAGTACTCCTCCACTAACATGTTCCTACATGGAATCTCTAATTACAATGTGTAAGCATATGTAAATATATACCAGGAACTCCACATAAATATAAATAACACACTTCACTTGTTCTCACAATCTAAAATGGGTCAATTACCAGATTATCCCATACTCTTAAGTATCTGGATATATACTAGAAAATATGTATTTGTAAACATTATAGGTCTATATAAAGGTATTTTTAGAGTCGGAGACCCATGGATCACTACCTAGTAATCCTATCAAGAAAACCATACATGGATATTATTTAGGCTCCTCCAATAAATAAATCACTAGCATCTCATTCCATTTAACACCTCATGTTCCACTAATCAATAACTAACAACCCAATTACATGTCCATAAATATTTCCCAAGTACATCAGACTGTCAAACATAAAGTCACCGTGGTCTAAAAATCTCAATGTCCTAGGGTACGGTGATATCTATTCACCCATATATAATAAATATATTTTTCTTCAAAAGGGTAATGTCTCAAAGTATAATGATTTCTATCCTGTAAGAATCCCATTACATTTGTCTCACATACAAACAACAATACATGACCCCAAACTATTTTCTCAATAACCATTACTCATTGTTCCTTCCCCATAAACTATGGATTTATATAGTGATATCCTCCTTTATAACTAATGTTCAACACCATCCAATATTCCAAAATACATATAGTGGCCTCCACTAAAAAAGATGGTAAAAACACATCAATTGAGTCCTATATGTGTACAGATGAATGTAATGAAAATTTTGACAAACAAAAGTGAGAATAAATCCAAAAAAATTACCAGTACACCCTATCCATCAACCATATATTTACACGAAACCACACACCAATGAATAATGTACAGAACCATCCCATGTATCATGGGTCATGCCCTTATCCTAATGACATATTCACCTCACTCATGATAACCCATGTCACCTCCACCTAGTGATGATATCACCCCATGTATCAACAGACACACCCTCATCCTGGTGAACTATGTTGTCATGGTACTGGTGATCAAGATCACCTTAATAACTTGGGAAATTCCCTTCATGTTCCCATTGAATTAATTAAATCATATCACTATTAATTAATTTAAAATTAACAATATTCCAACATTCCCAAATGATCAAAATCCCCAAATCTAATATAGAATATTAAAATAGATTAAGGAACCCTCAATTGAATCCCATTAAATCAATTAATCAATTTTATAGCATAAAATAAATAATTAAGTGTCTCACTCAGACAATATACTTGTCCATATTTAATAACTCACAACATAACACATTTTTATTTAATTAGAATGTTAAAAACCACATACATTATACTCTTTGGAACTCACTATTAGAATATATCCCTCCATATTGAACTTAAAGGAGAGAATATAATAAATTGGACTAAAAACCTAAAAATAGTTCCAAAGATATCTCAAGGATGCAAAATTATGTATAGATAGTTAAATGAGGAATATAATAAATAGTATTGAAGGTCTTACTACTATCCATCGAACAAACCTGATGACATTAAATAAGGATCTTGGATGGAGATTGTTGACAAACCATAAGTTGTAAGAGTAATGGTAGAGGAACTCTATTGTACATGTGAATTTAATAATAACGGAGGAATAAAATCATAAAAATTATGGAGGGGGTAGTTTTGTAATTACAAACATAGTATATAATACACGGTAAGGTTTCATTGTTTTTCTAACCATGCAATGACCATGTGAAGTCACTGTCCATGATAATTTCCCTTTAAAATTGGTCTCATAGCCTGACCACATGGTTTGGCCGAGCTATGCACCAACCATGCACACCCATAGTCAAAATGGCACTAAGCATTCATGCAAGGTTGTCTAGTTTGAAAAACCACGTACAGCTTATGGAAAATCACATTGAATATCTTGAAAACCTTTTATGTTTTCCTTCAAAGGCTATATGGTTAAATTAAATTTTCTACAGTTGTCATCACTATTTGTGAAATAGGTTTTTTGGTCTTGTTTAATCTGAAACCCATCTAAATCACTGACACACTAATTGGTCCTTAAAACCTATTAAAATAATTCATTAGATCATTAACACTTTTTAAATTGGGTCTAAATTATATAATTAATTTTTTTATCCATAAAAAACAAAATACTTATTTGGATTAGAAAAATAGTAGTTCAAAAACATGGGATGTTATATTTTTCCCAAGATTCCAACGGAATGTTTATTAGGAAACCCCATATTTATTTATATCTTATATTGAAATCCCTTTTTATTTTATGTCTATGATTTCTAAAAATTTTGTAAATGAACATCTCACTATTATATAATGACAATATAAATGAATTTTTCCTATTTTTTCCTTTTTCAATAATTGTTTAATTTGAATCTTTTCATAATTTTTTAAACACGGTTTATTTGATTTTTCTTAAAAAATATGAAATGAATATTTTTTTAACATGTACGATATGAAATTGATTTTCCCCTTCAGGAACACTCAATTATTTGAATATTAATTTATATTTTTTAAAAATTTTATTATTATAGAAAATGAGTTCCTTAATATTTGATGAGTTTTAGGACATTAAATAAGTGATTTCGAATAGAAATGATTATTCCGTCAATAAAATTTTAATGATATTTTTATGGAAATTTTACTAACCAACATCAATTTCAATTTGGGTGTCTAATGTTTTACTACATATATGATTAAATGGTATCATATTATTCTTTTATTGTATGGTTTATTTTTTTTAGTGATGTTCTGATATTTATGAAACCCATTTCATTCCATGGGTTATTCCACAATGAAATGTTCATAATAACAACATCTTTTTCATGGGTTATGATATGATGAATGATTTATGATCTACAAGCACAAAAATGATTTTTTAATGTGATGGTTGGAACTATATCTCCCCCCAATTCATTGATAATGTTTTCTATTTCATGAGATAGCTATTGGAAATAAGAAAATGTGCTTGATCCGATTTGGGAAACATGTTGATGGGATTGGTCCCCATTAGGAAATTGGTGATGATGACTAGTTTGTTAGGTAAAGGTAAATCAGGGTTGATGCCAGATCTATTATGATTTCATGGTCTCAAATGATAAAATTGACATAATAAATTATTTCTATACTTATGATGGTTCCAAACTTATATTAAATGAGTGTATGATTCATGATTAATTTATTAGGATTTCTCAATCTAGTGGTTCATGTATGTTAACAATGATAATGATTTATGGAATGGATCATGTTTTCAAACCATGATAGTTTGTGATTGAATGTCTAAGTTATATTCATAATATTATAATATTGTTATTATCTTATACTTTTATATGACCATTGGTTTATATCATACATTTTTAAACATACTAAGCATCCGAGGTCAAAAACATTTATGTCTCCATTATTCATGTTATGAATAGAGGTTTAAATGGTGTATATTAGTGAAATACTATAACTTGATTGATCATTATGGTAGATGTTGAAGATGTTTTATAAAGTAAGAACAATGTTAATCTATTTTCAGAAGATAGTATACTTTTATTGTAACACCATGAGATTTTAGGAGATGTATTCTTTTTAATTTAATTAATATCTTCTATTTTACGCTACACCAAGATTATCTTCCACTATACGCAACACCATATTACCTTGTAGTATATGCAACACTATTCTTGTATTGTGTTACACACAATTTCAAGTTCGTATGATATTAGTTATTCTACGCAACATTGAGTGTGTGTATGTATATAAGTATATATATATTCAATGTATAAATGAAATATGGTTGTATTATGTTATACACAACAAAAAAGAAGTCTTTCACTATACGCAACCCTGCCTTGGCTTACGTTACACGCAATTGCGACCTTCCTCGATAGCGTGTGTAGTACGCAATACGGGGTTTTTTACTAAACAACGATATATTGTTATAATATTTTAATGGACTAGACGATATGAATAGTTTTAACTAAATTTTGAATTTTATAACATTATTATTCTTATTACACATTTTCTAAAACATGGTATTTGAACAAAATAATTTTTTCGAGTAAAATAAATATTTATAAAAAATGCAGTTTCGCCCCTTTTGATGGCGCACCCATTTTAAATCTAGTTTTGACATGTTTATAAGTTAAATTTGACAAAATAAAATTATTCTTTGGAATAAGGTTATAAAAATTTACTTTGGATAAATTTTTCATATTATTCTGATAACTTTCGTATTTTAATGAATAGTAAAAACAGGCTATATTTTAATTAAATACAACTTTTATCATCGTAATAATTTATTTGGTTAAATTATAATATTTAATGGTTTTAAAGTATAAATATAATATATTTTTACCATTTAATATAATTTATGTCATTATCATTTATTTTACATTGAATTCATAGGAAAAATCATTTCAGTCTTTTGCATTGTTTTAACTTTTAAAACTCCTTTTCTTAATAGCGGGATAAATTTTAAATTAATTGTTTCAACTTCTATGTTTTGAATTTTGTAAAATAGATTCCATAATTGGAATCATTAGGTTCAAATTATGTTAATAGGCTACTTTTTTTTGGCACTATGTATAGTAACTACAGTAATTTTTATTTACTTCAGTTAAAGATAAATCGGGTAATTAAGGGTAAACCTAAGATTATAAAATTACCCTAAAAAATTCAAAAATTATGTTGGATGACTAAAAGACGATCCATATCACCTTAGGGTCATATTAGATTCAATTTATGTACTTTTTACCATTAAAATAATTTAATTATTATTAAAACCAAAGAAAGTGACAACAAGTTACTCTCTTAAATATTATAACTATAATAATTTTAATTTAGTGAAAAACATCATGAAACTTAGAAAATAAATAGTCTCCAGAAAGATAAAAACATTAGCTAAATCATGGGAATTTATTTAGAATTTTTATGGATTAAATAAATGTCATTAATGGTGACACAATAGTGATGCAGAAATTGTTTATTTAGTGAAAAATCAATAATATAGTTTTTATTAAAATAACAATACCTATTAAAAGGACCATAAACATGACCAAAAATTATTTTTCTAGTATATATATACCCTAATCATACAAGGGTCTATTTTTGGACAATTTTGAGCCTTATAAAACAAATTATGACATTTATATTATTTTATATTAAATGATATCAATGATGTCACCTTCATAATTTAATAAATATAACAATTTAAATGTTGTGATTTCAAGATGATAAATTCAAGTAATAATATTATTATGAAAGGTATTATATTTCTCATTATCTTATGATTTTATTTTAAATTGTTATGCAACAAATAAGTATATTAAATAATTATACAAAAATTTTGTTGTAATTATTTTATTAAGAGATATGCCAAATAGAAGGTTTTAAAAATATTAAAATAAATATATATGAACTATTTAATGTGCTCCAATAATTTTATAAATAAATATGACTTTTTATGAATCTATTAAATCTTTTAGTTCGAACATATCTTCTGTATATATTTTATTTAAATTCAAATAAATGAATAGTGTCAAAATTGACACTATTGTTATTTTATAAAAATTACATATTATAAAATTTTTTAAATATCACAAAAATGTTTAAAAATTATAAATTAAACTTTATATGGTCTAAAGTTTAATAAATAATACAATGAATGACAATTATCAACATATAAGTAATTATTTATAATAATTTAAAACTTATAATTTTATTACCGCAAATAAAATTAAATAGTTTATATAAGGATAAATCAAGTTGATAATGTTTAAAATAAATTCCCAACTTGTCTAAATTTTATTGGTTGATGGGATTTCTACCCTATCACATATAATATTCGGATTTGAGTCATTTTTGAGGTTTTTATGTTGGGTTGGAATTTATTATAAATTAATATTTCTTATAATTCCAAAGGTGCCCCTCTTCTCCCTTATAAAAGGGCACCTCCACCCTCTCCTCTTTACAAAATTTAGAGCCTTCAAGCTTGGCCAAACCCTGCCAATTTATCTTCTCCAATTTCCCTAGAAACATCCTAGAGGTTCTGGTATTCTTGAAAGTCCAATCTTAGTGCCCTAAGGGTAGGTTTCAAAGAGGCGTGTCGAAGAAGAGGTAATATATGTTACCGATTATTTCAAATTTATTTCATATTCTACTTCTTCTTCTTTAGTTGTTTCATTATGAAGTAATAAAATCAGTATCACTCATATACTGATATGTTATTATAAATATAAAACAACCCTAATTCACCTTCTATGCATCCTACATAAAATGAAATCACCGCCCGTGCGTACGTACGGAATACCGTCTCCATGCCGTGGTGTAATCTGTTTTTCCACCACCACCTTACTTGGTTGGGTAAAATGGTGTAAAGAATAAATAAATATTATTATTATAAAATCATACTGATTCTATTATATTATATCGTTCAATTCAATTTTATTCAATAAATATGGTAATGATATCATCGCTCGTGCGTACGTACGGATTACCGTCTCCACGACGCGATGAGATTCATTTTCAATGTTAACAATTCAAGAATGATTATAAAGTGTATATAATAAGTAATCAAGAAATATACGACATAATAATGCTACAGGATTTATGTGTGTATATATATATATATGTCATCTAATTAATTCCATTCAATTCAATAAGGAAATGAAAACAGCGTTCATGCGTACGTACGACCTACTGTCTCCATGAATAGTGTATATCTTTCCATTTATAGATCTATTATATATATGTATATTCTGAATTTATATTATATATATATCATGTTTTATATTCTTTAATTAAGTAATCATGATCTAAGTAATCATAGTAATAATTACCAGTCAAAACACGGACGATAAATGAAACGTTTTTACATAAAATGCTATTTTAACATGAATTTACAAAATAACGGTTAATATAAAGTCCTAAGTGAACCATATATGATATCATAACAATGAAGATGATTCTGTAATAGTTAAATGGAATTATTTAAATCATTATACATGAGTTTTAGATACCTACGAAGCATATCGGACCTAAGGTAAGGGATAACTACTCTAATCTCGTTTTTATCTGAGATTGTTTATTCATAAGTATTAACTGGGATTATTGTTATCATCCATGTCCATCGTTTATAAAAAAAATTCATATATGTTTAATGTCTTTTTTACCCATATTTTACTTTTACCACATGTTATGGAAGGAAAATTTCTTTTTTTACCATACGAGGAACATTTTTTACTTTTCTAGAAAAAGTATGAGGATAATGTTTTTTTATCTTATACGGCATGAATGTATTTTTATGGTTTCATAACTCGTTTTTTTCAAGAAGCTTACTCTAAATGATTTCATGACTATTTTCAACAAAATTGTTTTCTTTTAAAATTTAATGGAATTTTGTAAAATTAATATGATTTTAATGAAGAAAGGATATTTTCCACCAGAATTCATTTCAAGTGTTTTATCAAAACCATTTTCCATCCAAGATGAAATTATTTCATATGTTTATGTTTCAATTATAATGTCTCTATGATTTACATGGTTCCACTATTCTTATTATTAAATTATATCCATTTTATTATATGGATTATGTTATGATGGGATGATGTTTATGAAACCCATTTTGTTCTTTGGGTTATGATGAAAGATTTATGTGTATGTTGTGGAACACGTAAGAATGATTTCAATATGCGATGGGTGGGACCTATATCTCCCTCTAATGTATTGGGTAATGATTTATATCTCATGAGATATACATGGCTAGAACGATAGGTTAATCTGGTTCAGTGTTACAGGACTGAAACGAGGAGTGAACTCGATTTAGAAAGGGAATTTGTCCACTAAGATGGTCTTGGCAGCAATGCCTTGGCTACTATGGAAATCATAACATGTGCTGAATGGTTTATATAATTAAATTCTTTATTCCCATTATATTTTATCATGGTTTATGTTTCATTATGATATATTCCTTACTTCCACGATTTATTTCATTGCTCAATATTTTGATGTTTAAATTTCATGTTCAAGTTTTTTCTTTGAAATGTTTATAGATTGTTTTGTGTTCTCTATGTTTTCCCTTAATGAGCATTTGAGCTCACCCTTTTTATGTTTTATTTTTTCCAGGATATAAAGAAAGGTTTTAGGTAAGAATAAAAGGATGATCTTTATGTGAGATGTTGAGGATCTTTCACCTAGATTAGAAGATTATGATCCATGTTTCTAAAGGCAGTAAACTATTACAGTCCTTTAGTGTCTGCTTTTGTTATGTATTAAGTATTCCGCAAATGTAATGTAATGTCCATGTACGTCATGTTTTGGGTCTCTAGAATTATGGTCATCAAACATTTATTTTGGAAACATAATAAATATCCATATTTAAAAATTAATATCTATTTAATAAAACTTGGGGGTAATAATAATTTTTCATCACTTTTGTAAACAATATGAGAACAGCAAGTATGGTCGTCCCATGTAGTGGACCAATTAAAAATACATACATTGAAAATGAAATGTTTATATGTTATGAACAAAGTGTATATAAATGACGTAACCGATATCGACTATTACACAGATAAAAAAATAATCCTTAACCTAATACTCTTGTCAACATTCTACTATACTCATCAAACATCATGGGTTTCATATAGACCAGTTTAGACATCCATATTAGAACACACATTCAATAATTGATTTCTAGCATATTAATATACCAAATATGTACAAATCATTTGATGATGTAGGGAATACAAGTCCTATCCTATATCTGAATCACTATTGAAAAATGAATCTCTAACTATATTATAATAACCACGGTAAAATCATATTTTCAACGATAGAATATAATCAATTTTTTTACTTTTAAGAAAATGAAAAACTAGGTAACTAGTTATGTGTAATAAAATACATGAATAAATACACATCATTTAGGAATTAGTTTTATATATTGTTTTCCTAAATCCATGATCCATTATAGGAGTGATAGTAATTAGTCCTCCATTATCTATGTTAATAACAATTACGAGTTGTATGGGTTGTCACCGGAAAATATAATTATCATAATCACATTAATATAAAAAATATTATTGAATAACTAAAAACATATACCCATATTGTTTATTTTGTTCTCGGATCAGGGAAACTGGAAAAAATAATCATTTCAAAACTATATTATACTGGCGATACTAGAGGAAAAACTCGTCTCTACCTATCTCCTTAAAATATATGACATATGTCATACCAGATTACTAGGATAGTGGCAGAAGACACGTACATTAGTCACCATCAATACCTACCCTAGACAGTGTGTTGACTGGGGTATAGTCAATAATTTCTCCATTTTTTCTAATAAAAATCTGCATGTTATATTAATATCCATCACTATATCTATACTCTATCAGTATAAATCAATAAAATGAAATTTTATGACATAAATAAGTGAATAAAAATAATAAAAAATTCATCACATGAGACCATTCTATCCATTAAGAAAGATTTATCATTGAACTATTAGTGTATGAAATTTTCAATAACTAAACCCAAATTTACATGTAATTAATATTAAATTATAATTCAACAAAAGAAGAACAAAATATTGATTTTACAAATTTTACAAATTACTACAACCATGATATTACTTCTCACACTAAAATCCATGTACGATGCATCAAAAAAATCTCAATTTACTTGTATAAGATTCCAAATAACTACCATTTAGTCTAAATCATTTGAGACCTAGGTTGGATTGACCACTAAGAAGGAGTGAATCAATGGATTAAATTTACAAATTATTTTTGGTTAAATTCAACCACATGAACTTTTATGGTTTTTAATACACTAAATGACTCACATAATCTCACCTCATATGCAAGAAAGATAACAGAGAGCATAAAACAAGGTATTCCCAATGTTCAAATCCAATAAATACTCATTTTCTTATTGGTTATACAACCAGACATGGATTATACATAGAAATTGTATAATATTTTAAAATTGATTATGTTTTGATTGGTTATACCCCATAGTAATTGAACCACAAGATAATTCTAGTTATACACCCATTGAAAATCAATATCTTACAACCTATTTTGTAATCCCCCAATAATCTTCTCTTTCTCCCAACACTATCTGAGAGAGTACTCTTTCTTCCATCTCCAACTAAAATACATCTCTATATCCCAACACTAACTAAGATATTTCTCTTTCTTCTAGATCATACCTAAAGACAAAGTTGATTCTTAAATACATGATCTACTATAGGTTCATCTTTTGACCATCCTCATTGATATTTCTAAATAAAAAATTATTGTATACACTTCAAGAACCATCAACATCAAATAAATGGGTCTATGGGTCTTTCTCAATAATCATGATCACCATTATATGATCATTTCCCTTAGTGAAAAAAATTAATGTGCATGAATTCTCCATATAGAAGTGGGAAATCAAAATTTAAATTGGATTTGTTTTTGGTAATTTTATGATCATGTTTATTTTTAATGAATAGTAAAAAATACTGCATTTTAAGTTAAAACTGCCTTTTCGACTAATTTTTATATATAGTTATAATGTCCTTATAATTGTTTTTAATGTGTAATTGGATTATGTTATTTTATCATTTGATACAATTCTAGTCATTGTAAGTCATTTTAGCTTTAAATTGGAAGTAAACACATGTCAATCTTTTGATAGTTTTTACAAATTAAAAACTCATTTCTTTGGTTTTGACAACGAGAATGAATTATAAATTAATATATTTTAATTATATGTTTTGAATTTGGAGAAATTTATTCCATATATCTAATCCTAATGTCAAAATTGTGTAAATATGTACCTTTATATTTTGGAAATTTTGAATCTTTACTTCATTAGTTGTATTTATTTACCATGGTTAAAGTGTAAATCATGGAAATAATCGTAAAAAATAATATATTAATAATATAAAACTACCATAAAACATATCCTAATACAATTGGATGAGATATTTCCGACCATGGGAATACATTGGTCGATTTAGAGACCCCACATAGCCACATGGGTGTGATAATGACAAGTTATAATAATTAATTTAAAGTAGTGGGAAATATGACAATAACATGCATCTTTTGGAGAAACAATTTTAATATAGGTTTATATAACATATATCATTAACTATAAAAATTTGATATAAATCTAATATGATATAATACATCATAGTATTTTATTTATAAATTTTAGACATTAAATATATAATTTTACGTATAACATAGTGATGATGAAATGATTACTTCATTAATAAAAGAATTCTAATAAATGAAATTATAAATACTAAAATAAATATTATTTGACATGATTAATTTCATCCATGTCATATATAGGTTAATACGACATGTTAGGATCTATTTAATGTTTTTTTAAGTAATAATGGTGTTATGAATTTTTAAAATATCATGTATGAATAGTATAAATTTTTTTACATAATTCATAACTAAAAATATAAAATAGTCTATTATATGATATAAAAAACCTAAAAAATATAAGATTCATAAAAATGGTAATGATAAGTCAAAATATTTCATAAATGACATTTTTTGTTCATTTTACATGATATGGATATTACATTAACCCATAATGTGTAAATAATATGTTATCAATGGAAGATTAAATACGGTAAAATAAGGGTTAAACTAAAACGATATGGGTAAAAAAATATTCTAAACATGTATAAAAATTATTTTATTATGGGTATTAAAACAAAAATCATCTTATATTTGAATTAAATTCATTTTGGACAGTTTTTAATCAAAATTTATTTTATAATAAATTAATATTTCCAGACGTTCCTAAAGTGCCCTAATTCCATCTTGTAAAAGGCCACCACCTCTACCAACATAACTCACACATATCAATCCCCTTGTCTCATCCAAATAATTCCCAAATAAGATTCCAACATCCCTATTTTCCTCCTAAAAGAATTATCTTGGGAATAAGGAATTCAGGAATTCGCTTTTGCTCAAATCAGAAGAAGTTACCCAATTTAGAGGTAACGTCTTCTCTCAAGATAATTTTTTTATTTACATTATTCACTCCCTATGAATTTAATATTATATGAATAATAAAAATAAAAGTATCCAAAATATACTAAGATGTTTTTATGATATTGGTTCAAACTACACTTACACACACCTTCATCTAATGGATACTGACATATTATTTCTGTGTACAGGGAACTACTGCATCATAAAACGATGACTGTTCAATTATATTATACCACGTATCATGGTCAACGTTATTAAGGAACTATATTTATATATTACATATATTATATTTATATTGTTTCTATTATCCCATAATTTTTATTTAAAACATACCTTTTTGATTTCCATAATGTGTAAATAAGATAATTTCATTTGAGGAAGTACGGACTACCGCCCCCTCAAAAGGTTATGACTCATTCATTCCCTACATGGAAAGAATAAAAATAGAATTTGATAAATTATGTAACTTATATAACATATATATGATAATATAATTATAATATTCCTATGTATTATTTAGTTTTCATTCATTTAATATAACCACTGAATATAAGTTGTGTTTATGTGTACATATGACCTACCATCTCTATGAATGGTACATTGCCATTTATTATCTCAAAATGTTATGGAAATTTATAAAATTCATATATAATGGATATATGGGATATTTCAATCATTGATATCATTATTAATATCAGGAAATTTTGACTACATTTTAAATTTACATCAAAACAAATTCATTTTCAACTCAAGTACCGAATATCAACAAAATGACAAATATGAAATTAAATAATTTTTAATTTTTAAAACATGATGATAAGAAATATAAAATAAATAATAAACATGAAAAATGTTATGATGAAAGTATAAATTCACATAATTTTATAATTCATGAATATAAAGAATGAAAGAAAAAAGTCGAAATCCATGTAAGGGACTTCATCACACTCTCCATTCATTGAGGAATATAATGATTTATATATGACCTTATTTTATACAGTATGAAATTTAAAAATTTGAATGTTAATTTCATTTAATGGTTTTAAAAAGGAATATTTTCTCTATGATGATTTTTACTAATTGATAAAAAAATGTTTCTTTTTAATGTACGCAGTGACAATGACCTTTCTGCCACCGTGAGCAATATTTGATATTTGACTTCCTTTAAAAGGCACAATTTTTTGTAAGAAGAAAATTTAATCTAATATTCCATTATTAGGTATTTTGGTATCTAAAAATATATTTTAAAATGTATTTATTAGATCAATATCTTAAAATGATGTCATGTGATAGCAATATGGAAATGGTTTTTTTGTTTATGCGTGATCATGAGTAATGATTATGTTATTATTCTTAGGAATTGTGTATGTATATGGGTGGTTCCGTATTAAACTGATGGCGAGTGAGAATAACATATCTCTCAAATTCATTTTGTAATGTGATTGAATTAATCGTTAAGGGTTGTCCTAAGAGGATTATGGAATATATTGTGGTTGGTATTCTAAATGTGACAATGATAGTTACCCCCTATATATATATGAAAGAAAAAATGTATTTATTTTATTGATTATACAAGATACCATTATGATTTATGATTTCTATTAGGTATTCGTAAATCTTATGATTTCATTAGGTATGTTAAAGAGACTTTGTTTTATGAGTAAAAAGTATTATTTCATTTTTTTGAATTTATTCAAGAAATAATGTTTTCTTTCCATTTTTCATATCTATTACTGATATTTTTATGCTCATCCCATGTTTCTGAAACGTTTATCATATGGTATAAGGAAGGGTATGAAAAAAGATGAATTCAAGAATATTTTTATTAAAAAATAGAATTATTTTTTTAGTTATGAAGTTTTATTATTATTACAAAATGGATAGATTAGAAGGGTCTACTTTGTAATTTTGTAGATGTAATGTAAATGATATGGTGTGTTTATCTAAAAAAATAACATAAAAATATTGTCAATTTTAATTTATAACTTCACTCAATATTATGTAATGTTTTTGGCTGGGCCCTTATAGTTGGTATCAATGGTTGGTTTCAATAAATTTAAGAGTTAATATATTGTTAAATGAATATATATAAATTAATATTACTTTATGGTAAGATTGAAATTATATAGCATTTGAATATTACAATGTTCCATTATCTTCGATATGTCTGTGTTTTTAATGGTTTTTATTAGATGAAATAGGGAATCCATTATGGGACATCATCAAGTGGAAAATGACATACCAAATCAGAAACTAGAAATGGATGGAATCAGATCTGAACAGTTTGTTGTATTAATGGGTTATTAAACTCAGACTATAAATGGCGGTGTCATCCATGCACAATATTATCCAGATCAACTAGAATGTAATATTTCTATAGTTTAGTATTTCATAAGGCATCACCTACCATCATATAAAGGATCATCTGGCCTGATACTAACTGAAGGGTGGGTTAAATAACTAGAAAAGATTTTTGATGTCATGAGGTGTTCATAACATCAACATTTTAGTCTTTCTATTTATTATTTTGACGGTAAAGATGATCCTTGGTGATATATGTTTAAAATACCAGAGATAGTGAAGATATTGATGTTATTTATTAGGATATATTTAATGGTATATTTCAGGAGGAATTTTTTCCTAATGAAATTTGACATAGTATGGAAAAACAGTTCTTGGAATTGAAGAAGGAGGACAACATAGGGCTGCTTATGATGAAACATTCACTCAGCTATCCAAGTATAATTCAAATTTAATACTTATACTGATATTAAATTAAATCATTATTAATTAATATTAATTCCAATGTATCAAATAGAAATATGTTTTTTTAGTTAAAATTTTATGAAAAAAATGTTATATTTTTGCATATAGTGGAAATGAATTTTTCTGATGATCATGTGTACTTTAACAAATAACAGAATTTGAGGTCAATGTGGCAGATAAAAGGTATGAAATCATTAAAAAAGTATATTGGTAAGAAACATAAGATTATAGTTTTTGAAAATTATTGTAAAAGCACAATGGGGAATGCCTTTTGTGTTCTGTTACGTACTTATGATGTGGTAAAATGATACAAAAGGCTCATAATCGCACTAAAAATTATTATGGTATTGGTAAAAATAATTATTCTTTTAGTTAGCGAAATGTTTTAAGTGAAATGAAATGGATCATTATGAAAATAAGTATTTATTGAATAACACAAATGATATAAATCAGCTGGACCACTAGAAGATTGGGGTGGAGAAATCCTTCTCAATTACTTCAATAGATGATGGTCCATAAAATAAATTTGTATGAGTTACATTTTTTTTTCAGATTATGGATATGTGTTTTTTGATTCTGGGTCTACACATTCATTCATTTCCGGGAAATTTTCTAGTAAATTGGGAATTCCATCTCAAGATATGAATCTTGAACATGGGGTAAAAATAACTGGAAAAAATATTGAGAAAAAAAATATAAGTACCTTCATGTCCTTGTGTGTGGAAATAAACAACATGAAAAAAATTATCTAATTTCCTCTATTAGAGTTTCATGTCATTTTGGGTATGGATTGGCTTTCTGTTTATTGTGCTAATATTGACTTTAGAGTTAAATATGTTTCCTTTATGAATGAATTTTCATTTTTGTACAAGAATTAACCCTTACAATTGATAAAATATTAGGAAGCTAAGAAACTATTAAAAGATGGAAATGAGTTTTCCCTTACACATAATTCTGAAAATAATGTTACTGTTCAGATTAATGATGTGCAAAAAGTAAATGAGTATATAAATGTTTTTCTTGATGATTTTCCTCGTATAATACTTGATCGAGAAGTTGAACTTACGGTTGAATTTTTTCTTGGTGCTAATACAATTTAAAAAACCCCTTATCGAATGGCACAAATAGAACATTAAGAGTTAAAGAAGCTTTTACCATAGATATTGGAAAAAGGATTCATTTGACCTCGTACATCACCATGAGTTTCTTATATCTATTTTGATAAAAAGAATGTTGGTTCAATGAGACTATTCATTGATTATAGAGCCTTGAATAACATAAATGTTAATAACATGTATCATTTTCCTCATATCGATGATTTGATTTTTCAGCTCCAAGGATATCAGTATTTTTTGAATATTGACTTGATGTTGGGGTACCATCTATTGAAAGTAAATTAAGGAGATATTCAGATGACCGCATTTCATACTAGATATGTCCAGTATAAATTTTTATTTATTCATATTTGGTTAACCAATGCACATTTTTTATGCAAGGATATTATAAATATAATTATAAAGGAGTTTTTGGATAAGTTTTTGGATTTGATTATTGTTAATATTTTGGTACATTATAAATTTAAAGAAGAGCATGAAATTCATTAAATGATTTTCATGCAATCCTTGAAAGAAAATAACTATATGGGGAATTTTGAAAGAGTGTGTTTTGGTTTCAAATAAAATTAATTCATTGGTCACATTATTTCTAAATATGGAATAGTTGTTGATATTTCTAAAACAAAAGTTTTTTAAGAATGGCCAGGCCCCACAAATATCATCAAGATTCATAGTTTTCTTGGATTATCAGGTTATTATCGAAGGATTTTTGATAATATTTCAAGGATATATGGGCCATTGACTAAGCTAACTTAAAAATAAGTTACATTAATCTAGAAAAAATAATGTGATGAACGTTTTCAATAATTGATAAGAATATTGGAGAATGATTCAGTTTTGTAACTACCTTCCAGAAATGATGATTTCTTTATCTATAATGATGCTTTGTTGAAAGGGATTTGATGTGTTCTAAGGTAAAATGATCTATAAATTGCATATGCTTTACATGAGTTGAAAACTCATAGCTTAAATTACCCTACACATTATTTGGAATTTCCTACTATTGTTATTGCATTAAAAAATTGGAGGCATCATTTGTTTGGCAAAAAGTGTGAAACATATACTGATCACACGAGATTGATGTATATATTCACTCAGAAAAAATTAAACATGAGACTGAGGAGATTTCTAGAGTTAAACATGGATTATGGATGGATGATTCATTACCATATAGTAAAATAAAATAATTTTTATGACACTATAATTTGAATGAGTAATACTATATTGACCTTGCTATGTTTGTAACAAGAACTTCTGGATTTTGATTTGATGGATTTTGGATATGAAGTTGTTGGTGCAATGAAATCTTTAATTTCTATGAAGTGGCAGTGAAATTATTTGTATTATATAGAATTAAAAATGCGTAGAATAGAGATAGTGAGTTTCAAAAAAAGTTATAATTGGTTTATAAGGGTATGTTAACTAAATTTAACATCTATTCGGTTGTAGAAGGCTCGTGCGTAGCTGAAGATTTTTACAACATTGACATCTGATCAGGGTATTGTTACGGAGGGTGTTGAGTCTTTTCTGCTGAAGTTGAACCTCAGTTCTTCCCCTAAGCTTATTCATGAAGGGTGTTCTTCTATTGATGCTATATGTATATCATCCTAAGGATATCAGTTGCCCTAATTATCGAACATTCACCCAAATTATCTGATGGGGTGAAAACAGGGCTCATGTGTCACATTGGAGGTCCCCCCTTCTGCGTTTGAAGAGGAGGTTTCCTGCCTACAATTGACCCTTGTGGATTTATTTGGGGAATTTTGGCCATCCCTACCTACATTTAGATGATTTGTTGACTCCTAGGGTCTACTTGTCCTGACGAGGATCTCATCTGTGCATCATAATTCTTTTTATCTGATCATGGAGTCGAAGGCGGGTTTTTTGCAATCATGGTGTAATGATCATTAGTTATTTGGATTATAAAGTTTAAATCTATGGAGGTGGTCGATGGAGGCCCACATGGAGAATGAGAGTTCTTGCGCAGAGGTCTGGATAAACCACCTAGTCTTCAATTCCCTTTTTATAATGGATCAATTTTAAAATCCATCGGTGACTCCTTGGGTGGTTTTCTATGTGCTGGTGATATCATTCATTCTATAGAGGATTTGATGGTGGCTCTAATATGTGGGGAACATGATCTCACTCTCCCGATTTTAGATAAGATTTCTTTTACAGTGAAGGATTTGGTGGCATGGAACCAGGATTTTGTTTTCCATGTTTTTCTTAGATTCTATTATTATTTTTTTATCTGGACACTCTCTATAGTATTGTAGACAGAGAAGGCCTAGGGGACTCCACCAAATCCACAGGGACACCCCATTTGAAGAACACCCTCCCATGCTGGAATTTTGAGAGGCCCTAGTATTGGAGGTAGTTTAATACATTCCAGTGGCTCTTGCTCTTTTGGTCCTTCCCACTCCTGCTACTATTCATGTTTCCTCCCCTTGTTGGGATTTAGTGCCCTATGCACCAATGGCCGACCTGAGGACCCCTAATTTCTTGGCTGGTTTCTTAATCCCCAATCAGATAATTTTAGAAGGACGATTACTATAAAGGTTCTTCTCCTTCTATAGATTTTCCATGTTCTTATGGAGAGGCAATCTACAAGTCTAAACCCATTCACTGTAGCTTCGGTGTTAGAGGTTGTCATTGTGGTTGATCCTCCCTCTCGGCAGGTTATTTCCTCGAAGGCCAAGCATATGATGGAAAATTTTAGTGATGCAGGTGGTGCAGAAAAAGCTCCAAATAACCAAATCCATTATACTCTTTCCCCTCTAGGTATGCTGAGTTCAAAGCTACCAAACCCCCCCCCCCCCCGGCCCTCATGAGTAACGATCATTTTCTTCTTCTCAAACAATAATCCTAGGATTCTATTCGAGATCAAGAATGAAGAATATTTGGGAGGATTATTCCTCTCACAAATAGGATAATGTGGAGCATGGGGACAAAGGTTGGAAACCTTATATTTTATGTTACACATGATCATTTGGAATTCCCATGGCCTTGAGGCATGGGGGAAAATAGATTTCATGGATTCAGAGTTATAGAAAAACAAGGTCAGCCTTGTTGCAGCTATCAATCATAAATATAACCTAGTTAAGGTTAAAGAGTTTTGTCCAAATGTCAAGATACTTGATTATATCCAGATGGATCCAATCAACTATCACATATGTATTTTTCGGAACAACGATATCTCGATGGAATTTGTTCATACGGGAGACCGGTTTATCATTACAAAAGAAACCAAGGGAACTATTATCTGCATTGTTTACATTGTTTCTGGCAGTTGTGGGAATCATGGAAGGGAATGATGTTGGCAAGATCATCATGTATTTGACAGAGATAAGCATCCATGTCTTTTGGTGGGGGACTTCAATGTCATTCGGGGGCTTGATGAGAAAATGGTAGGGGAGCTTTCATGTAGAGGGCTAACTTGGAATTTTTCCAATTCATGGAGGGGAAGGGGATTATGGATATGATATACTCTAGAGATGTCTAAACATGGTAAATCAACCATAGGAGAATAAGGAACTCCTAAGAAGGATTGATATGTTCTTGGAATAGATAAATTCTATCAATGAGTTTCTGATTGCTAATTTATCACATTGAGTTCACAAAATTTATGATCACTCTCCGCTGCTAGTGTCTTTGTCCCCCAGGAATGATTATCATGAATTTTTTTTGTTATATCAATAGTGGTCGCATATTACTGGATATACATAGACTATTATTAAGCTTTGGGTTGATCTGACTCCATGGAACACATCCGTTTCTCTTTATAACTATGTAGGAGAGACGAATCATGGGCTACTGGTGTGGGCCAAGAATATTCCCCTGATTAACCATAACATAAAGTCCCTTGAGAAAGGTATTGATAGTTTTGGAAGCTAGTTTGGAAGATGACTGGAGAAGCTCAGTATTTTAGTAATTCTTCTCCCAAAATAGAAGCTATGAATAAATAATATTTAAATAGAAGCATATAGATCGAAAGAGATCCGTGAATAATTTTCTCTATGAAGGGGATAGGAACACGAAATTTTTTCATATTTGAATTGAGAAGAAATGGCAGCTAATCAAAACAAATATCATTCTTGAGGATGACTCCTACACGGATTATAGGGACTTGGTGGGGAGTATGGCACATTTTTTCTTCAAGGATATTATTGTGAGACCAAATATGAAAATGTCTAGGGGATACTGTAATGGAAGTGGTGAGATTTGGGATGATATTACCTCCCTTGTATCTGATGAAGACAATGAGTTTCATTAGAGAATACCTGAGAAGGAATAAATATACCAAACCATTATTAGTCTTTGTCTTGGGAGTGCACTAGGTCCTGACCAGTTCCTATGATCATTTTATAGGGGGATGTGAAATGTGATTAAGGGTGACATTATTGAGGTTGTTCAGGACTTCTTTCCTGGAGGTTCCATTCCATGGGTCACAATTACAACTACTCTGGTGCTCATACTTAAAATTAAGGATCCCTACACTCTCATGCACTATATGCTTTTTAGCTTGTGTAATTTCACATTTATGATCCTTTCAAGCATTACTAATCTGAAGATATCCTAGTGTACCCCAGGGTGGGTCACTATTGAGAAACATGGTTTCACGAATGGCCATTCTATGTAGGGTACAATTTTGTTTTGCATGAGATATTTATAGACATAAACATTTAGACACCTAGAAGAAACATAGATATGAAGTTAGATATGAATAAGGTGTATGATCGGATTGAATGGTGTTTCATTAACTGAGTTCTTATAGTAATGGGGTTTTCTCCCATGGACTTGGATCTCATCTTCATGTGTTCTTTCTCCATATATATGGACGTTTTGTTCATGGTAAAGACTCACTAATTCTTCAAGTCTACTAAAATACTTCTCTAGGAGACCAAATCATACCATGAGTCATCATCCATACACTGGATACTGCTAGTCTTCTCATCAACCGGAGCCTATCTACAAGCAGAAATCCCCCATACTAAACGAAACTGAACCTCCCTTATATCTACAAAATGATGTTTGCAGATGAAACTGTTATTATTATTGATGGGGGAAGGGGATCCATTCATGGTATTAATAAGGTCCTTGATGAGGGCTTCTACTAGAGTGGATAAATCATTTGTAGCTCCAAAAACATACTTTACATTTCCAACAAGTTTACTGTTAGAAGGGCCTCTTCCTGATGTAATCGACTAGACATGCAACGAGGATCCTTCCCCATGCAATACATCATCACACGAATTTTCCTATGTAGAAATAATTTTTGAGACATTGATTACATCATGATTAGTATTATGGTTTGTGTCCTTAACTTTAAGAATAAACACTTATCATTTCGTGGTAGGATTTATTGGGTTATTATCATCATGTCGCACATTCCCATAAATGATTTTTCATCTACCAATTTCCAAAAAGGTGTTATCAATACCATTGAAAAAATACTTTCAGAATTTTTATGGGATGATCTTTCAATGGGTAATAGGTATTGGGTTTCTTGGTTTAGGATGGCGCAACCTGTCCATGATGGAGTATTTAATGTTAGGAGTCTCAGAAGAATGCTCCATTGTGTGTTTGTTAAAATTGCATGGGAAATTATCAAGAAAAGTACGCTTTGGGGGAAGATCATATTCCTAATATGTGAAGGGAATGAGTTGGAAGATTATAGCCATGTTTCTCCCTTCTGGTCCAAGATCTACCCTCTCATCCAAATCACTCAACATAACTCTTGGTGGGAGGTTATAAATGGTATATTTTCTTTATAGAATTTTAATTGGGTAGGCTATGTTACAAGTTTCTCCAACTACCCTACTCCCATGATCACTTTTAAAGAGGCAAGGATCTACCCCAGGTTTTCCAAGGCATTCTAGTATAATGAAAAACATGAAATCTTTGAGTCGATTACAATCAACCATAAACCTGATGACTATGTGTTCACTCAATCCAAGTCAAAGACTTTCACGATAAGAGAATTTTGTAGTATTTTATCATCACAGGATCTTAATGGCAGCTGGAATGATGTTGTTTAGTGATATAAGATACCAGCAAAGTATAACTTCCTCACTTGGAGAGTAAGAAATAACATTGTTTCTATAGATGATAATATTAATAAGGTGGGTATTTTTTTCTCAAGGTTTTATGTAACACCCCAAGATTTTATGAAAAATATTATTTTTAATTTCATGTCTTGTGTTGTACGCTTCATCAAAAAGGGCCTGCACAACACGCATCTTTGACTTTCCTTGCATTACACGCAATCGCGACCTTCCTCGATAGCGTGTGTAGTACGCAATACCGAGTTTCACTAAACAACGATATGCTATTAAAATATTATTAAAACTAGAT
Source organism: Viscum album (assembly GCA_963277665.1). Lineage (NCBI taxonomy): Eukaryota > Viridiplantae > Streptophyta > Magnoliopsida > Santalales > Viscaceae > Viscum > Viscum album. The sequence continues at coordinate 935,739,659 of OY728145.1, read as the reverse complement.
GTTATGAATAGTAATAACCACGTTTTAATTTTTTTGAAATTTTATCTCTCAAAATGGACTTCATTTTTGGATTCGGGGTATCGAAATTAGCTTAGGGTGAAATTTTGGTACTTTTCGGATAACTTTCATTTTCTGATGGATACTGAAAATTACTAAAATTTAATTAAAAATAACTTTTTTTAATCAAAACAATTAATAGTGATAAATTATTAATTTGAGTGGTTTTAAAGTATATTGAGAATATTTTCTTACAATTTAATACAATGTTGGTCATTGGATGTAATTTCACATTTAAACCAGACATAAACAAGTGTCAATCTTTTGATAGTTATTATCTCTTAAAAACACGCTATTTGTTTTGACGACGGGAATTAATTTAACTGATATGTTTTCAATTTGGTAAAATAGACATCATTTTTGAATTTATAATATCAAATATATCTTAGGCCTAATTTGTTGTATTTTTCTGGAAACTTTCATTTTTTGAAGAATAGTGAAACCACTAAGTAGTAGTTAAAAAAACTGATTTTTTCATAAAACTTAATTTTATTGCTTCTGTGAGTGGAATTTAGAAAATCCGAGAGACACGGTTAATATCAAGGACTACAATGTGGTTCAATGAGATGAAAATAATTTTTGGTGAATATGAACATTTTACTTTTTTTTACCACGGTTACAAGTAAATAGGGTAATTAAGGGTAAAAATGATTTTATTATTACCCTAACACATGTCCTAATTCTATTGGATAAGTGTAATTAGACGAAAAACAATCTTAGGAATAAATTTTGACCATTTAAGCCCACTTGGATTAGATTAGGACATTTATTATTAATTTATTTAAAGAAGGGTTAAAATAGTTAAAATCAATGATTAATAAGTAAATAATTTTTAATATAGGGTTATACATAAGATAAATTCGACTATAAATATTCATTATAAAGATAAAAAGATTTCCTACATAATGATATTTTATTTGTAATTTTGAGAAATTAAATATGTTAATTTATTTGTGACACAACAATGATGGAGTAATTATCTTATTAATGAAATATTGACATAATTGATGTTATAAATACCCAAATAAATGTAATTTGAGACTTTTTATGAAGTAAAAAAAATTATATGTTAATATGACATGTTAGTATTTATTTTATTAACTTTTTTCCAACTAATAGTTCTGTTATGAGTTATACAAAAATCAATTACCAAATAGTGTCAAAATTGACATAAAATAGTTTTTAAAACAAATATTATATTATTAATTGTTATTTTATTCCTAAAAATCTACGGTTCTGCCAAATGACTTATATAAGGATATATATATTAATAATAAACAACTTGGGGTTCTTTTGGCTTGATATAGTATGTTTATTAACCTTATAGTGTAAGAAAACAAAAAGACACGGTAAAAGTTAAATTATATAACTTAAAGTTAAATCTAAATGATAAGGTTGAAATTGATACCTAAACTTGTCTAAATTCTATTGGATGAGAGTATTTCAATACATCCCCACCTTAGCTTCGAAATATATCAATTTTGAGCCATTTAAAACCGAACTTGACTTTATAATAAAATAATATTTTTAGTTTTCCCAAAGGTGCCCCTCTCCTCCCTTATAAAAGGGCACCTCCTCCCTCTCCTCCTCACACCAATTTGAGCATTCAAGCTCGTCCAAACCCTGAAAAAATCTCTTATCCACTTCCCTAGTATCATCCTAGATGTCCTGGTCTTCTTCAATGACCATCCTTAGTTCTTTAAGTGGAGGTTAAGAAAAGGCGCGTCAAAAAGAGGTAATATCCATTACCGATCTTTTTCAATTTCTTTCTTCTTCAAATTATTATTATTTAGTTGTTTCATGATAAAGTACTAACATCAGTATTTATTATATACTGATATTTTATTATAAATATGAAAAAACTCTAATTAACCTTCTATCCATCCTACGGAAAAAGAAAATCACCGCGCGTGCGTACGTACGGATTACCATCTCCACGCCGTGGTGTAATCTATTTTCTGCCACCACATTAATTGGATGGGTATAATGGTGTAATAAGTAACTATATATGATTATTATAAAGTGATATTGATACTGAAATAGTATACATACACTTCAACATAAGTTCACGATCATGAGAACGATATCATCGCTTGTGCGTACGTACGGACTACCGTCTCCACGACGCGATGAGATTCATTCTCCATGTAAACCATTTAAGAATGATTATAAAGTATATATAATCAATAATAATGAAATATATGACATTATAAAGCTAATGTATTTATGTATATATGTATGTAATCTACTTACTTCCATTCAAGACAATAACGAAAGGAAAACAGTGTTCATGCGTACGTACGGACTACCGTCTCCATGAACGGTGTGTTTCATTTCATTTATCTATCTATTATATATATATATATACTGAATATGTATGATATATAAATCATGTTTTATATTCTGGAAGTAAGTAAATCATGATATAATTAATAATAATTTCAAGAACAAAAAGTCCAAACACCTACGATAAATGAACCGATTTTACCCAAAACGCTTCTTTAACATGGAATTTACAAAACAACGGGTAATATAAAGTCATAAGTGAACTATATATGATATCATAACAATTAATATGATTCTGTAATAAGTTAATGACATTATTTAAATCATTATACAGGAGGATCAGACACTTACGAAGAAAATCGGACTTAAGGTAAGGAAAATATCACAATCTCATTTTTATCTGAGATTGTTTATACATTGGCATTTACTGGGGTGTATTTTATCATCCACATCCATGTTTCCCCAATATGTAATATTTATATCCTTATAAAATAGTTTATATCCAATATTACCCTTCGGTGAGTTTTTAGTAAAAGATATGAAAGGAATCTTTTGTCATTTTTCGTACGAGGTACTTTTTGACTTTTCTGACAAAAGTACGAGAAGAATGTTTTTTTATATACGACATGAATGGATTTTTAAAACAACATTTCCAATAATATTCCATTACAAGTTTTCAAGTTTATTTTTAATCCACTTATTTATAATTGGATGACATATTAAGAAAGGAAAAGTGTTTTTGAAGTAGAAATGATATTTTCCTCAAGAATGGAGTTCAAGTGTTTTATCAAAATTATTTTCCATCTAAGATAATATAGTGTTCTGTTTCAATCCCTATTATTACATGGATTTGACTATGTTGTGATGGAAATATTTTTATGAATTCCTTTATCTTATATTAATTGTTTTATGATGTCATGTTGTTTAAGAATCCCATTTTTACTACATGGGTTATGCTATGATGTATGGTTTATGATTTTGTGGTACACATAAGAATGGTATCATTATGAGATGGGTGGGACCTATATCTCCCTCCAATGCATTGGGTAAAGATTTTATATCTCATTAGATAGACACGGCTGGAATGGTATGTTATACCGGTTCAGTGAAACATGACTGAAACGAGGGTGACTCGGTTCAGAAATGGACTTTGTCCACTATGATAGTCTTGGCAATGAGTCTTGAATAATAAGATATGATTCTCTATGATTATGTGTGTATGCCAAAAAGTTTCATGTTTTTATGTTATGACTATTGGGATTTCATTTAACTACTATGATTTATCCCATGTTATGAACTTATGCTCTCTTTTGCAGGTTAAGATTTCCAAAATGTTATGTTCTTATGAATATGATGTGATTGATATTTCTTTTGTTTACCCTTACTGAGCATTTGAGCTCACCCTTTTATGTTTTCTTTTCCCCAGGATATAAAGAATGGTTTTAGGTAAAAAAAGAAAGATCTTTATGGGAGATGTTGAAGATCTTTCACCACGATTAGAATATTATATTCTGAGTTTCCAAAGACAATAAAGTATTACGATCCTTGTGTGTGTGTTTTTGTTATTACTAAGTATTCCGCAAAATTAATGTAATGTCTATGTACGTTAAGCTTCGGGTCTCTAAAGTTGGTATCAGAGGAAAAGGAGGTAGGAATGTATCCGATCCTTGGGAACTCTCAAATGTGAGTGTTGGACGAAGAATGGCTCTCCGCCCATGGGCTTCATGAGGAAATGGCTGCCACTGGGGATGGTGGTGTGTCCCGCCCAGGGGGTGTAGCCGACCATGGAGTGCCCTGATACGTATCAATTATAGTCCACTAGAATTAATTCCAGACCACTATAGTTGTTATCAGAGGAAAGGTTTAGTCAACCTTTGGAAACTAGGATGTGAAAACGTTAGTGAGATCCCTAGAGATATTTCTATGGTATGTCTAGGGATGTCTCTAAGGTTAAGTATACGTATAGGTTATAGTCCTAGAATTGCGCTAAAGATATTAGAATTTAACCTAAGATGTTAGATATTGAGGGTACTCCCCATTTACTATGTTGTTTTCTCTAGAATGATTTTTGCCTCTCACAAGATTCTTTTTGTGTTTTAGTTAATGGAGGGAACTAGAAGGAATTCGGTTAACATTGAATCCAATGGACAAATTGGTGACTATGAGTGAAAAAATTGTGTATTTCTTAGAGAGAAAGATATTGTGATTATTCCGAATTAGTCATCGCGATATATGATTAACAAGGTTAAATTTAGTGGTATGCCTAATTCATCAACGAAGAGGACGATAAACTATTATGCATGTTTGCATGTTGAGGAGCATAAAAAAAAGAAGATTGAGATTTCTGAAGAAGGGAAGAAGAACCTTGAGGAATACCTCAAATGGAGGGACCGATGTTATCTGTGTGGAGAAAAGGGTCATAGAGTGACAGACTGTTATGGAGTTCAATGTCTTATTTGTGGAGAACATGGGCATTACCCAACTAAATGCCATGACCTAAAAAGTTACTTCTAAATCAAGGAAGGACTTATTCCAGGACAATCATTGAAGTGGATGGACCGAAGTGTTTATGTATTGGTATTTAAGAATAATGTTGTTGAGGTACTTTTATGGTGTATTGAAATATTTATGTATTGGTCTATTTTGGTTTTTCAATAATTTTAAGGTACCGGTAACCATGAAAAGTGATTCAAATATTTTGGAAAGTAGATGATATGCGCATAGTGAAGGGATAAGGAGAAAATGAAATGTTTGATTGTATTCATGAGCTCATTATTGATATAGGGGCTAAGTGATATCATGGTTTGAGTATATAGAATTTTGAGGATTTTCGTATGTAGAAAGTGTTAACTTTTAACTGCATTCATGTTTTCACTGAGGTTAAATGGGTATTCAAGAGAATACATGATTAAGGCCTTTGAATGTTTGGAATGTTACCAACAAGACATATCTTATGATATATGGGGATCAACAATGGTATTAAATCTCTTGTAATCGTTTTCACTATATTATGAGAGTGGACTGCAGTATTATGGATAATCCTAAAGATTGGAATGGATTGTGTTTGACATAATTTAGTATTGTTTAAGGATAGAATTTTTTTCGATATTATTGATGGGATGTTATAGTAATATAGTTTTATAAAAAGGACAACCTGCAGGACGGGTGACAGCCCATCGCGTCGGACAAGGCTGTGGGAATCGAACCCACATCCGAAGTGCGACTGGCCTTTTTCACCTACCACTGGCCTACAGGAAGTCCCTGTTTAGTAGAAACTAGTACAATTATATTAAGTAGTATAAGTCCATTTTAGGAACTATATAAGATTAATCTCACTATAGATGGACTTATGTTTTTTTTATAACTTTTCTAACCTTTTGTTTGAGACAGATGGAATGAACCATCATTCTATCACATGATCTGCTAACACATCACGAATGACAAATTCAACTTCATTTCTTTAAGAGATGAAGTGGAAATTGTCCAAAGAACGACCCACGGTGAGACTATATGAAAATCACGAAATTATTTCTTCTAATTCCAATTTCATCAACTTTAGAGAAATGATCTTGAAAACCAAAAATGTTGTCCCAGTGCTCTTATATATGATGAATCAGATGGTACCTTAGATCGTCACAAATTTATGGCATTGTGATTGCTGGATTTTCCATAGACATGTTCTCTACCACTCTCCATCAGAACATGATGGTTAGATTTCTCTTGCATATACATATTTTCACCTATGTGGAAACCTAGTGATTTTTTTATTTGGGTAACCGTTACGTTTCATACTTTTATTTTTAAAGATTGGTTTTGGTATTCCTTTTTACGATGGGGGTTTCTATTAAAGAAACTTTCGAGTAGTAAACCATTTATAACCCCGACGAATTTCGAGGGCGAAATTCATTTTAAGGGGGGTAGAATGTAACACCCCAAGATTTTATGAAAAATATTCTTTTTAATTTCATGTCTTGTGTTGTACGATACACCAAAAGGGGCTTGCACAACACGAATCTTTGACTTGCCTTGCATTACACGCAATCGCGACCTTCCTCGATAGCGTGTGTAGTACGCAATACCGAGTTTCACTAAACAACGATATGCTATTAAAATATTATTAAAACTAGCCGTTATGAATAGTAATAACCACCTTTTAAAATTTTAGAAATTTTATCTCTCAATATGGACTTCATTTTTGGATTCGGAATATCGAAATAAGCTTAGGGTGAAATTTTGGTACTTTTCGGATAACTTTCATTTTCTGATGAATAGTGAAAATTACTAAATTTTAATTAAAAACAACTTTTTTTAATCAAAATAATTAATAGTGATAAATTATTAATTTGAGTGGTTTTAAAGTATATTGAGAATATTTTCTTACAATTTAATAAAATGTTGGTCATTGGAGGTAATTTCACATTTAAACCAGACATAAACAAGTGTCAATCTTTTGATAGTTATTATCTCTTAAAAACATGCTATTTGTTTTGACGACGGGAATTAATTTAACTGATATGTTTTGAATTTGTTAAAATAGACATCATTTTTGAATTCAAAATATCAAATATAGCTTAGGGCTAAATTTTTTTTTCTGGAAACTTTCATTTTTTGATGAATAGTGAAACCACTAAGTGGTAGTTAAAAAAACTGCTTTTTTCATAAAACTTAATTTTACCGCTTCTGTGAGTGGAATTTCGAAAATCTAAGAGACACGGTTAATATCAAGTACTAAAATGTGGTTCAATGAGATGAAAATTATTTTTATTGAATAGTAACTTTTTACTTTTTTTAGCATGGTTAAAAGTAAATAGGGTAATTAAGGGTAAAAATGATATTATTATTACCCTAACACATGTCCTAATTCTATTGGATAAGTGTAATTCGACCAAAAACAACCTTAGGAATAAAGTATGACCATTTTAAGCCCACTTTGATTAGATTAGGAAATTTATTATTAATTTATTTAAAGAAGGGTTAAAATAGTTAAAATCAATGTTTAATAAGTAAATCATTTTTAATATAGGGTTATACATATAATAAATTCTACTATGAATATGCATTAGAAAGCTAAAAATCTTTCCTACATAATGATATTTTATTTTTAATTTTTAGACATTAAATAAGTTAATTTATTTGTGACAAAACGATGATGTAGTAATTATCTTATTAATGAAATATTGACATAATTGATGTTATAAATACCCAAATAAATGTAATTTTAGACCTTTTATGAATTGAAAAAAATTTATATGTTAATATGACATGTTAGTATTGATTTTATTAATGTTTTTCGAACTAATCATTATGTAATGAGTTTTAAAAAAATCAATTACCAAATAGTGTCAAAATTGACATAAAATAGTTTTTAAAACCAATATTATATTATTAATTGTTATTTTATTACTAAAAATCTAAGGATACGCCAAATGAATTAGATAAGGATATATATATTAATAATAAACAACTTGGGGATCGTTTGGATTGATATAGTAATTTTATTAACCTTATAGTGTAAGAAAACAAGAAGACACGGTAAAAGTTAAATTATCTAACTTAAAGTTAAATCTAAATGATAAGGTTAAAATTGATACCTAAACTTGTCTAAATTCTATTGGATGAGTGTATTTCGACCCATCCCCACCTTAGCTTCGAAATATATCAATTTGGAGATATTTAAAACCGAACATGACTTTATAATAAAATAATATTTTTAGTTTTCGCAAAGGTGCCCCTCTCCTCCCTTATAAAGGGGCACCTCCTACCTCTCCTCCTCACACCAATTTGAGAATTTAGGCTCGGAAAAACCATGAAAAAATATCTTCTCCACTTCCCTAGTATCATCCTAGAGGTCCTGGTCTTCTTCAAAGACCATACTTCGTTCCTTAAGTGGAGGTTAAGAAAAGGCGCGTCAAAAAGAGGTAATATCCATTACCGATCTTTTTCAATTTCATTTTTCTTCAACTTCTTCTTCTTTATTTGTTTCATGATAAAGTAATAACATAAGTATTTCTTATATACTAATATATTATTATAAATATGAAACAACTCTAATTAACCTTCTATCAATCCTACGGAAAAAGGAAATCACCGCACGTGCGTACGTACGGAATACCGTCTCCACGCCGTGGTGTAATCTATTTTCTGCCACCACCTTAATTGGATTGGTATAATGGTGTAATGAGTAACTATATATGATTATTATAAAGTGATATTGATACTGAAATAGTATACATACACTTCAACACAAGTTCACGATCATGAGAACGATATCATCGCTCGTGCGTACGTACGGACTACCGTCTCCACGATGCGATGAGATTCATTCTCCACGTTAACCATTTAAGAATGATTATAAAGTATATATAAGCAATAATAATGAAATATATGACATTATAAAGATACTGGATTTATGTATATATCTATCTAATCTACTTACTTCCATTCAAGACAATAAGGAAAGGAAAACAGCGTTCATGTGTACGTACGGACTACCGTCTCCATGAACGGCGTGTTTCATTTCATTTATCTATATTATATATATATATATAATGAATATATATGATATATAAATCATGTTTTATATTCTGGAAGTATGTAAATCATGATATAGGTAATAATAATGTCAAGAACAAAAAGTCCAAACACCTACGATAAATGAAACGATTTTACCCAAAACGCTTCTTTAACATGGAATTTACAAAAGAACGGGTAATATAAAGTCATAAGTGAACCATATATGATATCATAACAATGAATATGATTCTGTAATAAGTTAATGACATTATTTAAATCAATATACAGGAGGTTCGGACACTTACGATGAAAATCAGACTTAAGGTAAGGGAAATATCACAATCTCATTTTTATCCGAGATTGTTTGTACTTTGGCATTTACTGGGGTGTATTTTATCATCCACATCCATGTTTCCCCAATATGTAATATTTATATCCTTCTACAATATTTTATATCCTATTTTACCCTTCAGTGAGTTTTTAGTAAAAGATATGAAAGGAATCTTTTGTCGTTTTTTGTACGAGGTACTTTTTTACTTTTCTGACAAAAGTACGAGAAGAATGTTTTTTTATATACGGCATGAATCGATTTTTAAAACAATATTTCCAAGAATCTTTCTTTACAAGTTTTAAAGTTTTTTTAATCCACTTCTTTAGAATTGTATGACATATTAAGAAAGGAAAAGTGTTTTTGAAGTAGAAAGGATATTTTCCTCAAGAATGGAGTTCAAGTGTTTCATCAAAATTATTTTCCATCTAAGACAATATAGGGTTCTATTTCAATCCCCATTATTACATGGATTTGATTATGTTGTGATGGAAATCTTTTTATGAATTCCTTTATCTTATATGAATTGTTTTATGATGTCATCTTGTTTAAGAATCCCATTTTTACTACATGGGTTAAGCTATGTTGTATTGTTTATGATTTTGTGGCACACATAAGAATGGTATCATTATGAGATGGGTGGGACCTATATCTCCCTCCAATGCATTGGGTAAAGATTTTATATCTTATGAGATAGACACGGCTGGAACGGTAGGTTATACCGGTTCAGTGAAATAGGACTGAAACGAGGGAGACTCGGTTCAGAAATGGACTTTGTCCACTAAGATAGTCTTGGCAATGAGTCTTGACTAATAAGATATGATTCTCTATGATTATGTGTGTATGACACAAAGATTCATTTTTTTAAGTTATGATTATTGGGATTTCATTTCACTACTATGATTTATCCCATGTTATGAAATTATGCACTCTTTTTCAGGTTAAGATTTCCAAAATGTTATGTTCTTATGAATATGATGTGATTGATATTTCTTTTGATTACCCTTACTGAGCATTTGAGCTCACCCTTTTATGTTTTCTTTTCCCCAGGATATAAAGAAAGGTTTTAGGTAAAAGAAAGAAAGATATTTATGGGAGATGTTGAAGATCTTTCACCACGATTAGAAGATTATATTCCGAGTTTCCAAAGACACTAAACTATTACGATCCTTGTGTGTGTGTTTTTGTTATGTACTAAGTATTCCGGAAAATTAATGTAATGTCTATGTACGTTAAGCTTCGGGTCTCTACATTTTAATGATGTAATAACCTGTGAAAAGTTGGTATAAATCATTGATTATTTGAACACAGCTAGGCTCATGCTATCTAGACATAATTTGGTACATATTCTACACTTTTCTCTAGTGAACATGGGGAACTTTTATTTCTGAAAATATGGTTTTACGGGATGTATGATAAGGATAATAAAATGGTGTTGTGGTCCATTGTGTTAAGTGCTAGATTATAGTGTATATGGTATGCTAGTAACCATATGATCCATGAAGGTGTCCTCCCTAATGTGAGGTCCATAATTATGAGAATAATGAATTTACCGGTGGAAATGGTCTCACTTATCAACAACTAGTAGGAAGCTCCCTTGCTGCGTGTTTTGTGGGTTAGCCTCCCCTCAGTTTAGCTATTAAATGATAGACCATAGGGGATGTGGATTTGTTGGTTCCCACCAGAGATATCATACAAACTAAATATGGTCAGGTCATGCATTGGGGGTGATATGCGTGGAGGGGGAGTGGTTTGTGATTCTGTGGGGATGGAAATTGTGGCATTTACATCTTTTTTTGGTAAGTGGTATTCCCTCTGAGATGAGGTCAAAGCATTGTTCACTAGGCTCACATTGCACTGACAATAATGGTTAGCCATTACTCATGCTGAGACCGACTCCTTGATCCTCCATGACTCCTTACATTGAAACGGTTCCACCCCTTGGTTTGTTTCGTACAATTTCATAAACAATATAGGCCTTCTCAATAGTTGTATTCATGAAACCCACACATGATTTGAGGGTAAAAAGGTATCTGATCAGCTTTCATTGTTTGCAGCCTGAGGTCCCATCAACACATGTCTTCTCAACACCGAATGTTTGATGGCTAAGATAGTTAATTTGATTAGAGGGGATGCCCTTGGATTGGACTACTTTATGACCCCCTGTACCTCAAGTGGACATGTTTCCTTACATCCCTATATCTATATATTTCTTTAGATCTCTTAAATAAAAAAATGATGTTGGAATGATGGTGTCATGTGTGATTCGTAGTTTGAGAATGATTTGTTATGTGATGCTCATAGTTCCTCATTTTCAGTTCATCTTGGATGTAATAACATATACATATATATTATGGAGCATTACTGGTTGGATGAAATAATAAGATATAATGCAGACTATACTGTGAAGTGTTTAACATGTCTATAGGTTAAATAAGAACAATAAATACTGAAAGGGGTGACTCATTCATTTACAGTTCTAGAGTAAAAATAGGACAATGTGTCCATTAATTTCGTATTAGGATTACCAAATACTTCTCGAGGTACCAATGCAATATAGGTTATTATTGATCGAATGACTAAAGCTCCTCATATTATTTCTATTTGGGATACTCTGTATCTAGGTCTAATTTCTCAATTGTATATGAATGATATAGTCTAGTTATAAGGAGTTAACTTCTCTATTGTATATAATCATGATCCTAGGTTCACTTCTATATTTTGGAAGGTCCTTAAAAAGTCGTTGTGAACCAAATAAAATTATAGAAATTTTTTTCATCTTCCATCAAATGGGTAGTCAGAATGAACAATTATGACTTTGGATGATATGCTATGTGTGTGTTCAATGGATTTCTAGGGACATGGTGACCAAAATCATTCTTTGGTTGAGTATCTATATATATATAAAGCATTTCTACAGCTAACATGTCACCTCCAAATTATTCCATGTCTCCAAAATTCACCTCTCAGTGCATTTTTTCTCCATCCAACACCATTCTCTGCAACTCCATCCATTGAAAAATCAATCCCTCAATATTAGGTTTTTATTTCTACTAGTATCTGGGTTCCCAAACTTTCATTTATAAAACCACCACTACATCCTCCCTTAAACACACCTTTCCTCTACCCCTACTCATGGGAGTCTATCCTCCTTCCTCTACTGCTTACGGTTCTTGCATGTTCACTCCCCGCCTCCCCACCTCGTCTCCCAAGCTCTGCATACCTCTTGATGCTCCACTTATGATTGCTCCTCCTCCTACAACTCTTCCTCCTATGCCTATGGATCGTACACATCCAGCTATGACAACACCATCTTCTAAGTGACATCTTCCACATCTTCCTCTCCCATGACTCTTCCTCCGCATGCATGGGACTTTCCACCTTTGACTCCTGCACATCCACCATCTCATCTTATTCTTTCTCTTCATCTACCTCCTCCATGCTTATTAAAAAAACTCTTCAGGATTATACTATGAAAAATCATCATATTTTATCTATTGAACTATATAATAATAGATTGTGTGTTTCAGGTCATAGGTTATATAAAATTCCTTGAGTTCTTCCATTTTATCAGTTGTTCTAGATCCATTATTGAATTTAATTTTTGTTTTGTGAATTTTTAGCATCTGAACTTGGTATTTTTTATTTTCTGTTTTTACCACAAAATATTTAAGATGACTGCCTTATGTAATTTTTCATTTTTTTTATGATAATGTTTGTTTGCTACATCCACTTCTTTTAAAGATTATTCTTGGTAAAAATTACAGTAAATTCATGTTCATAGTAATGGACATGATGTTTAAATGTTTTTATCTATGAGGCAAATGAAACTTATTAGTGAAATTCAAAGATCGGTTCAAGAAGATGAAGCTGTGTAGTGTTGAAAAAACTCTTTACTTTTGTTGACTAATTCTACCCCCCCTCGAATAATGAGTATTAATTAAGGTATAAAGAGTTTCTATACTATTTTATTCATCAATACATATTCTTACTAATTCCATAAAACATACATGCTTATAGGTTGTTCAAACATAAATGTTTCCATATTTTTTTTCATGTAAGTCACTCCCTATTACTCATCCATAAATATTTCTGGATTGTTTATTTAATATTTTCACAATTGATTATACATTTTTTTTGTGAAAATTTCATTTCATTTATAGATCCTTGTGTGACTACTTCATCACCAATATATCTTAGTTTTCGGATGCATTCTACAGTCACAGTCCTTGATTTTTCCTCTAGTAACCCATTAATTCCTCCACATTGGATATGATGTATTAGAAAACATCTATATTTAGTTTCTACTCTATTTTTATTATTTCTCTTTGTTTAATAAATTTTCTTTTGTAATTATAATAGTTTAATATTTCCAATTTACCCACTACAACATATATTTCAATTTGATTTATTGTTTGACATCAATATTTGGTTGATACATTATTCTACTGCAGCTTCCAGGAAAAAATTGTTTCATGTACATTTTGATTGGTATATTTGTTTCAATTTTTGTCTGTTTTATTTTAATGTAGTTATATTTATAAGGGAGATATTATTTGGTCATATTTGTCAAGCTGGAAAAAAAATCAGGCCCAGACATTCATCTCAGAATTATGCCTTATGTCTGTGCCCAATGTCATTCTGAGTAATTCTATAGGATTTTAGTATGTATAATATATTAATGTGTTTGAATTAAAAAACTATGATTGATTATTTATGTCTTTACAATGTACAGGGGTTTCCCTGTTTGGCGGAAATATGTCTGAGGATCAGTTTTAGAACTGATAATTCTCCTTCCAAGGTTAGTTCTGCAACATATAATGGTCCATTCAAGAACTTTTACTATAATTTGTTTTACTTCTGCATTATTTTTTTCACAATTTTGTAATATTTTCGTATATTTATCTATATTTTTCATTTAATAGACTTTTTTGAATATTTATTAGCATATATATGAATTTTTAGTTTACGTGCTTAGATGGTTTTTTGTAACCCTAGGGTTTTCCCTGCTCTACTCCAATAGTCACCCAACAACTAGAACACTATCCTTGTGTATTTTATTTTCCTTAAAAAATATATATGCCTTTGGATGTTAATGATTCTTATCATGGATAATTATTTACTAAATATGGGTTGGTAGTTAATGCAAGCATCATTTATGGGTATGAAATGAACACTCATGAGGGGTATTCTTCGTAACAATGTTGAGCATTGAAGAAATGAATAATAATTTTTCTAATCATGATAAATAGGTGATATGATTTTCATATATTCAGAGTTTAGTCGGCCTACCTTTTTTTTTCTATGCTATTAAATGTGTTGAATTCAAACATTTTATCATATGGATATTCCAACAAACATGTGCTTCTGAAAGAAAATATGAACGGTGAATTCGGTAGCACTTAATAGAAAACTAGATTAGCACCCTGATAAGAAGCCTCTGAATCAAATGGATCCTAATATAATTGATAGTGTCCTACTTTTCATTATAATGAAATTTTATAGAAATTACTACTGATAAATCATATCAAAAAATTTATGTTTCATTCTATAAATTTATTTGGTAAATTTTCTTATTATAATTAATTTGGTCCAATTAATTATCATTTTTTACAAATGTATGATCTATCTCAATAGAATACATATGTATGAAATCAATACATATATTCCATATGAGTAGAATCCATTTTGAGTATAATTCATTTTAGGAGAATACATATGAATATAATACAGTTAAATTTAGTGCAAAAATCATTATCCATATTAGTAGAGTCCATTTTGCAATATTGTGTCTATGTATGCTTGAAATATGTTAATTTTTTACTAGTGACCGTCATAAAAAATATCCTTTGTGTCTGATCACTTTTCATTTCAATGTACAATACTCATTCTCTTCTTTTACATTCTCATTTACTATCACATTTGATCCACCAGATCAACATATGTTGTTGTTTAGGTATCAAAAACTGATTTTTAACATTCTTATTTCTGATAACATTTCATTTCAATGTACAATAATCCTTAGTTTTTGAGATTTCAGGTGATTGAAGATATAATGAAGAGAGCGAAACCTGAGACTGAAGGGATGCGCAGTGGAGCTACAATACACAGTTTTTGGGAATTCAAATGTTGTATAACCTGTCATTATATGTTTGTGTATTTTATATTATTTTTTTTATCCAAAGTCTTCTCTAAATATTCCCATCCACTTGACTCTTCTATTTATGGAGGATAACTTTTTTAGATATCAAATATCTTCTGTTGCAGTATTTTTAGTTGATATACCAAACATGCATTCTGTTTTGATTTTGTCATTTCAAACTGAAAATTCTGTCTAATTTTTGTTTAGTAGTTAAGAATTTTAATGATGTTGTTTTCATATGTGATGCTTGATTTTCAACTGAATATTCCATTTTATTTTTTCATTAATAGTTAAATTGTTATGTTTTTTATTAATGGAGTTGTATACATTTCTGTTACTTTAATTTTTTATTTTCCATAACAGATTTATATATTTATTTATGAGAGAATATGTTCTTTGTTCAAGGATTTTTTTAAATAATGAATATTTGTTTTGTAAAAGGTTTTATTAGATGGGTTTGATACAAAAGGTCATCAACGGGTGCTCCATGATAGTTGAAGTTGAATCATTGTTTTGTTATCTAAAAGGAAGTGGAAAAACATACTTCTATCATGGTTCACCTATTCTATTATAAATTTTTCATTATATGTATCGCCACTGTCTTTGAAAACATTAAAACTCACCCACCACAGGGAAACACTCTTAAAATCATTTTCCATGCTTTTTGGAATATTCAACTATCCAACCATATAAGAAATATGTTTATAGTTACATGTGTTGAATTTGTTAATGTAGTCTGGAGAGGTCGAAACAAGGTCTTTCATGACAAGACCCATTTTTTATGCCACTATTCATTGGCTAATATTTTTATGTTCTCCCAAACTCCAATTTCCTGCTTGTGGATCACTATAGTAACTCAGTTAAATAGTTGGTTACCTTTTTTTTCTCACAGGTGCAAGGGAAACACGGATGGGGCATCGCGGAAGAATCATGGTCAAGCTGGTTTTATAGTGGTCTTCTAGAATCATAATGGTGATGTTGTAGAACGTCAAAATGGACCCTATGGATTTTACAATGAGTTAGATGCTGAGAAAATGGGATAGATCACTGGTGGGAAATATCACTATTGTTGGCATGGAAAAGAGGAAAATGTAATGATTCTTTTTTATACTATTTCATCCTTTGTTATTTATAAATTCCAAGAGCCTCTTCTAATCTTTTTCAAAAAAAAAATTAATGTCTTCAATATATTAATTATAATCCATATTAATGAAGGGTTTCTTTCCTACATAAAATGTTTTAGGGTTTACTATAACATTATTCCAGAGAAATACCGTAGATGATCATTTTATTTTGTATTAGTTATTAGTTTCTTGTACTTTTACTATAAATCTCTTGGGATACATGTTTTTGAAATATGGATCATGTACTCTATCTTATCATTGGATGAGGATTTTAATTTTACTGGTGGATATTTTTTAGGTCATAGAAACATGTAATTTATTTGACTAGTGGATCATATTTTTATCAATGATTTATCCTTCAAATGGATTTCATTTTCTTTTATGGAATTGGATTCAGTTATTTTCATTCATACTTATATTCATCATGTTGTATCTCATAGATTCATATCAAATATAAATATTTTTCCCTAAAAAATGAAATCTTATATATTTATTTCCCATATTCTTATTTAGGATCCCATTGGCGATGTTTTAGTATTTCTTACGGGGCATGATGATAGTGATGCTGCAATCCAGTTGCTAAATGAAGAAACTCAAAACAATGGAAGAAAGTATTTAGGTGTGTTTGTCATATATATTACTGAATTCTAGAAATATTATAAGAGTTAAACTCCTACTATATACTACCTTTCTCTGACCTTTAATATTGTTTCAACTCCAATTATTGTTTCAACAACTACTATATACTCTCTTTCTTTGAGGATAGAATTTGTTCAACACCTACTATATAATATATATCAAATCCAACTATATTTTTATTTTACCCTAGAAAATAAATTTTCAGAAAACTCTAATGCTCTTTATATAGTTTGAAATGTTGTCTGTGATGTTTTGTTTTATTTTTGAAGACATACCACATCCAATAGTTTTGTACTGGAGTATTTTTTAAAATGATTAGTAACATTGTTATGTCATTTTCGATTTGTGTGAATCAAAATTTAAACATGACATGATATTTCAATTTCAATTTTCTCAAACCACTTGTTCCACAAATCTAGTATGCTTTACATTGATTTTGAAGAGGGGGTTTCAGTTCATTGAGGGCCCTGGATCATGTACTCTCTTTGAGTGGTTTATCATGTATTTAATTTTTGAATTGGATTTTTTTAAGAGAATTGAAAATTTATTTTATTTGAGTAGTGGATCATGAATTTTTTTGAACATTGGATCATTTTTTAATGAATATGAATCATATCACAGTGAGAATGCACAGGTGTGTTCTAGTTCTTATAATGACAGTTTTCATTCCATTATATAGATGGAGCAATTAAAGCATTATATGGAAAAAGGTGTCGAACTCTAGACTTTTAGGATAAATAATGTGAAATGAAGTGTATGGGACTGTAATTGGTACAAGAGATAGTAGAAATTGTTTAATTGATTCCAAATCAAATGACTATAGCTCAGAGAAGGCAAAAATGTTATGGAGATAACTAGAGGAATGTTATTTCTTTATAGGTAGGTTATCATGTATTTCTCAATGTTTTTATATGGATAATTGTGATTCATTCTGGTAAGAAGTGAAACCTGAGCCTGAGGATCATTTAAAAATAGAAAATCGTAGAGAATGTCTGATCAGCTTCCTACGGAGTGGATTTACCTCAAAATTTATCCCATGTACATACTGATTTTCTTGTTTTAATGTTGAGAAAATACGTGCTTGATCTATCTCATATTTTTAGTCCAAGTGTAGTTCAGTTGGGATAAAATCATTCTTATGAGAAATAACCAATACATATTCTTGACCATGGAGAGAATGTGTTTCTAAATAAGGTAATTTATCATGTAAATGTTCTCTCAAAAATCCATATGGTGGAAGAGGAAATGTGGGAATAAGAAAATTCTATGAGAGATAAATACCCCAAATTATTTGATATGGGAATAAAATTGTGTAGACATAAATCCCAAAAGGGGGAAATGATGTAACAACCCAGGTATTTATAGAAATATAATTTTCCTTTTCTATTAATATTTATTAATAAGATATTAATTTTATCTTTAAGGGATTCTTTGTCCGATAGTGTACTTGTCACGAACCAGATCTTGTCACCATCAAAACTGGCACCAAACCCTACCTGTGATAAGGCCTGAAGGGACTTCCCAATTTCCAAGAGCAATCACAAGTTCCCAGGAGACATAAACTAAAAATGGAGAATGATTTAATAGAGTTTATAAACATTAAATGATAAATGAATCCTATATAATTAATATAGATTTTTGATGCCAAACCATCCTTTACACAATTTTATAATGGAAATAATTATTTTAAAACAACAAGAAAAGACTATCAAAAAGAATGAAAACCAAAAATTATAGTGGAAGAACCTTCCACATGGTAGGAGGCACCGCCCTAATGCCATCTCCACAACACTGCACTAAGACGAACTGCTAGAAACCGGAACCACTAGCACAAAAAAACCATACCCAACCCTATAACCAAAATAACCAAGACTACTTACACCCAATGGTGTGTAACATACCATTACTATTTTTGGGTATTCATAAATATTCTTATATTAATTTATTAATTTATAACATTAAAATAGAAAATTGGTTTATCAATGAAAAATGTATGTTTTTGTTAAACATGTCACAAAATGGTAAAATTCCCAATTAATAATCTGGAAATTTTAATTAAATATTTTCTGAGTTAAAAACTGAGTATGTATGAGTTTTCATGATCTACAAACTCTCAAGGGGTATGGAATAAAAATATTAAATATATTGTATTATGCACAGGCAATTTATTCAAAATAATTGAATAACTCCATAATGGTTTGTTGTATGACAAATTTGAGACCACAATTATGCCCGAAATATGGTGTTTAACCAAGGAGGCGTATATCATTTGAAGGAACTAAACTTTTGGATACCACACTCATGAGATAAATATATAAAATATTATTTAAAATATTATTTATTAAAAAAATTAATATCCCCAAATCATTGTGTCGTAAGGGAGATCTACAACCACTGATGGGTCTGAAATGAGGGGTTTACCCTAGAAGAGGTCTAATATTTGTTATCATCAAGTGTTTGGACGTCTCACTTGCAAAAAAACACATTTTATTTTAATCAGTAAATTATTCCAATTTTTAATTATAAAATCATTAATATATCTCAAACGGTGTGTCCTATGAGAATGTTGAGACCACTGTTAGGTTTGGAAAAAGGTTTTTACCCTAGAAGGGGTATTATTTTCCTTCGCAATGGATATTTGGTGTCATTTATTTTTTATATTAAATAAATAAATATTAATTATAAAAAACGGTTTTCACCCATTAATCTTGTTCGCCCCGTTCGTAACCTCAATTTTTAAATAGAGAACCATTCAAAAACCATGATTTAACAACTATTTGGACTGTTTTAAACTAGCTACTCATAAAATGGGATAAATTAATAACACCATCATCATGTTAACATTGAAACTTGTATTAAAATTGATGTTTGAAATATGAGGTTAAATATATGCATAGTTTTACACGTTTGAGGTTCTAGAATGGCCAAACCAATAGGTTCCTTCACATGACTGATCTTGATGAGTCTAATAAATTTTGGATTTATCCTGCGCATGTAAGAAAAAGTCCATTGATCGGATTCCTGATCATTCTTTAGTGGATCCTCCTATTACGCACCAGGTTAGCTTCACCATGGTTTTGTTTAATTTATTTATTTTAATTAATTTATTCCATAAATTACTAAATTCTAAAATAAATAAAAAAATGGTTTGATTTAAAAAAATGTTTAAATCCCAAATTATCAATGGTAATTTATAAATTATAAAATGATAATTTTTATTCAGGATAGGGATTATCAATAGAAAATTTATAAAAAATAGTGGAATTTAAAATTAATGATAAAACCTATATTTATTATGGTTAATTCATTAACATTCTATCAAATGATAATTACGCAAATCATTCAATGATAATTATCAAAAAAGTATTTATCAATTTATATAACACAAATAATAGAAATAAATTCTATTAATAATTAATAAATATAATGTCGGGAGATTATCGAAGTCAATTTTATACAAATTATCTTATGATAGTAGTGAAAAAATAAAAATATAATTCCAATAATTTATCTAAGGATAATCTCATGGGTTTATCGATTTATAAATTAATAAATAAAATTATAAATGATTAATTACTTCTCATTTAATAATAATTATAACAAATTCTTAAACAAACAATTTTTTTAAAAAAGATAACTTTATATAATTATCAAATGATAATTTCCTCGATAATTTATTTTTCCAATATAATCACGTTGAAATAAAGGATAATACCAAATAATTATCAAGCTATTGAAAGGACAATTGTATAAAATTATCAAGAAATAATGATTTGGATTGTCAAAAGAAAATGAATTATAATAATATTTATAAATATAGTTAGATATATATTTTTTATAATTACATTGGATGTTCATGATAATTTTATAAAATATAAAATTATCAACGTGTAATTGAATGAACTATTAAAGCATAATTTTGCAACCACATTCTGTGATAAAAATAATAATTAAGAAATTATCTTGGATAGATAAAGTATCATAGCATGTTATATTTGGTTTCTTTTTAATATAAAATAGTGGGTTTTGGATTTAGGAACCCCTAATTAATGTCGAGCATTTGTGTGTCAAATATTATGATAATAAGGTCATGAGGATGCGTATTGAACGACATTAGATGGTTTATCTTTACCATTAACATCAATGACCATGATGTAGATAGTTCTGTCCCGTATTTCCATATTGATTATCCTTATAATGTATAATTTATTTCAATTTTTTATTTCAATTCATTTGGTCAAATTTACATTCAATAAAATTTATAAAAACTCCATTCTAGTGAATCATTATATCTGAAATTGTTTTAGCATGGAAATTTAGAAAAACCTTATTCCATTGAATTAGGTGTTTCAATGGAAATTGGATGATTTAAATTGCTTAATTTAAACTATAGATTTGATAGAAAATATTTCAATTATATTTTTCATTTTAATTATGGAAATAAATTGTATAATGATGGAATTTGTTTTGAATGGATTTCAAACTGGTGAAAATGTCTTAAAATAATTTGATATAAACCAAGTGGTTTTATCTTGTGAAAAAGGAATGTTTTTTAATAAAACCTGTTTTTTTTAAATGGAATTAAATTAACAATTTTGAAATGAAAGAATTGTATTATTCATATTTTATGTAGTCTTAAAATATTTCATCCATTGTGCAAGAGGGCATGCAAGACTTAGATAATTAGTGAGTTATTTGGATACACACTACGCTACAACAGAGTTCTAAAACATACTTGCACTAGGTCACGTACCCGATGGGTTGATGGCGTGTCTCTTTTTGGATAGTTTCATAGGAACGCGTGTATACACATTTTGTTGAGTTCAAATAGAGTGTAAGGAATCCTATAGCAATTCAATATTATCGAACCTTTTGGAAGATAACCATATTTCTCACTTGTTTATTTATATTTGAGATATAAATTTATTCAAATATTTGTTTGAATTATTTAACACCTACTAAATTTATATAAACTGTTTTATATAAACTGTTTTACATAAACCATTTTTTAGAAATATTCCACCATTTGTAAAATCATTCCTTAAAATTTTTATTTACATCAATTGAAAATGTATAGCATGTTTTGTTTAAATATTCTTTTGAATTTCCAATCCTATTTATATTAATATTGAATTTTTTTCTTGGGATAATATATATTTGGAATTTGTTATGTAATCATTGTTGGTATCCTACTGGGCTTAGGCTCACACCCAACTTTTTTCTTTTCATGTATGTAGACTTTCTTCTTCCAGATTCGAGCGAAGGGAAGATATCTCATGGATGAGGATTTAGCTATTGAGCTTTGTTCTTGGTGAGTTGTGTACTTAGACATCATGGAGTTATTATTCCCATTTTACGTACTTGGGTTTTAGTACATTGGGAATTTATGCCATGTTTTATTCTAGTACATCACTCCCAATGGAGTTTCTTTTCTTCTGCATACAACTTTTTTTCTTTTGCTTCCACATTCTTGTTGTAAAATCATTCCCACTTGTATGTTGTATGATTCCATGTGCTAGTAGCCAACCGATGGGGATCAGGAACTCCCTTTGGGCTATGTCAGGGCGGGCATGGTAATCGGCATACAAGGGTACCCAAGTTAGTTCATGACAAAATGGTATCAGAGAGAGGTTAAGCATGTTTCCTTGATGACAGTATGCATTTGAGTATTCTTCTTGGGAATTAGGAAGAAGTTTCCATTGAGTTCCTTGTAACACCTCGAGATTTTATGAAAAATATTCTTTTTAATTTCATTAATGTTTTGTGTTGTACGCTACACCAAAAGGAGCTTTCTCAACACACATCCTTGACTTGATTTTCATTACACGCAATCGCGACCTTCCTCGATAGCATGTGTAGTACGCAATACCGAGTTTCACTAAACAACGATATGCTATTAAAATATTATTAAAACTAGCCGTTATGAACAGTAATAACCACCTTATAAAATTTTAGAAATTTTATCTCTCAAAATGGACTTCATTTTTGGATTCGGAGTATCGAATTTATCCTATGGTGAAATTTTGGTACTTTTCGGATAACTTTCATATTCTGATGAATAGTGAGAATTACTATATTTTAATTAAAAACAACTTTTTTAATCGAAATAATTAATAGTGATAAATTATTAATTTGAGTGGTTTTAAAGTATATTTAGAATATATTTTTACAATTTAATACAATGTTGGTCATTGGATGTAATTCTACATTTAAACCAGACATAAACAAGTGTCAATCTTTTGATAGTTATTATCTCTTAAGAACACGCTATTTGTTTCGACGACGGGAATTAATTTTTAAATTTGTTAATGCAACTGATATGTTTTGAATTTGTTAAAATAGACATCATTTTTGAGTTCATAATATCAAATATAGCTTAGGTCTAGTTTTTGGTATTTTTCTGGAAACTTTCATTTTCGATGAATAGTGAAACCACTAAGTGGTTGTTAAAAAAATGAATTTTTCATAAAACATAATTTTACCGCTTCTATGAGTGTAATTTCAAAAATCCGAGAGACACGGTTGATGTTAATAAGTAAAATGTGGTTCAATGAGATGAAAATAATTTTTGGTGAATAGTAACTTTTTACTTTTTTTTACCACGGTTAAAAGTAAATAGGGTAATTAAGGGTAAAAATGTTATTATTATTACCTTAACACATGTCCTAATTCTATTGGATAAGTTTAATTCGACCAAAAACAACCTTAGAATAAAATATGATCATTTAGGCCCACTTGGATTAGATTAGGACATTTATTATTAATTTATTTAAAGAAGGGTTTAAATAGTTAAAATCAAAGTTTAAAAAGTAAATAATTTTTAATATAGGGTTATAAATAAGATAAATTCGATTGTAAATATTAAATAGAAGGATAATACGATTTCATACATAATGATATTTTATTTATAATTTTTAGACATTAAATAAATTAATTTATTTATGACACATTGATGATGCAGTAATTACCATAATAGTAAAAAATTAGAATAATTGAAATTATAAATACCCAAATAAATATAATTTGAGACTTTTTATGAATTCCACTAATTTTATAGGTTAATATGACATGTTAGTATTGATTTAATTAACTTTTTTCAAAATAATCGTTCTGTTATGATTTTCAGAAAAATCAATTACAAAATAGTGTCAAAATTGACATAAAATAGGTTTTAAAACGAATAGTATATTATTAATTGTTATTTTATTCCTAAAAATCTAAATTTCGGCCAAATGACTTAGATAAGGTTATATATATTAATAATAAACAACTTGGGGTTCGTTTGGATTCTTATAGTAAGTTTATTAACCTTATAGTATAAGAACACAAGAAGACACGGTAAAAGTAAAATTATTTTACTTAATGTTAAAACTAAATGATAAGGTTAAAATAGGAATCTAAACATGTCTAAATTCTATTGTATGAGAGGATTTTGACCCATACCCACCTTATCTTCGAAATTAATCAATTTGGAGCTATTTAAAACCGAATTTGACTTTATAATAAAATAATAGTTTTCGTTATTCCAATGGTGCCCCTCTCCTCCCTTATAAAATGGCACCTCCTCCATCTCTTCCTCACACCACTTTGAACCTTCAATCTTGGAAAACCCCTACCAAATTCTATTCTCCACTTCCCTAGAAACATCCTAGAGGTCCTGGTCTTCTGCAAAGAACAATTTTAGTGCCCTAAGAGGAAGACTCAAAGAGGCGCTTCAAAGAAGAGGTAATGTCCATTACCGATTCTTTCATCTTTATTTCTTCATCCAGTTATTATTCATAGGTTGTTTCATTATGAAGTAATAACATCAGTATCACTTATATACTTATATGTTATTATAATTATGAAACAACCTTATTTCACCATCTATCCATCCTACGGAAAACGAAATCACCGCGCGTGCGTACGTACGGAATACCGTCTCCACGCAGTGGTGTAATCTATTTTCCACCACCACCTTACTTGGATGGGTATAATTGTGTACATAATAACTATATATTACTATTTTAAAGTGATATTGATTATGAAATAGTATACACACACTCCAATACAATTCCATGATCATTAGAACGATATCATCGCTCGTGCGTACATATGGACTACCGTCTCCACGACGCGATGAGATTCCTTCCCCATGTTAACCATTAATGAATGATTATAAAGTATATATAATAAGTAATAATGAAATATATGACATAATAATGATTCTGGGTTTTTGTTTATATATATGTCATCTACTTAATTCCATTCAACTCAATAAAACAATAAACACTGTTCAAGCGTACGTATGGTCTACCGTCTCCATGAACGATGTATTTCTTTCCATTTACTGATCTATTATATATATATATATATATATATTCTGAATATATATTATATATAAATCATGTTTTATATTCTGGAATTAAGTAACCATGATCTATGTAATCATATGAATAATTACAAGTCAAAACACGGACGACAAATGAAACGATTTTACCCAAAACGCACTTTAACATGGAATTTACCAAAGAACGGGTAATATAAAGCCATAAGTGAACCATATATAATATCATAACAATTAATATTATTCAGTAATAAGTCAATGACATTATTTAAATCATTATACAGGAGGTTCGGACACTTACGAAGCAAATTAGACTTAAGGTAAGGGAAATATCACAATCTCATTTTTATCTGAGATTGTTTATACTTTAGTATTTACTAGGGTGTATTTTTTCATCCACATCCATGTTTCCTCAATATTTAATATTATTTACATTCACCTGCAATTTTTTAAATCCTATTTTACCCTTAAGTGAGTTTTTAGTAAAAGATATGAAAGGAATCTTTTGTCGTTTTTCGTACGTGGTACTTTTTTGACTTTTCCGACAAAAGTATGAGAAGAATATTTTTTTAACTTATACGGAATGAATGGATTTTTAAAACATTATTTCCAAGAATATTCCTTTACAAGTTTTCAAGTTTATTTTTAATCAACTTTTTTTAAAATTGTATGACAAGTTAAGAAAGGAAAAGTGTTTTTGAAGTTGAAATGATATTTTCCTCAAGAATGGAGTTCAAGTGTTTTATCAAAATTGTTTTCCATCTAAGATAATAAAAGGGTTCTATTTTTATCCCTATTATTACATTGATTTGATTATGTTGTGATGGAATTATTTTTATGAATTCCTTTATATTATTTGAATTGTATTATGATGTCACGATGTTTAAGAATCCCATTTTTATTACATGGGTTATTCTATGATGTATGGTTTATGATTTTGTGGCACACATAAGAATGATATCATTATGAGATGGGTGGGACCTATATCTCTCTCCAATGCATTGGGTAAAGATTTTATATCTCATTAGATAGACATGACTGGAACGGTAGGTTATACCGGTTCAGTGAAACAGGACTGAAACGAGGAGTGAACTCGGTTCAGAAAGGGACTTTGTCCACTAAGATAGTCTTGGTAATGATTCTTGACTAATAAGAAATGATTCTCTATGATTATGTGTGTATTCCACAAAGTTTCATGTTTTATGTTATGATTATTGGGATTACATTTCACTACTATGATTTATCCCATGTTATGATATTATGATCTCTTCTGCAGGTTAAGATTTCCAAAATGTTATGTGCTTATGAATATGATGTGATTGATATTTATTTTGTTTACCCTTACTGAGCATTTGAGCACACCCTTTTATGTTTTATTTTCCCCAGGATATAAAGAAAGGTTTTAGGTATAAAAAAGGAAGATCTTTATGGGAGATATTGAAGATCATTCACCACGATTAGAAGATTATATTCCGAGTATCGAAAGACACTAAACTATTACGGTCCTTGTGTGTGTGTTTTTGTAATGTACTAATTATTCTGTAAAAGTAATGTAATGTCCATGTATGTCAAGCTTTGGGTCTCTACAGTTGGTATCAGATGAAAGGATTAGTCAACCTTTGGAAACTAGGATGCGAAAACGTTAGTGAGATCCCTAGAGATATTTCTAAGGTATGTCTAGGGATGTCCATAAGGATATGTATACGTATAGGATATAGTCCTAGAACTATGGTAACAATATTAGAATTTAACCTAAGATGTTAGATATTGAAGGTGCTCCCCCTTTACTATGTTGTTTTACCTAGCATGATTTTAGCCTCTCACACTATTCTTTTTGGGTTTTAGACGATGGCTGGAACCCGAAGGAACCGTGTTGATCACTGTAATGGACAATGCAATGATTGTCCTCCTGAACAAACAAATGTTATGGGAGATGGAGTGAAAAATCTTATTGTTATACTTACACAAGCTATGAATAATTCTGGACTTCCAAATGAGTATAGAAGGTAACAATATTATATTGAGTCCTTCATGAGGCAACGTCCACCTTCGTTCAGTGGGTCTTCCGATCCACATGTTGCTGAACAATGGATTAGTACTACTGAAATGATATTTTCAGTTCATCAATGTTCTGAACAGGATAAAGTCATCTTAGCAGTATATCATTTGGAAGGTGAAGCTGATCAATGGTGGAATCTTATCAAGAATACGAGGCCAAGAGATGAAATTGAGTCCATGGAATGGGACGAGTTCAAGAACTTATTTTTCAATAAGTACTTCCCTCGTATTCTTCGGAAAAATATGGAGAGGGAGTTTCTTGAACTAAAGCAAAAGGTTGATGAATCTGTAGGAATATAAGAAGCGAATTTTACAAGGCTTGCAAGGTATGCATCTGGATTTATCATACAACCTGAAAGTAAAGTTGATCGATTCTTCAGTGGCATAAAACCAAATCTACAAAGGGCATTAGCTATAAGAGACTTAAGTAGCTATGAAGAAATTGTGTGTTGTGCTATCAAGGTAGAAATGGAAGTTTGTGTTACTTATCCATCTCATAGTTTTGACAAGAAACGAAATATGGAGTTCAAGGAGAAATCTCAGAATAATGGTGAAAAGAATATGAATGTTTCCTTATGCTCAAAGTGTGGAATGAAGCATGGTGGAGATTGCCTTAAAGGGACTAGAAAATGTTTTATGTGTGGAAAAGAAGGTCATCGAGCAACTGATTGTCGAAGTAATGGAAAAAGGGTTTCTAATGATGTGAATAAAAAAAAGACTGCAGAGAACACACCACCAACACTTCAATGCTTCAAGTGCAATGAAATGGGGCATTATGCTAATCAATGCCCAAATCCAAGGGTTAATGATGATCGACATGAGAAACCACTTAAGGGAAGGGGCAAAGGGAAGTCACATGAGATCACCATTTGTGATGTTGAATATGACAATGATGTGGTGGAATGATTAAGTGTTTATGTAATGGGATTCCAAAATAATGTCGTATATAGTATCGTGGAATATTGGAATATTTATGTATTGGTCTATTGTGCTTTTCAGTAATTTTATGGTACCAGTAACCATGGAAAGTGATTGAAATATTTTTGGAAATCAGATGACATACACATAATGAAGGGATAAAGTGAATCTAATATGTTTGATAGTATTCATGAGCTCATGATTGATATATGGACTTAGTGATATCATGGTTTGAGTATATAGAATTTTTAGATTTTGGTATGTGGAAAGAGTTAACTTTTGACTGCATTCATGTTTTCACTAAGGTTCAATGGGTATTCATTTTTCACTAGAATACATGATTAAGGTATTCACATGTTTGTAATTTGACCAACAAGACATATCTTATGTTATATGGGGATCAACGATGGTATTAAATATCTGGTAATCATTTTCACTATATTATGAGAGTGAACTGCAGTATTATGGATAAGCCTAAAGGTTGGAATGGATTTTGTTGGACATAAGTTAATATTGTTTAAGGATAGAATTGTTTTTCGATATTATTGATGGGATGTTATAGTAATATAGTTTTAGAAAAAGGACAACCTGCAGGACGGGCGACAACCCATCGCCTCAGACAAGGCTGTGTGAATCGAACCCACAACCGAAGTGCGACTGGCCTTTAGCGCCTACCACTGGCCTACAGGAAGTCCCTGTTTAGTAGGATACTACTTTTATTATATTAAGCAGTATGATATATGAAGTATAAGTCCATTTTAGGAACCATATATGATTAATCTTACAATAGATGGACTTATGTAAGTTTTGATAACTTTTCTAACATTTTTGTTTCAGATAGATGGAATGACCCATCATTCTATCACATGATCTGCTAACACATCACGAATGACAAATTCAACTTCATTTCTTTAAGATATGAAGTGGAAATTGTCCAACGTTGAGACTATACCGAAATCATGAAAGTATTTCTTCTAATTTCAATTTCATCAACTTTATGGAAACGATCTTGAAAACCAAAAATGTTTTCCTAATGCTCTTATATCTGATGAATCAGATGGTACCATAGATCGTCACAAATTTATGTCTTTGTGATAGCTGGCTTTTCCATAGCCATGTTCTCTACCACTCTCCATCAGAACATGATGGTTAAATTTCTCTTCCATATCTATATTTTCACCTATGTGGAAACCCGGTGATTAGTTTATTTGGGTAACCGTTAGGTTTCATACTTATGTTTTTAAAGATTGGTTTTGGTATTCCTTTTTACGATGTGGGTTTCTATTAAAGAAACTTTTTAATAGTAAAACATTTATAACCCCGACGAATTTCGAGGGCGAAATTCATTTTAAGGGGGGTAGAATGTAACACCCCGAGATTTTATGAAAAATATTCTTTTTAATTTCATTAATGTCTTGTGTTGTACGTTACACCAAAAGGAGCTTTCTCAACACGCATAATTGACTTGGTTTTCATTACACTCAATCACGACCTTCCTCGATAGCGTGTGTAGTACGCAATACCGAGTTTCACTAAACAACGATATGCTATTAAAATATTATTAAAACTAGCCGTTATGAATAGTAATAACCACCATTTAAAATTTTAGAAATTTTATCTCTCAAAATGGACTTCATTTTTGGATTCGGAGTATCGAATTTTGCCTAAGGTGAAATTTTGGTACTTTTCGGATAACTTTCATATTCTGATGAATAGTGAAAATTACTAAATTTTAATTAAAAACAACTTTTTTAATCGAAATAATTAATAGTGATAAATTATTAATTTGAGTGGTTTTAAAGTATATTTAGAATATATTTTTACAATTGAATACAATGTTGGTCATTGGATTTAATTCTACATTTAAACGAGACATAAACAAGTGTCAATCTTTTGATAGTTATTATCTCTTAAGAACACGCTATTTGTTTTGACGACGGGAATTAATTTTTAAATTAATTAATGCAACTGATATGTTTTGAATTTGGTAAAATAGATATCATTTTTGAGTTCATAATATCAAATAGATCTTAGGTCTAATTTTTGATATTTTTCTAGAAACTTTCATTTTTGATGAATAGTGAAACCACTAAGTGGTAGTTAAAAAAATTGAATTTTTCATAAAACATAATTTTACTACTTCTGTGAGTGGAATTTCAAAAATCTGAGAGACACGGTTGATGTTAATAAGTAAAATGTGGTTCAATGAGATGAAATTTTTTTTTGGTGAATAGTAACTTTTTCCTTTTTTTTACCACGGTTAAAAGTAAATAGGGTCATTAAGGGTAAAAATGTTATTATTATTACCCTAACAAATGTCCTAATTCTATTGGATAAATGTAATTCGACCTAAAACAACCATAGGAATAAAATATGATCATTTTTGCCCACTTGGATTAGATTAGGACATTTATTATTAATTTATTTAAAGAAGGGTTGAAATAGTTAAAATCAAAGTTTAATAAGTAAATCATTTTTAATATAGGGTTATACATAAGATAAATTCGATTTTAAATATTCATTAGAAAGCTAATACGATTTACTACATAATGATATTTTATTTATAATTGTTAGACATTAAATATATTAATTTATTTATGACACAATGATGATGCAGTAATTACCATAATAGTGAAAAATTAGAATAATTGATATTATAAATACCCAAATAAATATAATTTGAGACTTTTTATGAATTCCACTAATTTCATAGTTCAATATGACATGTTAGTATTGATTTAATAAACTTTCTTAGAACTAATCATTCTGTTATAATTTTCACAAAAATCAATTACAAAATAGTGTCAAAATTGACATAAAATAGTTTTTAAAACGAATATTATATTATTAATTGTTATATTATTCCTAAAAATCTATAGTTTGGACAAATGACTTAGATAAGGTTATATATATTAATAATAAAAAACATGGAGTTCGTTTGGCTTCTTATATTAAGTTTATTAACCTTATAGTATAAGAACACATGAAGACACGGTAAATGTAAAATTATTTTACTTAATGTTAAAACTAAATGATAAGGTTAAAATAGGAACCTAAACTTGTCCAAATTCTATTCTATGAGAGTATTTATACCCATACCCACCTTAGCTTCGAAATTAATCAATTTGGATCTATTTAAAACCGAATTTGACTTTATAATAAAATAATAGTTTAGGTTATTCCAAAGGTGCCCCTCTCCTCCCTTATAAAAGGGCACCTCCTCCCTCTCTTCCTCACACCACTTTGAGCCTTCAATCTCGGCCAACCCTAGAAAAAGTATCTTCTCCACTTCCCTAGAAAAATCCTAGATGTCATGGTCTTCTTCAAGGACCAATTTTAGTGCCCTAAGAGGAAGACTCAACGAGGCGCTTCAAAGAAGAGGTAATGTCCGTTACCGATTCTTTCATCTTTATTTCTTCTTCCACTTATTTTTCTTAGGTTGTTTCATTATGAAGTAATAACATCAGTATCACATATATACTGATATGTTATTATAATTATTAAACAACCTTATTTCACCATCTATCCATCTTATGGAAAACAAAATCACCGCGCGTGCGTACGTACGGAATACCGTCTCCACGCCGTGGTGTAATCTATTTTCCACCACCACCTTACTTGGATGGGTATAATGGTGTAAATAATAACTATATATGATTATTGTAAAGTGATATTGATTCTGAAATAGTATACATACACTCCAATACAATTCCACGATCATGAGAACGATATCATCGCTCGTGCGTACGTACGGACTACCGTCTCCACGACGCGATGAGATTCATTCTCCATGTTAACCATTCATGAATGATTATAATGTATATATAATAAGTAATAATAAAATATATTACATAATAATGATTCTGGATTAATGTGTATATATATGTCATCTACTTAATTCCATTCAACTCAATAAGGAAAATAAAACAACGTTCATGCATACGTACGGTCTACCGTCTCCATGAACGGTGTATTTATTTCCATTTACTGATCTATTATATATATATATTATGAATATATATTATATATAAATCAGGTTTTATATTCTGGAATTAAGTAATCATGATCTAAGTAATCATATTAATAATTACAAGTCAAAACATGGACGACAAATGAAACGAGTTTACCCAAAACACTCTTTAACATGGAATTTACAAAAGAATGGGTAATATAAAGCGATTAGTGAACCATATATGATATAATAACAATTTATATGATTCTGTAATAAGTAAATGACATTATTTAAATCATTATACATGAGGTTCGAACACTTACGATGCAAATCGGCCCTATGGTAGGGGAAATAACACAATCTCATTTTTATCCGAGATAGTTTATACTTTAGTATTTACTGGGGTGTATTTTATCATCAACATCCATGTTTCCTCAATATGTAATATTATTTCCATTCACCTATAATTGTTTAAATCTTATTTTACCCTTATGTCAGTTTTTAGTAAATGATATGAAAGGAATCTTTTGTCATTTTTCGTACGAGGTACTTTTTTGACTTTTCCGACAAAAGTACGAGAAGAATGTTTTTTTAACTTATACGACATATATGGATTTTTAAAACATTATTTCCAAGAAGCTTCCTTTACAAGTTTTCAAGTTTATTTTTGATAAACTTCTTTTAATATTGTATGACATGTTAAGAAAGGAAAAGTGTTTTTGAAGTATAAAGGATATTTTCCTCCAGAATGGAGTTCAAGTGTTTTATCAAAATTGTTTTCCTTCTAAGATAATAAAAGGGTTCTGTTTTTATCCCTATTATTACATTGATTTTATTATGTTGTAATGGAATTATTTTTATGAATTCCTTTATCTTATATGAATTGTTTTATGATGTCACGATTTTAAGAATCCCATTTTTATTACATGGGTTATTCTATGATGTATGGTTTATGATTTTGTGG
Organism: Viscum album; assembly: GCA_963277665.1. Lineage (NCBI taxonomy): Eukaryota > Viridiplantae > Streptophyta > Magnoliopsida > Santalales > Viscaceae > Viscum > Viscum album. Next base: position 935,706,352 of record OY728145.1, on the reverse strand, counting down.
AACAGATAATAATGGTATCATTATGAGATGGGTGGGACCTATATCTCCCTCCAATGCATTGGGTAAAGATTTTATATCTCATGAGATAGACATGACTGGAATGGTAGGGTATACCGGTTCAGTGAAACAAGACTGAAACGAGGAGTGAACTCGGTTCAGGTAGGAAAATTGTCCACTAAGAAAGTCTTGGCAATGAGTCTTGACTAATAATAAATCATTCTCTATTATTATGTGTGTATTCCACAATGTTTCATGTTTTATGTTATGATTATTGGGATTACCTTTCTGTTGAGACCTCTGGAAGATTGTTGATTTCATATCTTTGATTGATGTTTTAATAATCACAAATCATCACATACCATTAATGCTTAATCTGGTTTGATTTCTCATAAACTTAATTACAATTTGTTAATGAATCTGTTATCATGTTTTTGTCTATGCTTATTGACTTACAAAGTATTTTGGAAGTATTCTGGATTCAACAGACATCGGAAGCACCGATCCAATATCAAAGGACATCGGTCGCACCGATCCAATATCAAAGGACAACGGTCGCACCGATCCAATATCAACAGACATCGGAAGCACCGATTCTATATCAAATGTCTCACCGATGAAAACTGACTCACCGATGCAAAATGAGTCACCGATGCAAAATGAGTCACCAATGCAAAATGAGTCACCGATGCAAACTGACTCACTGATGCAAAATGACTCACCGATGCAAAATGAGTCACCGATGCAAAATGACTCACCGATGCAAGATGACTCACCGATCAGATGACAGACCGATGATGATCAAACTGACTCACTGATCAGATGACAGACCGATGCTGATCAAACTGACTCACCGATCAGATGACAGACTGATGCTGATCAAAATGACTCACTGATCATCAGACTCACCGATAAAATGACAGACTGATGCTGATCAAACTGACTCACCGATCAGATGACAGACCGATGCTGATCAGTCTGATTCACCGATGCTGATTTATCTGAGTCACCGATCATTACTCACTAATGTTGATGACCTACCGATCACTTGATTCTTCAATAGTCATAAACCACTGTTTGAATTTCTTTATCTTTATCTTTATTTAATCTAACCAACGGTCATATTAGGTATATTTTTTAATTCTCTGTCAATTAATTAATAATGGTTGCCGGATGTCAGGAAACCGTACCTCGTACCTGCGGAAAGGAAACTGTTTCTGTCTTCCGAAGCACGTGACATAAATACGAGAAGAAGACTCTGCTGAAAAACAACAGAGGTGTGGACGAAAGAACACAAGAAGAATATAGAGGAAAGAAAGAAGAGGAAGCAAAAAGCAGAACAGAACCTCATACACAATCAAGCCTACTCAAGAAGAGTTCTGTGCATACAAAAGAACATTGAAGAACTTCATTGACTACATCTCACTGCCTTTGAACCTGAAGCATACGACACTCTCCTTCTCAAACAAAAACGAGAAGAGGACTCAGAATAAATTCTGATCAAATACAAAAGAGTCTAGAGCTACACTGAAATCACCAGAGCCATTTCTAAACTCTACATCTCTGCTCTGTGATACATTTGTTTTACATTTCGAGCAGTGTGTGTTATCTTTTGTATTAAACACACACACTGACCCCTGTAATTTCACTGGAGGATCTGTAAATCCTCAGCAAACCGTTTTACACTTCATTTCCCACTGTGGATAGTGGTAGAGGTCGTGTGAGACCTGGACAGCTCTAAGCTGTTGTTTGTTTTCCCACACAGAACTGTGTTAGAGGTCTTGTGACCTGGACATTGTGTTCACTGTTGTTAACACCGATCCAGGGTGTGGATCATATTTATATAAACTTTTGAGAGGACTAAGTCTCGGCTTGAGACTGAACCTCTTGGTTAATTCTCTGTGTTTATAGCTACATACTATATCCATACTATATATTTATTTTATATTCCGCTGCTATTACTTTGAAATATAATTTTTCTTCAAAGCTACTTTGATAGTTAAAATCACAAGTGTTTATATATATTATAAACCAGTATGTTAGTTTCAAAAGATAATTTAATCATAAGATTAAGTTAACTGAGAACTAATCAATCTTTGAGAAACTAATTGAACCTTTATAATCTATATAAATTCACTACATTTTAATCTGTTTTTGAAATAGGGGGATTTTAATGAACATTGTTTTTAACAGAAAATTTTAATTGGAACTCAATTCACCCCCCTCTTGAGTATACACTCCGACCAACATTTGGTATCAGAGGTTGGAAAATATTTTCTAAAGTACTCTGTTTTTCAACTGTGATTTTAGTTGTATTTTAAAGTTCTTAAAATTTCTGTTAGTTCTAAATTTTTATCTCTTTAAAATTCTTTTTCTGATATCATGGATAATAGACTTGAGGGTGCTGCTACTAACCGGCCTCCTTTCTTTAATGGAAACAACTATGCTCAGTGGAAGCTAAAAATGAAAATTCACTTAGAAAGCATGAGCTTTGATATTTGGACTGCTATTGAAGCTAAATACAAAATTCCCACTATTGATAGATCTACTTGGGATGAACCTACAAAGACTACTTACAATAATAATTGTAAAGCTACGAATGCCTTGTACTGTGCTCTAGGAGATGAGGAATTTAATAGAATTTCTGCATGTAAAACTGCATATGAAATTTGGGATACCTTAGCTGTTTCTCATGAAGGAACAACTAATGTTAAGGAGATGAGATTTAATACCTATACTATTAAGTATGATAATTTTAAGATGAAGCCTGATGAACCCATTTCTGATATGTATCTCAGGTTCAATGAAATTGTCTACCCAATGACTTCTCTGGGAAAGGATGTTCCAGCAAAGGAACAAATAATGAGAATTTTGAGATGTCTACCTGAAAGATGGAGAGGAACCTCTGTCTCCATTAGAGAATCGTGTGACATTGGAGAACTGCCTGTCAAGGAACTAATTGGTAAGTTGATGATGTATGAAGAAGAACTCAAGGTAAACAAAGAAGAAGGTGATGAACCTAAAAGGAATTCTATTGCCTTCAAGACTACAACCTCAAAGAATAAGGATAAGGAAAAGCCTCAAGATATCAATGAAAGTTCAAGTAGTGAGGATAGTAAGAATGATTCTGACAGTGATGCTGAGATGGCTCACATTGCTAGAAGATTTAAGAAATTCTATAGGAAGAAGAAGTTTTTCAGAAAGTCAAACTACAAAGGCAAGTATGATAACAAAGGACACTGGAAAAAGGATTGGAAGAAGTCTGATAAATCAGATGAAGTTGTCTGTTATGAATGCAAAAGAAAAGGACACATAAAAGCAGACTGTCCAAAGCTGAAATACAGAAAGAAGTATGAATACAAGGATAACAAGTACAAGAATGCCACGAAGGCCACTTGGATTGCTTCAGAAGACAGCACAAGTGAATCTGAATCTTCAAACTCTGAAAGGAATCTAGCTAACATGTGTTTCATGACAAACACTTCTGAGGTAACATCAGAAACTCCTGCTTCAAATTCATATTATTCTGGAGATGATTCTGAATGTGATAACATGTCTAAATCTGAACTGTTTGAATATTGTGATATTCTTGAAGAAACCTGTAATGAGCTTAAAGATAAATATAAAGGTTTAAAGAAACAGTATTCTTTAAGTGTTAAGCATAAATCTGATCTGGATATAGAAGTAGAAAAGAATGCTCAGTTTCTTAAAGAGAATACTGAACTAAAATTGCCTAATGAGAAACTCAAAAAGGACTTAGAGAAGTTCCCAAATGTCAAGAATACTCTCACACAAATGCTAGGAAAGCAAGTTGCACCTAGATATACTACTGGTATAGGATACCAACCTGGACAAAGAAAAGTTTCCAAAACTAGATTCATTCCTAAATCTGGACAGAAGATAGTTAATTCTGGAACTTCATATGCCTCAACCAGTTATATTCATAGTTATGGATCTAATAAGGTTTATCTTTCAAAGAATGTTAATTCTACAAATTATATGATACCTATTAGACAAATATGGATACCTAAAGTATCATTGGCTAACATGTCTGGACCCAAGAAGTTCTGGGTACCAAAATCATCTTCCATCTAAATCTGTTTTGTAGGAGACCTGCTTGAAGAGCTGTCACAAGAAGATATGGTACTTAGACAGTGGATGTTCAAGACATATGTCAGGAGACTTTTCATGTTTCAAAAGCTTAGTAAAAGTTGATGGAGGCTTTGTCACTTTTGGTGATAATTCAAAAGGAAAAATCATCGGCTTAGGCCAGATTGGTAACACTGATTCAATCTTAGTTTCTGAAGTTTTATTTGTCGATGGACTTAAATATAACTTGTTAAGAATTTCTTAGTTCTGTGATGATGGTTTTTATGTGAAATTTAAAAATTATTCTTGCAATGTTTTTAACTCAAAAAATGTATTATTATTTTCTTCTTTAAGAAATGAAAATGTTTATGCTGTTGATTTAGATTCTTTAGCTAAGCAGAATATTCCTTGTTTAAATGCTTTTCATAAAGAGTCTTGGATTTGGCACAGAAGATTAGGACACTGCAACGTGCACTCTCTTAGAAACCTTTCTAGGAAGAACTTAGTTAGAGACTTACCCAAACTTGAATTTCCAGCAGACAAAGTTTGTAATCCCTGTCAAAAGGGAAAGCAACATAAAGTTTCTTTTAAATCAAAGAAAGAAGTGTCAACTTCTCAACCTCTAGAGTTGGTTCACATGGATTTATTTGGACCTTATAGAGTTTCTAGTTTGAATGGGAAGCACTATGTCTACGTTCTTGTAGATGACTTTTCTAGATATACTTGGGTATATTTTCTAGCTCACAAAAGTGAAGCTTGTTCTTACTTTGTTAAATACTCCAATTCTGTAGAAATTCTTAGTGGACTCAAGATTAAGACCCTGAGAAGTGATCATGGTCGTGAGTTTGAAAATCATGAGTTTGATTCTTACTGCTCACACAATGGCTATAGTCACAATTTCTCTGCCCCTAGGACACCCCAACAAAATGGTGTAGTTGAGAGAAGGAATAGAACCCTGCAAGAAACAGATAGAACTATGCTCAATGAATATGAACTGCCTATTTACTTTTGGGCTGAAGCTGTAAATACAGCTTGTTATGTCATTAATAGAGTCTTGATCAGACCAGTTCTTAAGAGGACCCCTTATGAGTTGTGGAACCATAGGAAACCTAAGGTTAACTACTTCAAAGTTTTTGGCTGCAAAGTCTTCATTCTCAATACTAAAGACAATCTTGACAAATTTTCATCCAAGAGTGATGAAGGAATTTTCCTAGGTTACTCTATCTCTAGTAAAGCCTATAGAGTTTTCAATAAAAGAACCAAATGTGTGGAATAATCTGTTCACAGCAAATTTGATGAAACTGATCCACATGAACCTAAAATCTCTCTTGAAGATGATCTCTCTGGTTTGAATCTCAATGATAAAGACAATGGACCTATAGTTAAAACATCAAGCTCTGGAAATTCTCCAGAACCTGCTTCTGTTGAACCTCAATCTATAGATAAATCTGAAATCTCTAGCCCTATATTTTCAAGACCATCTAGGACTCTAAAGAACCATCCTTTAGATGCTGTTGTAGGAAATCTAGATAGAGGAACACAGACTAGATCTTCTCTAAGAAATCAGGTTGAAAATCAAGCTTTTCCTTCATAGTTAGAACCTAAAAATATCAATGATGCTATCAATGATGAATTTTGGGTAATGGCTATGCAAGAAGAACTAAATCAATTTGAAAGAAACAATGTTTGGAAATTAGTAGAAAGATCTAAGGACTTTATGACCATAGGCACAAAATGGGTGTTTAGAAACAAAGTTGATGAATCTGGAAACATCATTTGAAATAATGCTAGGCTAGTTGCACAAGGTTACAATCAAGAAGAAGGAATTTACTATGAGGAAACCTTTTCACCTGTAGCTAGATTAGAGGCTATTAGGATCTTACTTGCCTATGCATCACATCTGAATTTCAAGCTATATCAAATGGATGTTAAAAGTGCATTTCTAAATGGTTTTATTGTTGAAGATATTTTTGTAGAACAACCACCTGGTTTTTTAAATCCTCATTTTCCAAATCATGTTTCTAAACTTTCTAAAGCTTTATATGGCTTAAAACAAGCTCCAAGAGCTTGGTATGAAAGGCTTTCAAACTTTCTTATCTCAAAAGGATTTACAAAAGGAGTAGCTGATCCCACTCTTTTTATAAAAAGGATTTCAAAAGATGTATTAATAGTACAAATCTATGTTGATGATATTATTTTTGAATCTTCTAAAAATTCCTTATGTACTGATTTTTCAAAGATTATGCAAAATGAATTTGAAATGAGCTTAATGGGAGAGCTTAAGTATTTTCTTGGTTTTCAAATTTTTCAAACTAAAGATGGAATTATTTTAAATCAAAGTAAATATAAAAAAGATCTTTTAAAACGTTTTGGATTGGATAGTATTAAGGAAAGTGATACACCTATGAGTACTACCTGTAAATTGGATACAGATGAAGCTAGGAAACTAGTGGATCAAACCAATTATAGAGGTATAATTGGGAGCTTACTTTATCTTAATGCTAGTCGACCAGACATTATGTTCAGTGTATGTATGTGTGCTAGATTTCAAGCTAATCCTAAATAATCACACTTACTAGCTGTTAAAAGGATTTTTAAGTATCTTAAGTATACTGTAAATTTAGGTTTGTTTTATCCAAAAGGACAATCATTTAACCTAACTAGCTATTCAGATGCTGACTTTGCTGGGTGTAAGTTAGATAGGAAGAGAACATCTGGAACATGTCATTTGCTTGGAAAATCCCTAGTATCATGGTGTAGTAAGAAACAGAACTCAGTTGCATTGTCTACTGCCGAGGCAGAATACATAGCTGCTGGTAGTTGCTGTGCACAAATTCTGTGGCTGAAACACACTTTATTGGATTATGGATTTGATCTTAAACATGTTTCAATTAACTGTGATAATACTAGTGCAATCAATATATCTAAGAACCCTGTGTCTCACTCTAGGACTAAGCACATTGATGTCAGACATCACTTTCTAAGAGATCATTATCAAAAAGGTGATATTTCATTAAAATTTATTAGTTCTGAACATCAATTAGCTGATATCCTCACAAAGCCTTTATGCTCTGAAAGAATGAAATTTATTAAACAAGAGTTGTGTATGATCGATCTGTGAAACTGATCTGTGAAACCGATCTGTGAAACTGATCTGTGAAACCGATCTGTGAAACTGATCTGTGAAACTGATCTGTGAAACTGATCTGTGAAACGGATCTGTGAAACCGATCTGTGAAACTGATCTGTGAAACAGATCTGTGAAACTGATCTGTGAAACCGATCTGTGAAATTGATCTGTGAAACAGATCTCTGAAACAGATATGTGAAACTGATCTGTGAAACTGATCTGTGAAACCGATCTGTGAAACTGATCTGTGAAACCGATCTGTAAAACCGATCTGTGAAACCGATCTGTGAAACTGATCTCTGAAACCGATCTGTGAAACTGATCTGTGAAACCGATCTGTGAAAATGATCTGTGGAACCGATCTGTCATACCGATCTTTTTATTATTATTATTATATTGTAATTAATTAGTAAATTTCTTTTATATGTTTATGGGAACCCTAAATGATAAAATAATTGATACGCGGCTATTTATCTTCCCTAAACCTTTGACCTTTCATTTCCCACCGAACCTTTCAACCTCTCTTCCCTTATACTTCGAACCTTCAAACTCCTGCCTTCCCAAAATCCTCGAATGGCTAAGCAAAAGAGACCGAGCAAAGGACCAGATAGCCATGTACCTTCAAAGCGTGCTCGAGGCGAGTCGAGTAGTACCTTTCAACGATCAGTAAATCCGAACCTGGAAACTCGGATTGTTGCTGCAGAAAAGGAAGTCAGCTCTGCGTGGCTTTTGTCAAGTAAGTCATTGTTGCTGCAAGTTCTTAAATCGCAAGGATGGATAGACTGGTTTTCTGACAACTCTCGAATAGACTACCCGATGCTGGTACATGAGTTCTATATGAATCTGGAAATCACTTTAGATGGTGTGGAGGCTTCCAGGATGTCGTCTGTGGTAAAAGGAAAGAAAATATCCTTCTCATCTAAGCAGTGGGATGAGTGCTTGAATGTACCTCATGAAGGTCGATATGAGGATTATGCTGGGAATATTCCTCCAACATCTGATTACTTCTCTTACGAATTAGATTTAGGGCTTCTGACTGGAAACAGAGAGTCACGGAGAATCATAGCTTCAGAATTAGATGGTGAATGTAGACTTCTTTTCAAGTTTATTCAGCACCAACTTTTCCCTAGGAGAGGAGATTTTGCTGCTATAAAGTACCAGGATATTTTCCTGTTGTTTCTTCTGAAAACACATGAAAAGATCAATTTGTGTAGATATGTGATGGTGCACATAGATGGAATGGTAGATCATACCTTCTGTCTCAACAAAGAAATCTGCAAAAGGATAAAAATCAATCGGAATCCATGGAAGAAGTGCTGGGTTGCAGATGAAGATAAATTGTATGAAGCCTATAATCCCATAGATCATGGCAAGAGGCCAAAGGATTTGAGAGACCCTGGATTGAAACCAAATGAGGAACCGGTTTATTTTGATGATGATGAGGAAGAAGAAGGAAAGGATGAAGCCACCGAAGCCCAAGAACAAGAAGAAGCTGCGACTGAAGAAGGAAGTATGTCATCTCCTGATGATAGGAGTGATCCTGACACTGCTAGTCCCAAGAGAAGAATATAGAATTTGGACCTGCTAGTCCACCCTTAGCCCTACCAGAATTAGAACCTATTCTTGGTGATGAAGAAGATTCTGATACTGAAGAATATCACAGTGAAGCTTCTGAGAAGAGTGATGATGGACATGCTGATGATGCTGAGGATGCTTTTGATGGTGATAACAGACCAGTGGATGGTCGTTCTGAAGATCAAATAGAATCACCTCAGTCAGAACATGAAATACATATCAGTGAAAAGGTTGATTCACCAAAAATCAGTGGAACATCAAGCTATGAGAAACCAAAATACACCATGTGTGCTGCTGTTTTGGATGACTACCCTAGTTATGCTGTGTTGGGCTTAGATTATTCTGAAGATGAAGAAGCAATGCCAGAATCTGCTGCAGCTGTAAAGAGGAACCTCCCAAGAGAAGCAAGGTCTGTTCCTGCTGTTGATCCTACAAATGTTAATTTACCTGGTTCCTGAATCTCTCAAGCTGATCTTAATAAGTTTAAGATTGAATTGCTAACCGCTGTGATAACCACAGGTAGAGAAGAAATTTCTAATGCTCTTACTCAAGTATCTCTACAAGTTTCTGAAAATTCTTTGGAAGCCTTCTCACAAAGAGTATCTAATGCTGTGAAGCCAGACTTGGACAACACTGGTGAACTTATTGGTAGGCATATAGCCTTTTTGAATCAGACTATGAAGGATCTTCACACCGGCTTGGTATCTCTATCTAGCGAATTCCGATCAACAATCTCTAGTATGATGGAAGTTTTGAGAAATTTGATTGAACATCTCAACAAGTCTGACCTGAGGAAGTTGAAAGCTGAGTTAACTCACATAGTTGGCCAAGCCAGTACAGGCAAGGTAACCAAGATCACTACCCGTGAGCTAGAAGCTCTAAGAGAAGTTGTGCATGATGAGTTAGCTGTTGTTAGACAAATTCTTGATTTAGAATCTTTGAGGAAGATGAAAGAGCTCTGTGATAACAGTCACATGATGGCATCAATGTATTCAGCAGATTCTAAGAAAGCACTGCAAGAGATCAAAGAGAAACTTGATAATCACTTTTCCAAGATTTATACAAAGCATGAGATGGCTGCAAACTTCATGGTGTTGGAAGAGAATCTGAAATTACCTCCAGTCACTCAGGCCTTCAAAACTCAAGTTCATCAGTTGCAAGATTTTACCCCTTCTTTGGCACAGTTCATGGAGAATAAAGATGATTTTGAAAAAGCTATGAAGTATGGAGCAGAATTCATCCAGGACTTCATTCATCTTTTGAAGCCCTATTTGAATGCACATGCCACTGCAATAGTAGTTCCTACTTATGAACCTCTCAGTGACTCTGATGTAGCTCCAAATCAGCTATCTGTTGCTCAAGCTCTATCTCAGTTAAGGCCAGTCCCTCAGCAAGCTTCTCAACCAGCTCCTGTTTCTCAACAACAACTCTCTGTGGAACCTGCTCCTACACCTACCCGAGTTGTCCTACCACCACTTCAGATTCGCCAAGTCCAGCCTGCCTCCAAGCCTTCAAACTTACCCACTATTGATCCCAAAGACAAAGGCAAAGCCCCTTTGTATCCCAACAAATAGTTTTGTATTGTTTTTGATAGGGTGAACAATGTGATGCTTGTAATATTCTGTACTTTATAAATTTCTCTTTTCCTCTCTACTCTATGCTAACTGCTTTTACTTTCCCTTTCACTTATATGTTTTCCCTCCTTTTTGATTGTCCCAAAGGGGGAGAAGAAAAAGAATGATATATGGGAGAAGAATGGGAGAAGAAAAAGAATGATATATGGGAGAAAAGATGTATATATCTCAGGGGGAGAAATTTGTATAATATATATGGGAAATTTAAATTAAGGGGGAGATTTATATATTTCTTTATATTTATTCTCTTTATGGTTTAATTCTCATTATGTTTCTATTAATGATATATCATATTATTTATATTTTATGATAAAGATTTGTGATTATCAAAAAGGGGGAGATTGTTGAGCCCTCTGGAAGATTATTGATTTCATATCTATGATTGATGTTTTAATAATCAAAAATCATCACATACCATTAATGCTTAATATGGTTTTATTTCTCATAAACTTAATTACAATTTGTTAAGGAATCTGTTATCATGTTTTTGTCTATGCTTATTGACTTACAAAGTATTTTGGATGTCTTCTGGATTCGACAGACATCAGAAGAACCGATCCAATATCAAAGGACATCGGTCGCACCGATCCAATATCAAAGGACAACGGTCGCACCGATCCAATATCAACAGACATCGGAAGAACCGATTCTATATCAAATGTCTCACTGATGCAATCTGACTCACCGATGCAAAATGAGTCACCGATGCAAAATGAGTCACCGATGCAAAATGAGTCACCGATGCAAAATGAGTCACCGATGCAAACTGACTCACCGATGCAAAATGACTCACCAATGCAAAATGAGTAACCAATGCAAAATGACTCACCGATGCAAAATGAATCGCCGATCAGATGACAGACCGATGCTGATCAAACTGACTCACCGATCAGATGACAGACCGATGTTGATCAAACTGACTCACCGATCAGATGACAGACTAATGCTGATCAAAATGACTCACCGATCATCAGACTCACTGATCAAATGACATACTGATGCTGATCAAACTGACTCACCGATCAGATGACAGACCGATGCTGATCAGTCTGATTCACCGATGCTGATTTATCTGAGTCACCGATCATTACTCACTAATGCTGATGACCTACCGATCACTTGATTCTTCAATAGTCATAAACCACTGTTTGAATTTCTTTATCTTTATCTTTATTTAATCTAACCAACGGTCATATTAGGTATATTTTTTAATGCTTTGTCAATTAATTAATAAAGGTTGTCGGATGTCAGGAAACCGTACCTCGTACCTGCGGAAAGGAAACTGTTTCTGTCTTCCAAATCACGTGACATAAATACGAGAAGAAGACTCTGCTGAAGAACAACAGAGGTGTGGACGAAAGAACACAAGAAGAATATAGAGGAAAGATAGAAGAGGAAGAAAAAAAGCAGAACAGAACCTCATACACAATCAAGCCTACTCAAGAAGAGTTCTGTGCATACAAAATAACATTGAAGAACTTCATCGACTACATCTCACTGCCTTTGAACCTGAAGCATACGACACTCTCCTTCTCAAACAAAAACGAGAAGAGGACTCAGAATAAATTATGATCAAATACAAAAGAGTCCAGAGCTACACTGAAATCACCAGAGCCATTTCTAAACTCTACATCTCTGCTCTGTGATACATTTGTTTTACATTTCGAGCAGTGTGTGTTATCTGCTGTATTAAACACACACACTAACTCCTGTACATTCACTGGAGGATCTGTAAATCCTCAGTAAACCTTTTTACACTTCATTTCCCACTATGGATAGTGGTAGAGGTCGTGTGAGACCTGGACAGCTCTAAGCTGTTGTTTGTTTTCCCACGCAGAACTGTGGTAGAGGTCTTGTGACCTGGACAGTGTGTTCACTGTTGTTAACCCTGATCCAGGGTGTGGATCATCTTTATATAAACTTTTCAGAGGACTAAGTCTCGGCTTGAGACTGAACCTCTTGGTTAATTATCTGTGTTTATAGCTACATACTATATCCATACTATATATTTATTTCATATTCTGCTGCTATTACTTTGAAATATAATTTGTCTTCAAAGCTACTTTGATAGTTAAACTCGCAAGTGTTTATATATATTATAAACCAGTAAGTTAGTTTCAAAAGTTAATTTAATCATAAGATTAAGTTAACTGAGAACTAATCAATCTTTGAGAAACTAATTGAACCTTTATAATCTGTATAAATTCACTACAGTTTAATCTGTTTTTGAAATAGGGGGATTTTAATGAACATTATTTTTAACAGTAAATTTTAATTGGAACTCAATTCACCCCCCTCTTGAGTATCCACTCCGACCAACACTTTCACTACAATGATTTACCCCATGTTATGATATTATGATCTCTTTTGCAGGTTAAGATTTCTGAAATGTTATGTTCTTATGAATATGATGTGATTGATATTTCTTTTGTTTAACCTTACTGAGCATTTGAGCACAACCTTTTATGTTTTCTTTTCCCCAGGATATAAAGAAAGGTTTTAGGTATAAAAAAAGTAAGATCTTTATGGGAGATGTTGAAGATCTTTCACCACGATTAGAAGATTATATTCGGAGTTTCCAAAGACACTAAACTATTACGGTCCTTGTGTGTGTATTTTTGTAATGTACTATGTATTCCACAAAAGTAATGTAATGTCCATGTATGTCAAGCTTTGGGTCTCTACAGTTGTTATCAGAGGAAAGCTTTAGTCAACCTTTGGAAACTAGGATGCGAAAACGTTAGTGATATCCCTAGAGATATTTCTAAGGTATCTCTAAGGATGTCCCTAAGGATAAGTATACGTATAGGACATAGTCCTATAACTACGGTAAAGATCTTAGAATTTAACCTAAGATGTTAGATATTGAGGGTGCTCCCCCTTTATTATGTTGTTTTACCTAGCATGATTTTTGCCTCTCAAACTATTCATTTTGGGTTTTAGATGATGGCTGGAACCCAAAGGAACCGTGTTGATCACTGTAATGGACAATGCAATGATTGTCCTCCAGAACAAACAAATGTTATGAGAGATGGAGTGCAAAATATTATTGATATACTTACACAAGCTATGAATCATTCTGGACTTCTAAATGAGTAGAGAAGGGAACAATATTCTATTGAGTGCTTCATGAGGCAATGTCCACCTTCTTTCAGTGGGTCATCCGATCCACTTGTTGCTGAACAATGGATCAGTACTACTGAAAAGATATTTTCAGTTCTTCAATGTTCTGAACATGATAAAGTCATCTTAGCAGTATATCATTTGGAAGGTGAAGCTGATCAATGGTGTAATCTTATCATGAATACGAGGCCAAGAGATGAAATTGATTCCATGGAATGGGACGAGTTCAAGAACTTATTTTTCAATAAGTACTTCCCTCGTATTTTTCAGACAAAGATGGAGAAAGTGTTTCTTGAAATAAATCAAAAGGATGATGAATCTGTTGGTATATACGAAGAGAATTTTACAAGGCTTGCAAGGTATGCATCTGGATTTATCATCCAACCTAAAAGTAATGTTGATCGATTTTTCAGTGGCTTAAAACCAAATCATCGAAGGGCATTAGCTATAAGAGACTTCAGTAGCTATGAAGAAATTGTGTGTTGTGCTATCAAGGTAGAAATGGAAGTTTGTGTTACTTATCCATCTCATAGTTTTGACAAGAAACAAAAGATGGAGTTCAATGAGAAATCTCAGAATAATGGTGAAAAGAAGATGAATGTTTCCTTATGATCAAAGTGTGGAAAGAAGCATGGTAGAGATTGTCTTAAAGGGACTAGAAAATGTTTTATGTGTGGAAAAGAAGGTCATCGAGCAGCTGAGTGTCGAAGTAATGGAAAAAGGTTTTCTAATGATGTGAATAAAGAAAAGAATGCAGATAATGCACCAACAACACTTCAATGGTTCAAGTTCAATGAAATGGGGCATTATGCTAATCAATGCCCAAATCCAAGGGTTAATGATGATCGACATGAGAAACCATTTAAGGCAATGGACAAAGGGATGTCACATGCGATCACCATTGGCGATGTTGAATATGACAATGATGTGGTGGAATGATTAAGTTTTTATGTAATGGGATTCCAAAATAATGTTGTATATAGTATCGTGGAATATTGGAATATTTATGTATTGGTCTATTGTGGTTTTCAGTAATTTTATGGTACCGGTAACCATGGAAAGTGATTGAAATATTTTTGGAAAGCAGATGATATGCACATAATGAAGGGATAAAGAGAATCTAATATGTTTTATAGTATTCATGAGCTCATGATTGATATAACGACTAAGCGATATCATGGTTTGAGTATATAGAATTTTAGGATTTTGGTATGTGGAAAGAGTTAAATTTTGACTGCATTCACGTTTTCACTAAGGTTCAATGGGTATTAATTATTCAAGAGAATACATGATTAAGGTATTCACATGTTTTTAATTTGACCAACAAGACATATCTTATGATTTATGGGGATCAACGATGGTATTAAATATCTGGTAATCATTTTCACTATATTATGAGAGTGAAATGCAGTATTATGGATAAGCTTAAATATTGGAATGGATTTTGTAGGACATAAGTTAGTATTGTTTAAGGATATATTTTTTTTCGATATTATTGATGGGATGTTATAGTAATATAGTTTTAGAAAAAGGACAACCTGCAGGACGGGTGACAGCCCATCGCGTCGGACAAGGCTGTGGGAATCGAACCCACAACCGAAGTGCGACTGGCCTTTAGCGCCTACCACTGGCCTATAGGAAGTCCCTGTATAGTATGAAACTAGTTTTATTATATTAAGCAGTATGATATATGAAGTATAAGTCCATTTTATGAACCATATATGATTAATCTCACTATAGATGGACTTATGTAAGTTTTGATAACTTTTCTAACCTTTTTGTTTCAGACAGATGGAATGACCCATCATTCTATAACATGATCTGCTTACACATCATTAATGACAAATTCAACTTCGTTTCTTTAAGAGATGAAGTGGAAATTGTCCAACGGTGAGACTATACCGAAATCATGAAAGTATTTCTTCTAATTTCAATTTCATCAACTTTAAGGAAATGATCTTGAAAACCAAAAATGTTGTCCTAGTGCTCTTATATCTGATGAATCAGATGGTACCTTAGATCGTCACAAATTTATGGCTTTGTGATTGCTGGATTTTCCATAGCCATGTTCTCTACCACTCTCCATCAGAACATGATGGTTAAATTTCTCTTCCATATCCATATTTTCACCTATGTGGAAACCCGGTGATTAGTTTATTTGGGTAACCGTTACGTTTCATACTTATGTTTTTAAAGATTGGTTTTTTTATTCCTTTTTACGATGTGGGTTTCTATTAAAGAAACTTTTGAATAGTAAACCATTTATAACCCCGACGAATTTCGAAGGCGAAATTCTTTTTAAGGGGGGTAGAATGTAACTCCCCGAGATTTTATGAAAAATATTCTTTTTAATTTCATTAATGTCTTGTGTTGTACGCTACACCAAAAGGAGATTTCTCAACACGCATCCTTGACTTGATTTTCATTACACAAAATTGCGACCTTCCTCGATAGCGTGTGTAGTACGCAATACTGAGTTTCACTAAACCACGATATGCTATTAAAATATTATTAAAACTAGCCGTTATGAATAGTAATAACCACCATTTAAAATTTTAGAAATTTTATCTCTCAAAATGGACTACATTTTTGGATTCGGAGTATCGAATTTAGCCTAAGGTGAAATTTTGGTACTTTTCGGATAACTTTCATATTCTGATGAATAGTGAAAATTACTAAATTTTAATTAAAACAACTTTTTTAATCGAAATAATTAATAGTGATAAATTATTAATTTGAGTGGTTTTAAAGTATATTTAGAATATATTTTTACAATTGAATACAAAGTTTTTCATTGGATGTAATTCTACATTTAAACCAGACATAAACAAGTGTCAATCTTTTGATAGTTATTACCTTTTAAGAACACGCTATTTGTTTTGACGACGGGGATTAATTTTTAAATTAATTAACGAAAATGATATGTTTTGAATTTGGTAAAATAGACATCATTTTTGAGTTCATAATATCAAATATATCGTAGGTCTAATTTTTTGTATTTTTCTGGAAACATTCATTTTTGATGAATAGTGAAACCACTAAGTGGTAGTTAAAAAAATGAATTTTTCATAAAACATAATTTTACCACTTCTGTGAGTGGAATTTCAAAAATACGAGAGACACGGTTGATGTTAGTAAGTAAAATGTGGTTCAATGAGATGAAAATAATTTTTGGTGAATAGAAACTTTTTACTTTTTTTTACCACGGTTAAAAGTAAATAGGGTAATTAAGGGTAAAAATGTTATTATTATTACCCTAACACATGTCCTAATTTTATTGGATAAGTTTAATTCGACCAAAAACAACCTTAGGAATAAAATATGATCATTTAGGCTCACTTGGATTAGATTAGGACATTTATTATTAATTTATTTAAAGAAGGGTTAAAATAGTTAAAATCAAAGATTAATAAGTAAATCATTTTTAATATAGGGTTATACATAAGATAAATTATATTTTAAATATTCATTAGAAAGATAATACAATTTACTATATAATTATATTTTATTTATAATTTTTAGACATTATATAATTTAATTTATTTATGACACAATGATGATGCAGTAATTACCATAATATTGAAAAATTAGAATAATTGATATTATAAATACCCAAATAAATATAATTTGAGACTTTTTATGAATTCCACTAATTTCATAGTTTATTATGACATGTTAGTATTGATTTAATTAACTTTCTTAGAACTAATAATTCTGTTATAAATTTCCAAAAAATCAATTACAAAATAGTGTCAAAATTGACATAAAATAGTTTTTAAAACGAATATTATATTATTAATTGTTATTTTATTCCTAAAAATATAAAGTTCAGAAAAATGACTTTGATAAGGTTATATATATTAATAAAAAACAACTTGGGGTTCGTTTGTCTTCTTATATTATGTTTATTAACCTTATAGTATAAGAACACAAGAAGACACGGTAAAAGTAAAATTATTTTACTTAATGTTAAAACGAAATGATAAGGTTAAAATAGGAACCTAAACTTGACTAAATTCTATTGGATGAGATTATTTCGACCCATCCCCACCTTATCTTATAAATTAATCAATTTGGACCTATTTAAAACCGAATCTGACTTTATAATAGAATAATAGTTTAGGTTATTCCAATGGTGCCCCTCTCCTCCCTTATAAAAGGGCACCTCCTCCCTCTCTTCCTCACACCACTTTGAGCCTTCAATCATGGCCAACCCCTGCCAAATTATCTTCTCCACTTCCCTAGAAATATCCTAGAGGTCCTCGTCTTCTTCAAAGACCAATTTTAGTGCCCTAAGAGGAAGACTCAAAGAGGCACTTCAAAGAAGAGGTAATGTCCATTACCGATTCTTTCATCTTTATTTCTTCTTCCACTTATTTTTATTAGGTTGTTTCATTATGAAGTAATAAAATCAGTATCACTTATATACTGATATGTTATTATAATTATGAAACAACCTTATTTCACCATATTTCCATCCTACGGAAAATGAAATCACCGCGCGTGCGTATGTACGGAATAACGTCTCCACACCGTGGTGTAATCTATTTTCCACCACCACCTTACTTGGATGGGTATAATGGTGTACATAATAACTATATATGATTATTTTAAAGTGATATTGATTCTTAAATAGTATACATACACTCCAATACAATTCCACGATCATGAGAATGATATCATCGCTCGTGTGTACGTACGGACTACCGTCTCCACGACGCGATGAGATTCATTCTCCATGTTAACAATTAATGAATGATTATAAAGTATATATAATAAGTAATAATTAAATATATGACATAATAATGATTCTTGATTTATGTGTATGCATATTTCATCTACATAATTCCGTTCAACTCAATAAGGAAAAGAAAACAGCGTTCATGCGTACGTACGGTCTACCGTCTCCATGAACGGTGTATTTATTTCCATTTACTGATCTAATATATATATATATATATATATTCTGAATATATATTATATATAAATCATGTTTTATATTCTGGAATTAAGTAATCATGATCTACGTAATCATATGAATAATTACAAGTCAAAACACGGACGACAAATGAAACGATTTTACCCAAAACACTCTTTAATATGGAATTTACAAAAGAATGGGTAATATAAAGCCATAAGTGAACCATATATGATATCATAACAATTAATATGATTCTGTAATAAGTCAATGACATTATTTAAATCATTATACAGTAGGTTCAGACACTTACAAAGCAAATCGGACCTAAGGTAAGGGAAATATCACAATCTCATTTTTATCCGAGATTGTTTACACTTTAGTATTTAATGGGGTGTATTTTATCATCCACATCCATGTTTCCTCAATATGTAATATTATTTACATTCTCCTGCAATTTTTTAAATCCTATTTTACCCTTAGGTGAGTTTTTAGTAAAAGAAATGAAAGGAATCTTTTGTCGTTTTTCGTACGAGGTACTTTTTTTACTTTTCTGACAAAAGTACGAGAAGAATGTTTTTTTAACCTATACGGCATGAATGGATTTTTAAAACATTATTTCCAAGAATCTTCCTTTACAAGTTTTCTAGCTTATTTTTAATAAACTTATTTTAAAATTGTATGACATGTTAAGAAAGGAAAAGTGTTTTTGAAGTAGAAAGGATATTTTCCTCAAGAATGGAGTTCAAGTGTTTTATCAAAATTGTTTTCCATCTAAGATAATAAAAGGGTTCTGTTTTTATCCATATTATTACATTGATTTTATTATGTTGTGATGGAATTATTTTTATGAATTCCTTTATCTTATATGAATTGTTTTATGATTTCACGATGTTTAAGAATCCCATTTTTATTACATGGGCTATTCTATGATGTATGGTTTATGATTTTGTGGCACACATAATAATGGTATCATTATGAGATGGGTGGGACCTATATCTCCCTCCAATGCATTGGGTAAAGATTTTATATCTCATGAGATAGACATGACTGGAATGGTAGGTTATACCGATTCAGTGAAACAGGACTGAAACGAGGAGTGAACTCGGTTCAGAAAAGGGACTTTGTCCACTAAGATAGTCTTGGAAATGAGTCTTGACTAATAATAAATGATTCTATATGATTATGTGTGTATTCCACAAAGTTTCATGTTTTAATTTATGATTAATGGGATTACATTTCACTACTATGATTTATCCAATGTTATGATATTATGATCTCTTTAGAGGTTAAGATTTCCAAAATTTTATGTTCTTATGAATATGATGTGATTGATATTTCTTTTGTTTACCCTTACTGAGCATTTGAGCACACCCTTTTATGTTTTCTTTTCCCCAGGATATAAAGAAATGTTTTATTTATAAAAAAAGGAAGATCATTATGGGAGATGTTAAAGATCTTTCACCACGATTAGAATATTATATTCGGAGTTTCCAAAGACAATAAACTATTACGGTCCTTGTGTGTGTGTTTTTGTAATGTACTAAGTATTCCGCAAAAGTAATGTAATGTCCATGTATGTCAAGCTTCGGGTCTCTATAGTTGGTATCAGAGGAAAGGTTTAGTCAACCTTTGGAAACTAGGTTGCAAAAACATTAGTGATATCCCTATAGATATTTCTACGGTATGTCTAGGGATGTCCCTAAGGATAATTATACGTATAGGATATAGTCCTAGAACTACGGTAACGATCTTAGAATTTAACCTAAGATGTTAGATATTGAGGGTGCTCCCCCTTTACTATGTTGTTTTACCTAGAATGATTTTTTCCTCTCACACTATTCTTTTTGGGTTTTAGACGATGGCTGGAACCCGAAGGAACCGTGTTGATAACTGTAATGGAAAATGCAATGATTGTCCTCCTGAAAAAAAAATGTTATGAGAGATGGAGTGCAAAATCTTATTTCTATATTTACACAAGCTATGAATCATTCTGGACTTCCAAATGAGCAGAGAAGGGAACAAAATTCTATTGAGTCCTTCATGAGGCAACGTCCACCTTCTTTCAGTGGGTCTTCCGATCCACTTGTTGCGGAACAATGGATCAGTACTACTGAAAAGATATTTTCAGTTCTTCAATGTTCTGAACATGATAAAGTAATCTTAGGAGTATATCATTTGGAAGGTGAAGCTGATCAATGGTGGAATCTTATCAAGAATACGAGGCCAAGAGATGAAATTGAGTCCATGGAATGGGACGAGTTCAAGAACTTATTTTTCAATAAGTACTTCCCTCGTATTCTTCGGACAAAGATGGAGAAAGTGTTTCTTGAACTAAAGCAAAAGGATGATGAATCTGTTGGTATATACGAAGCGAATTTTACAAGGCTTGCAAGGTATGCATCTGGATTTATCATCCAACCTGAAAGTAAAGTTGATCGTTTCTTCAGTGGCTTAAAACCAAATCTTCGAAGGGAATTATCTATAAGAGACTTCAGTAGCTATGAAGAAATTGTGTGTTGTGCTATCAAGGTAGAAATGGAAGTTGGTGTTACTAATCCATCTCATAGTTTTGACAAGAAACAAAATATGGAGTTCAAGGAGAAATCTCAGAATAATGGTGAAAAGAAGATGAATGTTTCCTTATGCTCAAAGTGTGGAAAGAAGCATGGTGGAGATTGTCTTAAAGGGACTAGAAAATGTTTTAAGTGTGGAAAAGAAGGTCATCGAGCAGCTGAGTGTCGAAGTAATGGAAAAATGGTTTCTAATAATGTGAATAAAGAAAAGGCTGCAGAGAACACACCAACAACACTTCAATTCTTCAAGTGCAATGAAAAATCGGAATTATGCTAATCAATTCCCAAATCCAAGGGTTAATGATGATTGACATGAGCAACCACTTAAGGCAAGGGACAAAGGGAAGTCACATGTGATCACCATTGGTGATGTTGAATATGACAATGATGTGGTGGAATGATTAATTTTTTATGTAATGGGATTCCGAAATAATGTTGTATATAGTATCGTGGAATATTGGAATATTTATGTATTGGTCTATTGTGGTTTTCAGTAATATTATGGTACTAGTAACCATGGAAAGTGATTGAAATATTTTTGGAATGCAGATGATATGCACATAATGAAGGGATAAATAGAATCTAATATGTTTTATAGTATTCATGAGCTCATGATTGATATAAGGACAAAGTGATATCATGGTTTGAGTATATAGAAATTTTGGATTTTGGTATGTGGAAAGAGTTAACTTTTGACTGCATTCATGTTTTCACTAAGGTTCAATGGGTATTCATTCTTCAAGAGAATACATGATTAAGGTATTCACATGTTTGTAATTTGACCAACAAGACATATCTTATGATATATGGGGATCAACGATGGTATTAAATATATGGTAATCATTTTCACTATACTATGAGAGTGAACTGCAGTATTATGGATAAGCCTAAAGATTGGAATGAATTTTGTTGGACATAAGTTAGTATTGTTTAAGGACAGAATTTTTTTCGATATTATTGATGGGATGTTATAGTAATATAGTTTTAGAAAAAGGACAACCTACAGGACGGGCGACAGCCCATCGCGTTGGACAAGGCTGTGGGAATCGAACACACAACCAAAGTGCGACTGGCCTTTAGAGCCTACCACTGGCCTACAGGAAGTCCCTGTTTAGTAGGAAACTAGTTTTATTATATTAAGCAGTATGATATATGATGTATAAGTCCATTTTAGGAACCATATATGATTAATCTCACTATAGATGGACTTATGTAAGTTTTGATAACTTTTCTAACCTTTTTGTTTCAGACAGATGGAATGACCCATCGTTCTATCACATGATCTGCTAACACATCACGAATGACAAATTAAACTTCATTTCTTTAAGGGAAGAAGTGGAAATTTTCCAACGGTGAGACTATACCGAAATCACGAAAGTATTTCTTCTAATTTCAATTTCATCAACTTTAAGGAAACGATCTTGAAAACCAAAAATGTTGTCCTAGTGCTCTTATATCTGATTAATCAGATGGTACCTTAGATAGTCACAAATTTATGCCTTTGTGATTGCTGTATTTTCCATAGCCATATTCTCTACCACTCTCCATCGAACATGATGGTTAAATTTCTCTTCCATATCCATATTTTAACCTATGTGGAAACCCGGTGATTAGTTTATTTGGGTAACCGTTACGTTTCATACTTATGTTTTTAAAGATTGGTTTTGGTATTCCTTTTTACGATGTGGGTTTCTATTAAAGAAACTTTTGAATAGTAAACCATTTATAACCCCGACGAATTTTGAGGGCGAAATTCATTTTAAGGGGGGTAGAATGTAACACCCTGAGATTTTATGAAAAATATTCTTTTTAATTTCATTAATGTCTTGTGTTGTACGCTACACCAAAAGCAGCTTGCTCAACACACATCCTTGACTTGCTTTTCATTACACGCAATCACGACCTTCCTCGATAGCGTGTGTAGTACGCAATACCGAGTTTTACTAAACAACGATATGCTATTAAAATATTATTAAAACTAGCCGTTATGAATAGTAATAACCACATTATAAAATTTTAGAAATTTTATCTCTCAAAATGGACTTCATTTTTGGATTTGGATTATCGAATTTAGCCTAAGGTGAAATTTTGGTACTTTTCGGATTACTTTCATATTCTGATGAATAGTGAAAATTACTAAATTTTAATTAAAAACATCTTTTTTAATCAAAATAATTAATAGTGATAAATTATTAATTTTAGTGGTTTTAAAGTATATTTAGAATATATTTTTACAATTTAATACAATTTTGTTCATTGGATTTAATTCTACATTTAAACCAGACATAAACACGTGTCAATCTTTTGATAGTTATTATCTCTTAAGAACACGCTATTTGTTTTGATGACGGAAATTAATTTCTAAATTAATTAATTCAACTGATATGTTTTGAATTTGGTAAAATAGACATCATTTTTGAGTTCATAATATCAAATATAGATTAGGTCTAATTTTTGTTATTTTTCTGGAAACTTTCATTTTTGATGAATAGTGAAACCACTAAGTGGTAGTTAAAAAATATGAATTTTTCATAAAACATAATTTTTCCGCTTCTGTGAGTGGAATTTCAAAAATCCGAAAGACATGGTTGATGTTAGTAAGTAAAATGTGGTTCAATGAGATGAAAATAATTTTTTTTGAATAGTAACTTTTTACTTTTTTTACAATGGTTAAAAGTAAATAGGGTAATTAAGGGTAAAAATGTTATTATTATTACCCTAACACATGTCCTAATTCTATTGGATAAGTGTAATTCGACTGAAAAAAACCTTAGGAATAAAATATGATCATTTATCCCCACTTGGATTAGATTAGGACATTTATTATTAATTTATTTAAAGAAGTGTTAAAATAGTTAAAATCAAAGTTTAATAAGTAAATCATTTTTAATATAGGGTTATACATAATATACATTCTATTGTAAATATTCATTAGAAATCTAATACGATTTCCTACATAATGATATTTTATTTATAATTTTTAGAAATTAAATACATTAATTTTTTTATGACACAATGATGATGCAGTAATTACCATAATAGTGAAAAATTAGAATAATTGATATTATAAATACCCAAATAAATATAATTTCAGACTTTTTATGAATTCCACTAATTTTATTGGTTAATATGACATGTTATTATTTATTTAATTAACTTTTTTCGAACTAATCATTTTGTTATGATATTCACAAAAATCAATTACAAAAAAGTGTCAAAATTTACATAAAATAGTTTTTAAAACGAATATTATATTATTAATTGTTATTTTATTCCTAAAAAACTAACGTTCGTCCAAATGACTTATATAAAGTTATATTTATTAATAATAAACATCTTGGGGTTCTTTTGGCTTCTTATAGTAAGTTTATTAACCTTATAGTATAAGAACACAAGAAGACACGGTAAAAGTGAAATTATTTTACTTAATGTTAAAACTAAATGATATGGTTAAAATAGGAATCTAAACTTGTCTAAATTCTATTGGATGAGCGGATTTCGACTCATACCCACCTTATTCTCTAAATTAATCAATTTGGAGCTATTTGAAACCGAAGTTCACTTTATAATAAAATAATAGTATTGGTTATTCCAAAGGTGCCCCTCTCCTCCCTTATAAAAGGGCACCTCCTCCCTCTCTTCCTCACACCACTTTGATCCTTTAATATCTGCCAAACCCTACCAAATTATCTTCTCCACCTCCCTAGAAACATCCTAGAGGTCTTGGTCTTCATCAAAGACCAATTGTAGTGCCCTAAGAGGAAGACTCAAAGAGGCGCTTCAAAGAAGAGATAATGTCTGTTACCGATTCTTTCATCTTTATTTCTTCTTCCACTTATTCTTCTTAGTTTGTTTCATTATGAAGTAATAACATCAGTATCAATTATATACTGATATGTTATTATAATTATGAAACAACTTTATTTCACCATCTATCCATCCTACGGAAAACGAAATCACCGCGCGTTCGTACGTACGGAATACCGTATCCACGCCGTGGTGTAATCTATTTTCCACCACCACCTTACATGGATGGGTATAATGGTGTAAATAATAACTATATATGATTATTGTAAAGTGATATTGATTCTTAAATAGTATACATACACTCCAATACAATTCCACGATCATGAGAACGATATCATCGCTCGTGCGTACGTACGGACTACAGTCTCCACGACGCGATGAGATTCATTCTCTATGTTAACCATTCATGAATGATTATAAAGTATATATAATAATTAATAATTAAATATATGACATAATAATGATTCTGGATTTATGTGTATATATATTTCATCTACTTAATTCCATTCAACTCAATAAGGAAAAGAAAACAGCGTTCATGCGTACGTACGGTCTACCGTCTCCATGAACGAGTATTTCTTTCCATTTACTGATCTATTATATATATATATATATTATGAATATATATTATATTTAAATCATGTTTTATATTCTGGAATTAATTAATCATGATCTAAGTAATCATATGAATAATTACAAGTCAAAACACGGACGACAAATGAAACGATTTTACCCAAAACGCTCTTTAACATGGAATTTACAAAAGAACGGGTAATATAAAGCCGTAAGTGAACCATATATGATATCATAACAATTAATATGATTCTGTAATAAGTCAATGACATTATGTAAATCATTATACAGGAGGTTCGGACACTGACGAAGCAAATCGGACCTAAGGTAAGGGAAATATCACAATCTCATTTTTATCCGAGATTGTTTATACTTTAGTATTTACTGGGGTGTATTTTATCATCCACATCCATGTTTCCTCAATATGTAATATTATTTCCATTCACCTACAATTGTTTAAATCCTATTTTACCCTTAGGTGAGTTTTTAGTAAAATATATAAAAGGAATCTTTTGTCGTTTTTCGTACGTGGTACTTTTTTGACTTTTCTGACAAAAGTACGAGAAGAATGTTTTTTTATCTTATACGGAATGAATGGATTTTTAAAACATTATTTCCAAGAATCTTCCTTAACAAGTTTTCAAGTTTATTTTTAATCAACTTCTTTTAAAATTGTATAACATGTTAAGAAAGGAGAAGTGTTTTTGAAGTAGAATGGATATTTTCCTCAAGAATAGAGTTCAAGTGTTTTATCAAAATTGTTTTCCATCTAAGACAATAAAAGGGTTCTGTTTTTATCCATATTGTTACATTGATTTGATTATGTTGTGATGGAATTATTTTTATGAATTCCTTTATCTTATATGAATTGTTTAATGATGTCACGATGTTTAAGAATCTCATTTTTATTACATGGGTTATTCTTTGATGTATGGTTTATGATTTTGTGGCACACATAAGAATGGTATCATTATGAGATGCGAGGGACCTATATCTCCCACAAATGCATTGGATAATGATTTTATATCTCATGATATAGACATGACTAGAACGGTAGGTTATACCGGTTCAGTGAAATAGGACTGAAACGAGGAGTGAACTCGGTTCAGAAAGGGACTTTGTCCACTAAGATAGTCTTGGCAATGAGTCTTGACTAATAAGAAATGATTCTCTATGATTATATGTGTATGCCAAAAAGTTTCATGTTTTAAGTTGTGATTATTGGGATTACATTTCACTACTATGATTTATCCCATGTTATGATATTATGATCTCTTTTGCAGCATAAGATTTCCAAAGTGTTATGTTCTTATGAATATGATGTGATTGATATTTCTTTTCTTTACCCTTACTGAGCATTTGAGCTCACCCTTTTTTGTTTTATTTTCCCCAGGATATAAAGAATGGTTTTAGGTATAAAAAAGGAAGATCTTTATGGGAGATGTTGAAGATCTTTCACCACGATTAGAAGATTATATTTCGAGTTTCCAAAGACACTAAACTATTACGGTCCTTGTGTGTGTGTTTTTGTAATGTACTAAGTATTCCGCAAAAGTAATGTAATGTCCATGTATGTCAAGCTTCGGGTCTCTACATTCTTCGCCAACACTCACGTAAATGAACCTTGAGTCATCAGGGGTGGTAATGGAAAAACTTCTTATTGTGTAGTTCCATTCTTTTCTCTATTATGATTTGGATAGAGTAAAATCCAAATCTTATTTTATCCTTCTGTTGAGAATAATTTCTCTCATTACTCAGTCCTAGTGTTAATCTAATATATTCATTATTTTCAAATAATGATATGAAACATATTTCCTCTGAGAAGAAGTGAAAATAGAATTCAGGAAGGGTATACTATTGAACATCATAGAGGGAATCGTCTTGTGGACCCGAGCCTAGTTGAGGTGATTGTGCGTACTATCTAAGATATCGGATAGACACCACCTCTATTTCCAATTTAGGCTCCAACTATGGAACTTGGGGGGTGTTCTTTGAAATTTTTCTCTATAGTTATTTAACAAAAAACCACTAGTTTTCAAATCCTCCACAGATCCTCAACATGATGAGGAATGGTTGGGCATGATATAACTTCTGTTTGAGTTCTTGTAGAAGTTGGACGAGATCAAGTTGATGTGTTCCACCTTTGTGTTGGAGGGGTAAATAAGGATATGGTGGGACACGATAGTGATGAAAAAGAAAGATGATGGATTAGATTATAATGAAATCAAGGTTCTTTTCACCGAATAATTCTATCCAAAGTCAATGGTGTTGGCCAAAGCTGTGGAGTATTTCAAGCCTGAGTAGGCTAACAAATGTGGCTCTTGCGGACATTTGGGGGACGTGAAGAAGTTAGGACACAACTTTTCCGCTCCCTGTAGTGGGATGAGATAATCATAAGATTCATAAAACTTTAGAGAAATCAAATTCTTCCCATACAAAGGGTTCTAGCAACAGGAATCCATAACGAAGCTTCTTGACATAGTAAAAGACTCTCTAGAGATGGCGAATATAGGTCCATCAACCGTGATAGGTATAATTACTATAGCTTCATTTTAGTGACCACTCTATTTGATATTGGTTCATCTCACTCATTTATTTCATCCCATACCAATAATAATTTTAATATTATAATGGAAATTGTATCTGATGCAATTGATATAACTACATCCCTTAGTGTGATGAGAGAGAAGGGTGTCTGTAATCATACTTGTGCCTCCTCTCTATCAGATGTCAAACTTGTTTGGAGTTTTCTAGTACATTACAGGTTATCTCTTAATGTCATTTTTAAGGATGGATTGACTCCTTGCCAATAAATCATTGATTGATTGTTATATTTATTGGGTATACCTTTCCTCACTTAGTGATGGGTCTCTTGTGTTTCAAGGATAATGGGACCCAAGGTCGATAAGTTCTAGACTTTATTAACTCGATTTGGGGAAGTTAATATTAGTGACCTCTTATAACTTAGAGTAGTGATCTCTCTCTAGTTGTCTTCGAGATTCCCATTGTGTTTTCTTCTGATTTTTTCAGTTTACCACCACTAATAGAGGTTGAGTTTTCCTATGACTTGATGACTCGTACTCCGCCAATTTATTTTCCCTCCTACCAAATATCTCTAACTGAACTAAAATAATTAATGTCATAGTTGGATGATATTCTTGAGGAATACTTTATCCACCCATGTGTGTCACCTTTGGCAGTGCCAGTTCTCTCCATCATGAAATCTGATTGTTCTCTAAAATCTTCTCTTCTTAAGATGATTATTGAGAAACAAAAGGTTCTAGATGAATTCAGTAAGCATTATAGAATCTCTTTGTGGTGGGGAGATTGATGCTTTGTGGATGTTATACAAAGAGGTTTTTTTGTGTTATCAGAACCATTATGTTGCACCGTTATTGACAAGGAAGGCTATAAAGGGGGATTTATATATTTCTCAATGGGTTGTAAACCGAAGAAGCACTAAGATGTTCTATTACTTAAAGCATTGGCTTTAGTGACCATGTATTCATGAAGGTTTCACCCTGGTTGGGTCATCGACGGCTTGGGAGGAAAGCAAAGCTTTCCTTTTTTCTGTGGTATCTTATGATGTTATTTATTAGGTGGGGAAATTTTTTTACCATTTAGCACTAAAAACACAACTGATGTCTATACATAATACATTTCATGTATTTGATCATTGAACGAATTTATCTAACTGATCTCATGTTTTGATATGGCATGATCTTGAAGTAGATCCTGATTTATCTATCACTGAATGACCAATCAGAGCTGTTGATTATGAGACCAAGGTACTTTTTGGGATGATTATATATCTGTTTTAGGTGCTATGAAGCATTTTTTTGATTCTCAAGGGAAATGGGAGATTGAGGCACTGATGAGAGAGTAGTGGAATCATCTTTTTGACGCGGAGGATTCTTTATAGGCCTTATGGGGATATAATGTTCCTACATTGGGGAGATTGTAACATCTTGTTACAGTTTTTAGGTATTCCTAAATGCTCTTATGTTAAATTATTAATTTATTATGTTAAATGGAAAAAATTATTATCATTAAAGAAGGTGTGTTTTTATTAAACACATTGTAGAATGGTAAAATGCCCAATTAATACTTGGGAATATTCAATTAAAAATTTTTCAATTTAAGCACTAAGTAAGTATGAGTATTCATGATTTGCAATGTCTCGGGGAGGATGAAATAAAAATATTAAATATATTGTTGTAAGAACATGAAATTTATTCCGAATAATTGAATAACTCCAAAACAGTCTTTCGTATGAGAAATTTGAGACCACAGTTATGTTCGATATATGGTGTTTACCCTAGGAGGGGTATACCATTTGATGGAAACGGAATTCTGGATTCCTCTCTCATGAGATAATGTTTTTAAATAATATTTAATATATTATTTATTAATAATAACTAAATATATCCCAAATACTGTGTCGTATGGGAAATTTGAGACCATCAATGGGTCCGAAATGAAGGTTTTACCCTTTATGAGTTATAATGATTTTTAGTGTTGGACGTTTAGAGGACTCGCTCGCGAAAATAAAACTTTTCATTATTATTAATTAATTATTCCGATTATTAATCATTAAATCAATAATATCTCTCAAACGGTGCGTCCAATAAGAAATCTGAGACCACGGTTGGTTGTAAAATAAGGTGTTTACACTAAAAAAAGTATTATTTTCATTCTCATTGGATGTTTGGTGTCATTTAAATTTTATATTAAATAACTAAAATATATAAAATAAAAAAATGGTTTTCCCCCATTCAACTTCTTCCCCCCATTCGTAACCTCCAATTTTGAATAGTGAATCTTTCAAAAACCATGATTTAACACCTTTTTTTACTATTTAAAACTAGAAACTCATCAAATGGGAGGAACTAATAACTCATTCATCATGTTTATATTGAAATATGTAAATAATTTGGAGTTTCAAATTGGCGGTTAAATATATGTGTTGGTTTACACATTTGAGGTTCTAGAATGGCCAAACCACACGGTTCATTAACATGAATGATCTTGATGAGTCTAATAAACCGTGTATTTACCTTGCACATGTTTTAAGATGTCCGTTGAATGAATTCATGTTATTTCTTTGGTGCTTCCTTATACTGCACACGAGGTTAGCTTTACAAAGTTTTTATTTAATTTATTTATTCTAATTTTTTTATTTCATAATTTTACTAAATTCTAAAATAATGATAGAAATGGTTTGATTTAAATAAATGTATAAGTACTTAATTATAAATGGTAATTTCTAAATTATCAAATGATAATTTTTAATTAGATTACGAATTATCAATAGGAAATTTGTAAAAAAAATAGTGGAATTTAAAATAAATGATAAAACCAAGATTTTTTAGGGTTTATTATTAATCAAATTATCAAATGATAGTTACTCAAACTAATCAATTAAAATTATCAAAAATTGATTTATCAATTCATAGAAACTAAATAATTGAAATAAATTCTATTAATGATTAGAAAAATAAAAAATTTGATGATTATCGAAGATACTTTTATACAAATTATAATATGATAATAGGGAAAAATAAAAAAATATAATTCCTATAATTTATCAAAGTATAATCGCGTGGAATTATCAATTGAACAATTATTAAATGAAATTATAAAATATTAATCATGTCTTGTCGAATAATAATTATAATGAATTATTAAACTATAAATTTTTATTAAAAATATAATTGTAAATAATTATCAAATGATAATTACATCAATAATTTATTTTGAGAAAATAATCATGCTTAAATAAAGGATAATATCAAAAAATTATTATGCTATTGAATGGATAATTGTTTAATATTATCAATCAATAATTATTTGGATTGTCAAAAGATAATGAATTATCAAAAGATTTATATATATAGTTAGATATATATTTTTTATACTTACATTGGATGTTATGGATAATTTAATTAAATATAAAATTATCAACATGAAATTTCTTCAACTTATGAAGAATAATTTTGAAATCACATGCTTTGACAGAAATAATAATTTAGAAACTATATAGTAGAAAGAAAGTATCATCGCATATGATATTTGGTTTTTTAATATAAAATAGTGGGTTTTGGATTTAGGAACACTTAATGAATGTCGATAATTTTTTTGTGAATGAATATTATAATAAGGTCATGAGGAGGCGTATTGAACCACATAGGGTGGTTTATCCTTACCGTTAACATCGATGACCTTGAGGTAAGTGGTTCCTTCCCGATCTTACAAATTGATTATCATTTTATTTCATGATTTATTTATATTTTTTATTTAAAATCAATTGATAAAATTTGAATTCAATTAAATTGATAAAAAATGATTCCATTGAATTGAGATATTTGAAATAGCACTGGCATGGAAATTTGGAAAACCCTAATTCCATTGAATTAGGTGCATTTATGGAAATTGGAAGGTTTAAATTGTTTAATTTAAATTTTATTATTTATGGAAATGAATTCTATTAAATTGATTAATTTCATTGTTGAAAGATATTGCGTAACAATAGAATTGGTTTTTAATTGGATTTAAAACTAGTGAAAATGGATTAAATTTATTTGATATAAACCAAGTGGTTTTTGTAGAGACCCGAAGCTTGACGTAAATGGACATTACATTACTTTTTTGGAATACTTAGTACATAACAAAAACACACACACAAAGACCGTAAGAGTTTTGTGTCTTTGGAAACTCGGAATGTAATCTTCTAATCATGGTGAAAGATCTACAATATCTCACATAAATATCTTCCCTTTTTTTCTTACCTAAAACCTTTCTTTATATCCTGGGGAAAAGAAAACATAAAAGGGTGAGCTCAAATGCCCAGTAAGGGTAAACAAAATAAATATCAATCACATCATATTCATAAGAACAGATCATTTTGGAAATCTTAACCTGCAAAAGAGATCATAATATCATAACATGGGATAAATCATAATAGTGAAATGTAATCCCAATAATCATAACATAAAACATGAAACTTTGTGGCATACACACGTAATCATAGAGAATCATTTCGTTTTAGTCAAGACTCATTTCCAAGACTATCTTAGTGGACAAAGTCCCTTTCTGAACCGAGTTCACTCCTCGTTTCAGCCCTGTTTCACTGAACCAGTATAAACTACCGTTCCAGCCATGTCTATCTCATTAGATATAAAATCTTTACCTAATGAATTGGAGGGAGATATTGGTCCCACCCATCTCATAATGATACCATTCTTATGTGTTCCACAAAATCATAAACCATACATCATAGCATAACCCAGGTAATAAAAATGGGATTCTTAAACATTGTGACATAATAAAACAATTCATATAAGATAAAGGAATTCATAAAAATAATTCCATCACAACATAATCAAATCAATGTAATAATAGGGATATTAACAGAACCCTATATTATCTTAGATGGAAAATAATTTTGATAAAACACTTGAACTCTATTCTTGAGGAAAATATCATTTCTACTTCAAAAACACTTTTCCTTTCTTAACATGTCATTCAATTCTAAACTAAAAGAATTTGATTAAAAATAAACTTGAAAACTTTTAAGGGATGCTTCTTGGAAATAATTTTATAAAAATACATTCATCCCGTATAAGTAAAAAAACATTTTTCGTACTTTTGTGGGAAAAGTCAAAAAGTACCTCGTACGAAAAACGACAAAATATTCTTTTCCTATCCTTTATTAAAAACTCACCAAAGGGTAAAATTGGATTTAAACAATTGTAGGTGGATGGAAATAATATTACATATTGAGGAAACATGGATGCGGATGATAAAATACACCCCAGTAAATACCAAAGTATAAACAATCTCGAATAAAAATAAGATTGTGATATTTCCCTTACCTTAGGTCTGATTTGCTTCGTAATTGTCCAAACCTCCTGTATAATGACTTAAATAATGTTACTGACATATTCCAGAATCATACTTATTGTTATGATATCATATATGGTCATATGTTTAGCTTATTATTAGTAACATTTCATTACTACTTGTTATTCAGGTGTTTATTACTTTTTTGTTCTTATGCGTGTTTGTCAAATAAATTCTTATTCTTCTCTTTAGGTTATAGATACCTAATTTACATAATGGTATTATTGTAATATATATCATATTCATTCATCCATTTCATTTATGTAATAATTATGCAATGAAGATCATGTAGAAAGAATCGCATCACATCGTGGAGACGGTATTCCGTACATACGCACAAGCGATGATATCATTCACATGATCATGGAATCGTATTGGAGTGTTTGTATACTATTTCTGAATCAATATCACTTTATTAATAGTCATATATAGTCATTATTTACACCATTATACCCATCCAATTAAGGTGGTGGTGGAAAATAGATTACACCACGACGTGGAGACGGTATTCCGTACGTACGCACGCGCGGTGATTTCATTTTCCGTAGGATGGATAGATGGTGAAATAGGGTTGTTTCATACTTATAATGACATATCAGTATTTTAGTGATACTGATGTTATTACTTCATAATGAAACAACCTAATAAGAATAAGTGTAAGAAGAAATAAATTTGAAAGAATCACTAATGGACATTACCACTTCTTTGAAGCGCCTCTTTGAGATCTCCTTTTAGGGAACTAAAATTGGTCTTTGAGGAAGACCAGAACCTCTAGGATGTTACTAGGGAAGTGGAGAAGATAAATTTTCAGGTTTTGGCCGATCTTGGAGGCTCAAAGTGGTGTGAGGAGGAGGGAGGAGGAGGTTCCCTTTTATAAGGGAGGAGAGGGGTACCTTTGGAATAACTAAAACTATTATTTTATTATAAAGTCAAAGTCGGTTTTAATTAGCTACAAATTGATTTATTTAGAATCTAAGGTGGGGATGGGTCTAAATCCTCTCATACAATAGAATTTAGACAAGTTTAGGTATCAATTTTAACCTTATCATTTAGATTTAACATTATGTTAGATAATTTAACTTTTACCGTGTCTTCTTGTTTTCTTATACTATAAGATTAATAAACTTACTATATCAAGCCAAAAGAACCCAAAGTTATTTATTATTAATATATATAACCATATATAAGTCATTTTGCAGATCCTTAGATTTTTAGGAATAAAATAACCATTAATGATATAATATTTTTTTTAAAAACTATTTTATGTCAATTTTGACACTATTTGGTAATTGATTTTTGTAAAAATGAAAAAAGAATTACTAGTTCTAAAAGAGTTATTTAAATCAACACTAACATTTCATATTAACCTATAAAATTAGTGTAATTCATAAAAATGCTAAAATTACATTTATTTGGGTATTTATAACATCAATTATGTCAATATTTCATTAATAAGATAATTAATTCATCATCGTTGTGTCATAAATAAATTAAATTATTTAATGTCTAAAAATTACAAATAAAATATCATTATGTAGTAAATTTCGTTAGCTTTCTAATGAATATTTATAGTTGAATTTATCTTATGCATAACCCCATATTAAAAATGATTTACTTATTAAACCTTGATTTTAACTATTTTAACCCTTCTTTAAGTAAATTAATAATAAATGTCATAATCTAATCAATGTGGGTCTAAATGGTCATATTTTATTCCTAAGGTTGTTTTTGGAGAATTACACTTATCCAATATAATTAGGAAATGTGTTAGTATAATAATAATATCATTTTTACCCTTAATTACCCTATTTACTTTTAACCGTGGTAAAAAAAGTAAAAAGTTACTATTCACCAAAAAAATTATTTTCATCTCATTGAACCACATTTTAGTACTTGATATTAAATGTGTCTCTCGGATTTTCGAAATTCCACTCACAGAAGTGGTAAAATTATGTTTTATGAAAAGTTCAGTTTTTTAACTACAACTTAGTGGTTTCACTATTTATCAAAAAATGAAAGTTTCCAGAAAAATACCAAAAATTAGGCCAAAGCTATATTTGATATTATGAACTCAAAAATGATGTATATTTTACCATATTAAAAACATATCAGTTGCATTAATTAATTTAAAAATTAATTCTCATCGTCAAAACAAATAGAGTGTTTTTAAGAGATAATAACTATCAAAAGATTGACACATGTTTATGTCTGGTTTAAATGTGAAATTATGTCCAATGACCAAAATTGTATTAAATTGTAAAAATATATTCTAAATATACTTTAAAACGACTCAAATTAATAATTTATCACTATTAATTATTTCTATTAAAAAAGTTGTCTTTAATTAAAATTTAGTAATTTTCACTATTCATCGGAAAATGAAAGTTATCCGAAAAGTACCAAAATTTCACCCTAAGCTAATTTTGATATTCCGAATACAAAAATGAAGTCCATTTTAAAAAATAAAATTTACAATATTTCAAAAATTGGTTATTACTATTCATAACGGCTAGTTTTAATAATATTTTAATAGCATATCGTTGTTTAGTGAAACTCGGTATTGCGTACTACACACGCTATCGAGGAAGGTCGCGATTGTGTATAATGCAAGGCAAGTCAAGGATGAGTGTTGCGCAAGCTCCTTTTGGTGTAGCGTATGACACATGACATTAATGAAAAGAATATTTTTCATAAAATCTCAGGGTGTTACAGTTTTATCTTGTGAAAATTGTATGTTTTCTAATAAAATCCATTTGGTTTGAAATATAATGAAATTTGAACTTTTGAAATTGAAGAATGAAATTGATCTTATTTTAAGAATATGTAAAATAGTTCTTCTATATAGTAAGAGCGCATGCGATCCTTAGGTAGTTAATGAGTTATTTTGATACACTCTACACTACGAAAATATTTTAAAACATACTTATGGCAGGTCACATCACCAATGGGTTGGTGATGAGTCCACATTGGTCAGTGTCATAGGGATGTGTGTATACATATTTGATATGTTCAAATAGAGAGTACGAAATCATATAGATGGTTAATACTATCTTACCTTTTAGCAGGTGACCATGTTGCTCGAATGATTATTTATATTTGATATATAAATGTATTCCAATGTTTTTTTGAACTACTTACATGCTTAAAATATTTATATAAACTGTTTTATATTAATGTTTTACAAAATCCACTGTTTTAAAAATATTCCATCATTAGTAAATTAGATTCATAAAAATTTTATTTCTATCATTTGAAAATGTACATCATGTTTGGTTTAAATATGCATTTTAATTTCCAAACCTATTAACATTATCACTAAATGTATTTCTTTGGATAATCTATGTTTGGAATCTGTTACAGTAACATTGGTGTTATCCAACTGGCCTTAGTCTCACACCCTACTTTTTTCTTTGGGTTTTTGTAGACATTCTTCTTCTAGGTCCGAGCGAAGGGAAGATATCTCATAGAGGTTGATCAAGCTATTGAGAATTGGTCTTGGTGAGCTGTGTCCTTAGTGACCATGTGGTTATTTTCAAAATTTTAATACTTGGGTTTCAGTACTATGTGATTTTTATTCCATGTTGTATTCTGGTACGACACTCCAAATATAGTTTCTTTTGTCATGAATACTGCTTTGTTTTCTTTTTCTTCCACATTGTTATGGAAAAATTATTCCCACTCGTATGTTAAATGATTCCAGTTGCTAGTTGTTGAACGATGGGGATCGGGAATACCCTTCAGGCTATGTCTGGGTCAGCTCATTTATTGTGTAACTATGGTACTTGGGCTTGTTCAGGATATGGTGTATGTTGGGTGTGATCCAAAGACCAGTAGGATCCCACCACTAAGAGATTCCATGTGATAAGCATTCAAATACAGAAAGAATGCATGTTTTAATAAACATGGTATGTTAGTTAAAATTTATAAAAGATGAAACATTATATAAATAGAGTT
Organism: Viscum album; assembly: GCA_963277665.1. NCBI lineage: Eukaryota > Viridiplantae > Streptophyta > Magnoliopsida > Santalales > Viscaceae > Viscum > Viscum album. The sequence continues at coordinate 935,669,074 of OY728145.1, read as the reverse complement.
TTCGTGTTCGATAATTTAAATAATCAACACCTTTAAAATAAATTCCAAAGCTACTGAACTTTCAAGATAATAATAAAGTATGTCAACGGTAAGAAAAAAATAATCTAATGAGAAAATGCCCTAAATACTCCTAGGAACTAGCTCATGGTGGGTCCTAGGTACCTTGTATCTGGGTGAAAGTAACCATCACAAATATACATTCTCATAAAAAATCAACTAGTATAGAACATACCCAAAACCTAGTGGTCCCCAATCATCATCATCATCAGCATAGTTTAGTTTTTGTTGTAAGAATTAATCTTGCTACGTGAAATTGAGGCCAAACCCCACAGGATAACTAGCATATTTATACACGTCCATCCATCTAGATACTCAGGTTTCCCTCTTGTGCTGAAACAAGTTCAAAAAGACAGGGAATATAATTTTTACATTAAAATATCACTTCCACATAACACATTCCCAAAAAAACCCACATGTACATCACACAAGTCATAAAATGCATTTTTTTCATTCAAATGGAATTTGAAATCATACTCACACCAAAATTTCCCACAACACATTTCACATTTCATCAACACTTCCAAAAACCCTTTAGAAAATTTATATAACAATTTCAGTATATTGAGAATGACATAACAACTCACATACATGTCACATAATACTCCTTTCAAACCAAAAAATCATTTTTTTTCTTCACACCATCACCAAATAGCCCACCCCATGTTCACATCACCTTCACACTTATGTAAATACATTAAAAAAAATTATAAAACATTTAAATGATATAACACATCAATATATAGCCCCTTTTGAATTTAAAATGGACCATTTAAAAATATACTCAAACCAAAACAGTTTTTCAAAAAGGTTTCTCCTCTTACATAAATTATTAAACCATTAAAAACATTCATAAAACAATTCTAAGGAGTATACCCAAGTATTTCACATGAAACCCATTTCAAAACCCTTATTCCAATCCAAAATCACCCCATTACCAACCCAAAATTGAATTGAAAGAACTATAGACATTTTATAATCCACTCACAACTGTCCTAAAATTACCTAGAATAACACCAAAAACGGTACACATGAAATGACACATTTTCATAAAATAATCTCAAGAATTATAACAATTTTTTATACATCAAACCCATTCAAAACCCTCCTTCTATGGCCCACATGAAAAAAAGGAATTAAAAAAAAAATATTTGTATCCCCTTTAAGCAACTAATAAATCCCTTTTAAATTTTAAAAAACTACCACAAGATATATCAGAAGAATTACATTTAAAAAATACACACTTAAAAAATGTAATATTAAAATTAAATGCTTAACCAAATAAATGAAAAAATCTTCTGACCACACACAACATAGGTGGAACAAGAAAAATTATTAAAATAGGAAAACTAACTCCTCTAGGAATGGTTACACATGGAATAACTATCCATTTGTGTTGAAACCCTCAAATCATGGTGCGAAACATCAAGTGCATCACCGTCGCACCACAAAAAGTGAAGTGAAACCTAAAACCAAATTAAAAAAAAGAAACAAAATCACAACCTATGTTCAAACCCTAGATACTTTTCAAGATGAATTTCATGAAATAGTAAAATAAAACCTAATGAAATGGAATAAATCAAAGATAGAATGAATTACATTCATAATTATGATGTTTCCCACATCAAATATCCTTTCAAAGATGAGGTCCTAGTGAGGGGAAGAGACCATGACGGCTGACCATGGTGGAAGGGAAATAAATGAAGATGTAATGGGTGGATGTGGTTTATTTTTGGAATGGAAAAGCGTCAAAACATATTAAATTTTAATGTTTTGGACATCCATGTTGGGTTTGGCCGCACGGTTGGGAACTGTGAGGTTAAATGGTGCAACCTATTCTAGCCACTAAAAAACCATACATTCTACACCAATTTAAAGAGGGTACAAGGGGAAAATATGGGGGAATGATAGACCATGAATTGAGGGAAATAATACCCAAATGAAAAATTCCTTTTCACACCAATACTCATCCAACTAATGGGTACAAACCACCTCAACCACATACCCCAAAAGTAATGCCACTATGAGTGTCACAAAAACAACTCCAAATCACCACAATATAACACCATACAATTTATAAAAGTGGAGTCCAATTAACATACCTGAACCAAAGACTATGGTAATATATCTACAACATAAAGGAACCAAAATTTCAATCCCGTAAAACAATATAAATCAAAGATCCAAAAAAGGATTTTAATCAAAGTATGGAATTTGGAATCTGGGTGTGAAAATTATCCCCACCATAAAGCATTTCACCCCCAAAAATCCACAACAAGGACAATAAAAAACCATACCCAACTGTGTAACCCGAATGTACTCTTTCTTCTATCTTCGCCCCGAAAGGCATAAACACCTCCTGTGATCAATTAAAGAAGGAATACTCTTGTAAAATAAAATTTATATCATGTTCATGAAATGATCAAGCACATTCCGATTTTATCCCCCAAAAAACACGTCAAACACTATCTGAGTAATACTCCAATAACATACCTAAATGAACAATAACAAGAACCAGGTTACACTTACCTTTATTTAACAGAACCATTGGGTGTTCTCCAATCACAACGTATTTCCAATGAAGATGTAGGTAGTTAGATAGCTCCAAACAATAATTCCTAATGCCAAGCCATGACCGAGGACCAATCTGAGTTTCTAGTATGGGGAGACAGAAATGGGCTCCCCACCATAAGAGACAGGTCTAATTTTCCAATGAAAGGATCAGGACACTAATAGGGAGAGCCCGAACAGACTCCCCAGTTCAAGGGGTATACTTCAATTCAAAATTTCATAAGGAACATACCTAAGAATCATAGTGGGTCCCCCCACCATAGGAGGTAACCATACTCCCGTATTCAATGGAAACAAAAGTAGAAAAAAATAAAATCGAGCGATAACATGGGCTGGATGACCTCCACCACTTTTCACTGAATGGAAACAACAAAAGAAATATGATGATACTAGAGGTTTAAACCATCCCCATATTTCATTATGAGGATAAGACATCATACAATGGTTTAAACGAACATGGGATTTCCTCTGACTACACATCAAATTCTCTCAGGGACCTATGACTAGAGCTCGAATGATTGAAGCATTTTCAGCTTGGCAGTTTGGCGTTGAAACTCCCAATATGGAACTTCTTCTTTCAATGCTAAAAACAACAACACTAAAACCCCATATGGGTTCCCCAAAACATAAAACATTCCAAACTCACATTACCCCAACCCAAAATATCACTGAAACAAGGGCTTAGAAGATGCACCCACATATCACATCTTTTTTCTTCAGGTGAGAGACAATATAAGGAAAGGAAACCTATAAAAAATTTCTCTAAAATAGAGGATTTTGAAGTTTTTCTAATGGAGACATACTCTTATCTTAACAAAGACTCTCCGAGGATTTCATGTCCTTCACATTTATAGTCAAATTAGCTCACGAAATCAAAAGGTATAACCAAACATGACCATTGTGACTGATAGAAACAATACGTGTAATGGTACATTATGACGTGTCCCCAAAAAACACACAATTGTAGTAAGTGGCCATAATATCCTCTCATGACATGATTTCCCGCACTTGTGGTCTAACGTGAACTCATTCATTCAAAAGTGGTGTAAACACACCATGTTCCATTTCAAAAAAATTATGAAATTTTAGATCCACCATTTCAAAAATCAATCCATTCCCTCTTTATTAGAAAAAAATTTCACAGAAACCTTATGCTTCTTAAAATCATGTCATTTTTTCCTTAAAACCGAACTTCAAAATTTTTAAAACTAAATAATAAAAGACAATGTGAGAAGAAACTAGTTTTGATAGGCAATATGGACATATATTTGGTAAACATATTCCAATCACATCACCATCACAGAGTGTGTTCTAGGGAATATCCACAACACTTGACGGCTTTCTAGGCCCTACAGTCTCACAAAGACATTAACCCAATACTCTTTTTATTTCCCATAATCATCTTTAATCAAAGAAAACCAAAGGAATTAGATAAGTTCTGACTTCCCCAATAATATTGAATCCAATTTTGAGGATTGGTGATCAGGCTCACTACACATAACTAGAATTCCATGACCCGATAATCCCCAACTCTAGACTATACCAAATGTTCTCCAAATAACATAACCCAATCAGTTAACCTGAACCTCCTACGATACCATTTTGTCACAAACTAAATCTGTTTGCAATCAAAACTAGAACCAAACCTATCATGTGACTAGGCCAGAAGGTCATTCCCATTCCCCAGTGGCTGGCACATGTCCTCTAGTGTCATAAACATAAAATTGGGAATGATTTACCCAAGTCTATAATCATTAAACAACAAATGAATCGAATAAAACGAATCTGATTTTTTTTGAAAAAAATCCAATACAAAATTTCAAAAATAAAATACATAGATTAAAACAAAAATGAAAGAATATAATAAATATAGAAAATAGAAAATTATAGCCCAAGAACCATCCTCAAGGCAAGTGGCCCCGAGCTCAACTCATCTTCACAACACCGCACCAAGAAGAACCGCTAGAAACTCGAACCACTGACACTAAAAACTATACCTGAAACTTCAACAAAAATAACGAAATCTATAAACACCCAACGGTGTAAATAGGGTGTGAAAAAATTCCTTGTACGATACAACCACTAATAGATTCTATGTGATAATAATTCAAAGACAAAAAGCATGAAAGTTTTCATAAATATGGAATTCTAGTTTCAATTTCTAAAATATGAAATGTTAAATAAAAATAGTTTTCATGTGGGATAATTTAAAGGATAAATACATTTAAAATAAATTCCAAATATATTTAAATTTACAACAAATAATACTTTATTCTAATGGTAATAAAAAATAATATATTGAGTACAGGAAATGGGAAATAACCCCTAGGAATTATCTCCTTGGGGGACCCCTGTACATCGAATCTTGGTGAAAGTAACCATCACAAATATCTATTCCCGTGCACGAGACACCTGTATAGAACATACCCATAACATATTGGTCCCCAATAATCATTATTTCATAGTATAGTTTGTTTTTTATGTGTCAATACTGCTACATGAAACTGAGCCCAAACCCCACGGGATCACTAGCAAACTAGTACACGTCCACCCATCTAGATATCCAAGTTTCCCTATTGTTCTCAAACAAGTTCAACAAGACAAGAAATACAATTTTCATATGAAAATATCCCTTCCACATCACACATTCACCAGAAATCCTACATGTAAATCACACAAGTCACAAAATCCACTTTTTTTATTCAAATGTAATTTGAAATCACAGCCACACTAAAATAGCCCACAACACTTTTCACGTTTTTAACACTTAAAGATGTCCATTAAACAAAATTTCTAAAACATTTCCAAGATATTGATAATGACATAACATCCCACACTCATGTAACATAATACTCGTTTCACAACAAAAATTCATTTTTCACATCACACCCTCACCAAATAGCCCACACCATGTTTATATGTCATTCACACTTTATTAAATCATTTATAAAATTTTATAAAACATTTACAATATTGAATACATAACAAAACAACCCATTTCACATTTCTAATTGACCTTTTCGAAATTTAAAAAACGTAAATAGTTTTCCAATATGTTTTCACCTCTTTGATAAATCATTAAACCATTAAAAACATTCATATAACAATTATAAGGAGTATACTCTATCTTTACAAATGAACCCCATTTCAAACCCCTCCTTCCAAGCCAAAATCACTCCAATAACAACAATAATAGTATTGGAAGCCCTAAACATTTTCTAAACCAATCAAAATTGTCATAAAATTACCTAAAATAACACCACAAAAGATACACATGAAAACCCACATTTTCATAAAATAATCTCAAAAAGTATAACAAGGTCTTACACATCAAGCCCATTTGAAAATACCCTTTAAGGCCCACATGACACTAAATAATTAAAAAACAGAATTTTCATCACCTTTAAACAACTTATAAATCCCTTTCACAATTTATCAAACAACCATAAGAGATATCACTAGAATTACATTTGAAAAATAAACACTTCAAACAAAATCTAACTATAAAATTAAATGCTTAACCAAATCCATAAAAACCTGTTTTTTCACCACACACATCATATAAGGAACATGAAAATTCAGTGAAACAATAAAACTAACTCATCATGTAATATTTACAAAAGTAATCACCTACATTTTGTGTTGGAACCATAAAATCTTGGTTCAAAACATTAAACGGACCATTGTTGCACCATAATGAAGTGAAGAGAAACTGAAAACCTCAAGATTACACCAAAAAGACACCAAAACAAACCCTATGATCAAACACTAGATATTGTAAGAGATGATATTCCAGAAATATTTGATGAAAAATTAAATACATAAAAGATATCAAATATAAAATGACTTAATTTCAAAATTTTGATGTTTCTCCCATCAAATCTGTATTAAAAGAAGATGTCCAAGGGAGGGGGATGGACCTTGGAGGCTGGACATAGAGATAGGGCACGAAATGGAGAAGTAATGGGAGGATTTGGTTTATTTCCAGTTTAGAAATCATGTCAAAACACATTAAATGTTAATGTGTTGAACACCCTTTCATGGTGTGGCTGCACGTTTGGAGTAGTCCCAAAAAATAGTCCAACATGTTCTAGCCACTACAAAACCTAACATTCTCCTCCAATTTCAAGAAGGTCTAAGGGGGGAAATGGGGGAAATATTGGTCTTGGATAGGAAGAAATAATACCCAATAGAAAACCAACTTTCCACCCCCAGACACATCAAACTCATGGGTATAAACCGCCTCAACAACATACACCACAAGTGGTGTGACTTCGAATGTCACAAAAACCAACTACATATTAAAACAAAAAAACAACATCCCTTTATAAAATATGAGTCCAATTACCATCCATGACCCTGATGACTAAGTTCATAGATTAATTATAAAGGAGACACAAACATTTCAAACCTGAAACACCTAGAAGCCAAGAGAAAGATAAGATCCAAAAAGGATTTGAATCAACACATGGAATTTAGAATCATGTTGAGACAATATCTGACATGAAACAATAGGTTTCTATGAAATCTTATGTTTCACACAACATTGATTTATACCGAAAAATAATACCATAATAATAATAATATTATTAAATTGTAGTTAACGACTAGAATTTATGTTGGCGGGAATAAACAGAACTAACTAAAATTTGAATATACCGGTTTGTTAATTGTATATACATTTACAAAATAAATTTTAGATGCTTAAAATAATAATGAATCTGATTTTATGCATGAAGTACTCCAATATTTTTAAAATCGTGCTTTTCTACCTTTTGATGGAGAACCCTTCTTAAAATTGTTTTTGTCCCTTTATTATGTTTAATTTGAGAAAATAAAATTATTCTATATAATAATGAAATCAAAATTTACTTTGGATAATCTTTTGGTAAATTTTTGATAATGTTTTATTTTTTAACAAATAGTGAACATACAACATTTCTAGTCAAAACTGCATTTTCATCTATTTTATTTATATAGTTAGCTTCTTCTATTAGTCTGTTTTAATGTGTAATTGTATTATATTTTAATCATTTAATAAATTATTTTCATTGGATGAAATTTCATTTTTATGTTGGACATGAACACATGTCATTTTTTGATTGTTTTAACTTCTTAAAACCCTGTTTTTTAGTTTTGAAAACAAGAATTAATTTAAAATAAATTTATTTAAATTTTATGTTTCTAATTTTGAGAAATGTATTCCATATTCTTAATCATAAGATTTAAATTTTTTATATAGATAGATTTTATTTATTTTTCATTATAAATAGTAACTTCAGTAATTATCTTTATTTACCATGGTAAAATCGTAAATCACGTTAATAAGGGTAAAAAATTATATTTTAATAATATTAAACTACCCTAAAACATGTCCTAATGCTATTTGATAAGATAAATCTGACCATGGACATCCTTGGGTTTATTTTGTGACCCCATAGAGCCACTTCTATTGATAATGACATGTTATAATAATTACATTAAAGTAATGATAAATATAACATAAACTTGTATCTTTTAATAAAACAATTTTCATATAGGAATATATAACGTATCTATTTGACTATAAATTTTATTTTGAAATATAAAACATTTTCCTACATCATGGTATTTTATTATAATTTTTATACATTAAATAAATAATTTTATTTATAACACAATGATGATGATGATATGATTGCTTCTTTAATAAAGGATTCAAATAAATAATATTATAAAAATTAAAATAATTATAATTTGGCACAATTAATTCCATCAAAGAATTATCTTGGTTAATATCACATGTTAGGACTGATGAATTTTTGATTCAAAATAATAAAATTGTTATGAATTTGTAAAAATGTCATGTATGAATAGTATCCAAAATTGACATAATTCATAACTTAAAATATAAAATAGATTATTTCGTGATATTAAATTCCAAAAAAAACTATAATATTTTTAAAAATGGTTAATATAAGTCGAAATATGTCATAAATGACTTTTTTTAGTGTTTTTACCTGATAAGGTTATTAAATTAACCCAAAACGTGTAAATAACATGATATCACTACAAGATAAAAAAAGGATAAATAAGGGTTAAACCCAAAAGATAAGGGTAAAAAAAATTCTAAACAAGTATAACCATTTTTAGATGATGGTTATTAAAAAACAAGTATCTTATAATCAAATTAATATATTTTTGGACCATTTTCAATCAAAATGGAATTTATAATAAATTAGTATTTCAATATATTATTAAAGTGCCTCTCCTCCCTCTTATAAAAAGCCAGCACCTCTACCCACATAAATCACACCTCTCAAGGCCCTTGGATAGTTCATATAACCTCAAATAATCTTCCAACATCCCTAAATTCTTTCTGGAAGCCTAACATTATATAGAAGTAAATTCAAGATAGGCTTTTGGATCTAATCAAATGATGTTACCCGATTTAGAGGTAATGTATTCTCTTATGTTCCATACATTTATTTTCCATGATCACTCCCTTGTATCTTTTTATTATTTGATAAAATAACAACAATATTGTCCTAAAATATACTAGGATGGTTTTATGAGAATTATTCTAACTACACATACCCACACCTCCATTTAATAGATACAAACATATTGTTTTATGTACGGCGAATTACAGCCTCATGAAACGGTTATTGGTTAATTTTCTCCTACCACCTCTCATGGTGGAAAATATGATAGAAATATATCTATATATGATATATAATACATTTATATTTTCATTATGCTTCTATAATTTTTTTTGAAACATACTGTTCTGCTTTCTATAATGTGAAAATATGATTCGTTTTAGGAAGTGTGGACTACCCCCCTCAAGGTGATATGACTCATTCATGGCCTACATGAAATTTATAAAAGATTAAAGTAATGAACATTCATAAAAAATATAACATAGATATTATATTGTAATTATAATATACATATGTATCATTTAGTTCTCATTACGTTCATATGAAAAATAAATGAAAGTAGTGTTCATTAGTACGTACGACCTACCGTCTCCATGAATGGTTCATTTTATTTATAATCTCCAAATTTTATGGACTATTATAAAATAAATATATTGAGTATATATGTGATATTTAAAACATTAATATCATTATTTAGATGATGTAATTATGACTACATTGACAATTTATATCAACATTATTTCATTTTTGACTAAAGTATCAAATATTGACAAAACAATGGCTATGAACATAAATAATTATGCAATTTTTATAACAATATGATGAGTAATATAGAATGATTAATAAACATGAAAAAGTTTCTGAATCATGTTGAAATTAAACTATTATTATTATTCCGGAATATAAAAAATAAATGAGATATGTCTGACTCAAGGTAAGGGAATTTGTCTCAATCTCTTTTCATTGAGGAATGTTTTGAATTATATACAACCATATTTTTTACAGGGTATAATAAACCCTATTGAAATTGTATTTCATTCATTGGTTTTAAAAAGAAATATTTTTTCTAAGAATAATTTTCTTAAATGACCGAAGGAATGTTTTTTTAATGTGGATGTTAGGATCATCCTTTCTACCACCACGAGTATTATTTGATATTTAATTTCCTCTACATGCCATAATGTTTGGTTAAAATAAATGTAAATACCATTTTATAAATTTTTAATTTCATTATTGAAAATGATTTTTGATAATATATTGATTATATCAATATCATTAAATGATTTCAAAGGATTTTTATATGGAAATTTTATTTTCCCTTTATGGGTTTTCATGTGTTATGATTATGTTATGGTTCTTGGTCATTGTTTAAATAAAAGAGTAGTTTCATGATAAATCATCAGTGGGTGAGCTAGATATAGCTCTTCAATGCATTGGGTAATATGAAAGAGCTAAATTTTAGGGTTTCTCCAATGATATTTAGGGAATATATTGTGATTGGTATTTCAAATGTAACTATGAAGGTTACTCATTATGTAGCTTTGAAAACTACAATTTAAGTATGTTATGGATTCCAAAAGTTACCTTTATGAATTATTATATCTACGAGTTATTCATAAATCTTATTATTATATGAGCTATGTAAAATAGATTATGTTTTATGAGTAAAAAGTATGATTTCATTTATTTGTATGTATTCAGGGATTAATATTTTCCTTCCTTATTTCATATCCCATACTATGCTTTTTATGCTCATCCTTAGTTACAGAAATGTATTTTCACAGGGTATATGGATGGTTAAGAGAAAGTAATAATTCAAGAATATTTTTAACAAAAAATTAATTCTTCTTCTATTTAAGCATCTTTTTATTGTGAAAAAATTGTACAGAGTAGAAGTGTCAAATTTGTAAATTTTGAGATGTAATGTAATAGTTATGGCATAAATCACTAAAACACGAAACTGAGAATATCCCAAATTAAAATTATTTACTTAACTCAATATTATTTAATGTTTATGGCTGGGGAATTATACTACATGTTATATCCCAATGTACAAACCATGATAGATGTAACCATGTTTTTCTATATGGTCAATAAATTTTGTGATGATGGATGAATGTGTGATTGGACGTCATCATCATCCAATTTTGTAAATATTTCAAATGTTACACACTCACTATGTATTGAGGATTTAATAGCTACATCTCACTAATTCTACCCCTCAAAGGATTCATTAAACTCCTTAAATTCCCTTCATGTTAGTTTAAATATATATGTATATATATATAAGAATAATGATGGAACTTTATGTTCATTTATAGTAACATTTTGTCTAGGATCATTTTCTCAAAAAGATATATTCATTTCCCCATATCTAAGTCTATAATTCATTTGAAATATCCATACAATTATTTTTATAATTTTCAAAATTTACCACACCCTACACACAGGTTATTATGTTTTTGTAGAATAACTTTTTCCACCTCAACATCTGAATCCACCTTCCTTCCATACATTTAGAATAATTTCTATCTTCATTTAATATATCATTCAATGTCAATTGAATAATACAAAGATATTTCACTATTTATTGGCAATCCATATCTTCACAGAATCTTCACATGACTTACCAATAGTTTTTCTATTGAATCATCATCCCTTATATAACATAATGAATATCTCATAGACGTCAAGTCATTTATATCTCATCTATGAAAAAATTACTCTTACATCTTTCATAAAATCATTCTATGGATTCCTTTCTCTTCAGAATTTGTATATTTGATGGGTTACTTTTCACAACATTCACTATGAGATATCATGTTGAAACGCATGGCCGATTGTCGCCTATCGACCGGTCAAAGTTCTGGTGCTCTGCTAATGTGTATAGCATCACTCGGGTCGAATCCTCGACGATGATACTTTGAAATAGTCGTCTGTTTTTAGTTGATTGTATTCTGATTGGGGGGTTTTGATAGAAAATATTAATTGAAATGACTAATGGATGATGTTTTATTTCACAAGTTGATAAATATTGGGGTGAGTTCATAAATAGTTAGTTAAGCTTGTGATATCAAAGAGCCTTGCTTTGTATTGCATTTAAATTAACTCCCATGTCACAAGTTGACTTTGATTGGAATTCCTAAGTGTTAAGGATTTAATCCAAGCCTTAACTTAACTAGGATTATAATCCCAATCAGTAATTGATTGTGGTAGTGTATTTATGGTTCCAATAATCCATGGAAACCACACGTTAAACAAAACAAGTCATTAATCCATGACATGCTAAGTCAAACATACACAATGTTAATTCAATGAATACTCACCGAGCAAAAGCTCTCAGTCGCTTAACATAACTAAATAATGACTCACCCCAATGCAAGATTTACTCAGACATTGAAATGATTAGTAATCTGATTATAATTATTATTATGATAAATTAAGAAGATAAGAAAAAGAAAGGGATAAGAAAAGAGCGGTGCGTCGAACACACACACGAAAAATTTTGAGAATCAAAATGGAATTTAAATTGAATGAGGAAGAAAAATAATGGACTGTAATTTAAATTGATTAAAACTATTTTAAGGCTATGAATATTATACTACAGAAGGTGGATGAGAATAAGATATATTCAAGAAGAAAACTTGCATTAAAAAGGAATTACAAAAGAAAGAACATACAAAATTACAACAAAGAAGAACACAAAAGTAAATGGAAACAAAGAGAGTAGGATAGGTCTCTCTTGTTGAAACAAGATCAAAGCATATCTTCCCAGTCCCTTGTCAAGGCTATAGTAATTCCAAACCTCCTCCTTAAGTGATGAAATGCCAACCCTCTTGAAAGGAGAGGAGGAGATGTATTTATAGTCTTCGGTGGTGGACTGTTTACATTCTAGAAATACCCCTCCACTTGGATCGCCGATATGTACATTCAGAAAGACGAATCCCAAGAAGTATCCTTCTTAAAAGTTGTAGATAAAGATATATTCTGTCTACTGTGAAAAGTTGGCGTCCATTGGACTTATTTAGCTAATGTTATGGCGGTTTTAGTAAATACTTCTGATCTATCCATTTCAATACATACTTTTTCGAAGTCCATAATGTGAATCGGTTTTGGAATAGTATTATTCCCTCAAATAAAAATCCTTTCTTCAACAAAGTTGTTCGGACGAATCTCCTCTTTCATACTGAAAATGTTCAGCTCGACTTAATGTCTACATCAAGAGAAATTTCATTATTAGTGTGCTATTTGTAATTCCCGGCCAGAATGGTGGTCCGGACATCAATACATCAGTTGGGCCTCATGTATTTGTGATTGGGTTCTGATATTTTTATCATGGACTCCTTTATATGTCCTCCGAACATGGAAGGATAATTAAGGTATTTGGACCTCTGGATTGATCCCAGTAATTCGACCTTTATATATGGTCCAGTTTCATCACATTTTCCTTGGGCCTTCTTGTGGGGTCCATATGTCCCTCTAAATGGACGAATTTTCCAAATGTGACTTCTAATGAAATGTTGTATTTGGAATTTGGAACCCTAAAAAATAAGAATCATGCAATTTGGATACGTAGGGTGATATTTATAGTTAAAACATTAAACAGACTTGAATCTTGATAAATCCAAATAGTGCCCAAAAATTATATATAATATTTAAACATTAATATTTCACAAGAATTATGCACATTTCATATAAAATCAGTAAATGGAGTATGTAAAAAAGATATGAAAATATTAATAACATCAACTCCCCCACACTTAGTTTTGTGCATGTCCTCAGGTTCTTTTTCATGTTTCTTTTTCTTTTCGTTTTGTAGTTCAACATTCAAAGGTGGGTTTGAGGATTTATCTTGAGGCACAACAATTTTCTTTCCCAATCTAAGTGAAATTGCACTTACATTACCCTTAGGGTTGGGTAATGGTTGAGATGGGAGTTGGGAAGAATTTGATTGTTGTTTCTAGCTCAGGTGGGATGCAAGTTGACCTATTTGAGTTTCAATGTTTTTAAGGCTAGAACGGGTGAAGGAGGCAAGATCTTCCACTACACTTTCCCATGGTTTCTTGGAAGAAGATCCTTGTCCCGGATTGGGATTACCTTGATTTTGGTTCTTGGGAAAGCGATTGTATTGGGTTTGGAATTGGGAAGGCTCACTAAGATAATGGAATCCAGGAGGAGGATTGTTCCTTTGAGGTTGAGGAACAAAAGGATAAGTTTGATGGAAGTTACCACCACCTTTACCATATTGGAATTGGTTTGGGGTTTGAGGAGGGAATTAAGGGGGGTGAGATATGGGATTACCATACCTAAGACCTTGGTTATAGGAAGAAGAGAAGGGCTCAGAGTGAGGTTGGTTGAAGTTTCTAACAAACTGAATTGATAGTTGAGGTTTGGTGTTCCGCTGAGCATATGCTGCATTGAGCTCTATTAGTCCAGATGAATTGGATTGATCCTCTTGAATTTGTGGACATATGTCAGTTGGATGAGATGGAGAGTTTCAGATTCCACAATTTTTGACAGTTCCAGGAAACATTGATTGTGGAGAAGACGAGGATGGGGATTTGGTGGCCATAGCTAGTTGTCGCACAAGACCTGTAAGTTCACTCATCCACTTGGTCATCTTGTTTGGCTCAATTTTTTTATTATCTTGGGCTTGTTTGACTTGAGAATGTGCTCGAGTATGGAATTGTTGTGTGTTTTCAGCCATGTTACTTATGAGATCTCTTGCAGCTGCAGGAGTTTTATCAACAAGAGCACCGCCACTTGTGGCATCAATGAGGGTTCTCTCCATTGCCAATAACCCCTCATAGAATTATTGGATCAAGAGTTGGTTAGGAATTTGGTGATGTGGGCAGGTTGCAACAAGATTTTTGAACCTCTCCATGTACTCATGGAGTGATTCACTTGGGAACTGATGGATAACACTTATTTTCATTCGGATGGAAGCGGTACGAGAAGCAGGAAATAATTTTTCTAGAAAGAGACGCTTGATGTCATTCAATGTAGTTATGGAACCAGGATGGAGGTAGTAGAGCCAAGACATGGAAGAGTCAGCTATGGAGAAAGGGAATGCTTGGAGTTTGATTTGTTCCTCAGAAACCCCTTGAGGCTTCATGGTAGAGAGCACTACTTGGAACTCTTTAAGGTAGAGATGTGGATCCCCACTGGCTAGCCCGTGGAAATGAGGAAGAAGATGAATCAAACCTGATTTGAGTTTGAAGTCATCCTATATGGTTGGATATTGAATACCAAGAGGTTGGTAATTCATATCAGGGGCAGCGAGTTCTTTAAGGGTTTTTCCCCTATAATTGGACATTTCAAATTCAACTGGTTGGATGAGGACATGATCTTGAATGAGTTGATTATCTCTTATGTTCCACCTAAGTTGGCGAAGTGTTCGCTCAATTTAAGGGTCAAAAAAATTCGAGGGATTATTTGGAAGGCTACGGGGCATTGAAATAGATTTTGGAAGAAAGAGAAAGGCAGGTTTTTCTTTGTATTTTTTCAGTTTATGATTTTTAGGAGGAAGGCGAGTTTTTCATTGTGATTTTTTTTCTATTCTTTTTTAATATTTTGTTTTATTTGGTTTTTTTAAAATAACTAGAAACTAATGACTACTTAAAGCACCATCCATATCAACGAAGACATTTGAAACGCATGGCCGATTGTCGCCTATCGACCGGTCAAAGTTATGGTGCTCTGCTAATGTGTATAGCAGCACTCTGGTCGAATCCTCGGCGATGATACTTTGAAATAGTTGTTTGTTTTTAGTTGATTATATTCTGAATGGGGGGGGGGGTTTGATTTCAGAGCATAATTGAAATGACTAATGGATGATGTTTAGTTTAACAAGTTGATAAAGATTGGGGTGACTTCGTTAATAGTGAGTTAATCTTGTGATATCCATGAGCCTTGCTTTGTATTGCATTTAAATTAACACCCATGTAACAAGTTGACATTGATTGGAATTCATAAGTGTTAAGACTTTAATCCATGACTTAACTTAACTAGGATTCTAATATTAATAAGTACATGATTGTGGTAGTGTATTTATGGTTCCAATAATCCCTGGAAACCACACGTTAAACAAAAAAGGTCATTAATCCATGACATGCTAAGTCCAACATACACAATGTTAATTCAAAGAATACTCACCGAGCAAAAGATCTCAATCGCTTAACATAACTAAATAATGACTCACCCCAATGGAAGATTTACTCATCCAATGAAATGATTAGTAATCTGATTTTAATGATTATGATGATAAATTAAGAAGATAAGAAAAAGAAAGGGATAATAAAAGAGCGGTGCGTCGAACACACACACGAAAGATTTTGAGAATCAAAATGGAATTTCAATTGAATGAGGAAGAAAAATAAGGGAGTATAATTTAATTTGATTCAAACTATTTTAAGGATATTAATATTATACTACAGAACTAGGATGAGAATAATATTATTCAAGAAGAAACTTACATTAAAAAGGAATTACAAAATAAAGAACATACAAAATTACAACAAAGAAGAACACAAAAGTAAAAGGAAACAAAGAGAGGAGGAGAGGTATCTCTTGTTGAAACACGATAAATGAATATCCTCCCAGGCCCTTTGCAATGCTATATTAATGCCAAACCTCCTCCTTATGTGATGAAATTCTAACCCTCTTAAAAGGAGAGGAGGGGATGTATTTATAGCCCAAGGTGGTGGACTGTTTACATTCCAGAAATACCCCTCCACTTGGCTCGCCGATATGTACATCCAGATAGCCGAATACTGAGACATATCCTTCTTCAAAGTTGTATATAAAGTGGCCTTATGTCTACTGTGAAAATTTGGCGCCCATTGGACTTATTTAGATAATGTTATGGCGGTTTTAATAAATAATTCTAATCTGTCCATTTCAATACATACTTTTTCAAAGTCCATAATGTGAATCTGTTTTTGAATAGGGAGATGCCCACAAATAAAAATAATTTCTTCAACAATGTTGGAAGGCCAAAGTTCATTTTTCACACTATAAAATTTCAGCTCGAATGAATATCTACATTAGGAGAAATTTCAATATTAGTTTGCTATTTTGAATTCCCGGCCAGAATGGTGGGCTGGACTTCAATGCATCAGTTGAGCCCATTTATTTGTGATTGGGTTCTGAAATTGTTATCATGGACACCTTTAAAAGTCCTCCAAATATGGGAGGGGAATTACGGTATTTGGACTTCTGGATTGAGCCCAGTAATTCGACCTTCTTATATGGTCCAGTTTCTTCACAGTTTCCTTGGGTCGTCTTGTGGGGTCCATATGACCCTCTAAATGGACGAATTTTCCAAATGTGACTTCTAATGAAATGTTTTAATTGGAATTGGGAACACTAGAAAACAAGAATCATGAAATTTGGATACTTAGGGTGATAGTTATTGTTAAATCATTAAACAGACTTGAATCTGGATAAATCCAAATAGTTCTCAAAAATTATATTTAATATTTAAACATTAATATTTCACAAAAATTATGCACATTTCATATAAATCAGTAAAGGGAGTATATAAAAAGATATTAAAATATTAATAACATCACATTTTCTCATATATTCCCCATGAATTCCACTAGTTCCATTATTATTTCCATGAAATTACATTTTATCCTATAATGTATCGGATTCATCCACCTACCTTCTATAAAACCAAGAAAACTTTATAAACATGAATCTTCTAAATTTACATTCATTTTAACCAAGTACTTTTTTGTTTTTTTACTTGTTTATACTAATCCTTCTTTTTATGGGGAAATTTATTTTCTTATCATATATGATTCTCCATTTAATATCGGAGAGTATCGCTCATATTTCTTCTTCTTTAGACCATATTTATATTTATTTTTATCAACTACCAATTAATAATAATATTTTTACACTGAGATATATTAGTCAAAAATATTTCATTCCATTTTGGACACAATATTACACAAAAATATGAAGATTCACCATGAACCATTGCTGGCAAAGTGAAATATTATTTACTTCTATTATCCTTATAATTTATCCCCAAAAATGTTGACCTTGTCTTATTTTCATTAATTGTCATAATATTCCATCAATTCAATGCATTTTTTCCAAACATCCATGATCAATAATTACAAAATATGAAACTTCAACCATTATTTTCTAGTATAGACTATATGAATATCATATATTGTTAAATTTTTTATTTTTGACTAGAAAAAATATTATTTTGGACATTTAATTAAGATTGTCTATTTATATATATTTTCTCAACCAAAAATGATGCGGTAGGATGAGCATTAATTTTCACCATCCATATTGTCCTAGGGTTTTATTTAAACCCTAGACCAATACTTGAAAATACATTAGTAAAAAATGAAATCTTATTTGTTATGGGATACCTTCTTATCAATTGATACTTACAATTTGTTAGTGTATGCTATCATTCCCTAATTTAGGACACTATCATCATTGCACACTCTTATAGATGCATATCTTCTTCCATCTATTTAGGAAGTTCCACCTCGTAGTGATTTTAGATTCTTCAATATCACCCCAACTCAATACACTTCATGGTGGGGTAGTTATTCTCATCCTAGGGAATTATCATCTTGTCATCCCAATCCTATTTCAAATTTGTTATTGGATCTTCAATCATTTTTATGATTTATAAAATGAATTTAAATTATCCATTACATTTTTTATTTTTTCTATTAGTTTATAATTTATTAAATAAATAAACATTTTGTGCGATTTTTCAAATACATAGAAGTATTAAAAAAATAAAATATCAAATTATTCATTCCTAAAAATATTTCATTTATATTCACCAATAACTCTAATATATTTTTCATTGTTAAGATAAATTGTTTCATCCATTGATTTCACATGTTTTTTAGAGTTTTATATATTCCAACCATTTTATAAAATGCCTCTTTTATAAGATTATCATATTATTATATCTTTATTCTTTCTTCATGGGTATCCTTGATTCCACTATCAAAAACATTTGACACTTATTTTGGGATGTTTTTATATGTTCGTTATGTTCAAAATGGTGAACACTATGTGATATATCGTAATCACAACATGAGAATGAATACTTATAAGAATCATTATATAGAAAATTATTGAACAATTTAATACATTTATTACAATTAGTTAGTAGTGTATCTTCATTTATTGTAGGATTATTCCTCGTGATTATTGTCTACATTTTCTTCCTATTCAACTATGACTTAATAGAAATCTCTATATTTGAATCCTCATAAGTAACATATGTTTTCTTTATCTGAGGTATCTCACTTATTTATATAAATTTAGACTTCATAGAAACTCAATGGGATATTTTTATTGAATATAATAAGATGCCACCTAAAGTGCCCCAAGCCAGATAGACACTAAGAGGAGGTGATTCATTAAAATATGTTTCATATTTTCTTGTAATTCATCCTGTTGAACTTATAAATGTTCACAATCCAATCAATGATACTCATTGACTCACCTCATTTTCATAAATGATAAGAGAGACCATAACACTATTTATTTACAAGTTTTGGTACAATACCAACTCCATTACATGTTTTTATACAAAATAACATGAATTACCTACTATAATATTATTATCAATTACAATTGTTTTGGAAGAAATTGATTATAATCTCCATAAATAGATCCCCTGGTTGGTTTTGTGGATACCCCATGGTAATTATACTCATCATAATTGGTTGGTTATACCCCCACCCAATCATCTCCTCTTGATCTTATATCCCACTAAGTGATTCATTTTTCTTTAATTTTTAAAAAAAATACTGAACCTACTCAAAACTCCAAATGGGAAAGATATCCCCCTTCTATCTCTGACAAAAATACTTCTTCATTTCTTCTTGGATTGATCCACTGATGTGTTTTCTATTTATATGAACCCAAGTTTTCATATGAGGTACATATCCTTTTCTTTTTGATTTAAAGGACATTTTTATTCCCTTACTGTGAATTCTAATCTTGATCACATGTGTTTTGGAGGTGTATGGGGATTATTCAGAGTCTGGAACCATATTTTGGGATAGAAATGACCTGGGGAATAGTTTTCTCATGGACCACACATGATTTGGCTAAAACATGCGAGAAGTCTACGAAACTATTAGTTATGGAAATAGTGGTATCGCACGGTTAGACAAACCATGCGGGGTAAATGTGTGAAGCACCCCTCTTAGACACAGAGGTGTGTACAGTTTCTTCAATGTTTAGGAAACTAAGATGGTAAACCGTGTGACTCCTGGTATGCATTTTTATAAAATTTAAATTAAAAATATTTTCTATTTTTAAACCCAAACAACTTTTTTATCATCCAAAGACATAAGTTCACCAGTAGAGCTCTCTTTACTTCCTAAGATAGTAATTGATCCAAATCCTCTGTCTGGATTTCGTTTTGATCGTTGATTGTCTCTATAGATCCTAAATGGTAAGACCTAAATTCTTTTTTAGTAATTCCTAATTCTTTAGAACAATGACATCACTCTTTGGATTTAGGGTCTATGCCCTAATATTTCATTCTTCATCCATTCTTTAGATTTATTCCAAATCGTGATGATTCAGGACACGATACTGGACAAGTTTTCTACTAACATGGTGGGGTATGTGGTCTATATTTTCATTCGGATTTTCTAGGTGTTTCTTATCCATTAAGCCAATATTCCTTTAGTCAGACATTCCGGAGAGGTCTCAATTTTGATTGAGTTTCTTTTAGTAGCTATAGCTGGACCTAGTGAGGTTTTCCTTGGGTTTTGTTTAAGTGTGTTGGCACCCGTTGCTAGTATCAAGGTCACCCATGGAGTATGCCTTATGGAAATACCGTTTTATGCATGTTTAAATTACCTAAGTGGTGTTTTAATTTTCTTTAATAGATATAGTAATCCATTAGATTCCTTTATTTCTTGAGTATCATGCTTAGGTGATGTACTTCCTCCCTGCATATTGAATATCATGTTATACCTCATCTATTTGATTGCTTGGATTAAATGGAATGTGTTTATATGACTGGGTATACCTATATGTAAATGAAAAACGACATGTTAAATTCATTATATGGGAAGGTAGGCCCATTTTATTGGTAAATTATAAAGGGTTTTTATGAGTGGGTATACTCATGTCTTGTTCTTATTGATATGAGTGGGTATACTCACCTGTTTGTGAATTTTTAATTTGAATTCTTGAAATATTAATTGATTGGTTTAATATATTCCATGGAATACTCTCCATGTATCTGGAATGTAGTAGTGGACGCCTTGGGTTGAATTTGCCCCTTGGGTCTTGATTCAATGGGGTACCTCATCCCTTTCAACCCCATAATATCATGATTTCTTGGTCTCACGTAGGACTAGCTATTGACATTCTCCTAGTACGCAAACGAGCGACTAATTGATTTTCCCATAGGAATTCCCATGCAACTCAATGGTATACCTTGTCCACACTCATTGGATTCGGCCCTCAGTGGTGTAGACATTTATTACTTGGAATTTTTGGTCTGTTGAGACCTTGGAACCAGCTCATGAGGTCTGCTAATTCACTATACAGTGTGTCTATGGGATGCTACTTGCGCTATACAATGTGGTTGTGGGATAGATGACTTATTTATACATCATGGATGTGGTTTCATGATACTGACGAATGTAAGACGTGGCCATGTGACTTTTTTAAATGTCTATAGATAACTTTTTAAGAGCTTCCACTCTTTTTCGGGTATCCTTTAGGGTTGTTCAGTTTTACATTAATATAGAATTATGCCAAGGGAATAAGCACCTTATTACTGTTGTTTACACTTTCTATTAACATTTTAGAAATTTTTTAAGAACTGTATAGGCCTAGGTGGTTACATACTGGGATTTTTATCGCACATCCTATTTGGGCCTCCTTGGGGACCCAAATAGATTATATGGTTTCAGGTGATGATGGAGAAAAGCACCCTTGTACTGGTTGTTGATTGTGGATTTGGAGCTAGGGAGCATAGGAATAAGACAAGGATTACGATGTAGGGATAAATATTTGGTCTTTTATTATTTTGGGATACTTGTTTTGTATTTACATGTACTTTAATAGCTTGTTTCTAGATACTTGTATCGTATATATCATTTTTTATATGAGACACTTATGGTTATTAATATAAATTCATGTCCTCTCTTACATTCAGCTATTTATATTTATTCTACTTCTGTGATTGTATATATATTTGGATTTTTCAATGATACTATAGTAATTAGGTAATATTCCCCCCACTGACTCACCTTGGCCCTCACTTTTAGTCGATTGCCTCTAGCATTTGGAGAGATGTGCTTGAGGCCATGTGACAAACATCGTTTGGGGCACTGATTTTGGTGTTATCCGGTTTTGGGACATTACAAAGTGGTATCAAAGGTGTTTCTATTTTTTTGTTTGACAAAATATTTAGAGAAATTAGACAGGGATAGTAAGGAATTTTAATTGGGTAATAAATTATTCCTGGGAGTAGCTACCACATGTATAGGGAAAAGAAAAATTTCTTGAAGTTGGGTTTTGATTTTCTAGATTTTGAAAATTAATGTTCATGTGATTTCACCATGGGGTGATTCCCTTGATTTCTTCTATTAATATTTTTTCAATGTTGGATTTTCTTTCAATTTAAACCGAATAATATGATGTTTTTCTATATCATTCATCATATAGAAACATGATAGAATCACATCAAATGCATTATGTTATTCCATCTTGGATACATTAGATATCTCATGTTGTTTTCATAGTTTATGTGATAGTGGTGCCTATTGTTGTGTTAGTTGGGTGCAGTTGATAATGGTGTGAAATCATATTTCAATCCATAAGGATTATGGGCCCTTATGAATTGGTAAATTATGCACTGATGTAATGTAAATGCTTAAATATACTTTTTATATGTATGATTTGTATGGGATACATGTTGTGGGTTCATGAGGTGTTATAATCCCTCAATGTTTCAGAAATTGGTAAACCCTTGGAAAAATATAGTGAATAACTAAATGTGAAATGGAAATGGAACCTGAAATGGAGAATAGAGACATATCATAGACTTTGATTTTGAGTTGGTGAGAGGTATTGTTTCTAGTGGTTCGATGATTGTTCTTTATACAGTCCTAGATTTAAAAGAAGGTTGTGAGTTTGACATAGTATCTTTGAGGTTTTTGACATATAAAATGCTTTGGATCATTGTTCCTTAGTGTTGTTCTTTACAGGGGACGGTGTTTGGAATTGTAGAGACATGCCACCATGATGACCTCTAGTGGTACACCGCGATGGTGGTGATTACCATACATCAGAGATGGTGGGCCACAAGTTACTGCTTGATCCTCCTATAGTGTCAGCAACAACACCTAAGTCTATTCCTAATATAGGTGTTGAGGCACAGTGCTTCAAGGGTTTCATTCACTATATGAAGAGTTTATGAGGAGCACCACAACCAACCTTTTCTATGAATGATCTGACAGAGGTGTTCCAATAGTATCATCCTCCTACATTTTTAGGGGATGGAGGACCATAGGCTGCAAAGCTGTGTATAGAGACCATTTTTTCAATTTTTGAGCATCTATAGACGCTTATGGAGTGGAGGGTCAAACTCACGATGTATATGATACGTGGAGTAGAAAATTACTTGGGCAATGTTTTGATCCAGGATAATGGGCTGCATGATATTGGTTAGAATGTGTTCCAACACTGATTTTATGAATAATTTTACCCTGCGACTCTATGAGAATAACATGTGAGTGAGTTCGTGGGTCTGGAGTAGTGTGTGACGATAGTTATGGAATATTTGGAATGTTTTATAGATTTATATCAATTTTTATTAATATATCTTACTATTGATATGTCGAGGGTGAGGTGCTTCGATGAAGGTCATAGACATGCTATCAGTTCTAAGGAAAAAATCTTCAGGTATTCTTGTACCACTACGATTATAAATTAGGCACTAATTAAATTGTGGAACCTAAGGGAATTTGGTGGTATAGAACAGGGGAGTGTTGTTTCATGCCCTAGTGGATTTATGTCTTCAGGAATGAATAGTCGTTTTGAGGCTTCTTGCGACATGAGATCTAGATAGGCTAGGGGTTCTAGTCGATTTATGGATTACTATCAGTGTGGTAGGTGAGGCCACATAAAAAATTTGTGTGATCATGACCCCGTTGAGTGTCAAGCTTGCGGATGGATGGGTCACATGCAGTGTTTTTGCAGGACCATTCATCAAACTATGAGTGGTAGGGGTTATCACCTACATTAGGTTTTGGAGCAGGGTATTTTGATTCGCATGAGGCTAGGAGATGGAGCAGTGCAGGATAGTCAAGACAGGTCAGTGGTGGTCATGGTTGTTGTAGCTAGATAGAAGGTTTTAGAGACAATAGGGATGATCAGTTAAGGGTAGCCAGGAAGGGTCACAGTGCCATGGTAAAGGCCAGAATTATGCAGTGCAATAGACCCAGCAAGAGTAGGATCTTGGAACATACGTATTTTGAGGTATGATTATAGTAGCTTCTACTATTACATCTTCCCTTTTCTATTTAGGCTCCTCTCACAGCTTTATCCTTGCCTAAGTTGTAAAGAGCCTCATGCATTTATATTTTATTTCTGAGGGAATTTTAATGCTATAATCACTATTGGGAGTTTTAATGGGTGATGTATGCCAGTGTATGGAGAGTCCGCTTGAGTTAATAGGGTGTCACTTCATCTGGGATATTTATATCCTCGAGATGAAAGGGTTGGATATTATTTTCAGAATTAATTGCCCTGTTTTTATAGAGTGTACGTTGATTGCTATCATTGGATGGTGACTTTCACATCCCCAAAGGGTTCATTTTTAATTTACAAGCGTGAATGGGATGTCCATGTGAGTAGAGATGGAATCGAGCATCGTGGACGTGGCAGGATGACAGCCTATATTTCTAGTTTATATCTGAATGATTAGGGAGTGAGTCAGGAGGAAATTCAGCCAGTGGTAGTGTGCTTCAATGATGTCTTTCTAGACATTATTTTTAGTTTTCCTCGTTATAGTGAGGTGAAGTTCTCTTTTTATCTAGTTCGAAGACCTATTCTGGTATCCATTTCTCCTTACGGGATGGCTACGATAGAGTTGCAGAAGCTCAAGCTGCTGCTAAAGGATATGGAGGCAAAGGGGTTTATCAGACCCAGTATTTCTCTATGGGGCTTGGGGGTCCTTTAGTGAAATAGGATGATGGAATTATTAAGCTGTGAGTTTATTATTAGATGCTAAACCATATTTATATTAAAAAGTTATATCCCCTGCCATGGATACATGACATGTTTGATCAGCTTCAAAGAGATCAAGTGTTCTTGAAAATTTACTTGAGGTCAGGATATCACCAGGTGTGTGTTCGACCTACAAACCTACGATTTTTTGGTTATGTTATCCAGTTTCATGAACGTGCAAGAAATTTTCATATCATTGATGAACTGAGCATTCCATCCTTACTTGAATTCTTTTGTGGTGGTTTTTTTAGATGATATCTTGGTATATTCTTGAAATCTACATGACCATTCCAAACACCTTGAGATAATTTTGAATTAACTGAGAGAGAATTAGTTATATGCTATGTTTGAAAATTGTCGCATTTGAATGGATCAGATTCACTTCTTGGGTCACATTATCTTAGAGACAAGAGTGTCAGTAGACCTAGATAAGTGGAGAGTTATAGTTTTTTTGGAACAGACCAAGAATTTTTTTAAATATGAAGTTTCATGGAACTATATAGTTACTAAAATCATTTTATATAGCACCTGTCATGCATAGAATCAATGCTGATGAGATTGAGTGAGAAAGATGTGATATTATTGTGGTCTAAATCTAGTGAGACATCATTTTAGGACCTCAAAGGCAGGCTGACATCAGCAATAATCCTGATACTGCAAGATAATGTAAATAAATACATAGCATATTCTGACACTTCAGGTATTTGTCTGGGGGGAAGTGACGATCCAGGGAGATCGAGTAGTGGCATATAGGTCTTGACACCTAAGGTCTCACGATAAGAATTATCATATGCATAATCTCGAGTTAGCTACAGTTTTTAATGCTTTATGTTATTGGAGGCATTATATACTGGGAGAGAATCTATGGTGCACACAGACCACAAAATCCCCACATATATCTTTGCACATCATGATCTCAATTTGAGGTAGTGAAGGTGGGTGGAGAAACTACAGTCTTTTCACTTCGATCCTAACTGCACAACTGGTAAGGGAAATGTTGTAGCTGATGCAAAGAGCAGAAGGACTCGGATACTAGGAGTGCAACAGGTCAGTTTCAACTGTTATCTTATGGAATATTTCTCTAAGAGGCATATGGAGGTGGAAGACAGATAAGGTACACTTCTCATTCATCATTAGTTGTTACCTCTACCCTACTAAATAGAGTGATGATGAGGTAGCTATCATATTCAGAAGGCCTATTTCTACGGGAGGGTGTGGTAGGTGAGGACCATCCAACACGTTGGATGATTGGTAATGATGATATCCTAAGTAACCATGGATGTGTTTGGGTTCCATTGGATATACATGAGGAGTTGTTGTTGGTGTTTCATGATTTATCTTGGACAGTGCATCCCTGGGTCACCAAGATGTACTATGACTTCAGACATCAATACTGGTGGTCAATAATGAAGAGAGAAGTATTTGGTTTTTTTATTAGGTGTTCCACCTATCACCATGTGAAGGTAGAGCACCAGTGACCATTTGGGATTTTACAACAAATACTTATCCCATAGTGGAAATGAGATAATGTCACTATGGATTTTATGATGGGTTTTCTGAGGATTACATGAGATATTGATGATGTGTGGGTTATCGTTTATTGGCATATGAAGGTCGACCATTTCATTCCAATCAATGAGTCCTTTAGTTTTGATGATCTTGGAATTTTGTACATTCAAGAGGTGGTACGACATTATAGGTTCCTGCACTCTATCGTTTCTGATAGTGACACCTTCTTTATATATCATTTCTAGATGAGTTTTTAGAGGGTTCTAGGTACATGGGTTATTCTGAGCATAACATACAACACCTAGACTGATTGTCAGTCAGAGTGTATGATACAGGGTCTAGAGGACTTGTTTCAAGCATGCGATATAGATTTTGGGGGCTCATGGGGAAGGCGCATTCCCCTATTTGATATCACCTTCAATAACATTTTTCAGGTGACAATACAGATGGAACCTTGCGAGGGTTTATATGGTAGGCCATGTCTTTATCCCCTATGTAGGTTAGAGGTAGGTGAAGAAGCTTTACATATACCATGTCTTTTTTAAGATAAATTTGAGTTGGTCCAGTTGAGTCTGAAGTTGACGGTTACTTCACAGTCTCATCAGAAATCATATTCCAATCCCTGTAGACCACCTCCATAGTTCAAAGTCAGGGATCATGTTTTCTTCCATGTTTCGCTGAGTTTAGGGCACATGCAGATCCAGAGACAGGGTAAACATCTGTTGAGAGAAGTTGGGTTGTTCATGATTCCTGAGAGAGTCAGGTTGCTTGCTTATCGGTTGTAGTTACATCAAGAGGTATTGATCCAAGCATGATATCTTCAACGTATCTTAGATACACCACTATCACTAAGACCCATATCAATATTTTCATCTCAAAGAGTTTTAGCTTTAGGTTGATTCCTTCTTTGAGGATCATCATATTCATTTCACTGATAGAAGCACGAAGGTCCTTCAAGGCAGTTCAGTTCTTATAGTATGGGTGCTTTGGCAGCACAACCATTTACATGACGAGACTTGGGAGAGGGGGGATGACGTACATGCTCAGTGTCCAGTGTATTTTTTAAAAAAATCATGACCACCCTTCAGAGAGAAATTCAGGGACAACATTTTATAATGGAGGATGATTGTACGAACCATGTTTTTCATATGAGGCACATATATTTTTATTTTTTATATAAATGCCTTATTATTCCCTTACGTGAATGACTATCTTGATCTGAGGTGTTTTGAAGGTGTGTGGGGCTAGTTAGGAGACTAGAACCATGTTTTGGGCTAAAATTATCTGTCGCACTATTTGTGCACAACCCCATAAATTTTAGGATAAACCGTTCGAGAGGTATAAGAAACTATTGGTTTTGGAAAGAGTGGTTCCTCATGGCTACCGCATAGTTATCCAAACCGTACGGGGTAACCATGTGAAGAGCCCCTCTTTAACATAGAGGTGATCATCATTTTTAACAAAGTTTGGGAAACTGTGCGGGTAAAATGTGCAACCCCTATTGTGTGGTTTTATAAAAAAATAAATTAATAAATTTCTCTTTTTAAACTAAAATGGTTTTTCTTCTTCCACCTTATGAAGCTCACTCGTGGAGCTCTCTTTGGAACCTTGGACATTCTTTGATCCAAATCCTCAGTCCGGCTTCCATTTTGATCACTGATCCTCTCTACAAATCAGAAATGATAACGCAAACACTCTTTTAGTCGTTCATGATTCTTCAGAACAATGACTACACTATTTGGATTTAGGTTCATATTCCCTAATATCAAATTCTTCTTCCATTCTTCATCTTTATTCCAAACTAAGACGATTCAAGACAAGATATCGGATGAGTTGTCTACTATCAAATTGAGGTAGGTGGTATATACTTGATTTCGCCTTTTCTAGGTGATTCTCAGGTGTTCGACCATTATGACTTTTGTCAGACATAGGTATCCTTTTTGAGAGAGTATCTTTTAGTAGCTATAGTTGGACCTAGTGAGGTTGTCCATGGGTTCCGTTTTGGTGTGTTCGTGTAGAGACCCGAAGCTTGATGTACATTTACATTACATTACATTTTCGTAATACTTAGTACATAACAAAAACACACACACAAGGACCGTAATAGTTTAGTGTCTTTGGAAACTCGGAATATAATACTCTAATCCGGGTGAAAGATCTTCAACATCTCCCATAACGATCTTCCTTTTTATTATACCTAAAGCCTTTCTTTATATCCTGGGGAAAAGAAAACATAAATGGGTGAGCTAAAATTCTTAGTAAGGGTAAAAAATGAAATATCAACCACATCATATACATAGGCACATAACTTTTGGAAATCTTAACCTGTAAAAGAGATCATAATTTCATAACCTAGGATAACTCATGGGAGTGAAATGTTATCACAATAATCATAACTTAAAACATTAAACTTTGTGGCATACACACATAATCATAGAGAATCATTTCTTATTATTCAAGACTCATTGCCAAGTCTGTCTTAGTGGAAAACGTCCCTTTCTGAACCGAGTCACCCTCGTTCCAGTCCTGTTTCACTGAACCGGTATAACCTACCATTCCAGCCAAGTCTATCTCATGAGATATAAAATAATTACCCAATGCATTGGAGGGAGATATAGGTACCACCGATCTCATAATGATACCATTCTTATGTGTGCCACAAATTCATAAACCATACATCATTGCATAACCCATGTAATAAAAATGGGAATCTTAAACATCATGACATCATAAAACAATTCATATACGATAAATGAATTCATAAAAATAATTCAATCACAACATAATCAAATAAATGTAATAATAGGGATAAAAACAGAACCCTTTATTATCTTAGATGGAAAATAATTTTGATAAAACACTTGAACTTCATTCTTGAGGAAAATATCCTTTCTACTTCAAAAACACTTTTCCTTTCATAACATGTCATAAAATTTTAAACTAAGAGAAGTTGATTAAAAATAAAATTGAAAAATTGTAAAGGAATCTTTTTGGAAATAATGTTTTAAAAATCCATTCATGTCGTATATGTTAAAAAACATTCTTCGTACTTTTGTCAGAAAAGTCAAAAAGCACCTTGTACGAAAAACGACAAAAGATTCCTTTCATATCCTTTACTAAAAACTCCCCGAAGGGTAAAATTGGATTTAAAAATTTGTAGGTGGATGGAAATAATATTAAATATTGAGTAAACATGGATTTGGATGATAAAATACACCACAGTAAATTCCAAAGTATAAACAATCACGGATAAAAATGAGATTGTGATATTTCCCTTACCTTAGGTCCGATTTGCTTTGTAAGCATCCGAACCTCCTGTATAGTGATTTAAATAATGTCATTGACTTATTAAAGAATCATATTCATTGTTATTATATCATATATGGTTCACTTATGACTTTATATTACCCGTTCTTTTGTAAATTCATGTTAATGTAGCGTTTTGGGTAAAATCGTCTCATTTGTCGTTCGTGTTTTAACTTGTAATTATTCATATGATTACTTAGATCATTATTACATAATTATAAAACATGATTTATATATAATATATATTCAGAATATACATATATAAAATGGATCGATAAATGGAAAGAAATACACCGTTCATGGAGACGGTAGGCCGTACGTACGCATGAACGCTGTTTTCGTTTCCTTATTGAATTGAGTGGAATTAAGTAGATGACATACATAAATATACACATAAATCCAGTAGCTTTATAATGTCATATATTTCATTATTATTGCTAATATATACTTTATAATCATTCATAAATGGTTAACATGGAGAATTAATCTCATCTCGTCGTGGAGACGGTAGTCCGTACGTACGCACGAGCGATGATATCATTTACATAATTATTGAATTGAATTGGAGTGGATGATACAATATATCAGAATCATTATGATGTTATAATAACTATGTATAGTTATTCTTTACACCATAATACCCATCCATGTATGTTTTTGGTGGAAAAACAGATTACACCACGGCGTGGAGACGGTATTCCATACGTACGCACACGCGGTGATTTCGTTTTCCGTAGGATGGATAGATGGTGAAATAGGACTGTTTCATACATATAATAACATATCAGTATATCAGTGATACTTATTTTATTACTTCATAATGAAACAACCTAAGAAGAAGAAGTGGAAGAAGAAATAAAGGTGAATGAATTGGTAATGGAAATTACCTCTTCTTTGAAGCGCCTCTTTGAGACCTCCTCTTAGGGAACTAAAATTGGTCTTTGAGGAAGACCATAACCTGTAGTATGTTTCTAGGGAAGTGGAGAAGAGATTTTGGCAGGGGTTGGCCGAGTTTGAAGGCTCAATGTTGTGTGAGGAAGAGAGGGAGGAGGTGTCCTTTTATAAGGGAGGAGAGGGGCACCTTTGGAATAACTAAAAATATTATTTTATTATAAAGTCATGTTCGGTTTTAAATATTTCCAAATTGATTTATTTCTAGGATAAGGTGGGGATGGGTCGAAATCCTCTCATCAAATAGAATTTAGACATGTTTAGGTTCCTATTTTAACCTTATCATTTAGATTTAACATTAAGTTTAATAATTTTACTTTTACCGTGTCTTCTTGTGTTCTTACACTATAAGGTTAATAAGCATACTATAAGAAGCCAAAAGAACCCAAAATTTTTTATTATTGATATATATAACCTTATCTAAGTCATTTGACCTAACCTTAGATTTTTAGGAATAACATAACAATTAATAATATAATATTTTTTTTAAAAACTATTTTATGTCAAATTTGACACTATTTAGTAATTGATTTTTGTGAAAATTCTAACAGAATGATAAGTTCAAAAAAAGTTAATTAAATAAATACTAACATGTCATATTAACCTATAAAATTATTTGAATTCATAAAAAGTCTCAAATTATATTTATTTGAGTATTTATAACATCAATTATGTCAATATTTCATTAATAAGATAATTACTGGATCATCGTTGTGTCATAAATAAATTAAATTATATAATGTCTAAAAATTACAAATAAAATACCATTATATAGAAAATCTTTTTAGATTTCTAATGAATATTTATAGTCTAATTTATCTTATGTATAACCCCATATTAAAAATGTTTTAGTAAATAAACTTTGATTTTAATTCTTTTAACCCTTATATGAATTAAATAATAATAAATGTCCTAATCTATTCCATGTGGGCCTAAATGGTCATATTTTATTCCTAAGTTTGTTTTTGGTCGAATTACACTTATCCAATAGAATTAGGACATGTGTTAGGGTAATAATAATATCATTTTTCCCTTAATTACCCTATTTACTTTTAACCGTGGTAAATAAAAGTAAAAAGTTACTATTCACCAAAAATTATTTTCATCTCATTGAATCACATTTTACTTACCGAAATCAACCGTGTCTCTCGGATTTTTGAAATTCCACTCACAGAAGCGGTAAAATTATGTTTTATGAAAAATTCAGTTTTTTTAACTACCACTTAGTGGTTTCACTATTCATCAAAAATTGAAAGTTTTCAGAAAAATACCAAAAATTAGGCCTAAGCTATATTTGATATTATGAACTCAAAAATGATGTCTATTTTACCAAATTAAAAACATATCAGTTGCATTAATTAATTTAAAAATTAATTCCTGTCGTCAAAACAATTAGCGTGTTTTTAAGAGATAATAACTATCAAAAGATTGACACTTTTTTATAACTGGTTTGAATGTGAAATTACATCCAATGAACAACATTGTATTAAATTGTAAAAATATATTCTAAATATACTTTAAAACCACTCAAATTAAAAATTTATCACTATTAATTATTTCGATTGAAAAAGTTGTTTTTAATTAAAATTTATTAATTTTCACTATTCATCAAAATATGAAAGTTATCTGAAAATCACCAAAATTTCACCCTAAGCTAATTTCGATATTCCAAATCCAAAAATGAAGTCCATTTTGAAAAATAGAAATTACAAAATTTCAAAAAGTGGTTATTACTATTCATAACGTCTAGTTTTAATAATATTTTAATAGCATATCGTTGTTTAGCAAAACTTGGTGTTGCGTACAACACACGCTATCATGGAAGGTCGCGATTGCGTGTAATTCAAGCCAGGTCAGTGATGTGTGTTGTGAAATATCCTTTTGGTGTAGTGTATAACACAAGACATTAATGAAATTAAAAAGAATATTTTTCATAAAATCTCGGGGTGTTACATTCTACCCCCCTTAAAATGAATTTCGCCCTCGAAATTCGTCGGGGTTATAAATGGTTTACTACTCGAAAGTTTCTTTAATAGAAACCCACATCGTAAAAAGGAATACCAAAACCAATCATTAAAAACAAAAGTATGAAACGTAACGGTTACCCAAATAAACTAGTCATTGGGTTTTCACATAGGTGAAAATATGGATATGGAAGAAAAATCTAACCATCATGTTCTGATGGAGAGTGGTAGAGAACATGGCTATGGAAAAGCCAACAATCAGAAATCCATAAATTTGTGACGATCTAAGGTACAATCTGATTAATCAGATATAAGAGCTCTAGGACAACATTTTTGGTTTTCAAGATCGTTTCCCTAAAGTTGAAGAATTTGAATTAGAATAAATACTTACTTTATTTTGGTACAATCACACTGTTGTTCGTGCCTTGAACAATTTCCACTTCATCTCTTAAATAAATGAAGTTGAATTTGTTATTCGTGAAGTGTTAGCAGATCATGTGATAGAATGACGGGTCATTCCATCTGTCTCAAACAAAAGGTTAACAAAATTTATTAAATATACATAAGTCATTCTATAGTGAGATTAATCATATATGGTTCCTAAAATGGACTTATACTTCATATATCATACTGCTTAATATAATGAAACTAGTTTCTACTAAACAGGGACTTCCTGTAGGCCAGTGATAGGCGATAAAGGCCAGTCACACTTCGGTTGTGGGTTCGATTCCCACAGCCTTGTCCGACGTGATGGGCTGTCGCCCGTCCTGTAGGTTGTCCTTTTTCTAAAACTATATTACTATAACATCCCATCAATAATATTGAAAAAAAATTTATCCTTAAACAATACTAACTTATGTCAAACATAATCCATTATAATCTTTAGGCTTATCCATAATACTTCAGTCCACTCTCATAATATAGTGAAAACTATTACCAGAGATTTAATACCATCTTTGATCCCCATACATCATAAGATATGTCTTGTTGGTCAAATTCCAAACATTCAAAGGCCTTAATAATGTATTCTATTGAATACCCATTGAACCATAGTGAAAACTTGAATGTAGTTAATAGTTAACACTTTTCACATACCAAAATCCTCAAAATTCTATATACTCAAACCATGACATCACATAGTCCTTATATAAATCATGAGCTCATGAATACTGTTAAACATTTCATTTTCTCGTTTTCCATTCATTATGCGCATATCATCTTATTTCCAAAAATATCTCAATCACTTTGAATACCACATTAGACCAATACATAAATATTCCAATACTCCATGATACAACATTATTTTGGAATCCCATTATATAAACACTTAATCATTCCACCACATCATTTTCATATTCAACATCGCCAATAGTGATCGCATGTGACTTTCCTTTGTCCTTTTCCTTAAGTGGTAGCTCATGTTGATCATCACTAACCCTTGGATTAGGGCATTTATTAGCATAATGCCCCATTTCCATGCACTTGAAGCATTGAAGTGTTGGTGGTGCATTCTCTGCAGTGTTTGCTTCATTCACATCATTAGAAACCCTTTTTCCATTACTTCGACACTCAGCTGCTCAATGACCTTCTTTTCCACACTTAAAACATTTTCTAGTCCCTTTAAGACAATCTCCACCATGATTCTTTCCACACTTTGAGCATAAGGAAACATTCATCTTCTTTTCACCATTATTCTGAGATTTCTCCTTGAACTCCATATTTCGTTTCTTGTCAAAACAATTAGATGGATATGTAACAACAACTTCCATTTCTACCTTGATAGCACAACGCACAATTTCATCATAGCTATTGAAGTCTCTTATAGCTAATTCCCTTCAAAGACTTGGTTTTAAGCCACTGAAAAATCGATCAACTTTACTTTCAGGTTGGATGATAATGCCAGATGAATACCTTGCAAGTCTTGTAAAATTCACTTCGTATATACCAACAGATTCATCATCCTTCTGCTTCAGCTCAAGAAACTCGTTTTCCATCTTTGTTCGAATAATACGAGGGAAGTACTTACTGAAAAACAAGTTTTTGAACTTGTCCCATTCCATAGACTCAATTTCATCTCTTGGCCTCATATTCTTGATAAGATTCCACCATTGATCAGCTTCACCTTCCAAATGATATACTTCTAAGATGACTTTATCATGTTCAGAACATTGAAGAACTGAAAATATCTTTTTAGTGGTACTGATCCATTGTTCAGCAACAAGTGGATCGGAAGTCCCACTGAAAGAAGGTAGATGTTGCCTCATGAAGGACTCAATAGAATATTGTTCCCTTCTCTGCTCATTTGGAAGTCCAGAATGATTCATAGCTTGTGTAAGTATAACAATAAGATTTTTCACTACATCTCCCATAACATTTGTTTGTTCAGGAGGGAAATCATTGCATTGATCAACATGGTTCCTTCGGGTTCCAGCCATCGTCTAAAACCCAAAAAGAATAGAGTGAGAGGCAAAAATCATAATAAAGGGGAGTAACTTCAATATCTAACTTCTTAGGTTAAATTCTATGATCGTTACCGTAGTTATAGGACTGTATCCTATATGTATACTTATCCTTAGGGACATCCCTAGACATACCTTATAAATATCTCTAGGGATCTCACTATAGTTCTTGCATCCTTGTTTCCAATGGTTGACTAAACCTTTCCTCTAGTACCAACTATAGAGACCCGAATCTTGACGTACATTTACATTACATTACATTTTCGGAATACTTAGTACATAACAAAAACACACACACAAGCACCGTAATAGTTTAGTGTCTTTGGAAACTCGGAATATAATCCTCTAATCCTGGTGAAAGATCTTCAACATCTCCCATAAAGATCTTCCTTTTTATTATACCTAAAACATTTCTTTATATCCTGGGGAAAAAAACATAAAAGGGTGAGCTCAAATGCACAGTAAGGGTAAACAAAAGAAATATCATTCACATCATATACATAAGCACATAACTTTTAGAAATCTTAACCTGTAAAAGAGATCATAATTTCATAACCTGGGATAACTCATGGCAGTGAAATGTAATCACAATAATCATAACTTAAAACATTAAACTTTTTGGCATACACACATAATCATAGAGAATCATTTCTTATTAGTCAAGACTCATTGCCAAGACTATCTTAGTGGAAAAAGTCCCTTTCGGAACCGAGTCACCCTCGTTCCAGTCCTGTTTCACAGAACCGGTATAACCTACCATTCCAGCCATATCTATCTTATGAGATATAAAATCTTTACCCAATGAATTGGAGGGAGATATAGGTCCCACCCATCTCATAATGATACCATTCTTATGTGTGCCAACAAATCATAAACCATACATCATTGCATAACCCATGTAATAAAAATGGGAATCTTAAACATCATGACATCATAAAACAATTCATATACGATAAATGAATTCATAAAAATAATTCCATCACAACATAATCAAATCAATGTAATAATAGGGATAAAAACAGAACCCTTTATTATCTTAGATGGAAAATAATTTTGATAAAACACTTGAACATCATTCTTGAGGAAAATATCCTTTCTACTTCAAAAACACTTTTCCTTTCTTAACATGTCATACAATTTTAAACTAAAATAAGTTGATTAAAAATAAACTTGAAAACTTGTAAAGGATTTTTTTTTGAAATAATGTTTTAAAAATCCATTCATGCCGTATAAGTTAAAAAAACATTCTTCGTACTTTTGTCGGAAAAGTTAAAAAGTACCTCGTACGAAAAACGACAAAAGATTTATTTCATATCCTTTACTAAAAACTCACCGAAGGGTAAAATTGGATTTAAAAAATTGTAGGTCGATGGAAATAATATTACATATTGAGGAAACATGGATTTGGATGATAAAATACACCACAGTAAATGCCAAAGTATAAACAATCGCGGATAAAAATGAGATTGTGATATTTCCCTTACCTTAGGTATGATTTGCTTCGTAAGTGTCCGAACCTCTTGTATAATGATTTAAATAATGTCATTGAATTATTACAGAATCATATTCATTGTTATTATATCATATATGGTTCACTTATGACTTTATATTACCCGTTCTTTTGTAAATTCATGTTAAAGTAGCGTTTTGGGTAAAATTGTCTCATTTGTCGTTCATGTTTTAACTTGTAATTATTCATATGATTACTTAGATCATTATTACTTAATTATAAAACAAGATTTATATATAATATATATTCAGAATATACATATATATAATGGATCGATAAATGGAAAGAAATACACCGCTCATGGAGACGGTAGGCCGTACGTACGCATGAACGCTGTTTTCATTTCCTTATTGAATTGAGTGGAATTAAGTAGATGGCATACATATATATACACATAAATATAGTAGCTTTATAATGTCATATGTTTTATTATTATTGCTTATATATACTTTATAATCATTCTTAAATGGTTAACATGGAGAATGAATCTCATCGCGTCGTGGAGACGGTAGTCCGTACATACGCACGAGCGATGATATCATTTCCATAATTATTGAATTGAATTGGAGTGTACGATACAATATATCAGAATCATTATGATGTTATAATAACTATGTATAGTTATTCTTTACACCATAATACCCATCCATGTAAGGTTTTGGTGGAAAAAAAGATTACACCACGGCGTGGAGACGGTATTCCGTATGTACGCACGCGCGATGATTTCGTTTTCCGTAGGATGGATAGATGGTGAATTAGGATTGTTTCATACTTATAATAACATATCAGTATATTAGTGATACTGATGTTATTACTTCATAATGAAACAACCTAAGAAGAAGAAGTGGAAGAAGAAATAAAGGTGAAAGAATTGGTAACAGAAATTACCTCTTCTTTGAAGCGCCTCTTTGAGACCTCCTCTTAGGGCACTAAAATTGGTCTTTGAGGAAGACCAGAACCTCTAGGATGTTTCTAGGATAGTGGAGAAGAGATTTTTTCAGGGTTTGGCCGATCTTGAAGGCTCAAAGTTGTGTGAGGACGAGAGGGAGGAGGTGTCCTTTTATAAGGGAGGAGAGGGACATCTTTGGAATAACTAAAAATATTATTTTATTATAAAGTAAAGTTCGGTTTTAAATAGCTCCAAATTGATTTATTTAGAGGATAAGGTGGGGATGGGTCGAAATCCTCGCATCCAATAGAATTTAGACAAGTTTAGGTTCCTATTTTAACCTTATCATTTAGATTTAACATTAAGTTTAATAATTTTACTTTTACCGTGTCTTCTTGTGTTCTTACACTATAAGGTTAATAATCTTACTATAAGAATACAAAAGAACCCCAAATTGTTTATTATTAATATATATAACCTTATCTAAGTCATTTTTTTGAACCTTATATTTTTAGGAATAACATAACAATTAATAATATTATATTTGTTTTAAAAACTATTTTATGTCAATTTTGACACTATTTAGTAATTCATTTTTGTGAAAATCCTAACAGAATGATAAGTTCGAAACTATTAAATAAATAAATACTAACATGTCATATTAACCTAGAAAATTAGTGGAATTCATAAAAAGTCTCAAATTATATTTATTTGAGTATTTATAACATCAATTATGTCAATATTTCATTAATAAGATAATTACTGCATCATCGTTGTGTCATAAATAAATTAAATTATTTAATGTCTAAAAATTACAAATAAATTACCATTATGTAGGAAATCGTTTTAGCTTTCTAATGAATATTTATAGTGGAATTTATCTTATGTATAACCCCATATTAAAAATGTTTTAGTAAATAAACTTTGATTTTAACTCTTTTAACCCTTCATTGAATTGAATAATAATAAATGTCCTAATCTAATCCAAGTGGGCCTAAATGGTCATATTTTATTCCTAAGTTTGTTTTTGGTCGAATTACACTTATCCAATAGAATTAGGACATGTGTTATGGTAATAATAATATCATTTTTACCCTTAATTACCCTATTTACTTTTAACCATGGTAAATAAAAGTAAAAAGTTACTATTCACCAAAAAATTATTTTCATCTCATTGAATCACATATTACTTACTAACATCAACCGTGTCTCTCAGATTTTTGAAATTCCACTCACAGAAGCGGTAAAATTAAGTTTTATGAAAAATTCTGTTTTTTAACTACCACTTAGTGGTTTCACTATTAATCAAAAATTGAAAGTTTCCAGAAAAATACCAAAAATTAGGCCTAAGCTATATTTGATATTATGAACCCAAAAATGATGTCTATTTTACCAAATTCAAAACATATCAGTTGCATTAATTAATTTAAAAATTAATTCCTCTCGTCAAAACAATTAGCGTGTTTTTAAGAGATAATAACTATCAAAAATTGACACTTGTTTATAACATGTTTGAATGTGAAATTACATCCAATGACCAACATTGTATTAAATTGTAAAAATATATTCTAAATATACTTTAAAACCACTCAAATTAATAATTTATCACTATTAATTATTTCGATTGAAAAATTTGTTTTTAATTAAAATTTAGTAATTTTCACTATTCATCAAAATATGAAAGTTATCCGAAAATCACCAAAATTTCACCCTAAGATAATTTCGATATTCCGAATCCAAAAATGAAGTCCATTTTGAAAATAGAAATTACAAAATTTCAAAAAGTTGTTATTACTATTCATAATGTCTAGTTTTTATAATATTTTAATAGCATATCGTTGTTTAGCGAAACTTGCTGTTGCGTACAACACACGCTATCGTGGAAGGTCGCGATTGTGTGTAATTCAAGCCAGGTCAGTGATGTGTGTTGTGGAAGCTCCTTTTGGTGTAGCATATAACACAAGACATTAATGAAATTAAAAAGAATATTTTTCATAAAATCTCGGGGTGTTACAGTTCGCGCCTCTTGAACATTTCAAGGTCACTCATGGGGTGTACCTTAATGAAATAACTTGTTTATTCCAATTAAAAACACTAAAGGGGTGTGTGTTTGTGATTTTTTAGTTATAGGTATACCTTAGATTCCTTTACATCTTGATTAGCTTTCTTAGGAGATGCAATGCCTCCTTGAATATTAAATATCATGTTATTCCTCATCTATTTTGATAGGTTGGCTAAAATGGATTTAGTTTAAATGGGTGGGTATACCTATATGTAAATAAATAATTTAATATTAAATGGATTATATTGGAGGGTAGGCCCATGTTCAAGGTAAATGATAAATGGTATGTATGAGTGGGTATACTCTTGGCTTATACATGTTGATGTGTGTGTGTATACTCACATTTTTATGAATATTTAATTTGAATGCTTGAATGATTGAATGATTGTTTTGATAGATTCTACGGACTGCTCTTCATGGAACATGAATGATGTAGTGGACACCTGGGGTTGAATCTACCCCTTGTGTCTTGATTCCATGGGATGTCTCAGGAATTTCTACCCCATAGGATCCAGATTTCATGGGCTCGCATAGGAAATTCTATTAACATTATCCAAGGACCCCAACCTATGACTAACCGAGCATCCAACAAGGTTACACATGGGACTTGATGACATTCCTTATACATGCACTTTTGATCTGGCCCTCCATGACCAAGAAATTTATTACTTGGACGACACGGTCTACTAACATCGTGGATCTATCCCATGACGTATGCTACTTCACTATACGGTGTGGTGGTGGGATACTAATTTCACTATAAAGCGTGGACAGGGGATACATGACTTTTTTATACATGGTGGTTGTGGTTTCATGATACATAAAGATTTATGGCATGGTCATTAGACATGTATACTTTGTTATAGCTTCCTTGTTTGGAGTGGACTCTGTTTTACAGGTAGCCTTGAGGGTTGTTAAATTTTAGTTTAATGTAGATTTATGCCATGGGAATATGCGCCTTCTTACTGTTGTATAAAGATTCTTGAACCTTTGTAGAATTGATTTTAGAAATGATTAGCCCCGGTTGGTTGATTACTCAAATGTTTTTCTCTCACCTGGCTTGGGCCTCCATAGAGACACAAAAAGATTATATGGTTTCTGGTGATGATCGGGGCATGTGCCTTATTACAGGTTGTTGATTGTGGATTTTGAGTAGGGGAGAAAATGGCCAAGATGAGGCTTGTAATACTGGGATATCTTATTGGTAATTTTTTATTTTTGGATAATTGTATTGTATTGCCATGTACTATTATGGATGATTTCTAGGAACTTCTTCTATCTGCATCATTTTTTATATGAGACATTATTGTTTATTGATTTAAATTTATTCCGTGTCTTACTTTCTGTAGATTTTTGTTTATTTCGCTCTTGTTATTTTATATAAATTTGTATTATTTTATGATACTCTGGTAATGAGGTCATAGTCTCCTCACTGACTCACCTTGGTCCTCGTAGCTAGTTGGTAGCCTCTGGTATTTGGAGACACATGC
The DNA here is from genome assembly GCA_963277665.1 of Viscum album. NCBI lineage: Eukaryota > Viridiplantae > Streptophyta > Magnoliopsida > Santalales > Viscaceae > Viscum > Viscum album. The sequence continues at coordinate 935,627,621 of OY728145.1, read as the reverse complement.
TTGAGGCCATGGGAACAACCGAGTTCAGGGTACCATTTTTGTCGGCATTCGGGTCTGGGATGTTACACTTCTAATAATCCTCAATGATCTTGAGAAAAAATATTATTATGTATAATTCATGAATTCTCAATAATATTGAATAGTTATATGATTATCACTCAAAAAAATTATTTATTTTTTATGATTTTTCCCCTTATTATAAAAAATTATTGGGATTGAATATTCCTTTGATTAGATGATGTCTCATCATCATAGAATTTGTGTTAGTCTTTCCCAAAAATAATTCATGTACTATTTTATTAAATAATAATTCATAATCAATATTATTAAATTATCTTCATGAATTTTAATCCAGATTATATCATATAATATTCATTCATGGTTCATGACACATATTACCAACACACATTAGATAATTTTTTTATAATTTTATGTGTTATATTTAAATCTAATTTAGGTATTTCAAAATATTTTATATTTATTTTCTCATGAAATAATTAAATCACTTTTCAAATTATCATTTATTTATTCTTGGGAAAAGGTATATGAAAAACTATCATTTGTGTTCACTACCTCACAATTATTATTTTCAAAAATACTATTACCTATAGAAATGTCATATGAGGTTTTTGGGATAATGATTTTCAGATGGTTTATGCCTTCTATAAGTCCACATTTACTTCAATTTTTTTTTTGAGATGTCTCCAACAAGATCATGTAATAGTATCACATAAACCAATATAGTTTTATTTTAATGAAAACATGTGTTCATTACATAAAACATTCTTTATGAATCACGTTGAGTTTTTATTCCATAAGACATTGCTTATGGGGTTTTTTCACATCCTCATAAATTCATATACTGGTTAATGGGTTTTATATGTGTTAAAAAATGTTTGTAAGACGCAATTTTCTATTAGAAATGAGATATCTCTCAAACGGTATCCATAGTGGATGGCTCGTCACACCCATTAAATTAATAGTCATGGATCATTGCTTCCACACACCACCTCATCTCTGATAATAATTCAATTTCTAACAATAATTTTAATGCCCAAATATATCGATGTGTATTTCCATCTCCTATTTCACCTTATAGAACTAATCATTAAGGAAACCATTATTATGGGATGAATCTCCTCAGTAAACTGAAACTAATCTCATACACCATTATTTTCCAGATTCTATATAATGTTCCAATTAAAATAGAACCCTATAAATCATATTATATGGTTATAGGGATATTTTTAATCTAATGAATACATGAAAATATTATTATTCATTAAAAGAGTTTCATGGACCAATTATTATAGAAACATTGCCTTATAATGTTCATGGAAACTTCTAGTTTGATCGATGGTCAATTTGTTGTGATCTCAAAAAAATATAATAATCATAAAGGGGTAAATGGTTAAAGATTGATCATGTATCCAATAGATGTGTTTGATGAATCCTATTAGATGGAGTTGATATATTAATAATATTACTGGCATAGTAAAATAGATCCCCACATCATTATTATCCCACATACAACTCTTAACAAGATATTTCTTACAAATATGATAACATGTTAGTATCATGACTCTGAGCAGTAGATATGTTTTTGAACTTGCAAAACATGCACATGCCAGGACTCATAGCCCATGCTGACCAATGCTGGGACATATCCCTACATTCCCTCACTCGCCTGTTTGATGTATTGATTTCCCAATAGAACCAATGATTCACCTATTATCTTCATGGGAAATTTTTTATTTATTTTCACATGCTAGATAGCCTTGATTTTTCCAATATGTTGTTGAGATTACAGCCATAATCCATGATCCTTATGACCTAGCTGGTTGTCTTATCTGAGACAATTATTAAACATCAACATGGAAAATATTTCTGTATAAAGTTAAATTCAATAATTATTCATTAAATATATATGTGATTTATATTTTATAATTGAATTAATTAAATAAATCATGTCTTTTCATTATTTATTCATAGAAATATTTGAATACATTTAGATATACTTTTTTTCTTTATCTTCTTCAACATGCTTCTATCACTGTGCACTTTGAAAAATTCCATTTTCATAACACTTTAATATTTTAGATCAGTTCAAAAAAATCACATTTGATCAAGGAAATTTTATCATGGATTAAATACAATTCTGATAAATGAAGCCATGAATATTTACAAACAATCACCACATCATCTTTATCCCAAAAAAAGATATTGACACATCACTCAAAATAAATACAGAAATTGAGAGTAAGTAAATACTTATAATAAACATTATATGATTCTATGTATTAGGTTACTATTTCTTTCCTAAATTTTCATTTTCTTATTCAAGGGACATTCATTATTAGATTAAATAAAATTATATTATTGTATATATTTAAATAAATTTTATACAAAAAAATTTAATTTTGTATAGATAACATTAATGATAAGACAACCAGAAAGATCATTTTATATTTTAGCATCATTACTCAATTAATTATTCATATTTTATTAATAAAACCTCAAGTTACATTTTTAGGGAACTCATAATAATTTATTATGTGTTTTTAAATATCTCATGAACTAGTTTTCAATTTGCAATGTAACTATGTTTAATTTAACTATTATTCAAATTCGTTATTTGAAAATTAATATCATTTTTTCTATATCAATAAGAAAAATATTTTAATAAGACTCATTTATGATAAAATGATCTAATTAATTTTTTTACCACTATTCATGACTCCTAAGACATCATAACCAACCACAAAACACCATTGTGATGAATTAGCACTTTCAACTTGTTATTTTAATCCTTTACATTAAAATGATAAAACAATCAGTAACAAATATTATTATTATAATTACTACTATTATTATTATTTGATGGTAATATTTCACATATTAAATTCATGATTTTATAATAGTTGATCCAATAATTATTTCACTATTGATCCCAATGGAAACTAAAAAACAGTTCATGTTGGTCAGTTGAAATTACACACACAACCCTTTTCCCCCAAAATTTATTCAATTGAAAATATTTTATTTTGATAATTTTTTTTATTTTTAATGTATCCCTCCATAAATTAAACACACATTTATTTTTAAATTATAAAAAAAATTAATGTTTATTGCATATCAATAATTTTTAATGGAAAATTTTGTGGACTAAATATACCACCTTATGCACCCTCACATGTAGGGGTGATATTCTCCAGTGACAGGGAGTCACATGGAACCCATAATGAAATAGATTGATATTAAACCACACTATGTTTCTCAAGGTGAAGTAAAAATTTCTCATGATTCTAATTAAAATTTTATGGCCCCGCATCACATTCTTTTTTAAAAGAAAAACAAATCCCATAATGTTGACACATCCACACATGACAATGATTGATAGATTAAGTCGATGGAATAATACCCCTAGATATATTTCTATATATGAATCAATATTATACAGGAATGGAATATTTACGGTAATAAAATCATATGATTTGACGACCACTATTCATTCCACCACGATTTATAGAACATATAAATCATACAAGGTCATAGCCAAAACATAGCATTAAATTGAGTTTTATTCCATAATTTACATTATTTCATATTTATAATATTTACATGATTATCATTTCATAGAATCATGTTATAATGTATAAATAAAAAATAATTATTTTATAACATAGACAATTGTAATAAATATTAATTAATTTAATAAAATATAACATTAAAAAATAATCAAATTTTATTTCCCTAAAAAATCATCACAACTTTCATCATTTCTTATATTTTTCAATAAGAATCCATAAATCCTATGAAAAAATTCTAAAAATATGTGTGGGAACAAAAATCTCAATAAGGGGTATAAAAAAGGATAGAATCATGTTGGCCTATGAAAACATATAAATAATTTCATTCACAAATAATTATTTATATTTAAAATAATAATTTTATTACCCAGGAAATCACCTTTTCTGCAAAAAAATGTCATAAATAACATAATAAGAAAACCTGATGAAAAAAATAAAACTCATAATGGAATATTTGAAAACATGATTAATTCATGAAGTTTTTTTATCAAATTTATAATTTTCTTCCTTAATAAGTAGTAAACACATTATTTTTAAATTAATCTTCAATCATACTTTTTTTATCAATCATTGAATTACCATTAACACCCATTATAAAATATAAAATGCATAAGCGTATTAGGACATAATTTTTTATAACATTCTAAAAAATTTAAATACCATATGAACTACATATATAACTAATTAATTTGAGGGATATCTGTGTCCCATGTGTCCTTAGACTAAAATTTAACCACTAAATCTTGATTTATATCCTAATCTTTCTTCTGTTTTTAATTAGGTAACCAACCTTCATTATTTTAAAATGGAACCAAATTTCATCATATATAATTTAAATGATCCATAAAATAACTATAACTCTTAAAATGTAGAAACATAAAACATTAAAATCATAAAATATTTTTATCAATGATATGAAAACATTTCTGTATATTAAAATAAACATAAAAATAAGAACACCATATTAAATAAAAAACTATGTAGTAATAGGAGATATTTTTTTTATTTATTTAAAGAATAAACTGTTATAATTATTTCTATAAATAAAATAATAGCTAATGTTGTGAGAAATGTTTTTGTCATCATTTAAGTTAAAATATAAAATTCAATTTCTCCTTTAGTAAAAATATAATTGATAAAATACGTAAAAGTATTTCTTTTAAAAATCTATGAAAGAATGAAAAAAGATAAATAAATGGAACATTACAATTCCATCATATCCATATAACGTCTAAAATAATATGAATAATATGGATATGGAATAAAAAGTAAATTAAATTATTTTTTTTGAATTAGACTATCCCTTACAAAATAGAAAAAGATTCCACTTTTTTTTTAAAATATATATTTTAAAATATGGTAAAAAAAGAAATTTTAATCCACTAAAATATAATCAATAATTGTTTAAAATTATTTGTCAAAAAATAAAATACAAATATTTAGAAATTTAAACCATACAATGATTTACAATGAGGTAGTAAGTAAAAGGGTCCCTTAATGTGGGTTAGATTCATCACATATATTCATTATATTACAAAATAAAAAATTATATTCATTATATATTTTCTTAAGAACATTTTCTGTTCATTATGAATTTTATTTTTCCTATTATAATGTTATATATAGTTACTTATTCAATTCATTTTATGACTGAGGTTTTGAAAATATTTGGCTTATATGCCCAAAACGACTTCGGTAGCTTGACTATGATAAAATTATTAATTATTTAAACATATACAAAATAATAATCAAGTTATAATTTTCTTTTTAATACAATCAATAATACGTATAAACCCAATCCTTAAATATATTTATTAAAAAACCTCTACATTATTATTGTGGATACAGTAGGTCCTACATATACATGATTTGTGACTTATTTATTGGTTATCAAATAAAAAGAAGGTGACAAATATTTTACCATTCCAAAATTATAATCATATCAAACATAGCATATTATTTCATTAAATATATAAAGATATATATATATCATTGATGTGATACAGATAGGAAAAAAATCACATCAAATTTTGAAGGTGGTAATCCACATGTACAAATGAAATATGTTAGAATATTTAAATACAAGAAAAAAAATTATATATTATCAATTCATAATAAAAAATCTGTAATTTCTATCATTGTTATGTCATTTCAATCACATATATTCATTAATAGTTCCCATATTAGTGTGAGATAACTAATAGTGGTATGAGTGAATTAATGATTCTTTTTTTATTTTTTCAAATTGTTTCTTTTCGATTAATCCTTTTTCCTAGTTAAATCTTCAATACACTCTTTTTGTGTCTCCAATCCTTACCATAAATGATGCTATAAATATAATGGAAATGAACATAATTATATATAAGGTTCATAACAAAGACCCTACTCCTTTCCATGTTGGTTATTCTCCCCAAAAAGTGTTCTCCATTATAATCCAATAAAATATAAGCACAATAAATATAGATTCAAACAATCTCTCTCTTGAATACACACAATCCTACTCCAGAATATACACTAGAGAGTTGTGATCCTTTGTCACATAAGAGACATACTGGTCTCAACTGCATCAGATATCCTTCTTCCTTTCTTCAACATTTTATCCATTGTAGGTTGACATATTGATATTCCTCCATGAGTTTTATATATTAGACGAGTTCTATACACTTCCAGAAACACTACGAAGCATTCTAGTCTTGAAAAATATATTTGATCACCTATATTTGAGTAGAATCCTTGGTTAAATAATGATTAGATTATGATTTTTCTATATAGAATAACTGGAATCACATGAATATGTGCATGTGGGGTAGAAAAATTACTCATGAATTTTTTAGGAAAGAATAATATTTTACAATATCCCCTGATTCTATCTTATTTAATTATAAAACACTTCAAACTATGATATAATCTCTTCTGATATTCTAATTGAATTCATTCTCAAATTAAGTATACATCATGAATAGAATTCATGGAATAATAACTCATAGAAAAATCAATTATAAACATTATTATTATCTTCTTATCAATTATGATTCAGCTATCTCAAATTTTTATACGATTATTCACAAGGGTATGTGATCAGGAACGATCCATCTTCAACAATTTGTGTCTTCTATACTATCCCAAATAGGCGTTCACCTGTCCTTCAATTTTATTCATATACTTCAAGAAATATATTGAATGAGTTTCATGAAACCTTTTCATTCCTCCCTTTATCAATGTATCATGTGACGTGTGTGATCAATCCCAGTTTATGTGACCTTTTTACTACCTATACATGATTCGGGTGTGGATCACCAAGTGTCTTTATATAACTAAATAGATGCTCTGAAAAATATCAATACACTATCCATAGTCTCCATCACAATATATGAGATGTGCCTTCATAATCCTTTACAAAACAAAGTGGTGATTTTCATAACCCATGAACTATCTTTAAAAACCTATGCATGACTAATGGTTTTATCGACAGGTCTATCTCAACCCCTTCATTTAACAATAATTGTGTTTGTATTATTCTTACATCCCATGAATAAATAACATCGGGTCTTATCCTTCATCTGGTAAAGAGATCTTGTAATTTCACTTCGACTTCTTCATGACCATAGAAGGTTCACATGAACTAGCCTTCTTCATTTACACTACCCTCACAAAAGAAAATTACATGTAATGAGGTACTGTCAGTGGTGTCTCCTCAATCTCCTCATAAATCATATATTTTTACATGTCCATCTCATGCACTGTATCATGAGAGAATATATTTTCTATGGGATCATATCAATATATTCTTCTAAATAGGAAGGCTATGTCGGTGGTCCTTCATGTACCTATGGGTTTGTCTATTTATCTCTGCACAAAAATAAATTTGATATGAGAAAAATCATGGGATCTACCTTCACATGATAGAATCAAGTGAGATAGAATAGCCTTAATCAGAAGAGATCACCCAAATGATCAATTATTTATACGGATTATCTCTAACACATTATCTCATTGATGTAGCAAAAAAATTCAATGCTCATCTCTTGGAATATATAGATATATTTTTAGTGATATTTTTGGTGTTTTAAATACTCAATCCAAATCTCTTGAGGGTATCAAGATCCCATCCATTTTGAATGGCTGATAAACACTACTTGTCCATGTAGAACTAGAGTGATAATGCGAAAATCATGATTACCATTTATGATAACATTTTTGATTAGGAGACAGATCAATGTAAATCCTTTAAAAAATAAAAATAATTCAAAAATAATTTTTGAAATAGAGGAATATTTATCACAACCATTATTTTTCATTCGATGGATTCCTTCTATCATGTGATTTAGGATCATTATGTGATTTCCAAGTGATTCTCAGCTTTTGATTATGCGATTCCTCATTGATCATCATCCTAATATTACATTATCTTAATATAATCATTATATGGAAACATGCAATCATTTTTAGCTATTCGGATGGGTTCTTATGATGTCATCCCCTTAATGAGACAACACTAATTATCATTGTCCAAATCCTTCTTTGTATCTGAAAATACCTAGAAGTACTAGATATGATTGGGATTTTTCATTGCCTTGTGGTGGATCTTATTCCTGAGATCATACAGAAAATTCCACTATGAGAGTTAGAAGATGATTTTTTTAAAATATGTGTGGATTATTTTGAAAATGAGAGGTATGGGATATCGAACGACTGAGATAACAGAGATTGAATAACAAATGTATATCTACCTTTTATGAAACTTGTGTATAGTCTCATGCTTTAGCTGTGACACAGAAAATTATATTCATTCGACTTCAATGAATATTATTATAGAAATCCTTCCACAACATCCCAGAGCTAGATACCAGGAATCCACACAAGTTACACATGAGCACAACATGATTGTCAGTCGAGTTTGCAACTAGCCCAAACTATGTACATATTTAGGCTTGCAGAATCTACAGGCCTTAAACAAGATCCTGAACACACCCACGAGATCATTTCTTTGGGCTATATACATTGTACTTCTCATATTTTTCTCAAATTACACCATGTTTGGTATCTATTGGAAAGCTCTTTCATGTCAGTTGACCCTCATGTCCCTGATATATGGTTTAGGATTATCCTCGGGGACTTCCCATGGGATAGTCTAGTTTTTAATATGAGTATTACATATATATAGAAATAATATTATTATATTTTTTAAGATAAACCCTTCTTCAATAAAAAAATCCCTCAATCTAATTCTCTAATATATGCAAACACAACCAAACTCATCATATTCTTCAAGAAAAATGTAAACGAACATTCCATGGTTTATATAAAATCCTTTCCCTATAAAATAATTAAATTTCATGGATTTTATAAAAAATATTCTTTCATTCCAAAGCTCAATTAGCCAAGTCCAGTATTGTGAAGAATTTTATTTTTAATGCTCTTCAAATATCTCATGAAATTATTTATTTTCCTCAACATATTCATTCTTTTAAAATGATTTTGACAATGTTCCCTATCCTAATGAAATTGAAACATGTCTTAAAAATTAATATCATCATAAAATATCCACACATTTATAAAGATAATTTTCCAAGAGTGACATCAAATTCAATTTGATGAATCCATAACAAATTTCCCAGATCTCCACATCATACAGAAACACAAATTATCATATTGAAAACAAATGATATCTATGATCAATGATTGTCATATTCACATTTTCATATAATATCAACACATATCATTGGTCAATATGTGGTGAAAATTTTCTCACCCTTAATTAGAGTTAATAGGAAAAAGTTAAAAAGTATCTTATCTAGCCATAATATTTTCATAAACACGATCACTTACATTATATAAAAATTTCAATATCACTTATAAGAGAGTAATGACCTCACAATTACTTCTATTAGTAAATTTCACTTGGGTTATCTACTATTTGTCTATGTGGGATAACTCAATTTATTAAAAATGAGATATATAACCAATGAAATATATGTTATCTATAGAATTCCATGCATGTCAAATCAAGATCATAAATTTCTGAATAGGTTTATAAATAAATAGATTCTTCAAATTTATGTAAAATAATGCACATAAATCAGCAAACACATTATAAAGTGTATTTGGAAAAGATATATCACAAACATTGTATCATATTAAAATAAATCAATAATTCCCCATTAAATGAAATAATTAACATTATTTTAAACGATGGATGATAGTGTGATTAAAATGCCTCATCTTCAGATTTTATAATGTTGTTTATAAATTTCTCATTCACTATTTAATAATGATTTTTGAGCCACATCTCATCCTTTATCCTCTCAAAGGATGAATCCACCTCCTTCAATTACCAGTATTTTAGTATAGAGTATTTCATATAAAAGGGAATATGAATGGATATATTTTCTTCTTAAAAGTAATTTTGAGATTGAGAGATTCCTTTAAATTTGGACATATTCATCTTAAATTCCTTTGATGTCGAGATTGATATTTCTACATTAGTTGACACTTATGATGTGGATGTACAATATTTTTAATTATCATATGCGTTGTTTTTTAATCTCCACATATTCTTCATTTTATTCATCATGTATTCGTAGAATTTTCCAACAATATATTATATCATGTCTAGTTTTATCATACCATTCACACATAATGATTTTAAATTCCTCACATGTCGATGAATTCTTTTATAATTTTACTTCTTCATGTATCACCACATGATTTACTTTTTCCGTATCAAGTTTCTGATCATTCTACAAGTGGATATCCTTGTCTAGTTAGTAAAGGAAGATAATTAATCATTATTTCTTAATGTTCATATATTTTTTGATGTTTGCACATAATAAATCATTTATAGTTTCTTAATTCAGAAATTTTCATCACATTATATTTACACTGTAGGAAATTTTACATGGTGAGATAAATATAATTTTATTAAATATATGAATTTATTAACAACAACTGTGACAAAATTTCATCATGTATGATATTTTGTTCTATTGTGAATGTTTTGATGTTATCTAGGTCAATGGAATATCTATCTGATAATATGATCTCATTAATTTATAACACACAGATTGATCCCTGTTATTATAGTGACATGTTATACCATCTTAAATAAGTATTATGACAACAAAATCTACAAAATAAGTAATATCCTCTAAACCATGATCTTCCATAATATAAATATTTTTTGGAAGAAGTTTTTTTCAATATTTCTAAATATTTTTTATGCTTATTCTTAGTAGGAAACCATATCGATGAATTATTCTATTATTATTTTTTTAAATATTTATTATCATTTTTTAATTTTATCATGTCTACATTTGTTATGGACTTTATATCCATCATTATTAGAAATAAAAATTTTACACGGTGATTCATTATGTTCAGAAGAAACCCTTTTCTATAGACCCCTCTTCTTCTCAACATTAAAAGATTTACCCTTAATCTCACCAACCCTTATTTCATCTTCATGAACTCACTTTTAGCTGAAAGTTGGATTGATTATGTCCATGATAAATCCTCCTATTTCATAGTAAGTATTAATTCAAGATCATTCACCATTTTTTTAGTATAAATAATCCTCAACTTTTTTTTATTTAATAAAATCTATTTCATCATTTATTAATTCATTTATTGTAAGTGAATTTTTATTAAAGATTTTAAGTTTATCTTCTTGAAAAAATACCCCTTTCACATATTTCCTTATCTTATTGGGTGTCAATATATATTGTTGGCATGTTTTTTATTTTTCATTATTAGTTTTCTTTTATCCAACTTGAGATTTTTGTTATTCACAAGAGTAGCTTCAAGATTATCATTCATGTACCATTGTATCGTAGATCTCTCTTTACCTTCTGTAACTTCTAATTTTAATTTATTTGTTTTTATTATCCCATAATATATATCTAATATCTAGAAGATCATTCATATTTTATCCCAATAAATGAATATGTTGATTCATCAATTATCCTAGTAATCACATTCTATATATTTTTCATTGACCACTTCTTATTTTTCCTATTATTTTCACTATATTTATATTTCATATAATTTTTATAGATATATTCTTCTTCTTCATAAGATTAATTTATATTGGATTTATTCATTATAAATTCATATAAACAATGAAAAAATATTTTAGATGGATCATTTTAGGGGATACATTCTTTTTTATCTTTTATCCCAACTATTCATCATTGAAAACATGGCCCTCATTTGATTATAGACGTATTCAGTTTACTTATCCTTATAATCACTTGAATAGAGTAACTAATCAACTCTAGTTTTAGATTTTATCATGGATTTAATGTTTATCTCATCCTTTCATCTATCCATAATATTTTGTATTTTCTGATTTCATATTCTATGATAATGTTATGGAGTTTATCTAGTGATAGATCTTCTCTTTGTTCTAGTACAAAAACATTTAATTCAAATCTATCTATAATGTTTCCCATCAGCTTTTTCACATTGCATGAATATCCTCTCTTAACATCAAAACCTCTAATGATACTTCCGAACTCATTTCCTCTCGTAATGTAGTCATCAATACATTCATCGTTTCCCATTTTCTTATATCCAATTCTACATATCCCTATTTGCAACACATTTTCTTTGTCTTTAATTTTTAAATAATAAACAACATATAGTTTATAACATCACAAATTGTTATTGAAAAAAAACATTATCAGTAATAATATTTTATTATTAAAACGTGAAAATATAGTCTTTCAATAAAAATAACTTAATAAATTATATAAGGGATTATCATAAGAGTAAACTTAAATATAATACCTAGGAATACTCTATCAAATATTTTTTAAGGTATGCACTGAGCTAGTGGAAGATTTCAAGGATCATGGAACCTTGACATAGAATAAATTAAAATATTATAAATATAAAATTAAATTCCAGAGATTTATTAAAAATAATTGAGTATATTACAAAGTGTTCATCATATAAAAAATATATTATTATCATTAGGTTTAGGACATGGAATTTTTCTATGGTGGGGTATAACATTTATGGGTTTGAGATGTTTGGTAGAATTTCACACAAGGATATTTTTTTATATTTTTTATATTTTTTTGTTTCTAAAATAATTTAATATTTTCCACAAAGTTCACCATATGAACAAATTATTGTCTATGGATTGGACTAAGATGCAAGGTTTACCCTAGGAAGGGTAAAAATATTATTCACTTCAGTCCTTCATTCAAATTGCAGATGAGGATAATTATTTATTTTTTATATTATATTATTTCCAAAAAATAATTTTATATCTCTCAAATGAAGAGTCATTTGATAAATCCTAAATCACTCTTATGTGTGGGACACTATGTTTACCCTTGGTGAGTCATAAAATTTTCATACAATGGGAATTTTAACACGCCACTCTTTGAATTAATTTTTTTAATTGTTTTATTTAATAATTATTTGTATTAATTATTATATCTATGGAACTATTCATCTCCACTCCATCATGCGCCCCAACTCTATTTTCTGTGGTCCTAACTTCTTAAAATTTTTATTTATCAACATTTTGGATTCATAAAAATTAAAAACAAAACAATGAGATAAATTAATGAATATGTTATCAATTTTTCATGAAATTAACGATTAAATTGGGTGTTTAAAATGGGGTTTTAATTACTAATATTTTTGTGTTTATAAAATAGATGAATGATTTTTCTTTGGTCGTCGACTAATTATGATGATTGTTGATGATCCCAATGCTAATTCTCGCATGGTTAGTAAATCCCATGTTCATCCATGTTGATTCCCCACCTGTGGTAAGACCTATAATCCTACATGTTGTGTGTGGTGTACCCATTACCAGGAATGATTTTTTTTTTGATTTTTCTTGTTCTAAATTTATTTAATCTAGAATTTATTTTCATCTTTATAATATTTAAATAAAATTAAGTAAATAAAATATTAAAACCAATTATTATTGAATATATTTTTCAAAATATCAACAAATTATAATTTAAAATAAATTATCAAATGAAATTCAATAAATATTATTCATCTGTAAAATATCATACAATTTATCTCAAGATATTTATTATAATTATAAAATGATTATTTTCAATAAAATTATCAGGGTATGCATTTTAACAGTTATCAAAATATAATTATAAGGAATAATCGAAGGATAATAATGAAGGTAAATTAAATGACTATTAAAATTAATTACTAAAGAATAATTGAAGGATATTATTGAAGATAATAATATAGAAATTGTTAAAAGATTATTATGAAGAGTAATCAAAAGAAAATATTGTCCAAATTATCATAGGATAACTTCAAGTATTATCAATAGATAATAATTATTATTATAAAATGACAATTTCAATATTATAAATGCATAATTATTAGTGTATTAGAAATTTAGTTGAGAGATTTTCAAGGACAATCATTAAAATGTTTGATTGATTGTCAGGATAATTTAAAGAAATATTTTATAAAATAGAAATTTTCAAGTGTTAATTATAAATAGATAGTTTTTGTTAAATTTAAAAAATTTAATTATAAAAGATAATTTATAATAAATTATGGTAAGATAATTATAACGTATAGTTTTTTTAAAAAAATTACAAATAATTATAAAGAATAATTTATAAAAAAATTATCGAAAGATAATAAAAAATTATAATATAAGACAAATTACCAAAATATTATTGCAAATGATAATTTATAATAAATGGTCAATATATTATTATACAATGATGATATAATACAAATTATAAAATGATAATTATAAGTCAAAATTTATCATAAATTAAAAATATATAATTATAAAAGGATAATTTTTGAGAAAATATAAAATAAATAATTATTCATCAGGAGAATATTATGAATCAATGTGTTGGCTTAGAGTTTAAATTAAAAAAAATTATAAGAGAGAGAATGTAACAATACCTACTATGATTTATTTCTTTTTAACGTAAAACAATATTCATTAGTTTTAGGAATCATTAACGATTATTGAGAATGGGTTTGTCTACGTGTATGATAATAAGGTCATTATGAAGAATTCTTGACTATTTTATCCATTATTATGATGTCAATGAAATTGTGGTAGGATGTTCCATAGCTTTTTGGATTTTTTACACATGTTTACATGATATGATTTTGAGTGGCATGTTTTATTACACTTTTTTATTCCCTAAATCCCATATCTTACACATTTTTTCTTTGAGAAAATCATAGCTTATTATTTATAGTCGACGTTGATCACATATATTGTATTTGATGTATAACTTATGATGAATTACATGATTTCTTGGGTATCATTCCAAGATATCTATTATTTTGTGATATTAGTCATGGTGACCAAGGCAAGTGGACCATTGTCACATTCTTTCCTTATAGGGGTTAGTATGTATGATTCATGATGATGATAAGGAGGAACCTATGTATAGGGTAGGGATGCAAGGATGGATTGAGGATGTTGTGTGATGCAATCAATGACTAGAAGATTCCATATTGTATGTCCCCAATTCCTAGAAGATGCCACGTAACTCTTGATTCTTAGGCAATTCCAGCAACATGAAATACTTCATGCACAGTGATTCTGAGTTTCACAATTACACAATGTTGAGTAGCATGATTCATTAGACTTTTAGCTGATTGTTTATTCGTTTAACACCTTGATTATACTTTCAACATGAAGCTGAAGCAGGTATGGCCATGGGTTTGTGGTGGCTTCGTTAGTACATGACTATTCAGTTTTAGATTTCATGTTGACACATGTTATGAATTTACCATTATTATGGTATACAATGGTATACTAAAGAAAATATCATTAATGATTCATTGGTTGATTTCTACTAATTATTATACTCACACCCTACTCTAGAATTTCATTATGCTTGTAGATTCAATGAGAAATTTAAAAAAGGGTATGGAATAGGTAACATGGTATTGATTGGAAGAGTGTATATATTTTGGTGTGCTTAGATGGACACCAAAAGTACCTTTATTTTATCATTATTTCTTAATCTACTTTATTTACCCTTGATAGGCTTTCCACTGATAAGATTACCTTTTATTTAATTTTAATTTCTTTAATTTTTTTATGTAGGTTAACGTGAATGATTTATTATGTTAGTTATCGTTTATTTTTAATCCCATGACATGATACTATTGGTATTTTACCCCCATTGTCAGACTCAAACCCTCTGTTTTAGTCAGAATCCTCTTGCATATGGACCTGCGCACATTAGGTAATGTGGTGCTCCAGATCAAACATAGTAGTTCGTGTCTAGATGTCACAAAATGATATCATATATCAAGAATAAGTAACATTATTCCCATATTACCTTGGATTGGGAATGAGTAGACATATGTTATGATTATTGGAACTCACATAGGGGAATGATGACAATGATTATCCATAACTATATAGTGGACCTCTAAGTTGTCATAAATTGAAAATTTATATTTGTTTTTACTACTAATTATGCTACCCTTGGGTGATTCACATGATTCTAATATATAATTCACGATATTTTAGGTGTATTCAAGAATCGTTAATTGGAAAATTGATCACGTGCCATATTTATACATTCTTTCATTTTATATCATTCCATTAATTAAATAGATGTATTATTTCAATCATTTTCAGATAGATTCTATTTGTGTAATATATCTACGTTTTATTCTATTATGATATATCATTATTTTTATTATTTAGATGAAATGATCATTTTGCTGGGATATTATATATATATGAATAGTGTGACTAACAAGCATAAAGATAGGAAAATGATATTTAAATGAGTTTTATACAATTTTTTAATGATATACCCCTAGGAAAACCTATATTTACCCCATATACAAGTTAATAGAATCCTTCTGTGGTCCCACAGACAGATTACGGTATATAATAACAACTCTATTTCTTTTTCAAAGTGTTTCCTTCATATTATAGGAGATTTCACCGCAATATAGTCATATGGGATTGAATGGAAGAAAGAAAAAGTAAATTAATTGGGGAGTATGTTTATGACTTATCATATTATTTGTAGAATAATTGTTTTTATATTTCTATTTGACCCCCTAAATGGTTTTTTCAACTGATTCCCATCAATTATAAGTCTTTCACTTAGTGTGTGAGCATGGAAAATGAGTTTAGAACGGTCAAACATTCCCACACCTCAACTCCATCATTCTTAATCTATCTAGGGCACAGGAGTCCCATAGGTTGTTTGGTAGTGGGTCGAATATTTTATGTAACTTTGAAATAATAGATACTCTAAAATTTTGGTATGTTAAGATAGAAAAATATAAGGAAGTTTTACCATACCATTTTGATACCCTATATCATATAAATCTATTTAAAATGAAGTAGATCAAGGTTATGAAGAATGGATTGTAGATAAAGGGATAGATTAGGAAGATTACTTCACCATGGGGATCCCCTATATTATTTCCAGGAATCTTGTAATTAGTCATCAACTATCTATTGATTATTTGAATATAAATTAAGTAATGTTAAATAACAAAAATCCATTTCCTATGATCAATGATCTTTTCGATCTACTATGGGGAGCCTTGTGGTTCTCCAAAATTGATCATTGATCAGGATATCATCAGTTGTGTGTTATAAAGGATGAAATATTAAAGATGGAATTTCAGAGTTGGAATGGATTGTGTGAGGATTTGTTAAAGTTGTTTTACTTATGAATAAGCTGACAATGTTCATAGCCCTCATGAATATGCTATTCCCACCAAAACTATAATCATTATTCATTATATTCTTCATTTGGAACCTAATCAACTGGTTGACACTATAGTAACATGGTTGGCACCATGACATAGTTTTTAGTATTCTTAGAGAACGCATTATTTACAACATTTTTTTGAAGAGTGACATGAATTTTTTTATATGTGAAGTTATTAGGACATGTGTTGTGTTGTACAAATATATATTTATACCTTGATAACGTTTAGGTAGTCATATCCTATATATTTCCCCATAATTTTTTTTGATATTTGGGAATTTATGGGTTTAATAGGATAATATAAATGGTTTACCTAGGACTTCTCTTGGATATCAGTACCCAAGAGATCATTGAAAAAATGGAAGTGATTTTCTAGTTTTTAGACCAATGTGAAAATATGTTCTTTGAAATAAATGTAAGGTTTACAAAATCTCTACAACTAAAACTCCATGATCATTGGAATAGTAATGAACTATACTGTGATTTATTAGGAGTTGGTCTGGGAGTGGTTTGGATAGAAAAAGAGCAGGTAGTAGCCTATAGGTCTTATCAACTATGATTCTATTAGTGGATATACAGTACACGTGTCTTAGAGATGTAATCCATTGTCTGTTCATCAATTTTTAGGAGACACTATCTATTCCATGGTGTATTTATTTTATATATTGGTGCCAATAATCTTCTCTATATATTCAAAAAAGGGGACCTAAACCTGTGATAGGAGAGCTAGGTTGAGTATCTATGGACATTCATCCTTGAGATGATGTATGCAACTGAAAAAGGGTAACGTCATTTCAAATAATCTTATCAACAGGACGTAAGTTCATAATGAGCATGACAAGAGGCCTATAAAGTAGTAGTGCTTATTTATGAGCATATTGGGTGACCAATGGATGGGTACTTTATAGGATTAGGGATCAATGACGTTTTACCCTTTATAGATCACATACTCACTTGTTGATCTGGTAAAGAGATGATAAGAGTTTTACCTATAGCGTGTTGTTATGAGATAATAGTCGTCTGGTAGAGATATGATGGCCAAATGGTTGATCGATAGTGGTTATATGATAGTGGTACAATGGTGATTCATATTCTCTTTTTCCATCATAGAGGTGATGATGAAGGAATACAATACCTCTAGATGGGAAGTGAATCCTAATGTGAACATATTGTATCATGAATTCATATGGTAGTTTTGGTGACTAGTGATGAAGAGAGATAATGTTATTTTTGTCTCCCAATGCCTCAGATGTTAGAGGGTGGAGACAAAGAACCATCATCTAGGTGGGTTTTTATAACATTTTTTTTGACATATGTGGGAGTGGCAGGATTTCATGATGAAATACTTGATGTTTTTACCTAGAAAATTATTGATTTGTGATGCATTCTTGGTGATTTTATATGAGGTAAATATGTCTTCATGATTCTTAATTATTAGAGGGACTTACTCAGGGAGGGATCTGAGAGATATTTATATCTGAATGGTTTTATTCATTCATGTAGTTCCCTTTATCATTGTTTAAGATTAATTTTCATGTCTTATGTGTCTATTTTTACTGGGTTTGAGAATATCAATAGATATACTTAATATTGAACATGGAATACTATCATCATAACGAAGGATCATCTGAGTAGACTATACAAATGTTTAAGGATATGTTTCAAGCATATATGAAAGAAATTTTTTGAGTGTGGGACAATTAACTATCCTTTATTTATTTTCGATTCAATAACGATTAACAGAAATATATTCATATGAAACCTTATGAGGCACATTATTAGAGACCATGTTGATCATTTATTGATGAAATGAGGTAGCTGAGGGAGTGGTTATGGGATCAGGTTGGTTCAATAGGCCATTGATATAGTGGATATAATTGTGATTATGTTTATAACTACATATACAAGACAAATGTATTATACCGGCCATATGAGGATAACAATGGTGTTGGTTGTGGGTGATTCAGTTTTATAGTGAGTGAATCCTCGGTTTAGGTGGAAACATATGAGGAAGCATGCCAAGCTATATACTTATTTTGTTGGACTCTTTATGATCATCAAACGAGTGGGGAAATTGTAATACCATTTCAGCATTTCTTAATGATATTGAGGCATGCATGATGTGTTTGATGTTTCACAACTTTAGAGGTACATGCCCGATCATACACATGTTATATATTTTGGTGATGTTCAGTTGGAACCTAATGCCTCTTATGAAGAGTGTATAATGTAGATGGTATACTAGTATAAGAATATCCTCCTACGAAAATGATACAACAATTAAGGATTTCCGAGAAGCATGTCCAGATTTTAGAGGAGATTTCCAATTGTGATTCTTGTGTTTAACCTCAGCAGCCTAAAATGTTCAATAGATACTGCTAGTGATACATCACATGGATGGGAAGTTGATAGAAGGTGATAATTCCAACACTCCAAATTTTTTAACTCAACATCAACAATCATATGTAAAAGTTTATGATAATTTCTATGCAAAAATATAGTTTTTAAATAAAATAATAATAAATAGAACAAGGGACTTGTGTATGGGTAAAATCTCATATGACACCATAAACTATGATATTGAATATTTTTGGGGCCTAACGCTGAGTTAGTTCTTGATTCCGATCCCAGTAGATCCTCGACATATAATAATTAATGATATGAAATATATTACATTACATGCATGTGAATTATTCAAAATAACTAAATATCTCAAAAATTATGCATCATATTTTGGAAGTCTAGTGAATATCATCCAAAAAGATGATCATTTTCTTAGATATATTTTATTCAATCCTAAGTCAAACCAATTAAACTTACATTCATGATCCATGATAAAATCTCATTAATACCATTAAAATAAAGTGAGGTATTATTTTTATGTAGCCATCAAATCATTATAATTATATCTCAATTTGAATAAATTTTACTATCGTATGAAAAATATATATTAGAAATTATATCGCAAGGAAAATAATCTTCAATTCATCACATTTAATTGTGTCAATCTTTTAACTTTTCAAATATTATTAACCATTGAACATCACTACTCTGGATCACCTTAAAAATTATAAATAACAACTGTCCTATTGATGATAAAAAAACCCACGACGTTTAATATCTTCTCCAAAGTATTAATCTAAGGGTTTTTACTCATATAATTTTAAACATTCAACATAATCCTTTATGGTAAATAAAATTTCACTCTATCATGGATACCACATTAATTTATTGTCAATTTCATCTGAGCCACCAAAACAACCAATTTAACAAGTCAAATTTAAATAATTTTGGGTTGTTAGTTTAGGAGAATATTTTCTTCTGGTTCCACGCTACTACAGATTTTACATTTCCTATATGCGAACGATTTTAAAGAAACATTCATTAGAAAAAGAAACATGGGTTTCATCAAATATTTTACAATGATAACTGGACTGGACAGAGGTCGTCATGGACCTCAAAATTATATTTATACACCTATACTAGTTTATTAGTGAAGGATCGAACCACAAAGAAGGCAAGTGAGTAAATTGTAAGGTTTAATTTTTAATAAACTCCACTATTGTCAGCAGTGACGTGAGTGTGCATTTTTTAGTTGTTTTTTACGTTACAAATTTTTTTTAAGCAGTAATGAACATGAATGATAATTTTATCTTTATTAATATGAAGAATTAAACACCAAAAAGTACATGTGATAACTAAATTTGACTGAAAAAGTAAACATAAGTGTTGATAGTTGATCAAATGGGATGCTTCAGAGAATTGAAAACTATAGGTTATAAAAATGATACATCATTATATTGAATTCACACCTTAATAATTAGTTGTTAATTCTTTTTCACCAGAAGAAATAGCACATTGTATAACATTTCTCAAATTTCGCCACAACAAAAACCACATACAGCTATTCGATCTTAAGATGTCAATAGAAAGCTATCTTGCTGATAGTTTCTGTAGATTGAATTCCCATTTATAAAAGAAAAACATAAAGGATCAATCTCATCGAAAGAACATTGATGCCGAAATTATATTCATTTAGGTGAAAATTGAATTTAGGTTGAGAACCAGAATCAATCTATCCAAAAGAATTTGTTTCTTATTAAAAATAGTGATAATGAATAGAAGAAGGTATGAACCATTATTCATTCAAATTTCTAGAACATGAATTTAGGCGATGATCATTTTCAATTAAGAAGAAACAAATACAATGTAAAAATAATATAATAGATGTAGAAGAATCCTTACACTATGATTGAACATTATGAATTGTTGTGTTGCTCCTACGACATCAAGTCATTGGTACTACTCCACCATCTCTCGGGAGTCTTCGCTGTAAAAATGATATGTTCATGGAATGAATGAGCCTCGATCTGCACTCGGATGGATGTGATCATAAAATAAAAATGAGAGGGTCGGCTCTGATCTTTAGTGGTTTGTTTATTCGAGTGAATGAGTGTCTACCCCAAATTCTACTGCATCATTATTTTTATACCCTCCATCATCTACTGCATGTCACCGACCACATCCACCGACATCAAAAGTCCCTCAGTTGTGTACCACACATGTGTGTTTTATCACGACATGCATGCCACACTAATTTTTATTATGTAACTTACTCCCCCTGAGTTAGTTAAGTGAATGTGGCTAGAATCTCACTCCCCGTATGATCCTGCAAAAAACAAAATAAATAAAAATAAAATAAATAATATATTATAGTTATTTTAATTTTAAATAAAAATTTTAATTCAAGATAATTTAAATATATTTAAACTAATAATTATTATTACTAGAATAACTATTAATATTATAGTTATTAATTAACTATTAATTTATTAATAATTTTTTTTGTATTTAATTTTTTATTAACTAAATTATACAATTAGTGTATTTATTTTTAATAATTAGATTGTATAATTTAATTATATTCTTAAATTAGATCCAAATAAATTACATTATTAATTTAGTTATTATATTTATTTTGTTGTAATTAATTTATAATAAAAGTGTTAATTAATTTATTTATGTTAATAATTAATTTTATTTGTAAATTATTATTGTTTATAATTTAATAATTTTTTTTGGTTTTTCTTATTTTTTTTTATAACATATCTATTTATTAATATTATAATTGATAAAAATTATAAATTTTGTAAATTATATTATATTTATTTGTTTAGTTTAATTATAATTAATTTTTTTCCACCTCCCTCAAATATCAGCGCATATGGGGGAGGGTTAGTCTTCTTCATCAGCAATGAGAAGAGGCGGTGAGGCTTGACTTCCTTGTAGAGCCCCGGTGGTGTGGCATCCTTCAGGTGGGACAACTACTCCTTCATCTACAACAACCTTATGTACATATTTATGGCTTAACTCCCTTCTCTTCGTAAAATGATGAGATGTGTTTTTCTAAACAAATTATGGAAAAACCCTCTTCAAAAACATCAGGAGGTGGAAGCTACTACATATTATGCACGGATTCAAATAGATATTGGTGTCTATCGGAAATAGGTTTATAATATGATCACGATGGTGACTTCATCGATGCAACAACACCACTCAAAGAAGGGGCTAGGCATGATCAGGTTGCTTGATTTCCTCTCCTTAGCATGGTGAAGCTTCAATATATTTCAAGATACAGGTCCAAATCTGAGTGGTCGATTAGTTATTTTCACATAAAATGAGGGGGGGGGGGGGGTGGACACATCATCAGTGAACACTTTACAAGCATTGGCGGTGAGATACATTTAGTCGCGGGATCCTCCTCAATCAAGGCTCGATTTATCACAAATGACTGATTAAGGTTGTTTTTATTCAAATTGTATTACATTATTCATTTGAAACTGGTTTGGAAAACATTTTCGAACTATTTTCATTTTTTTGTTCTATTGTGGATTTTGCTACGATGGTGGAAAAGGTGAAGGGAAATGGTGTCAAGTGTGGTACCGGAAAGAGATATAGGGGAAACGGTGAAATAAAGTGAGACACCATAAAAGAGGAACAATGATAAGGCTCTAAACTTTGTATGGTATAATCATGAATGATTTTAGTTCTCCCTATATAAATTCTTGAATTATCATAACCCTCTCTCCTAATCTCATCAAGTTCACTTAGCTCAAGTAACCTCCCATCACCAGAAGTCTTATAATAAAAATTCATATTTTAACCGCTGAATAAGACTTATGTTGCCACTGTACAGGAAAACGACATCATTTCCCAAACAACATCCTATAAGGAGACATACCTTTTGGGGTCTTGAAAGAAGTTCTATATGCCCATAATGCTTCATCTAATTTAAGAGATCTGTAAGTCCCAGAGTTTGACACAGTTTTCTTGTTTCAGTTCCCAATTGTAAATTTCCACCTGTCCACTAAAATATGGATGATAATGAGTTCCAGTTTTATGAACACAACCATATTTATTCATAAAATATTTAAATTTATAGTTCTTAAAATGTGCTCCATTATATGTGATAAAATTTATAAGGACCCCAAATATTGTAAAGATATTCTTCATCACCAATTTTATTATAGATTTTTCTTGATTATTGGGAAATGCAACTGCCTCAACCCATTTCGAAACATAGTCTACTGTAGTAAGTATATACTCATTCCCATGAGATGATGGAAATGGACCAATGAAATTTAAACCCCAGAAATCAAAAATTTCAACATCCAAAATTCCGTTTTGGGGTAAGTGTTTCTTCCTACCCTCATTTCCTCGCCTCTGAAATCTATCACAACCAACCAAAAATCTCTTAGAATCCTTCAAGAGTTTAGGCCAATAGAAACTTTAATGTAAGACTTTATGAGTTGTTCGCCCACCACCATGGTGACCTCCCCATGTTGAAGAATGGAAATTCTCTAAGACAGGCAATATCTCTTCCTCAAGTATAAATCTCCTAATAAAACTAACAGTACATATCCTAAACAATAAAGGATCATGTAACACCCCGAGCTTCCATGATATTCCTCTCTTTCAATAATGCAATAGCTTGCATTGTATGCAAGTTCGAGTTCTAACACACCGCGACTAATCAAAATAGCCATTATGAATAGTAATACCCACCTTTTGAAATTATATATATTTTATATTTCAAAAAGGACCTCATTTTTGGATTTGGAATGTTGAAATTAGCCTATGTTGAATTTTTTGTAATTTTCATAGAACTTCCAAATTTTTATAAATAGTGAAAAATACTTAAAAAAACTTTTTTAATAAAAATAATTTATATTGATAAATTATACTATTTAGTGTTTTTAAAGTATAATTAGAATATATTTTTACCATTTTATCCAATGGCGGTCATTAGAATTAATTTAACATTGAAATTGGGCATGAACAATTGTCAATCTTTTGATATAAATTGTTTCTTAAAAACACGCTATTTGTTGTGACAGCGGGAATTAATTATAAAATTAATTAATGCAACTTATATGTTTGGAATTTTTTAAAATAGACAGAATTTTTGAAATCGGAATATCAAATATAGCCTAGGGTGAATTTTTGGGATTTTTCTGAAAAACTTCAATTTTTGATGAATAGTAAAACCACTAAGTGGTACTTATAAAAACTGATTTTTCGTTTAAATGAAAATTTACCACTTCTGTGTTTTGAATTTCCAAAATCTGACATATATGGTTTTCATTAAGAAGTAAAATGTGGTTCAATGAGATTAAAATAATTTTTGGTGAATATTAACTTTTAAGTTCTTAATCGCGATAAGAGGTAATTAGTGTAGTTTAAGGTAAAAATAATGTTTTAATAATATGAGATGAGAATGACACATGTCCTACCCTCATTGGATGTGCCATGGACGAACAAGAAAATCCATGGGTCAACTTGGGGACCCCATGGAACCACTTTATTTGGAAAATGACATAAATACCTTTTATTTAATGTTAAAGTAAAAAAATGACACAAACATGAAATGTTTTACTAAAAAAAATTTTAAATGGGGTTATACAAGTCATATTTTTGACTATAAATAGTAATTGGAAAGATAAAACGATTTCCTACATTATATTATTATTTTTTATAATTTTTAGACGATAAATAAATTAATTAATTTATGACATCATGATGATGCAGCGATGACCTCATTATTTAACGATTTAAATAAAATGAGAAGATAATGTAAAATCCAAGGCTTAAACTTGTCCAAACCCTATTGGATGGGTATATTTCGAACCCTTATCATCTTATACTCTAATTATATAATTGTGGGACCTTTGGAATCCGAAACTCATTGTGTAATAAAGTAATATTTCATTACTTTCCAAGAGTGCCCCTCCTCTCCACTTATAAAAGGCCCCCACCACTCCCACCTTATTCACACTTTCAAGCCATTTGGCTCAGCCAACCTCTGCCCAAATACTCTCCCAACTTCCCTCTATTACTCCTAGAAGTCTCACTTTGAGAAGAACTCTTCCCAAGGAATCCTTTGGCTCAAATAAAAAAGAGTTACACGATTTTTAGGTAATGTCTTCTCTAATGTTGTTTTTTTATTTTGCTTCTCCAACCCCTTAAACTCATTTTATTCATTTATTTTGTAACAAAAATAGTATCCTAAATATACTAGGATGTTTTTATGATAAGTATTTGGTTTACACTTACACACACCTTCGTCTAATGGTTCAAGAACCTACAGTTTCTATGGGTGGTGAAATACTGCCTCACGAAACGATGATTTTTCAATATTCTTTTAACACCTCTAATGGTGGCCATTTTGATGACACTATATTCATATATGATATATATATATTATGTTTATGTTTTCCTTATGATTCTGTATTTCTCATTTATGGCATACTTTATGATTTCCATTATGGGTAAACGCGATAATTTCATTTTAGGAACTGCGGACTACCGCCCCCTCAAAGTGATGTGAATCGTTAATGCCATATATGGGATGTATAAAGGATGGATTAAATGATATTATATGTGATATTATAATGGAAATATATTATACCTTTATATAATTATGATTTCATTCCATTAAATACGAAATATAAATGAAAGTAGCGTTCATGCGTATGTACGGCTTACCGTCTCCATGAACGGTGCATTTCATTTCTTACCTATAAATGTTACGTAATATTATTAATGAATGTATATACTTGATATATATGATATATATGACATCTAAATAATGAATATAATTATGGAGATAATGGATATTCTACCACATAAACAACTTGTAATTATAAGAAGTTTATTTTTGACTCAAGTACCTAAGATCGTCAAAACGACCGTTATTAACATAAATAATTACATAATGTTCATGACATGCTAATAAGTGATATAAAAGGAATAATGAACTTGAAAAAGGTTCTTAAAAAGGTAGATATTAACTCTAGTTTATTATTCAGAAGATCAAAGAACGGTCGAGACAAGTCAGACACGAGGTAAGGGAACTTCTTAACCCAATTTCTATTCTTTGGGTTAATCTCCTACATTCAAATTATGTCATGATATTATTATGTCCTATCTTGTATTTGTACTTTATTTATGTGTACTTATAGTGAATACACATGATATTTTTACTTAATTTTAAAAAATTATCTTTTTAAGGACTTCGTCTCAATCTCCTTTCATTGAGGCATATTTGGTTTTATACACAACTTTCTTTTATACGGTGTATAAACCCCTTTGACTTTTACGTTTATTCAAAGAAATATTTTTTATACAAAGCGTTTTACTAAACGACAAAAAGGGAATGTTTTTCATTCCGTACTTATGTGGCGACAACGACTTCTCCGCCTCCGTGACCATTGTTTGAGTTTCAGCTTCCTCTACAAGCCATCACTTTTTTAATGAAAAATAAATAAAAAGTTTTAGCTTTCTTTTATTTTGGTATTGAAAATGGTTTTGAAAGCATTTTTATTATGTCAATGTGTTGAATTGATATCATGGGATTGAAATGTGGAAATGTTATGTTTCCTTTATGCATGTTTTATGTGATACGATTATGTTATGGTTTATGATATGTTTAAACCTATTCATATGAGGAATGCATTGGACTTAATAAGTGAAGGGTGGAGCCTGCTATAGCTCCTCGATGAATCGGTAGGTCTTATGAGACAAACTAGTGTCTTGGCATGAGGACTTGACAAAATCTTATTTGTGGTCTTGGCACGAGGCCTTGGCTACGTGGTTATGATAGTCTGGAATTATGCATTCCATCATTATGAATGTAGTTATTGATATTTCATGTGATTATTCGACTAGTAGAATATCCATGTGAGTAAGTAAATGGCATTATTTCAGTTTACTTTTTCCATATTATGCTAAAGTTCATGTTTAAAAGGATTTTTTTTAGTTATACATTGCCTTAAATGTTAATGTTTATTTATGAAAGCTTCCGCTATTTTGTTATCCTTACAGAGCATCTGAGCTCACCCCTTTCAATGTTTTAATATTTTCCAGGATGTGAAGAAGTATTTTATGAATGACCTGCATGGATAGTCCGAAGAGGATATGAGTGTGGACTATGCAGACTTTTTTATTGTAGTTTTTTCACTTTCTGATGTAATTTAACGTTTATGAATTTATCTAGTGTTTCCAAAGCTACTAAAATAATCAGTCTTTAGAGACTTGATCTTTTGTGATCATGCCAATGTTACGAAGTAATGCACCGACTCTGGGTAGTTGGGGTCATGGCGTTACAGATCATCCCAACAATAGTATTTAAGATCAGAAATTAATTTCTTTCTTTAGTTATAGGACATATTTTTTGGAAGGACACCTGCTTCCAGGAAGTTGTAAAAATTTTCAAACCAAGCAGATTTCTTGATTGACATAGTGAGCAGATTTTCTTGAGAAAAGGTAGAGTTTATCTCCCGAAGATCATCAGAACGGGATTGAGAAAAAAGAATCCCAGATAAGTAGTTATAAATGTATATTTGAGCGCCATGCTTATCCCTAATCTCTAGATCAAACTCTTGTAATAATAGAATCCATCAAATCAGACTAGGTTTAGTTTCTTTCTTAAACAAAAAAAATCAGTAAGAAGAATGATATGTGAAAATTATAAATTTTGAACCTAAACAATAGAGTCTAAACTTCTCTAGAGAAAACACAATAGCTTGCAATTCTTTTCCAGTGGTGAATAATTCATTTGGTCATTATATAATAGTCTACTAGCATAATACATCACATGTAGCTTCATATCCTTCCTATGTCCAAGGAAAGAACCTACAGACATGTCACTAGAATCACACATAAGTTCAAAAGATAGTTTCCAGTCAGATGCAGTAATGATAGATGATGTAGTAAGTTTCTATTTTAGAATATTAAATAATTGCAAATAGTTTTCATCAAATTTTAAAGGTGCATCCTTGACTAGAAATGAACCTAAGGGCTTAGTTATTTTGGAAAAATCTTTTATGAATATCTGGTAGAAACCAACATTCCCTAAGAATCTTTTTACACCTTTGACATTTACAAGAGGTGGCCATTTTTGAATAACATCAATCTTAGTAGTATCAACGTCTAGACCTATCTCTCAAATATAACCATGAAATGACATTTCTCCATATTAAAAAAAGGTTGGTTTCAATGCATCTCTCGAAGAAAAATTCTAGATTACCAAGACAAGTATAAAAAGTAATACCCACAATGGGAAAATCATCCATAAATACCTCAATAATTATCTCAATCATATCTGAAAGATATCCATCCTAATCCTTCGAAAGGTGGCAGGATCTCCACACAACCCAAAGGGAATCCACCTATAGGCAAATGTTCCAAAGGGGCATGTGGATGTGGCCTTTTCTTGATCCTCTAGATCAACAAGAATCTAGTTGTAACTAGAATACCCTTCCCGAAAATAGAAAAACCCATTGCCAGCTAGCCTCTCAAACATTTGATCCAATATGGGAATTAGAAAATGGTCCTTCCTAGTGGATGAATTAATATACCTATAATCCATAGAGACTCTCAATTTTGTGGCTTTTATATCTTAGAATAATTCATTATTTTCATTTTTACCTACAGTGAAACCTCCCTTTGGGGGGAAAACCTAGATAGGGCTGACCTAAGAACTATTAGAAATGAGATATATCATTCTAGTGTATCAATTTAATCACTTATTCTCTCACAAATTCTTTTATATTTGGATTCAATATTCTTTTACATTCTACCCTAGGATTATGATCATGATTCATAGCTATTTTATGCATACAGAATCAGTGAATAATACTCTAGATATCAGTTATTGTCCAGCCTATGGAAGATTCAAACATCTTAGAAACCCTCAACAGTCTTTCTTCTTGGTTTTCATTGAGTTCAGTAGAAATTATTACAGGAAAAGTGGAGTTCTCACCTAGGAATTTATATTTAAGATGAGAAATAATTGGTTTTAGCTCATGATTTGGTGGGTCTACACTAGAAGGATGAATCTTAGGCATGTGAGGACCAATATCTTCAACGAACCTCTTATAGGGAGTATTAAATGATGAATGATTTTTAATTACATGTTCATATTCAGAAGTAATAGTGCTACTATCCAAAGTGGGTAGTACACAGTCCCATCTTTCCATATCATAATTCAATAAATTTATCAGAGAAAAATCATCTAGTTGTATTATATGTTCTCCCTAAATTTCATTAATGTGTTCAAAAACGGTGGTGATAATAGAAAAACCCTCAAATTCACTCAAAAAGATCCTAAGATCAGGTGGACTCTTCTACAGCAGAAACTAGACAGTTTTCCAATTCTGAAGAAATTTCAAGTTTTGGAGTATGAGCAGATTTTTAAATTTCTAAAACAGATTTAACATGATTTTCAACTTCACAAATATTTTCTTCAACATAAGATTTATTTTCAGATTTTTTAGTAATTTTAGTTGAGTTCACATCTACTAAGGACTTTACAATAAAACAGTTTTTAGAAAAAGTTGTACGTTCAATATTTGTAAACACATTGAACTCTTCTTGTTGTTCTTCAATTATGAAAATATGGTGACACTTAGATACATCAATAATAGCACCACATGTTTCCATGAAGGGACTACCCCAGGTGATGGGAACCTTTTGATAACACTCCATATCCATGATTAAAATTTCAGAAGGAAAAAATAGCTTCCCAATCCCAACTAGAAAATCATCTACCCTACCCATAGGATGACTAAATGATCTATCAGCTAACATTAGTATGACTATGGTGGGTTGAAGGTCACCTAACCTCAACTGTATAAATAGTGAGTACGGGATAAGATTAATGCTAGAACCTAAATCACATAAACAATTTATTTGATCAGAGTTTCCTAGTGTGCAAGGTATGACAAAACTACCTAGTCTGTCAGTTTGGGTGGGATTTTCAATTAGAGTAAAGCACTTCACTACTCAGTGAGTCTATAAGTAGCAAATACTTCTTGAGTTTTTTTGTTAGAAACAATTTTCTATAAATATTTCATGTAAGATGGGATTTGAATTAATGATTTTATGAAAGTAATGTTCAATTTATGTTTATAAAGGAGGCCATGGAACTGAATAAGTTCTGCCCAAGTGTTACTTTGAGGGTTCAACTTCTCAAGAATGGGATGGGTGAGGTAATGTTTTCCAGAATAGTGGGTATATCCCTCACCACTTCCTCAAATTTTTCTTTTCCTTTATTATTTTTATTCTTAGTTGAAGTTTCAATAAGAATTTTAGGAGAAAAAAAATCAGATTTATATCATTTTCAAGACTTTTTGTGAATTTCCATCATGTGTGAAAAGCAGATTTTTATTTCCAGATTGAAGAAGATTTTCATTTTGGTCATTTTCAATGAGTTTTTTTAGCAACAGTTTGGGTATTAATCCCACTTCTAGTTAAAACAGCCATGGAATTCTCCCTAGGGTTTAGTTAAGTGGAACATGGAAGTATACCTTTTTCCCTAGATGAAAAATCTATAGAAAGTTGTTCATGTTCTGTTTCCATATTCTACATTCTAACATCAGTTTGCATTTTATCATACCTATATTGATTTTGATGTTTCTTCAGTTGAGTCATGTATATTTCTTCTTGAGAGTTTATTGTGTTCAAAATTAGATCAAACTTAGAAGACATTTGGTTATCATTTTTCCTTGTACATTTGAAGACTCACCCCTTTATTGATTCTAGAAATTTTGTCTTGGTTTATTAGAATAATTATGGGTAGTGGATTGTTTACTTAATCCTTGATCATTCCACGATATATTTGGATGGTTCCTATAGCCATGGATGTAATTATTTGAAAAAGTATCTTCCTTAAGAGGCATCTTTGGACCATGGTTAATAATGATTTAATTTTCGTGTTTTTGGGATGGAATATCAAAATTAGGACAAAAGTTTTTAGTATTCCCAAACATACCACACTGGACACACCATTCCCATAAATATTGGTAGGTATTTTGTAATTCTAGTTTTCTAAGAGTTTCTTTAGAATTTTGGTTCATTAAGGATTGAAGTTGGTTGGTGATATCATCAAGTTGAGTTTTAGTTTCATTCATTGAACCAGTGTTTGGGTTAATATTCCTACTGAGTCTTTCCCTTCTTGAATTTTTTTCTTGTGAGTTCAGTGCAAGATTATTAAATATTTTTCTATGTTTTTTATCTGTCTTATCATTATAATTACTCCCATTAGATTGATCATATAGATTCAATCTAGAGGAGGAAATCCCTTCTTAGAAAGTATCCATAAGAAGGTGAGATGGGAGTTGATAATGGGGACACTACCTATGAAGATACCTGAGTAAATCCCTGGCTTCATGAAAAGATTCTTTATCCTCTTGATAAAAACTAGGTATCTTTGTTCTATGTTCACCTTTATGTCTTTGAGGATAAAATTTCAAAATGAAAGAGTTATACAATTTATCACAGTTTTTGAATATGTTCTCATCTAGACTCAGAAACCAATTCCTATCATTCCCTTTAAAGAAAAAGAGAAAGAATGTCATTTGACGTTCACTTTTTTTGAGTCATATAAGAGGTAATTACTGCATAGTGTTGTAAAAGTCTCTTATACAGGCAAGGGAGTCCTCATTAGTGAGTCCATTAAAAGCAGGTGATGGAGAAATGTGTGATTGTTTCAATTCAGAGTTTCTGGCTATAAGGGATAGTCTAATGGATGATGGATTGATTGAAAATTGAGGGAGTTGGAACTCCATCATCCTAGGCCTTTCATTTTCATCTAATATTTATGGTTGGTGTTGAATGATATTATTCCAAGCTCTATTATCTATGTTTTCCATTTTAGTTTTGTTCTTCTTTTTTAGAGTAGATAGAGGTTTTTCTAATTTAGGGTTCATGGGCTCTAATCTAGCACCATAATTTCTTTTCCTCAAACAAATAGAAATATGAAAAATCTCAATAGTAACAATTTAACAGGAAGTGAAGCAAGTTTTTTTTATTTTCAATTTTTCAATTTTTGTTAAAAAAATTTACCTATGTTTTTTAGTGTTTTTTTAGAGTAATGGATAATGACTTCCTCGACAACGATACTAAATTTTGGATAGGCCGGAGGACGTCAGGGCCCTCAAAATGTTATTTATAAACCTAGACTAGTATAGTAGTGATGGGTCAAACCAAAGAGATGGAAGGTGAGTGAATTCTAATGTTTTATTTTTAATAAACTCCATTGTTGTTAGCACTAAAGCAAGTGTGAATTTTTAGATGTTTTTAATTTACAATTTTATTATTTTTTATTAATAATTAATGAACAAGACTGAGAATTTTCAATTTACTAATCTGAATAATGAAACAAAAAAAAGTAAAAGTGCAAAATAAAGTTGACTAAAAAATTAAACAGAAGTGTTGATAGTAGATAAATGGTATGCCTAAGATAATTTAAAAGTACTCGTTATAAAAATGGTTCATTATTAGATTGAATTCACACCTTAAAATTTAGCTACTAATTCTTCCATGCTAGAAGAAATAATATTCTGTATAATAGTTCTCAAAGCTTGACACAACAAAAACCACATACAGTTATTTGATCTTAAGATGTAAATGGAATTATATCTCACTGATAGGTTCTGTAGATTGAATTTATAGTTATAAAAGATAAACATCAATGATCATTGTCACTGAATGATCATTGATTTTGAAAATAGATGCATTCAGGTGAAAATTGAATTTATGATGAGAACGAGAATCAATCTCTCCAAAATGATCTTTTTCTTAATAAAATGAGAGATAATGAAATGAAGAAGGTATAAACCACTAGTCATTCAAATTTCCCAAACAATAATTCAAGAGAAGATCATTTTCTATTCAGAAGAAGAAAATACAATGTAAAAATAAAAGAACAGAGGTAGAAGAATCCTTCCTCTCTGAATGAACATCATGAATTGCTGCACTTATCTGGCCACTTCAAGTTCTTTTTACTGCCCCGCCATCTCTTGGGAGTCTTTGCTGTCAAAAGGATCTGTTCGTGGAATGAATGAGCCTTGATCGGATCTCGAATGTATGTGATCGTAGAATGAAAATATGAGATTAGGCTCTACTCTCCAGTGGTTTTTTGATTTGAATGAATGAGAGTCTCCCCTGAATTCTGTTACAACTCTATTTTTATACTCTCGGTTATCTATTGCATGTCACCGACCACTTCCACTGACTTCAAAAGTCCCACAGTTGTGTACTGCACAAGCATGTTTTTCACAACAGGAATGTCACACTATTTTTTCTCACGTAACTAACTCCCGCTAAGTTAGTTAATTGTATTGGATTGAATCTCACTTCCTGTATGAACCTGAAATAAAAAAAATAAAGAGAAAGAAAATAAATAATATATTATAGTTATTGTAATGTTAAATTTAGAAGTTAATTCATGTTAATTTAAATATACATAAATCGATAATTAGTAATATTAGAATTAGTATTGATTTTATAGTTATTAATTTATTATTAATTAATTAATAAAATTTAAAATCATTTATTTTATTAATAACTAAATTATACAATTACTGTTAGTATTAATAATAATTAAATAGTATAACTTAATTAGATTCTTAAATTAGATTCAAGTAAATTACTTCATTAATTTATTTATTATATTTAATTTATTTTAATTAATTTATAATTGATGTTTGGATAAATTTATTTAAATTAATAATTAATTTTATTTTTAAATTATTGTTGTTTATAATTTAATAAATTCTTATTATATTGACTTATATTTTATTTTATAACATGTCTATTTATTAATATTTGAATTTTTAAAAATTATAAGTTTTATAAATTAAATTATATTTATTTGTATACTTTAATTTTAATTAATTTTATATTTCCTCCTCCCCAAAATATCGGTGCACAGTGGGGAGGGTTAGACATCTTCTTCAGCAAAGAGAATCGGCATCGAGTCTGGGCTTCCTTCCAAAGCCCCAGTGGTGTGGCATCCTTTAGGCATGACACATACTATTTTATCTACAACAACCTTTTCCAGATCCTCCTGGCTCGAACCCCTTCTCTCCAAACAATGATGAGATGTGTTTTTCTAAACAAATGATGTGAATAACCTATTTAAAAACATTAGGAGTTGGAATCAACTACATATTATGCTCAGATTTGAATAGAGATTGGTGTCTATCAGCAATAGGTTTAAAATCTGATAGCGATGGTGACTTCATCGACATGACAATGAGACCTGAATAAGTGGCAATGCATGATCACACACTTGATGTGCTCTCCTTGTCATGTCTAAGCTTCAATCTCCTTCGTGATACATGTCCAGATCTGAGTGGTAGATTAGTGATTTTCACATGAAATGACGGGGGGGGGGGGGGTCAACGCATCTTCAGTGAACCATCCATAGGCATTGGCGGAAAGATCCCTTGAGTCGCGGGCTCCTCCTCAATCAAGAATCGATTTATCGCGAATGGATGATTATGGTTTTTTTATTCAAACTGTATTATATTCCTGTTTTGAAACTGGTTTGGGATGATTTTTCGAACTATTTTCTTTTTTTTTTTGTGTTCGAATGTGGATTTTTCTGTGATGGTGGATAAGGTTTAGGGAAATGGTGGCATGCAATGGCTCCGGTAAGAGAAATTGGGGAAAATGGTGTGAGAGAGTGAGACATCGTAAAAAGGAGTCACAGTGGGGGAGAAAACAAAGGGTGAGGTGAGTCTTGGTGGACGTGGCACTATGAAATTGAATACAGAGGCAGAGATATGGTGAGACGGTGAGAAAAATGAAAAAACAATGTACGGTGAATGGTTCTAGCATTTCTCCTAGAAATTTTGTGAGACTCACTATGAAATAGTAAAATATAAAACCTATGTGTGAGGATATGGTGCCACCATGAAATGGACTTGGTGCCTGATGGCGCTATAAAAGGGTTGATACCGTGAACCTGCAAAATAAACAGAGTAAATAAAATAAATTAAAACATAAATAAAACAAGAACAAAATAATTAATAAAAACCAAAACTTCATTAAAATAATTGAAAATTTAACTTCAACATGAATATTAATAAATTTATGAACCCAATTAAACATATGTTAAATTATTGTTATCATTAATTTATAAAACTGAATTAATTACTAAATAAAACTAAAAATTAAAAAAAATCAAAATTAATAATAGTTAATATAAACTTTAAACTCCAAAATAGCAACATTAAAATATTTATAATAGTTAAATTAGAAAATTAAATTAGTTGGGTAAAAGTTTAGTTATTTTTTAATTAAATACTTATTTTAATTAATTAATTAAATTAAAGAGTTGTAGTGAGTATATAAACTAAAATTTATAAATATTGAATTGTTAAAAAGAAATTAATATTTATATTATTTTATACTAAATTATCAAATATTTAATACATGATTTGATAAATAAAAACTATATTATTTATGGTAAAAAATTAGAATTAATCATTTACTTAATTAATGTTAAACTATAAAATAAGAAGAAAAAATAATCAAAGTAAATAAAAAGTTATTAGACTATAAGATTGAAGCAAGAAATAAATTAATTATTTTAAGGCTTATAATACATGATTAATTATACAAATATATTAATTAATAAATTTTTTATAAAAATTAAAAACTGTTAATTTTTATTATAAAGTTAAAAAATAACCAATTAAATGATTAAAATTTAATTAAAATGATCTGGCAAAACATGTGTTTTAAGGCCCCATCAATTTACCCCACACAAAGTCATTGTTTTTTCCCAAGCAATCTCATGTGTTATTATCATTGAAAACAAAAGTATGGTATTAATGATTTTTCTCAAAATGTATAATTTCCAAAAAAATAAAATAAAGAACAAAAACATGTTATTAGGCTTAGAAAATAAATTGCACATATGAATCTTACATAGAACAAATACTCAAAGATAGTCAAGAGAGAAATGAATCAACAAGAAATTAAAGTGACATGCCTCATATGTGGTACGCCTTAGTGAATAAATTCAATCAAGGCGCAAGTCCAAAGTCCAAGAGTGAGAAAATGTAAAATTTATGAGGAATTACAAACTTAATAGTAAGAACTTTATACATTGACTTTTTCACCTATGTTCCTAAAATAAATAATTTTTTGTGAATCACCTCAATGATACAATCTAAATGACTCATATATAAAACAATTGACCCCTTCTTTATTTGGCGTTCATCATTCCCCTCACCTTAATGAACTCGTTTTTGACCCTAGACACTTTATTTTATTTTTCCAATGCCATGCATCATGTGCTAAGCACTGTGAATTCCACTTATTCAAGGTGTACAGAGGGCCTATAGTAAACAAAAAATGCACCTATCATCGAAGGTCTCAGAGACTCAACCTGGGATCCCAAATGCCCAAACTACGCCATTTTAAAAATATTTATACCAAAAATAATTTACATTTTCAAATTAAGGTAATTAATATAATAAATAAAATAAAAAATGAGTAACCTATGATCAAAATAAAATTTCCAATTCCAATAGTTATGAACAAAATTCTATTAAAAGATCACCAATGTCACTCTCAAGATAATTCATAAACAAAAAATTCAATTAGATCACTCAACAATCATCTATTATCACTATTTTTAGATTCAATACAAATCTTAAACTTATAGTAAGGTACATGTCCTAAGGTAAGATTCATTTGAATACTGTGTAAAGCCTAAAACTTTTCATGGATTTTGAAAACATTTAACCATTTTTAACAAGAAATATTAATTTTCAGTGGGAATTGATGGGCTCTTATTAATGCACAATTAAGCGCAGTCAATAATTTACCCCCTACCCCACACTTAAAAGCCAACTTTGTCCCCAAAGTTGACTTTCAAAGTGAATAATAAAAATTAAACTATTAAATTTCAAAACAAATATTTAATTATTTGGATTTATGACATGTATAAATGTAACATTAAAGTTAAAAAATATTAATCACCACAAGGAATAAATTAATAGGAGGTTCATTAGAAAGTAGAGACATTAACATTTATATCCAATGATAGAGATTTTCAATATAGTACAAAATTAGCATATAAGGTGTGGGTGCATAGTTAATTGGGGTGAAAGAATGTTAAGAAGAATTTATTCAGTTAGATATTCGATAAAGCAGAAAATATTAATGCTAAACACCCCAACCTAAAGTATATTCAATAAAAAATATTCCCAGCCTACATGTACCCCCCACAAATAGTTTCATACAGTGAAAGATTATTTAAATATTTATCAATGAATTCAAATTTAACAAATAGGCACGTGCAATTTTTTTAATTCAACAAAGTGACATCCATAAAATTTTTTTAGTATATTATATATGAATCAGATTTTCAAAAACTATGTTATAGAATTTTTTTATGTAATCAGAATTTATTAGGGAACATAACTTTGTTAGAAATAATCAATAGCATAAATACATTTAGAAATTGAATTACTTCCCTGAAAAGGTTCTTGTCCAGAGATGATCATGGGAATTCCACTCCTTTTTTACACAGAAGTATCATCCTAAAAATATAGGGCATGAAAACCATAGTCAAATAAAAATCAGAGATAGTGGATACAAAAAGAAATATGGAAGAAAATTAGTCCAAGAGAAACAAGAACAGAACATTAGTAAACAAAAATAAAATAACATGGGTTGACTACCAAGAATCACTAAATTTAATGTCTTTAGTTAGTCTTTATTTAATTACATATTATTTATTTTTAACACAACAGTGACGATGGGTTTCCTCCCATTAAGTGCTAGGTTTAATGTCCCCATCCAGACATCATTCAAGAATAGTTTTCTAGCACATTGAAGGAGGTCAACCCATTGGTTGTCTATCAAAATAATGTTTAACTCTCTTCACATTGACTAACATGGTTTTATTATCTTCACCTATAATTTCAATAGATCCATTCTTCTAAAATCTCACTATTGTAAATTGTTCATACCTCTTGGACTTCAGTTTTCTAGGAAAGAGTTTATGTCTAGAGGTAAATAGATGGAAGTTATGTCTAGGTTTAAACTCATTGATTTGTATGGTAGATTCATGAAAGATTTTAGTTATAACATTATAAATTACTGAATTATCATAAATCTCACTCCTAATCTCATCATGTTCACTCAGCTCAAGTAACTTCCCCTCACCAGCACTCTTAAAATCAAAGTTCAGCGCCTTAACTGCCTAATAAGACTTCTGTTGCAGCTTCACAAGTAAATGACAACATTTCCCCAAAAATAACTATAAAGAGACATAACTATTGGGGTCTGGAAAGTATCTCTATATGTCGATAAAGCATCATCCAATTTAAGAGAACAGTCATTCCTATTGTTTGACACAGTTTTCTCATGTATTTTTTTCAGTTCTCTATTAGAAATTTCCACCTTTCCACTAGACTATAGATGATAATGAGTACCAGTTTTATGAACACAGACATGTTTTTCCATTAAATCATTAAATTTATAGTTCTTAATGTGTGTTCCAGTATCAATGATAAAATCACTTGGGACTCCAAATCCTGTAAAGATATTATTCGTCACATATTTTATTATATATTTGGATTGATTGTTGGGAAGTTCCTCTACGTCAAC
Source organism: Viscum album (assembly GCA_963277665.1). Classification (NCBI taxonomy): domain Eukaryota; kingdom Viridiplantae; phylum Streptophyta; class Magnoliopsida; order Santalales; family Viscaceae; genus Viscum; species Viscum album. The sequence goes on along the minus strand of OY728145.1, from coordinate 935,588,332 downwards.
CCATATCAAAACATAGTCTAAAACCACAAGTATATACTCAATCCCCTGAGATTATTGAAACAGACCCATGAAATATAAACCTCTGACATCAAAAATTTCAACCTCCAGATTTATTTTTTAGGGTAACTCTTGATTCCTACCCTTATTTCCTAGCCTCTGACATCTATCACAGTAAACCACAATGCTCTTAGACTCCTTAAAAAGAGTAGGCCAAGATGAACCATATTTTAAGACATTCTGAGTTGTTCTCTCAACACCATGTTGACCTCCCCAAGGTGAAGAATGTCAATTCTCTATGACAGACAACATCTCTTCTTCACGTATAAATATCTTAATAATACCATCAGAACATCTTCTAAAGATAAAAGGATCATCCCAAAAATAGTATTTATGCTCCGAAATGAATTTCTTTCTTTGTTTATTGGACAGATTTTTTTGAAAGACACATGCTACCATGAAATTTGTAAAAAATATGAAAACCATGAAGATTGCATGATTGACACTGTGAGCAGATTTTCATCAGGAAAGGAAGAGTTTATCTCCCTAGGATCTTTAGAATGGAATTGAGTAAATGGAATCCTTGATAAGGGGTTAGCATCTAAATTTTCAGCTCCCTGATTATCCGTAATCTATAGATAAAACTCTGGTACCAATAGAATCCCTCTAATCATCCTGGGTTTAGTTTCATTCTTAGATAGAAAAAACATTAAAGCAGAATGATCATTGAAAATGGTAACTTTTGAACCAAACAAATACTGTCTAAACTTCTCTAGAGGAAACACAATAGCAAGATTTTTTTCCAGTGGTGGAATAATTACTGTGGGCATCATCTAACAATCAACTAGCATAATACACCACATATAGCTTCATATAATTACTCTATCCAAGGACTGCACCGAAAACCATGTCATTAGTATCACACATAAGTTCAAAAGGAATTTTCCAGTCAGATGCAATGAGATAAGTGATGTAATGTGTTTCTATTTAAGAAGATTAAAGTATTTCAAACAGTATTCATCAAAATTGAATGGTGTGTCATTGATCAGCAATAAACATAATGGCTTTGTTATTTGGAAAAATATTTTATGAATCTCTGGTAGAAACCGGAATGCCCTAGGAATCATCTAACACATTTGACATTTACAAGAGGTTGTTGTTTTTGAATAACATCAATCCTAGTAGTATCAACATCTAGACCTCTCTTTCAATCCTTATGACCAAACACTACACCTTTTGTGATCATGAATTGACATTTCTCCCAATTAAGAACATGGTTGGTTTTAATGTATCTCTCCAAGACTAATTCATGATTTCCAAGACAACTATCAAAAGTACTACCCATAATGGAAAAGTTATCCATGAAAAACTCAATAATTCTCTCAATAATATCTAAAAATATAGCCATCATAATACATTGAATGGTGGTTGGATCTCCACATAACCCAAAGTGCTTCCACCTGTAGGAAAATGTTCCAAAGGGGCATGTGAATGTGGTCTTTTCCTGATCCTCTAGATCAAAAGGAATCTGGTTGTAACCAGAATACCCATCCAGAAAATAGAAAAACTCATTGACAGCTAGAATCTCATGAATTTGATCCAAGAAGGGCATTAGAAGATGGTCCTTCCTAGTGGTTGCATTAACCTTCCAATAATCTATACAGACTCTCCATTTTGTGGATTTTCTAACTTGGACTTATTCATTTTTCATATTTCTAACTACAGTAAACCATCACTTATTGGGGAAAACCTAGACAGGGATGACATAAAAACTATAAGAAATGGTATTTATCATTCGAGTGTCCAGCAATTTAATCACTTCCTCTCTCAGAAGTTCTTTCATATTTGTATTTAATCTTCTTTGAAATTATACCCTATTCTTATGATCAGGCTCCATAGGTATTTTATGCACATAGAATGTGGGACTAATACCATTGATATCAGCTATTGTCTAGCCTATGGAAAACATAAACTTCTTCAAAACATTCAAGACTCTTTCTTCTTGGTTTTCATTGATTTCAGCAGAAATTATTACTGGAAAAGTGGAGTTCTCACCTAGGAATTAATATTAATGATGAGGAAGATTGGATTTTAGCTCAAGAGTGGGAGGTTCTTCACTAGAAAGAAGACTCTCAGGCCTAGGAGGACCAATATCTTCAACATAACTCTTTTAGGGAGTATTAAATGATTAATGATTTTCAATTTCATGTTCAGATTCCGAAGTAACAGTGATACTGTCCAAAGTGGGCAGTACATTGTCCCGACAATCTAGATCAGAACTCAACAAATTAATCAGAGAAGAATCATCTAGTTGTCTTATAAGTTCTCCCTCATTATCATTAATGTGGTCAGCAAGGTTGGTGTAAACAAAAACACCGTCAAATTCACTCAAAAATCACCAAATTTCAAAAACAGTGGACTCTTCTACAAGAGAAACTAGATAGTTGTCCAATTCTGAAAAATATTCCAGTTTTGGAGTTTGAGAAGAATTTTCAATATCTAAAATAGAATCAAATTTTTATTAGCTTCACATATATTTTCATCAACAGAGTATTTGTTTATATATTTTTCAATATTTTCAGTTGAGTTATCATTTTCTAAAGACACTACCCTGGAATGGTTTTCCGAAAATGGTGTACCATTAATATTTTAAAAACATTGAACACTTATTGTTGTTCTCAAATTTAAAAAATAGGTTCAACTATAGATACATCAGTGACAAAACCACCTATGGAAAATAAGGTCCTTCCCAAGATAATGGGCACCTCTTGATAATACTCCATATCCAAGACTAAAACATATGCAGGAAAAAATAGCATCCCAAACCCAACTAGAAAATAATCTACCATACCCATGAGATGAGTTAATGATATATCTTCTAACTGTAGTATGATAGTGGTGAGTTGAAGGTCACCCTACCTCAACTGTTGAAATAGTGAGTGTGGGAGAAGATTAATGCTAGCACCAATATCATACAGATAGTTGAGTTTATCAGATTTTCCTAGTTTGAAATTTATAACAAAACTACCTGGGTCTTTCAATTTAGGTGGGATGTTATTTTGGAGTACAACACTCCACTCTTCCGTGAGGCTATAAGTAGAAAATTATTGTAGAGTTTTTTAGAAACAATTTTATTCAGATATTTCAAGGAATATGGTATTTTAATTAAAGCGTGATTGAAAGGAATGTTCACATGAAGTTTATATAGGAGAATAAGGAACTGAAGAAGTTCTTCCCCATTGTTACTTTGAAATTTCAACTTCTCAGGGAAAGGGATGGGTGGGGTAAATTTTATTTGAACAGTGGGTATATCCCTCACGTCTTGCTCAACTTTTTATTTTCATTTATTATTTTGATTTTTATATGAAGTTTAAACCTAAGTTTCATGTGAAAAAATTTTATTTAGATCATTTTCAAGACTTTTTTTTGAATTTTTCGCTTGTGTGCAAAGTATAGTTGTATTTTCATATTGAAGTATATTTTCATTTTTGGAATTTTCAGTGAGTTTTTCAGCAACACTTTGATTATTATGACCACTTCTAGTGAAAGAATCTATGGCATTCTAGATAGGGTTTTGTTCAGTAGTACTCGAATATCTGAATTTTTCCTTAGATCTAAAATCCCTTGCATGTTGACGAAGTTGTGTTTCCATATTCTGCATTTTAACATCAGTTTTCATTTTATCAGACTCATCTTGATTTTGATATTTGTCCAGTTGAGTCATGTTTATTTCTTCTTGAGAGTAGATTTTGTTTAAAATTAGATCAAGCTTAGAAGAAATGTGATTTTCAATGTTTCCTTGTACATTTGAAGACACACCTCTTAGTTGATTCTGGAAATTTGGTCTTGGTTGATTAGAGTAATTAGGGGCAGTTGATTATTTAATTAAGCCTTGATCATTCCAGGATAGATTTGGATGGTTTATATAGCCTTGTTTGTATTTATTTGAAAAAGGATATTCTTTAAGAGTAATCCTAGGGCCATAGTTTTTTTTAATTTTCATATTGTTGGGATGGAATATCAAAATTAGGAAAAAAGTTTTTAGTATGCCCAAACATAACACACTGGACACACTATTCCCTTAAATATTGGTTGATATTTTGACATCCTTGTTGGATAACAATTTTTTAAGAATCATGGTTAATTAGGGATTGAATTTGGTTGGTTATTTCATCAATATGAGCTTTAGTTTCATTCATTGAACCAGTGTTTTGGTTTTTAATTATTATTGACGCATTTTATTCTTGTATTTTTATGTTTTGAATTCGGTGAAATATTATTAAAAATTTGTCTAAGTTCTTCATATGCCTTATCATTATAATTACCCCCCCCCCCCCCACAGCTTGATCAACTAGATTCTGTCCAGAGGAGGACAACCCTTCATATAGAGTATCCATAAGAAGGTGGGATGGGAGTTGATGATGGGGACCCTACCTAAGCAGATCCCTGAATCAATCCCAGATTTCATGAAAAGCATCTCCATCATCTTGATAAAACAAGTTATATTTGTTCTAAGATCACCTTTAAGTATTTGAGGATAAAATTTCATAATGGCTGAGTTATACACTTGATCATTGTTTTCGAATATGTTCTCATGTAGTCTCAGAAAACAATTCCTAGAATTCCCTTTAAGGAAAAAAAGAGAGGCACTCATTCTATGTTCACTTTAAGTGAGTACTAGAAGAGGTAATTAATTCACAGTGTTATAGAAGTCTCTAATAATAGAAAGGGAGACCTCATTAGAGAGTCCATTAAAATCCGAAAATAGAGAAATGTGTGATTATTTCAATTCATAGTTTCTGGATCTTAGGGATAGTCTAATGGATGATGGATTCCTTGAAACTTGAGGGAGTTTGAACTCCTTCATCCTAGGCCTTTCGTTTTCATCTAGGAGTTCGGGTTGGTGTTGAAAGTTACTATTCAGAACACTATTAACTATGTTTTCCATTTCAGTTTTTTTCTTCTTTTTTAGAGTAGTGAGATGTTTATATAATTTAATGTTCAATGGATCTAGTCACGCACCAGAAGTTCTTGTGCTCAAACATACAACAACAGGAAAAAATCAATATTAACAATTAAACATGAAGTGAAGCGGATTTTTTTTTTAATTTTCAAATTTAAAAAAATAAGAAATTTTTTAGAAGATTTTTATATATGTTTCTTTTAGTTTTTTTAAGTAATAGATAATGCCTTCCCCAATAATGGAACTACATTTTGAACAGGCCAGATGTCGTCACGACCCTCAAAAAGTTATTTATGAACCCACACTAGTAAAGTAGTGAAGGGTCGAACCACATAGAAGGCATGTTAGTGAATTCTAAGGTCTAATTTTTAATAAACTCAACTATTGTCAATAGGGAAGCGAATGTTCAATTTTTAGTTGTTTTTACATTAATTTTTTTTAATAAAGCAGTAATGAACAAGAATGAGAATTTTCTATTTACTAATCTGAAGAATGAAACATCAAAAAGTCAAAGTGCTAACTAAAGATGACTGAAAAAGTAAACATAAGTGCTGATAGTTGATTAAATTGTAAGCTCAAGAGAATTGAAAACTACTAGTTATAAAAATTATTCTTCATTAGATTGAATTAACATCTTAAAAATTAGCTCTTAATTATTCCTCATCAGAAGAAATAACAATCTATATAATTGTTCTCTATGTTCACCACAATGAAAACCACATACATCTATTTTATCTTAAGATGTCATCAGAAAGCTATATCGCTGATATTTTTTTTTAGTTTGAATATCTAGTTATAAAAAACATCAATGATCAGTCTCACCCAAAGAACCTTGATGTTGAAATTAGATATATTCAGGTGAAAAGTGAATTTATGTTGAGAATCAGAATCAATATTGCCAAAAGATTCGGTTTCTTATTTGAAAGAGTGATAATTATGAGAAGAAGGTATGAAACATTAGTCATTAAAATTTCCCAACAAGAATTCAAGAGAAGATCATTTACAATTTAGAAGAAAAAAATATATTTTAAAAATAATAGAACAGAGGTAGAAGAATCCTTCCTCTGTGAATGAATGTCAAGAATTGATGCTCTGCTCCTGCCTCTTCAAGACATTGGTACTGCTCCACCATCTTCCGGGATTCTTCGCTCTCAAAATGATTTGTTCATGGAATGAATGATCCTTGATATGATATTTGATGGATGTGATCATTTAATGAAAATGAGAGAGTCGGATCTGCTCCTTAGTGGTGTGTTCATTCAATTTAATGAGAGTCTCCCCCGAATTCTACTACATCTCTATTTTTATGCCCTCTTTGATCTACGACATGTCACTGACTGCTTCCATCGACTTCAAAAGTCCCTCAGTTGTGTACCAAACATAGGTGTTTTTTCGTGAAAGGCACGCCACAGTAATTTTTCTCACGTAACAGAATTTTGATGAGTATGTTAACTTAATATAGATAGAATATCACTTACCGTATAAACCTGTAATAAAAAATATAAAATACAAAGAAAATAAATAACATATTATAGTTACTTTAAAGTTAAATTAAATGGTTAATTCAAGTTAATTTAATGATACATAAATTGAACATTATTATTACTAGAATAAATATTAATATTATACTTTATAGTTTATTATTAATTCATTAATAAAAAATTTAAGCATTAATTTTATTACTAACTAAATTATTCAATTACTATTAGTATTATTAATAATTACATTATATAACTTAATTCGATTCTTAAATTAGATACAAATAAAATACTTCATTAATTTAGTTCTTATATTTATTTATTTTTAATTAATTTATAATTAATGTGTTAATACATTTATTTAAGGTAATAATTCATTTTATTTATAAATGATTATTGTTTATAATTTAATAAATTCATTATTATTTTGAATTTTATTTTATTTTATAACGTATCTATTTATTATTATTATAATTGTTAAAAATTTAAAAAATATATATATTATATTATATTTATTTTTTTATTTTAATTTTATTTAATGTTTTATTTCCTCCTCCCACAAATATTGGAACACATGGGGGAGGGTTAGTATTCTTCTTCAGAAAAAGGAAACGGCGGCGAGGCTCAGCTTCCTTGCATAGCACCGCCGGTGTGGCATCCTTCATAGGCAATGACTACACCTTCATCTACAAGAACTGTATGCAGATCCTGCTGTCTCGACCCCCTTCTCTTAGAACAATGATGAGATGTGTTTTTCTAAACAAATGATGTGAAAACCCTCTTCAAAAACATCAAGAGGTGGAAGCTACTACTTATTATGCTCGGAATCGAATAGAGATTGGTGTCTAATGGCAATAGGCTTAAAATATGATCACAATGGTGACTTCATAGGTATCACAACTTGACTCAAAGAAGGGACAAGGAATGATCAGTCATCTTTATTTTCACTCCTAGGAATAGCAAAGCATCAATATCCTTCATGATATAGGTCCATATCTCAGTGCTAGATTAGCAAATTTCACCTGAAATGAAGGGGGTTCCACGTCTTCAATGAACCTTCTACAAGAACTAGCGGTGAGATCCATTGAGTTGCGGGCTGCCCCTATATCAAGGCTCAATTTATCACAAATGGCTGCTTAGGGTTTTTTTATTCAAACTGTATTATATTCATGGTTTGAAATGGGTTTGGGAAGCTTTTTTGATTTGTTTTCGTTATTTGTGTTTTTGTCTGGGGATTTTTCTGTGATGGTAGGAAAGGTGCAGGGAAACAGTGGCATGATGTGGAATCGGTAAGAGAAATTAGGGAAACTGATGCAAGAGAGTGAGACATTGTACATGAGTCACAATGGAAGAGAAAAGGAATATTGAGGAGATTTATGGTGGTTGTGGTGCTATGAAATTGAATAAGGTGGCATAGATACGGTGAGACCATGAGAAAAATGGAAAAACAATGTGTGGTGAATGCTGACAGCATTTCTCTTTGACATGGTGTGAGACTCACTGTGAGAGAGTAAAATATAAATATTGTGCATGAGGATACAGTGCCACCGTGAAATGGACATGGTGTGTGATGGAACCGTAAAAGGGTTGAAACCGAGAACCTGTAAAATAAACCGAGTAAATAAAATAAAGTAAAACATAAATAAAATAAGAACAAAATAATTAATAAAAACTAAATCTTAATTAAAAATATTGAAAATTTAATTACATCATAAACTTTAATGAATTTATGAATCCTATTAAAAATAAGTTAAATTATTATAATCTTAAATTTATAAAACTGAATTAGAAAATAGCTAAAACTAAAAATTAAAAAGAAACTAAATTATTAACAGTTAATATAAAAATTAAACTCTAAAATAACAAAGATAAACTATTTATATTATTTACCTTAGAAAATTAAATTACTAGGTTAAAAAGTTAGTTAATTTGTAATTAAATACTTATGTTAATTAATGAAATAAAATTAAAGAGATGTATTGAGTATATAAACTGAAATTTATAAAAATTGAATTGTTAAAAGACAATTAATATTTAGATTATCATATTCTAAATTATTAAATATTTAATACATGAATATATTAATCAAAACTATATTATTTATTGTACAATATCAAAATTAATCAATTATTTAATTAATGTTAAACTACTAACTAATTAGTCAAAATCATCAAAGTAAGTAAAACGTTTTTGACTATAGGATTAAAGTAAGAAATAAATTAATTATTTTAATTCTTATAATACACGACTAATTATACAAATTTTTTAACAAATAATTTTTTTTTCTAAAAATACAAAAGTGTTAATATTTAGTATAATGTACATAAATAACAAATTAAATGATTAAAATTTAATTAAAATGATGTGGAAAAACATGTGTTTTTATGTACACATCAATTAACATTAAATAAAATATCATGCAGATATATAATTACATTATCTGAACCTATAAAACATTCTAAACCATTCCATATTTTCCAACTATAAGAACCCAAACATAAACATAAAATGACTATTTTTTCCATGATTCTCATGCTTTCATTTTTAGGATCCTTTCATGTTTATAGTTATATAGCATATGTAATAACTCATACATAAAAAAAATATTTTATTAAGTGGAAATTCTTAATAAATATCCATTTAACCTAAAATTTAAAATGTTAAAAAATATACACATTATATTTTCATGAATAATCTTCATAACTATCAACAAAACTTCTTATTTTTACATAATAATCCTTAAATCCATTGATTGTTTTTACATGGGATGGGAAAAAAATTAACATTTTTTTAAAGGTAATGCTTTGGTCAAAGACCAAAGCATAATTTATTGCTAGACAGAATACAAATTACAAAATGCGAAAGGATGGGATTTTTTTACCGTCTATATCAAAAAGATATAAAATGTCAGAAGGGACAGCATCCATCCAATTCATGCCTTGATGGACCCCTTTGTTGGCTAGAGTATCAGCAACGGAATTTGCTTCGCGGTAGGCATGAGTAGCTATATAGTCAAACCCATGGATCAAATTAAGGCAGTTCATCTAACGAGCAGTGAGAGACCAGGCTAGATGAATGTTGCCATTCCAGATTTCATAAATAATAGTGGTTGAATCACTTTCAATCCACAACTTTCTCTAGCCTTTCTGAAGAGCAAGGTCAACAGCATGAATGACACCGAGCATTTATGCCTCCAGGGATGAGTAGTGACCACAACCAACAAAGAAGAATCCCTACCATTGACCAGCTGAGTCTCTGAAGATAGCACCACAACTGGAAGGGCTAGGGTTGCCTTTGGAAGCGCCATCCACATTCACCCTGATCCATCCTGGCATTGGTGATTTCCAGAACACTTAAAAGGATCATTTAGGCTTTGGGAAAATGCCAGGAACATGGAGCTGTCGGAGGATCATAAAATCTACAACAGAGTTGTTGCAACAATCCTTTTGAATTGAAGCAGCTTCATGAATCGCAATAAGAATTCGGGACTTTCCTGCATTAAGATTGAGAGAATGATTATTGTGAAAGTGATCATTTCTAATATACCAGAGAACAAATAGGATCTCCGCCACTGATACAAGAAACAGATCTTTGACCTACAGGGAAGCATCATGTCTAGTGTAATTAATTAGGAATAATGAAATTGAGTCATCAATGTGTCTTCTACAATTAAAAAGATCAAAGATGTAATTCCAGAGAGCAGAGGCTGTCGCACAAGATAGAAAAAGATGATTAGTATCCTCCCTATATTGGTTACACAAACGACACTTAGAACAAAGAGAAATGCCACAGATTTGAAGACTAGTTTCAGTCGGTAATCTATTATGCACAATGCGCCAAATAAGGGTAAGCCTCGAAGGCTTAATCCAGGATTTATTAAAATGATTCACCCAGGAAAAATTAGATTCATGGTCAGAAAAATTGTGATTATAAAAGCTTTTAGAGTCTATAATGCCATTGACAGAAGGTTCCCAAACAAGAAAATCCCCAACAGAAGAGAAAGTATAATTCTCAATAGCTTACATAATAGTATCAGGGATATCACAATCAGAAGATTGCAAGACACCTTTTATAGATTGATTAGTATTCACAGGAATATTATTGGGGGTAAAAAAGAAATCAGAGGGCTTCCACACCATTTTCCACACCAGAAATTAATGGAAGAATTAGCACTGACAATCCACCTATAATTTTTCATGATTTTGAGATAAGAGTCCCGAATGGAAGGCCAGATGGAAGAGTTAATGAAATTTAGATTACCTTTTAAAATATGAGGAAAAAACCTAAGTTTAAGGAAATCAGTAGCCTTATTAGAAGAGTTAATGATGCGCCAAGTAAGGCAAGCCTGAAGAGAATCATTAAACAACCTTATATTTTTAATTCCAATTCCACCATTAGCAATGGGTTGACAACGGGAATTCCAAGGAATTGTGACAAGATTTTTTTCAAAAATGCTTCCAGACCAAATGATGTTTTTAATGTAAGTAGTAATTTTTTTAAGAATACTAACAAGACATTTATAGATCATAAGGGTATAGACCATTTTAGAAACGATGGTCGATTTAACTAAACAGATTCTCCCAGCCATGGAGAGGGACTTCCCTTTCCAATTAGGTAGTTGATTTGTGATATGAGTGATAATATTAGTAAAATAGGTAGCTTTGGGACGACCCCAAAATACAGGAACCCCCAAATAAGTGAGAGGTAAGAGCCCCCTTTAATTCCCAGGTGATTTATAATACTAGATTTTCTTCTTGCAGGAAAATTCTTGACAAAGTAGCTATATGATTTATTCCAAGAGATTGCTTGACCAGAGGCATCCTCATAATGAGATAAAGTTTGTTTAAGAACTTGAAGATTTCTTTGATCCCCTTTTATGAATAGAATAATATCATCAGCATATAGGAGATGTGTTGCAGCATTTAAATTCCTGGCCACCTGAATAGGTTTAATCAGATTTTGATCAACCTGGTGGTTTATGAGTCTGCTAAGGTAATCTTAAGCAATAACAAAGTGGATGGCAGAAAGAGGGTCACCTTGCCTGACGCCATTAGTACATTTAATGTAACTAGAAGGGGTACTATTAATCAGGATAGAGATATGAGCGGAGTGAAGAGGGTCCTGATTCTATCAATGAAGGATTCATTAAAACCAAATCTTCTAAGAACATTGTAAATAAAATTCCAATCAATGGTATCAAAAGACATCCTAATATCCAATTTGATAGCCACACAACCACCTCTAGTTTTTTTTTTGCTTAAAGAATTCGTACATTCAGAAGCAAGACATATGCAGTCCTGAATGGATCTTCCTTTGATAAAACCAAATTGATTCCAAGAAACAATTCTATTACAGATACGACCAAGTCTATTAGCAATGATTTTTGTAATGATTTTATATATAGTGTTAATCAAAGCTATAGGTATGAATTCATGTATCTCAGTAGCATTCTCAACTTTAGGAATTAAAGTTAAAAATTGAGAATTAATACCATGAGGAAGAGTTCCATGGGTGAATAATGTCTTCATAAGGTTACAAACATCATTATGAATAATATACCAATGAGTTTGGAAAAAACCCATTATTGAAACCATCCGGGACAGGAGAACTATCAGGGTTTAAACCAAAAACAACATCCTTGATTTCATGATCGAGGGGGATGCTTAAAAGGGACCTATTATCTTCATCATCATCCAGCAAAGGAATGATGTCAGGTTTAATATCAATATTTCTGTCAGGACTATTTAGAATGTTATGGAAATAAGAGGTAACATGATCCTTAATGGCTTCTTCAGAATCAATGACCAAATCATTATGAATGAGCATAGTAAGGGGACGGCTGGTCTTTCTAATTCATTGAAGACAATTATAAAATTTGGTATTACGATCAACATCAGTAATCCATTTAGTTCTAAAAGTCTATTTCCGAATATGGTCCTTAAAAGAAAGTAAGGAATTTAATTTAGAAGAGATATTAGCTTCTAGCTGAGGAGCCATATTAAAATCAGAATTAGTGTTCTTAGTTTGGAAGCGATTGAGTTCTTCCTCAAGGTAGGAGATGTCAAGGTCTCTTTGGGAGATTGAGTTTTTACACCAGCCTTTGAGAGCTTGCTTAAGGACTCTCAATTTATGCAAACAAGCAACGGAATCCTTATGATGCTTCATTGAATTCCATGTTTTAAAAATAAAAGTGATACAATCAGGATTTAAAAACCAATCATTGTTAAACCTGAAGGGAAAGATTGGTTTTTGATCATTCATAAGAAGATTGACAAGAATAGAATGATGATCAGAATTAATCCTAGGAAGAGTAATACTAGATATTTTGTCCCAAAAGTCAAGAGCCTTTATATTTATAAAAGCTCTGTCAAGTTTACTAACAACATTCTTATTATAATGTTTTCTGTACCAGGTGTATTTTGCACCAACAAGGTTGATCTCAAATAGGTTACAGTCCTCAAAAGTAGATTTAAACTCTCTAGAAGAGATGGAAAGAGGAGAGGGGAAAATTTTTTCCGATGGGTTATGAATGGCATTGAAATCTCCCAAAACAATCCAAGGGTCTTGAATCTGACTAGCAATATCAAGGAGTTCATTCCATAAAGCTCTCCTATCTTGATACCTATTTTTGGCATAAACCATAGTGCAATAGATGTGCTGACCCTTCCAAAAGAAATCACAAGTCAGATGTTGATCAGAAGTTCGAAAAATTTTAACATTATATAGAGTATTGTGACAAAAAATCCACATAGAGTCAACAATAGAACTGTTATTAAAGGAACCCATAAAATTGTAATTTAAAGCTCCAAATATCATTAAGTTCGAATTAAAATTGATCTCAGGTTCAGAAATAGCAAAAATATGTGGTTTATGAGTGTTAAGAAACCTCCTAAGGGTAGTGGAGGTGTCATTGTTGGACACCCCTTGACAGTTCCAGAAGAGAACGTTCATTTTTAATTTTGTTTTGGGTTAGGACCCTTCTTATTTTCTGATTTACCATATCCCTTCTTTTTTTGGGATCTCATAACAATTGAGATAGAAGAAATATATTGACTCTGCTCAGATTCAGAAATGTGAGGAAGATTAGAATTCAAATCTGCATTAGGAATAGAAACAGTATCAGAGGAGCACATTGGAGCAGAACTGTCCAGTGTGTGAGACTGTTCATCCTTATGAGGACTATAATAGTATTGTGTCATTGGAATAATGGAAACAAAATCATCTATCCTAGTGAAATTTCTTCTAAATCTCCCATAAAGAACCCCACCAATAGTAATTCTACATTAATCCATTCTTCATAACTAATAAAATGGAGACACAAGAAATGGGTGAAATCAGATTTTCAATAATGGTAAATAATGGAAGTTTGTAAAGATAATATGAACAAAAGGGTATGGAACATGAGCATATTATTTGAATATCATAATTTATATATTAGATATCATAATAAAAATTAAATGTTAATAATACAGGAATCATTAATAAATAGTGAACATAATCCATGAAATAATAACATATGAATCAAACATAGAATTGTGTATAAAAAATATTGTTATAAAAACCCTCATTAAAGGGGCCCTACCAAGAGATTTACAACATGTTAATCTTGGGTTAATCACCCATGTACATATTTTGGGATAGGGATGCCCACCCATGTACCCTATTATTTTATGCTTGGGATTCCCTCTTGTGTACCCTCTTATTTTCTTCATGTTATATTCTTCCATGTACCCACTTGTTTCGATCTCGAGATGACCACTTATATAACCTCTTGTTTTGGGCTTGGGATTTCCTCCCATGTACCCCCTTATTTCATGATTTTTTAATGTGGTATAACCCCTTGTTTTATTAATGGGACACCCTTCTATGTACCCTCTATGATAAAAAATGATTTTTCTGTATCCAATTCAATGGAGAGAGATATAGCTCCCAACCATCACCTAGAAAAATCAATCATACATGTGCCACTGGAAAAAAAAGCATCATATCATGACCTTTAAAAAGAGAAAGGTTTCATAAAAAAATTTATATCTAATGAAATTCAATGGGTATCATTAAAATTACATCACATAATAAATTATAGAAAATTGATATTTTTTCAAATAATTTCATTAAAGCATAACCTTTTAAAGGATGTAGGATTTAAAAGAATAATACTTATAGAAGTGAAACAGTTTTCATAAATGTATTACCTGAGAAAGGGAAGTAGGTTTGATAAACAAATATCCCATAAAATAGAAAAGGGTTTCATATACCATGAAATCAAGTATAACCCGTTATAATAATGACTCTGAATGTAACATTTAGGTAATTTCCTAAAATGGTATGAGTAAAATCAACATATGTTATTTTAGATAGAAAATAATTTTTAAATATCTTTGAAAAAATTAATTTAGGGAATTATCCCTTCTTCATTGAAATGTTATTTTTAATGTATACAACCATTAAAAAATCGGTATCAATAAAAATTCATTTAAAACATATAAAAACTACTTGAAATCATTTTCAAAAAATTTTCCTTGAAAACATATAGAATAGGATTCATAAAAATATAAAAATATTTTTCATTGATAAAACCTTGAAAACATTAAAAGAAACTGTCAAAATTGTTTGAAAACAATTTCATTGGAAATAATTTAAAACATATAAATAAATGTAGAAAACATTTGGAAATCAATGTTAAATTAATAATTATGAATGAATCTTGAATTTTTTGTGAATTAAATATTCCTTGTAAATTACATTTGAAAAAAATTTCTTAAGAATTGACCATTTAATATTGGAATGAAAGATTCAGAGAAATGGTGGAAGGTAAATACAAACATGTTGTATTATGTAAAATGAATATTGCTATTTTGTGGAATAAAGGTAACCAAAATTTATTTTTTGGAAAGATAAAAGATGATTTCGTCAAAAAGATTGTTAAAATACATAAACAGTAAAATTTCTTTTATGGATTACATGAGAATATTATAATATTCATGGGAACCCTTTTTTATAAAATATTGTTTTTATGGAACATTGATTTCCAACCAAAGAAAAGGGTAAATGTAAATCTCCTTAAAAATAAATTCCCATCTATCTTACGTACCAATGAGTGGAAAAATTGAATCAATATATGATGAAAACATAAATAAAAATGGATAACAAATTTCATGAGTTTTCTTGAGAGTTAGATCATAGTATTACTTCCAAGGAAACAAAATAAAAAAAACAATCATAGAAATTGATGATATTATTTCAATAAAATCTTACCACTTGGTAACCATGAAACATAATTCTCATATAATAAAATTAAATTACAAGACCACATAAATATCAAGAATAGAATGTGATTCATGACATAAAATTTAAAACTTCGTATATACACCTTCGGAAAAATTATAGGTTTAAAACATCTAATGTGTCTCAAATAATAAAATGTGAGACAAAATATTATTACTGTTTTTGTAACATTTGAAATATAGTAACAATGAATGAAATATAGTCAAATGGATAGGTAAATACACCTAAATTTAATTCTAATAATCATTGAAAAAAAATCATTGGTAGTATAAAGAACACAAAAAATAATTGGGTGGTGAAGAAATAATATGTATCATGGTAATAAAAAGTGCGATTAAATGCCCATACCATGTCTCCTGAAACTCATCGTACTAATTCAAAACACCTCTTAATAGAGTAACTATTTTTTATTTGGGCCAAAATACTTCCTTAGATTAATTTTTACACAAATATATGATTCAAGGAGGAATTCAGGATTCTGAGTTGTGTATTTCGTAGATCATGGCCAAACTGAAGCTGTCTAAGAGGTGTAAAGAAAATAGAGATGTAGTGAAAATTTATAGGGGTGGGAAAAGGAGTTACATTTAATTTTTTCAAAAATGTTACATGTACACATGTTATTTCCTAAAAAAAGTCATATCCTACCAAATAGAATATATAATAGAAGGTTTATAAGAGAAATATGGCCTGAAAATTGTATAATAAGGTAGTTTTCCATCCTATCTACCCGATAATATGCATGGAAGTTGATGTTGCAAGGTCACCAGTTCGATGCATATGGATTATGGATAACATGGAGTTTTGTTGGAAGCACGATGTGGATTTTGAGTCGTGGATGCATTATTATGTGTCCTGCAGCTAGGGTGTTCATTTGGCGTCGAACTATCTTAGCGGGAGGGTGATTGGATGCTCACAAGTGGTGTAGATGATTCAAAATAGAGGCTGTTCTACTACTGGTCAGGATAATATCTTGAGAACAGGTCACACTAAAGCTGTTTTGACAGTAAGAAGGGGTGAGAAGGCAGATAATATGGTCTTTGAGGAGGGTGTTTGGTGTGTCAGATGAGGAGATGTTGTTGAGCCGGATACTTGGGTTGGATAACCTCTAAATAGTGGGGAAATAGTAGAGGAGCCAGTGGAATCGGCTCCAATAGAGGGGGTGGTCTGAGAACCTTTAGATGGTAGTGCAATGGTGGAGGACCCAATACCAACAGATATATTGTAGGGGATGTCCTAGGATGGTCTTGAAGAGGTTATTGGATGCAGTTATGGTATTAAAGAGATGTTGGGATTATAGGTGGGAGACATTGTAACTGGATATGTTTTGGAGGAGGAGAACATGGATCCATCCCTAATGCATGGGTGAATTGAGATGCTGCTACTTAGGATACTGCATGTTTTTCTCGGATGAGGGAGATTTCGATGCCCTCAATTCTGACAGTGAGAAAATTTCTGACAGGTTGAGGCATGACCTGGGTGTTGGGCAACATACATTTCTGGAAGATAATTTAGGTTTGTGTATATAAGTTCCTTCTACTAGATAGGATTTGACTGAGGATGTGGGGCATTCTGGTCCTAGGAACACAGTGCAAGATACAGTGGGGAATTCTATAACACCCCGAGATTTTATGAAAAATATGCTTTTTAATTTCATTAATGTCTTGTGTTGTACGCTACACCAAAAGTAGCTTGCACAACACGCATCCTTGACTTGCCTTTCATTACACGCAATCACGAGCTTCCTTGATAGCGTGTGTAGTACGCAATACCGAGTTTCACTAAACAACGATATGCTATTAAAATATTATTAAAACTAGCCGTTATGAATAGTAATAACCACTTTTTGAAATTTTGTAAATTTTATTTTTCAAAATGGACTTCATTTTTGGATTCGGAATATCGAAATTAGCTTAGGGTGAAATTTTTGTAATTTTCGGATAACTTTCATATTTTGATGAATAGTGAAAATTACTAAATTTTAATTAAAAACAACTTTTTCAATCGAAATAATTAATAGTGATAAATTATTAATTTTAGTGGTTTTAAAGTATATTTAGAATAAATTTTTACAATTTAATACAATGTCGGTCATTGGATGTAACTTCACATTTAAACCAGTTATAAACAAGTGTCAATCTTTTGATAGTTATTATCTCTTAAAAACACGCTATTTGTTTTGACGACGGGAATTAATTTTTAAATTAATTAATGAAACTGATATGTTTTGAATTTGGTAAAATAGAAATCATTTTTGAGTTCATAATATCAAATATAGTTTAGGCCAAATTTTTGGTATTTTTCTAAAAACTTTCAATTTTTGATGAATAGTGAAACCACTAAGTGGTAGTTAAAAAAACTGAATTTTTCATAAAACATAATATTACCGCTTCTATGAGTGGAATATCAAAAATCCGAGAGACACGGTTGATGTCAGTAAGTAAAATGTGGTTCAATGAGATGAAAATAATTTTTGGTGAATAGTAACTTTTTACTTTTATTTACCACGGTTAAAAGTAAATAGGGTAATTAAGGGTAAAAATGATATCATTATTACCCTAAAAAATGTAAAAATTCTATTGGATAAGTGTAATTCGACCAAAAACAAGATTAGAAATAAAATATGACCATTTAGGCCCACTTGGATTAGATTAGGACATTTATTATTATTTAATTCAAAGAAGAGTTAAAAGAGTTAAAATCAAAGTTTATTTAATAAAACATTTTATCATATAGAGTTATACATAAGATAAATTCGACTATAAATATTCATTAGAACACTAAAACGATTTCCTACATAATGGAATTTTATTTGTAATTTTTAGACATTAAATAATTTAATTTATTTATGAAACACCGATGATGCAGTAATTATCTTATTAATGATACATTGACATAATTGATGTTATAAATACTCAAATAAATATAATTTGAAACTTTTTATGAATTCCACTAATTTTCTAGGTTAATATGACATGTTAGTATTTATTTTATTAACTTTTTTCGAACTTATCATTCTGTTAGGATTTTCACAAAAATCAATTTCTAAATAGTGTCAAAATTGACATAAAATAGTTTTTGAAACAAATATTATATTATTAATTGTTATGTTGTTCCTAAAAATCTAAGGTTCAGCCAAATGACTTAGATAAGGTTATATATATTAATAATAAACAATTTGGGGTTCGTTTGGCTTCTTATAGTAAGTTTATTAACCCTATAGTGTAAGAACACAAGAAGACACGGTAAAAGTAAAATTATTTAACTTAATGTTAAATCTAAATGATAAGGTTAAAATAGGAACCTAAACTTGTCTAAATTCTATTGGATGAGAGTATTTCTACCCATCCCCACCTTATCCTCGAAATAAATCAATTTGGAGCTATTTAGAACCGAACTCGACTTTATAATAAAATAATATTTTTAGTTATTCCAAAGGTGCCCCTCTCCTCCCTTAAAAAAGGACACCTCCTCCATCTCTTCCTCACACAACTTTGAGCCTTCAAGCTCGGCCAACCCCTGCCAAATTCTCTTCTCCACTTCCCTAGAAACATCCTAGAGGTTCTGGTCTTCCTCAAAGACCAATTTTAGTGCCCTAAGAAGGAGGTCTCAAAAAGGCGCTTCAAAGATGAGGTAATTTCCGTTACCGATTCTTTCACCTTTATTTCTTCTTCCACTTCTTCTTATTAGGTTGTTTCATTATGAAGTAATAACATCAGTATCACTAATATACTGATATATTATTATAAGTATGAAAAAATCCTAATTCACCATCTATCCATCCTACGGAAAACAAAATCACCGCGCGTGCGTACGTATGGAAAACCGTCTTCACGCTGTGGTGTAATCTGTTTTTCCACCAACACCTTACATGGATGGGTATTATGGTGTAAAGAATAACTATACATAGTTATTATAACATCATAATGATTCTGATATATTGTATCATCCACTCCAATTCAACTCAATAATTATGGAAATGATATCATCGCTCGTGCGTACGTACGGACTACCGTCTCCACGACGCGATGAGATTCATTCTCCATGTTAACCATTTAAGAATTATTATAAAGTATATATGAGCAATAATAATGAATTATATGACATTATAAAGCTAATGGATTTATGTGTATATATATGTATTTCATCTACTTAATTCTACTCAATTCAATAAGGAAACGAAAACAGCGTTCATGCGTTCGTACGGCCTACCGTCTCCATGAACGATGTATTTCTTTCCATTTATCGATCCATTATATATATATGTATATTCTGAATATATATTATATATAAATCGTGTTTTATAATCTATAATTAAGTAATAATGATCTAAGTAATCATATGAATAATTACAAGTTAAAACACGAACGACAAATGAGACGATTTTACCCAAAACGCTACTTTAACATGAATTTACAAAAGAACGGGTAATATAAAGTCATAAGTGAACCATATATGATATAATAACAATGAATATGATTCTGTAATAAGTCAATGACATTATTTAAATCATTATACAGGAGGTTCGGACACTTACGAAGCAAATCGGACCTACGGTAAGAGAAAATATCACAATCTCATTTTTATCCGAGATTGTTTATACTTTGAAATTTACTGGGGTGTATTTTATCATCCACATCCATGTTTCCTCAATATGTAATATTTATATCCTTCTAAAATAGTTTATATCCAATTTTACCCTTCGTTGAGTTTTTAGTAAAAGATATGAAAGGAATCATTTGTCCTTTTTCATACGAGGTACTTTTTGACTTTTCTGACAAAAGTACGGGAAGAATATTTTTTTTAACTTATACGGCATGAAGGGATTTTTAAAACATTATTTCCAAGAAGCTTCCTTTACATGTTTTAAAGTTTATTTTTAATCAACTTCTTTTAGTTTAGAATTGTATGACATGTTATGAAAGGAAAAGTGTTTTTGAAGTAGAAAGGATATTTCCTCAATAATGAAGTCCAAGTGTTTTGTCAAACTTATTTTCCATCTAAGATAATAAAGGGTTCTGTTTTTATTCCTATTATTACATTGATTTGATTATGTTGTGATGGAATTATTTTTATGAATTACTTTATCGTATATGAATTGTTTTATGATGTCATGATGTTTAAGATTCCCATTTTTATTACATGGGTATGCAATGATGTATGGTTTATGATTTTGTGGCACACGTAAGAATGGTATCATTATGAGATGGGTGGGACCTATATCTCCCTCTAATGCATTGGGTAAAGATTTTATATCTCATGAGATAGACATGGCTGGAATGGTTGGTTATACCAGTTCAGTGAAACAGGACTAAAACGAGGGTGACTCGGTTCAGAAAGGGACTTTTTACACTAAGATAGTCTTGGAAATGAGTCTTGACTGACAAGAAATGATTCTCTATGATTATGTGTGTATTCCACAAAGTTTAATGTTTTAAGTTATGATTATTGTGATTAAATTTCACTACCATGAGTTATCCCAGGTTATGAAATTATGATCTCGTTTACAGGTTAATATTTACAAAAGTTAGGTGCTTATGTATATGATGTGATTGATATTTATTTTGTTTACCCTTACTGAGAATTTGAGCTCACCCTTTTATGTTTTCTTTTCCCCAGGATATAAAGAAAGGTTTTAGGTAAAAAAAGAAGATCTTTATGGGAGATGTTGAAGATCTTTCACTAGGATTAGAAGATTATATTCCGAGTTTCCAAAGACACTAAACTATTACGATCCTTGTGTTTGTGTTTTTGTTATGTACTAAGTATTCCACAAATGTAATGTAATGTCCATGTACGTCAGGATATGAGTCCTTACAGTTGGTATCAGAGGAAAGGTTTTGTCAACCATTGGAAACTAGGATGCGAAAGCGTTAGTGAGATCCCTAGAGATATTTCTAATGTATGTCTAGGGATGTCCCTAAGGATAAGTATACGTATAGGATATAGTCATAGAACTACGGTAACGATCATAGAATTTACCCTAAGAAGTTAGATATTGAAGTTACTCCCTCTTTATTTTGATTTTTGCCTCTCACACTATTCTTTTTGGGTTTTAGACGATGGCTAGAACCCGAAGGAGCAGTGTTGATCAATGCAATGGACAATGCAATGATTCCCCTCATGAACAAACAAATGTTATGGGAGATGGAGTGAAAAATCTTATTGCTATACTTACACAAGCTATGAATCATTCTGGAATTCCATATTAGCAGAGAAGGGAACAATATTCTATTGATTCCTTCATGAGGCAACGCCCACCTTCTTTCAGTGGGTCTTCCAATCCACTTGTTCCTGAAAAATGGATCGGTACCACTGAAAAGATATTTTCAGTTCATCAATGTTCTGAACATGATAAAGTCATCTTAGCAGTATATCGTTAGGAAGGTGAAGCTGATCAATGGTGGAATCTTATCAAGAATACGAGGCCAAGAGATGAAATTGAGTCCATGGAATGGGATGAGTTCAAGAACATGTTTTTCAGTAAGTACTTCCCTCATATTCTTCAAACAAACATGGAAAAGGAGTTTCTTGAGCTAAAGCAGAAGGATGATGAATATGTTGGTATATACGAAGCGAATTTTACAAGACTTACAAGGTATGCATCTGGAATTATCATCCAACCTGAAAGTAAAGTTGATCGATTTTTCAGTGGATTAAAACCAAGTCTTCGAAGGGAATTAGCTATAAGAGACTTCAGTAGCTATGAAGAAATTGTGCGTTGTGCTATCAAGGTAGAAATGGAAGTTGGTGTTACATATCCATCTCATGGTTTTGACAAGAAACGAAAGATGGAGTTCAAGGAGAAATCTCAGAATAATGGTGAAAAGAAGATGAATGTTTCCTTATGCTCAAAGTGTGGAAAGAAGCATGGTGGAGATTGTCTTAAAGGGACTAGAAAATGTTTTAAGTGTGGAAAAGAAGGTCATCGAGCAGCTGAGTGTTGAGGTAATGGAAAAAGGGTTTCTAATGATGTGAATAAAGCAAACACTACAGAGAATGCACCACCAACACTTCAATGCTTCATGTGCAAGGAAATGGGGCATTATGCTAATAAATGCCCTAATCCAAGGGTTAGTGATGATCAACATGAGCAACCACTTAAGTCAAAGGACAAAGGGAAGTCACATGCGATCACTATTGGCGATGTTGAATATGACAACGATGTGGGGGAATGATTAAGTGTTTATGTAATGGGATTCCAAAATAATGTTTTATATAATATCGTGGAATATTGGAATATTTATGTTTTGGTCTATTGTGGTTTTCAATAATTTTATGGTACCGGTAACCATGAAAAGTGATTGAGACATTTTTGGTAAACAAATGATATGAGCATAATGAAGGGATAAGAAGATAATGAGATGTTTGATTGTATTCATGAGCTCATGATTGATATAAGGACTAAGTGATATCATGGTTTGAGTATATAGAATTTTGAGGATTTTGGTATGTGGAAAGTGTTAACTTTTAACTGAATTCATGTTTTCACTAAGGTTCAATGGTTATTAAAGAGATCACATGATTAAGGACTTTGAATGTTTGGAATGTGACCAACAAGACATATCTTATGATATATGGGGATCAACGATGGTATTAAATCTCTGGTAATCATTTTCATTATATTATGAGAGTGGACTGCAGTATTATTGATAAGCCTAAAGATTGGAATGGACTATGTTGGACATAAGTTAGTATTGTTTAAGGATAAAAGTTTTTTCCATATTATTGATTGGATGTTATAGTAATATAGTTTTAGAAAAAGGACAACCTGCAGGACGGGCGACAGCCCATCGTGTCGGACAAGGCTGTGGGAATCGAACCCACAACCGAAGTGCGACTGGCCTTTATCACCTACCACTGGACTACAATAAGTCCCTATTTAGTAGAAACTAGTTTTATTTAAGTAGTATTATATATGAAGTATAAGTCCATTTTAGGAACCATATATGATTAATCTCACTATAGAATGACTTATGTATATTTAATAACTTTTGCTAACCTTTTGTTTGAGACACATGGAATGACCCGTCATTCTATCACATGATCTGCTAACACTTCATGAATAACAAATTCAACTTCATTTATTTAAGAGATGAAGTGGAAATTGTTCAAGGCACGAACAACAGTGAGATTGTACCAAAATAAAGTAAGTATTTATTCTAATTCAAATTCTTCAACTTTAGGGAAACGATCTTGAAAACCAAAAATGTTGTCCTAGTGCTCTTATATCTGATTAATCAGATGGTACCTTAGATCATCACAAATTTATGGATTTGTGATTGTTGTATTTTCCATAGCCATGTTCACTACCACTCTCCATCAGAACATGATGGTTAGATTTTTCTTCCATATCGATATTTTCACCTATGTCGAAACCCAGTGATTAGTTTATTTGGGTAACCGTTACGTTTCATACATTTGTTTTTAAAGATTGGTTTTAGTATTCCTTTTTACGATGTGGGTTTCTATTAAAGAAACTTTCGAGTAGTAAACCATTTATAACCCCGACGAATTTCAAGGGCGAAATTCATTTTAAGGGGGGTAGAATGTAACACCCTGAGATTTTATGAAAAATATTCTTTTTAATTTCATTAATATCTTGTGTTGTACGCTACACCAAAAGGAGCTTGCACAACACGCATCCTTGACTTGACTTTCATTACACGCAATCACGACCTTCCTTGATAGCGTGTGTAGTATGCAATACCGAGTTTTACTAAACAACGATATGCTATTAAAATATTATTAAAACTAGCCGTTATGAATAGTAATAACCACTTTTTGAAATTTTATAAATTTTATTTTTCAAAATGGACTTCATTTCTGTATTCGGAATATCGAAATAAGCTTAGGGTGAAATTTTGGTAATTTTCAGATAAATTTCATATTTTGAGGAATAGTGAAAATTACTAAATTTTAATTAAAAACAACTTTTTCAATCGAAATAATTAATAGTTATAAATTATTAATTTGAGTTGTTTTAAAGTATATTTAGAATAAATTTTTACAATTTAATTCAATGTTGGTCATTGGATGTAATTTCACATTTAAACCAGTTATAAACAACTGTCAATCTTTTGATAGTTATTATCTCTTAAAAACACGCTATTTGTTTTGACGACGGAAATTAATTTTTAAATTAATTAATGCAACTGATATGTTTTGAATTTGGTAATATAGAAATCATTTTTTAGTTCATAATATCAAATATATCTTAGGGCTAATTTTTGGTATTTTTCTAAAAACTTTCAATTTTTGATGAATAGTGAAACCACTAAGTGGTAGTTAAAAAAACTGAATTTTTCATAAAACTTAATTTTACCACTTCTGTGAGTGGAATTTCAAAAATCTGAGAGACACGGTTGATTTCAGTAAGTAAAATGTGGTTCAATGAGATGAAAATAATTTTTGGTGAATAGTAACTTTTTACTTTTATTTACCACGGTTAAAAGTAAATAGGGTAATTAAGGGTAAAAATGATATTATTATTACCCTAACACATGTCCAAATTCTATTGGATAAGTGTAATTCTACCAAAAACAAGCTTAGGAATAAAATATGACCATTTAGGCACACTTGGATTAGATTAGGACATTTATTATTATTTAATTCAAAGAAGAGTTAAAAGAGTTAAAATCAAAGTTTATTTAATAAATCATTTTTAATATAGGGTTATACATTATATAAATTCGGCTATAAATATTAATTAGAAAGCTAAAAAGATTTCCTACATAATGGTATTTTATTTGTAATTTTTAGACATTAAATAATTTAATTTATTTAAGACACAACGATGATGCAGTAATTATCTTATTAATGAAATATTGACATAATTGATGTTATAAATACTCAAATAAATATAATTTGAGCCTTTTTAGGAATTACACTAATTTTCTAGGTTAATATGACATGTTAGTATTGATTTAATTAACTTTTTTAGAACTTATCATTCTGTTAGGATTTTCACAAAAATCAATTACTAAATAGTGTCAATTTTGACATAAAATAGTTTTTAAAACAAATATTATATTAATAATTGTTATGTT
This sequence comes from Viscum album, assembly GCA_963277665.1. NCBI lineage: Eukaryota > Viridiplantae > Streptophyta > Magnoliopsida > Santalales > Viscaceae > Viscum > Viscum album. The sequence goes on along the minus strand of OY728145.1, from coordinate 935,562,563 downwards.
ATTCCTAAAAATATAAGGTTCGGCCAAATGACTTATATAAGGTTATATATATTAATAATAAACAATTTTGGGTTCGTTTGGCTTCTTATAGAATGTTTATTAACCTTATAGTGTAAGAACACAAGAAGACACGGTAAATGTACAATTATTTAACTTAATGTTAAATCTAAATGATAAGGTTAAAATAGGAACCTAAACATGTCTAAATTATATTGGATGAGAGGATTTCGACCCATACCCACATTATCCTCGAAATAAATCAATTTGGAGCTATTTAAAACCGAACTTGACTTTATAATAAAATAATATTTTTAGTTATTCCAAAGGTGCCCCTCTCCTGCCTTATAAAAGGACACCTCCTCCCTCTATTACTCACACAACATTGAGCCTTCAAGCTCGGTCAAACCCTGCCAAATTCAATTCTCCACTTCCCTAGAAACATCCTAGAGGTTCTGGTCTTCCTCAAAGACCAATTTTAGTGCCCTAAGAAGGAGGTCTCAAAAAGGCACATCAAAGAAGAGGTAATTTCCGTTACCGATTCTTCACCTTTATTCCTTCTTCCACTTCTTCTTCTTAGGTTGTTTCATTATGAAGTAATAACATCAGTATCACTCATATTCTTATATGTTATTATAAGTATGAAACAATCCTAATTCACCATCTATCCATCCTACGGAAAGCAAAATCACCGCGCGTGCGTACGTACGGTATACCGTCTCCACGCCGTGGTGTAATCTGTTTTTCCACCAACACCTTACATGGATGGGTATTATGGTGTAAAGAATAACTATACCTAGTTATTATAACATCATAATGATTCTGATATATTGTATCATCCACTCCAATTCAATTCAATAATTATGGAAATGATATCATCGCTCGTGCGTACGTACAGACTACCGTCTCCACGACGCGATGAGATTCATTATCCATGTTAACCATTTAAGAATGATTATAAAGTATATATAAGAAATAATAATGAAATATATGACATTTTAAAGGTACTGTATTTATGTCTATATTTATGTATGTCATCTACTTAATTCCACTCAATTCAATAAGGAAACGAAAACAGCGTTCATGCGTACGTACGGCCTACCGTCTCCATGAACGGTGTATTTCTTTCCATTTATCGATCCATTCTATATATGTATATTCTGAATATATATTATATATAAATCATGTTTTATATTTTATAATTAAGTAATAATGATCTAAGTAATCATATGAATAATTACAAGTTAAAACACGAACGACAAATGAGAGGCTTTTACCCAAAACGCTACTTCAACATGAATTTACAAAAGAATGGGTAATATAAAGTCATAAGTGAACCTTATATGATATAATAACATTGAATATGATTCTTTAATAATTCAATGACATTATTTAAATCATTATACAGGAGGTCCGTACACTTACGAAGCAAATCGGACCTAAGGTATGGGAAAATATCACAATGTCATTTTAATCTGAGATTGTTTATACTTTGAAATTTACTGGGGTGTATTTTATCATCCACATCCATGTTTCCTCAATATGTAATATTTATATCCTTCTAAAATAGTTTATATCCAATTTTACCCTTCGTTGAGTTTTTAGTAAAAGATATGAAAGGAATCATTTGTCGTTTTTCATACGAGGTACTTTTTGACTTTTCCGACAAAAGTACGGGAAGAATATTTTTTTTAACTTATACGGCATGAATGGATTTTTAAAACATTATTTCCAAGAAACTTCCTTTACAAGTTTTCAAGTTTATTTTTAATCAACTTCTTTTAGTTTAGAATTGTATGACATGTTATGAAAGGAAAAGTGCTTTTGAAGTAGAAAGGATATCTTCCTCACGAATGATGTTCAAGTGTTTTATCAAAATTATTTTCCATATAAGATAATAAAGGGTTATGTTTTTATCCCTATTATTACAATGATTTGATTATGTTGTGATGGAATTATTTTTATGAATTACTTTATCGTATATTAATTTTTTTATGATGTCATGATGTATAAGATTCCCATTTTTATTCCATGGGTATGCAATGATGTATGGTTTATGATTTTGTGGCACACGTAAAAATGGTATCATTATGAGATGGGTGGGACCTATATCTTCCTCCAATGAATTGGGTAAAGATTTTATATCTCATGAGATAGAAATGGATGGAATGGTAGGTTATACCGGTTCAGTGAAACAGGACTGAAACGAGGGTGACTCGGTTCAGAAAGGGACTTTGTCCACTAAGATAGTCTTGGAAATGAGTCTTGACTAAAAAGAAATTATTCTCTATGATTATGTGTGTATTCCACAAAGTTTAATGTTTTAAGTTATGATTATTGTGATTACATTTCACTGTCATGAGTTATCCCAGGTTATGAAATTATGATCTCTCTTACAGGTTAATATTTCCAAAAGTTATGTGCTTATGTATATGATGTGATTGATATTTCTTTTGTTTACCCTTACTGAGCATTTGAGCTCACCCTTTTATGTTTTCTTTTCCCCATGATATAAAGAAATGTTTTAGGTAAAAAAAAAGAAGATCTTTATGGGAGATGTTGAAGATCTTTCACCAGGATTAGAAGATTATATTCCGAGTTTCCAAAGACACTAAACTATTACAATCCTTGTGTGTGTGTTTTTGTTATGTACTAAGTATTCCGCAAATGTAATGTAATGTCCATGTACGTCAGGATACGGGTCTTTAAAAATTCATTGGCTTTCAACTCTTTGGGGTCATAGCCTCTGATTGATCATCATTTGGACTCAGTTGTTCCAACATCGAGGGATGTGGATGCCTGTGTTCAAGGAGGGTATGATGATGATTCTATAGGAATGGCGATAACAATCTCCACTGGCTATAGATTTATAGAACTAGAAAATGAAGAGGAATTTCATGAAGAGGAGAATGTTTCAAGGAAGAAATATGGCCTCTTGCGGCATGCGGTTTCACTGACGGATGCTTCAACCGAGGAAGGGATGCAGAACCTAGTGGATCAGCCACCATGCCTTGATATAGTAAAAATTACCAGTCAATTACACCAGGAATGTGGACTTGAGGTGGGTTATCAAGAGGTGAAAATATTGGAGAAGTGGGTGGAAATTTCAGATAGTGACAATTAAAAGGATAGTGGTGTGTTCTATCCTTCCTACATTGATGTTGTTCCGGGTCAAAGGATGAAGGTGCACGAAGATGAAGATTCTAAGACATGCCAACACCAATAAAGAATGAAAAAAGACTATTCTTATCTTCCAAGTCTGGTGTCTACCAGATCATTTATTGGGAACGATAGTGGGGCTATGCGGTCCTCGAATGAGTTTAAATCCTTGGAAAAGATGAATCATAGAAAGAAATATTCCAAAGCTTTTAAGCACAATGAACGGTCAGAGTGGGAAATAGATACTGCAAATAAAATAGTCTATAATGGGGATTGTGAAAGGTTATAACAAATAATATAATTATTTTTTAAAATATCTAATTAAAGATGGTAAAAAAGCATATATATCAGGGATGTAAAATGGATGAGTTGTGACATCACAAATGAAAATTGTAGATAATTTTATTTTCCCACCATTAAATACACAACAAATATCTTTTTAAGTCTCGTGCAAATTTAGATATTATAAATGGATAATTCATAACAATTTACTTTTGAAGATCACTTATAATTTTGTGTTCATGTTAACATTATATCCCTTTCCTATTTAAATGAAATTCTAAAGTTTGAATGGCTAGGATCATCATTCAAACTTAATATACGAGTTATGTTGATAAAATAATTTTTTTACTTATTGAAGTATGATTTCTCTGAAAAAAATAACGCTTTATTTTTTATTAATGATTTTAATATTTAAATTTTAATATCAATTTATTATTAGGACAATATTTCATATTCTTAAGACCCCATATATGATCATAAAAATTTATAACAATGGATAAAGATGAAGTTGTCCAAAAAATTAAAACTGAAGGATTCTTTGAATAAAAAGATAAAATATTATAATATTATAATTATAAATACTATGAAAGAATAAAGATCTAAACATTTGTAACTATTATGATAATTTTTCATACTTAATATGTAGTACTAATTGATGTAGATTTTTTAAGGATGAACAAGATGATAATGATGAAAAATATAATCAATCAATTAATCTATTTTATTTATAATGTTATTAGATTGTTGAAAAGTTAGATACCTATGATGTTTATTTTATCTTATAAACCTTATATTTTTAATATTTTATAGTCTTATAATTTCAAGATATATATTTTATATAAACATTTCACTCTCATTTAATTGTTTCATGAAAGTGGATTGATCAGCAAGTGGTATATCATAAATAAACAACTTGGAAAAATTAGTGGACAATTACTTATGGAAACATGTTGATGTATAAATGAAAACAATACAAAATTGGAACCTAATTAATAAACATGTTCTTATAATTTTCAATGTTAATAGTATTTTGAAAACAAAAATAAATAAATTATTTTTCTTACTAAAGATAGGATTTATGGGATCATGTCATGTTTATTATAAGTGGATATAAACCCATATCATAATTAATATATCATAAAGAATCAATTTTTTTAGTAAATGAAGAGTAAATCATTTGTGGTGTACTTATATCTTGGTGTAATCTATCTTTTACTCTTCATATAATTGTTTATGATGATAATAGAAGAATTAAACCAATACTTCTAACCCCTAAGTTATTGTGTGATCCAAAGGGCCCATGTTTGGAATTTTGGGATTATTATACCCTAGTAGTGGTGTTATAACCTTAATTATTTGATGAACGATAATAAATAAATGCAGATATATTTGAAAAAAAATACTAGAAAAAATTTAATTATATGTGATCTCCTCCCATTATAAATCAATCCTACTGGGCTTTAGTAAATTATTTGTGTCATCCACATTGGGAGTATTTTGTGCCATATAATGTCTACCACGTCGAACATATTGTTGTCATGTTATTCATGAACAATTAAATAAATAATGGTATATTACATAAATAGTATATCTCATTGATTTATAATTGAGAAAACCATATGGTAGTATTATAGTAGGACAAGGGGAAAATGAGGATCTTTCTTTGGGTGGAAGAAAATGATAGAAATAATTATATCCAAAATAGGTTACGTTGGAAGTAACATATTCTATTTATTCATATTATAGATATATTAGAAAAAATGTATCCTAAATTTATATATTCATATGAAAATATTTTATAGAATTTACAATAATCTCTCTATTAGACTAAAATGCTTAAAGACTCTATTAAAATTTCAAACCTATTTGTGAATCAATCCAAAATTTCTTTTGGATATATTCTGATCAAACTCTCATCATTTGAGATCAAATTGTTTTAATAAAACATATATCATATCCAATGTTAAAAAAATTACACTGTATTCTTTTGTATCATTGAATGAAAAATAATAAATCTTAATTTATGTATACAATAAAAGGTAATCCTCTAAAAAATAATTGATGTTCCTAAATATATCATTGGCTCTAGTGTAGTCAATAACAATAAAAAATCATATCTCATAAGAATAAATAAACCACATAATGTATCTTATACAACATATTTATGACAATACAATCATTATAAACCTATCATCAAATGTCCACTAGAAAAAAAATCAAATCTATTATATAAAATAACATATTTTAAATATTCTCAACATTAGACTTGAAAATTCATTGAATACACACATTTCGCTCATTTGGATGATGGAAAAATGACATGAACCTCTTCTTAGTAAGAGGAATCCTCTTATATGAATCATTTAATTTGGAAAATAAATTCATTCATCTAGTTCAATAAATATACGGGTGTATTTACTTATCATACTAGTGGGAAAATCATCTTAGTGGTTCTCTAAAAAAATACTTGGTCCGTAATATACCCAAATTGGCATTATTAACTATGTCTTGTTGAATTTATAGATAAATGTATTAAATTATTAGGTTTTTCAAGATATGCATCTCATTGACCTCATTTAAGATGTATTTTTTACAAGCATACACTTTCAAGTATATTAGGATTATATGATATTCTGTAGGATATATTTATAAATTCAATCCAAATAGTATGTCTCTACTTGTTATCTAATAATTTAACTACTCCTAATAATATAGACATATCGTTATGACATAAACTAAATAATTATGGTCAATGATTAGAGATGACTCAAATGTTTAAATTGGGGGTATATTATAATTATAGTATTCATGTTATGTAAATTTTATCACACATGAATGAATATTAATTTAAAATTACATTTATTATAACAACCTGATATTTTATAAAACCATTACATCAATATTTTATGCATTATAAACCAAGAGAGTATCATCCCTAGTAAACGGAGAAATAATACATTTTCATTTTTATTAATATTTGTGAAATAAATATTAATTTTACCCTAATTTTGTTGTTATGTTCGATGGCATACCTGATACGCAACAACAAGTTTCTTTGAAATCTTACATTGCACACAAATAATATAACATTATTATTATAAATTGTAGTTAACAACTAGCCATTGTATTTGTGGGAATTAATAGAACTATCTATAATATGATTATACATGACTTTTACATTTTTATACATTTATCCAATAAAAGATAGAGGTTTAAAATAAGAAAATAATTTGATTTTAAGTATATATTCTCTAATATTCACTAAAAGGACGATTTACCATCTTTTTATGGTAAACCCTCATTAATTATAGTTTTGGTAACTTTTATAAGTTATATATGACCATATATAATTATTCTTTAGAATTTGGACAAAAAAATTTAAATTCGGTAAAGTTTTTGTATTTTTCTGATAAAATTCATCTTTTTTGAATAGTGAAAAATAGTATATTTTAATTCAAAAGTGCCTTTTAATATAATTTATTTATATTTTTATATTATATTAATAATTGGTTTTAAAGTTTAATTAGATAATATTTTTACCAATTAATCCAATGTTGGTCATTGGAATTAATTTCACATTGAAATTGGACATAAACAACTGTAAATATTTTGATAGTTATTGTTTCTTTAAAACAAGCTATTTGTTTGGACAATAGGAATTAATTTTAAATTCAATAATTCAAATTATATGTTTTGAATTTGGTTAATTTGACATAATTTCTTAATTAGTAATATCAAATATAACTTAGACTCATTTTTTGTATTTTTCTGAAAAACATCAAATTTTGATGAATTGTGAAACAACTAAGTAGTTGTTAAGAAAATGACTTTTTTCATTGAAATTAATTTTTAACCATTTTGTGAATTTAATTTAAAAAATCCAACATAATTTGTTTTTATGAATAAGTAAAATTTGGTTCAATAAGATGAAAATATGTTTTTGTGAATAGTTACTTTTGACTTTTATTTACAGCGTTAAAAGATAAATTGGTTAATTCAAGATAAAAAAATATTATAATAAAACAAAATTACCTTAAAACATGTCCTAACCTTATTATTTGATCCATTTATGGCCATGGTCATCTTTGGGTCTATTTTGGGACCCCATGGAGCCACTTGGGAGTTATAATGACATTTAAGAGTAATTAATTTAAAATAATGAAAAAATGACATAAACAAATATCTTTTATTAAATTGATTTTTTTTCATGGGGTTATATAAGTTATAATTTGGACTATAAATTTTCATTGTAAAGGTAAAAATATTTCCTACATCATGGTATTTTTTATTATAATTTTTTGATATCAAATAAATTAAGTTATTTATGATACAATAATGATGCAGTATTTACCTCATGAATAAATGATTTAAATAAATAAGATTTTAAATATTAAAATAACATCCAAAACCTATAAAATTTTAATTGGATGAATTTATTTCAACCACGAGTCATTTTATCTTGGACTTCAATTATTTTTGGACCTTTATAAACCGAATATCATTATATAATAAAATAATATTTTCACACTTTCCAAAAGATACCTTCCTCCCCTTATAAAAAGCCCTCACTTCTAAATCATTACTCACACCTCTCAAGACCCCTGGTTCATCCAACCCCCACACAAATAATTTAACATCCCAAGTAAGTAATTAATAATAGATATTTTTATCTATGTCTATTAATGAATTAGATAGTGTTTTAGAGGCTTAAAATGAAAATAAATCCAATCTTAAGCATGGAATACACTAATATTTTTTTAAAGATTGTTTTACTGCCATTTGATGGCAAACCATTTTTAAATCTATATTTTGACAATTTTATAAGCTATATTTGTCAAAATAAACTTTTTCTTTATGATTGGGACATCAAAATTTACTTTGTGTGAATTTTTGGTATTTTTCTGACAATGTTCATTTTTTAATGAATAGTGAAAAATACTACATTTTACATCAAAACTGCTTTTTAATCTAATTTATTTATATGATTATATTATCTTCTGAATTGGTTTTAAAGTTAAATTAGAATATATGTTTACCATTTAATCCAATTGTGGTCATTGAAATCAATTTCACTTTGAAATTGGACATAAACTAGTGTCAATCTTTTAATACTTATTGTTTCATAAAAACACACTATTTGTCATGACAGCGAGAATTAATTATTAAATTAATTAATGTAACTTATATGATTTTAGTTTTGTAAAATAGATATCATTTTTTAATTCAGAATATCATGTATATATTAGGGTGAAGTTTTGGTATTTTTCTGAAAAACTTCAATTTTTGATGAATAGTGAAACCACTATGTGGTAGTTGAAGAACATGATTTTTCGTTTAAATGAAACACTGCCAGTTCTGTGATTTGATTTTCAAAAATCCGACATACATGGTTTTCATTAAGAAGTAAAATTTGGTTCAATGAGATTAAAATAATTTTTTGGTGAATAGTAACTTATTAAGTTTTTAATCGCGATTAGAGGTAATTAGTGTAGTTTAAGGTAAAAATAATGTTTTAATAATATGAAATGACCTAGACACATGTCCTACACTTATTGTATGTGTCATGTCCGACCAAGACAATCCATGGGTCAACTTGGGGACCCCATGGAGCCACATTGGTTGGGAAATGACATAAATAACTTTTTATTTAATGTTAAAGTAAAAATGACACAAACATAAGTTATTTTACTAAAACAATTTTTACATGGGGTTATACAATTCAGAATTTTGATTATAAATATTAATTGGAAAGATAAAAGGATTTCCTACATCATAGTAGTTTTTTATAATTTTTATACTTTAAATAAATTAAATTATTTATGACATCATGATGATGCAGCGATTACCTCATTAATAAAGGATTTAAATTAAATGAAAGGATAATGTAAAATGAATGACCTACACATGTCCAAAACCTATTGGATGGGTATATTTCGAACCCTTATCACCTTAAACTCGAATTTTATCAATTTGGGACCTTTTGAATCCGAAAATCATTTTCAAATAATGTAACATTTCTTTACTTTCCAAGAGTGCCCCTCCTCTCCTCTTATAAAAGGCTCCCACCTCTACCTCCTTACCCACACTCCCAAAGCCTTTGGATCGGCCAACCCCTGCCAATTTTGTCTCTCCACATCCCTCTATTACTCCTTGAAACCTCAATTTTGGCAGAAGTCTTCCCAAGGAAGCCTTTGAGCTCAAACCAAAGGGAGTTACCCGATTTTAAGGTAATGTCTTCACTTGAGCCTTTTGTTTTATTTTGCTTCTCCAACCCCCTAAAATCTTTTTATTAATTTATTCTGTAACAACTCCAGTATCTTAAATATACTATGATGTTGTTATAAGAAGGATTAGAGCTACACTTACACACACCTACATGTAATGGTTGAAGGACATACTGTTTCCGTGGATGGTGAATTTATGCCTCCCGAAATGATGATTGTTCAACATTCTTTTAACACCTTCAATGGTGACCATTAAGATGTCACTATATTTATATATGATATATAATATGTTTATGTTTTCCTTAAGCTTCTGTATTTTTCATTTTGGTCATACCTTTATGGTTTCCATTATGGTTAAATGCGATATCTTCATTTAAGAAAGTGCGGACTACCGCCCCCTCAAAGTGATTTGATTCGTTAAATAAAATATGTGGGATGTATAAAGGATGGAACTATGATATTATATATGATATTATACTGGAATTATAATATAGCTTTATATCATTATGATTCCATTCTATAAAATATGAAATAGAAATGAAAGTAGCGTTCATGCGTACGTACGGCTTACCGTCTCCATGAACGGTGCATTTCATTTCTTACCTCTAAATGATTATGTAATATTATAAAGGCATGTATATACTATATATAAATGATATATACATCATGATTATAATTATGGATATAATGGATACAAGAACAACTTGTAATTATAAAGGGTTTATTTTTGACTCAAGTACCAATGATTGTTAAAACGACCGTTATTAACTTAAAGAATTACATAGTGTTCATGACATGGAAATAAGTGATATAAAAGGAATAATGAACTTGAAAAAGGTTCTTAAGCAAGTAGAAATTAACTCAAGTTTATTATTCAGGACATTAAAGAACGATCGAGTCAAGTCGGACCCGAGGTATGGGAATCGTCTCAATCTCCTTTCATTGAGGCATATTTTGTTTTATACACAACCATCTATTATACGGTGAATAAAACCCTTTTACTTTTACATTTATCCAAAAGGAATCGTTTTTATACGAAGCGTTTTACTAAATGACAAATGGGAATGTTTTTGTCGTACGTATGCGGCGACAATGACTTCTCCGCCGCCGTGACCGTTATTTGAGTTTCGGCTTCCTCTATAAGCCATACCATCTTTTTAAAAGAAAAATAAATACCATGTTTTAATTTTCTTTTATTTTGGTATTGAAAATGGTTTTCATAATGTTTTTATATCAATGTTTTGTATTGGTTCCGTGATAAACTAAGGGCGGGTGAGCCCGATATAGCTCTCCAATGTATTGGGTAATGCGAAGGAGTGTAACGTTAAGGTTTCTCCGAAAGGATTTAGGGAATATACTGTGATGGGTATTACAAACATAACCAAGAGGGTTACTCCCTATGTAAGAATGTTATGAATTCCTCAAGTTACCTTTATGTCTTATGATTTCTATGATTTATTCATGATTTGATGAGGTATGTTAAAGTGCTTATGTTTTATTGGTAAAGTATGATTTCATTCTTTTGTATATATGTACCCATGTTTCCTTACCATATTTTTATATCCCTTACTGAGCTTTTTATGCTCATCCCAAGTTTTTTTGAAATTTTTTTCATAGGTCAAGGGAAAGGTACATGAAATGATGATAGTGTTAAGGAAGTGTCAAGAAAGAATCCATGTTTTATTTTAAATAAGTTTCCATTGATGGGAAAAAAGAATGCTATCTTTATGTAACCACTTTGTTTATATGTAGAATATAATGCAAGTTTTATGATCTAATTATCTAAAACTCTAAACCCGAAAAGATCCTCAATGTGTAATCTTTCAATAACTCAAGATTAAGTAAGGTTTAAGGATGGAGCCTTATAGTTGGTATCAAAGGTCGGTTTAGATAACTTTAGGAGTTATAATTCTATTAAATGATTATCCAAAAATATTTTTTTATGGTCAAATTGAAGTGATATAGTATTTGAATATTACCATGTTGCTTACTCTAATACATGTTTGTTCAGAATGGTTTTCCATAGAGGAAACAGGGAAGCAGTGCTAGGAAGGCATGTAGAAGGAAATAACCTTCCGAATCAGCATCCTGAGATGGTCGGAATTGGAACCTAACAGTTTGTTGCAGTAATGGCGCAGTTGACTCAAGATATAAATGGTGGTGGTATCCATACATGAGATCATCCAGATCAACCGCAGAGGAACATTTCAGTGGTGGAACATTTCATGAGGCAACATCCCCCATCATTCAGAGGATCATCTGACCCTGTGCTAGCTGAAGGGTGGATTAAAGAACTGGAGAAGATTTTCGATGTCATGGGGTGTTCAGACAATCAAAAGGTTATTCTTGCTATTTACTGTTTGGAGGGTGAAGCAGATCAGTGGTGGTCGATGGTTAAAAATATCCGGGACGCTGATGAGATTGATGCTCTCGACTGGGAATAATTCAAAGGTAGGTTTCTTGAAAGGAATTTTCCTAAGGATATTCGACTTAGGATGGAAAAAAAATTCTTGGAATTGAGGCAAGAGGAAGACTCAGTGTCTACCTATGAAGAAAGGTTCACTCGATTGGCAAGGTATGCTCCAAATTTTATCCGAGACCTTGATAGTAAAATCAATCATTTTTACTCAGGATTAAAGCCAAAATATCAAAGGGAATTAGATTCTCATGAGTTTAAAAGTTATGAAAAGCTTGTTTGATGTGATGAGAAGGTGGAAATGGAGTTTGCCGATGATGAAGTGTTCTATAACAACCAGCAGAAGAAGAGACCAAGGTGGCAGAAGAAATGGAAGAATTCTTCAAAAAAGTCTGATGGTAAGAAATCTAAGTTTCCATGTTGTGATAAATGTGGAAAAAGGCATGCTGGGGGATGTCTTCTGAATTTTGGAAAGCGCTACCGATGTGGTAAGATGGGACATAAGGCCCGTGATTTCACTGAAAAAGATCAAGGTGATGGTAAGACCAAATTTGATTTACAGTTAGTGAAATGTTTTAAGTGAAATGAGATGGGTCACTATGAAAATGAGTGTCCGAAAAAGAGCTTGAGTGATGGGAAGTAGTTAGACTACAAGCAGAAAGGGGTGGTGAAATCCCTTGCAACTACTTCAGCAGATGTCGGGCCATCAAATGAAGTTGTATCAGGTACTTTGTTTGTTTTTTCAGATTTTCCAGTGTGTTGTTTGATTCGGGGTCTACACATTCATTCATCTTTGAAACCTTTTCTAGTAAAATGGTAATACCAACTCAAGAAATGACTCCTGAACTTTTGGATAAAACACCTGGGGGAAATGTTGAGGCAAAACGAATTTATAAGAATCTTTCTATCCTTATCTGTGGAAAGAACCTACTTGCAAACCTTATTGTTCTACCTCTAGTAGAGTTTGCTGTTATCCTGGGTATGGATTGGATCTCTATTTACCATGCTAAGATTGACTGTAGAGCTAAAGAAGTTTCTTTTCAGAAAGACTTTCAGTTTGTGTACAAGAATGAACCCTTTCTGTTGATAACTTATCAAGAGGCCAAGAAACTAGTGAAAGATGGAAATGAATGTTACCTTGCACACATCATTGAAAATAAAGGAACTGTTTAGATTAATTTTGTGCCAGTGGTAAATGAGTATCCTGATGTTTTTCCTGATGAGTTGCATGGAATAATACTAGATCGGGAAGTTCAGTTTACTATTGACTTAGTTCCTGATGCTAAGCCAATTTCAAAACCCCCTTTTCGAATGGCTCAAATTGAACTTTTAGAGTTTAAGGAGTAATTGGAAGATTTATTAGAGAAAGGTTTCATTCGACCTAGAACATCACCATGTGGTGCTCCTATTTTATTTGTTAAAAAGAAAGATGGTTCAATGAGACTTTGCATTGATTATAGAGCCTTGAATAACATCACTGTTAAGAACAAATATTCTTTGCCTCATATCGATGATTTGTTTGATCAGCTCCAGAGAGCTCAGTATTTTTCAAAGAATGACTTGAGATCGGGGAAACATCAGCTGAATGTAAAGGAAGCAGATGTTCCGAAGACCACGTTCCGTACAAGATATGGCCATTATGAATTTGTAGTAATGCCTTTTGAGCTAACCAATGCACCTGCTGTATTCATGGACATAATGAATAGAATTTTCCATGAGTTCTTGGATAATTTTGTGGTGATTTTCATTGATGATATTTTGGTGTTTTCTAAAATTAATGAGGAGAATGAATGACAATTAAGGGTTATCTTGCAAACCTTAAAAGAAAAGAAACTGTATGGAAAATTCAGCAAGTGTGAGTTTTGGTTACAACAAATTTCTTTCCTTGGTAACATTGTTTCTAAAGATGGGATAACTGTTGGTCCTGCAAAAACAAAAGTTGTGGAAGACTATCCAAGACCCACAAATGTAACTGAGATTCGTATCTTCCTTGGTTTGGTAGGCTATTACCGAAGGTTTGTTAGATATTTTTCACGGTTATCTAGTCCAATGACTAAGCTAACTCGGAAGGGTGTTTTGTTTATCTGGAAAAAAGAATGTGATGATTGTTTTCAGGAAGTGAAAAGAAGATTGGTGGATGCTCCAGTTTTGGCACTACCTTCCAGGAATGGTGAGTTTGTTATATACAGTGATGCTTCATTGAAAGGACTTGGTTGCGTCCTAATGCAGAATGATCAGGTAATTGCTTATGCTTAACCACAGTTGAAAACACATGAGGTAAATTACCCTACACATGATTTGGAATTAGCTGCTGTTGTTTTCGCTTTAAAAATTTGGAGGCATCATTTGTATGGAGTAAAGTGTGAAATATATACTGATCACAAAATTTTAAAGTATATATTCACTCAGAAAGAGTTAAACATGAGACAGAGGAGATGGCTGGAATTAATCAAGGATTATGATTGTACAATTCATTACCATCCGAGAAAATAAAATAAAGTGGTTGATGCTTTGAGTCGAAAAAGTAATGCTTCATTAGCAATGGAGTGTTTGGAACGTGATCCTTTGGTTAAGGATTTGATGAACATTGTCATAGAAGTTGTTAGTGCAGGAAGTTATTCTGTTTTGTTTCAGGTATCAGTGAGATCATCTCTATCAGATAGAATCAAGCAAACACAGAAGCAAGACAGTGAGTTGAAGAAAAAGGTAGAGCTGGTTCAGAAAGGTAAGTTTATTGAATTCAACATTGATAATGATTGCGTTTTGAGATTTGGGAAGAGATTGTTTGTGCCTTGGGATTCATAGTTGAAGAGAGATTTGTTATGTAAAGCTCATAGTTCTCCGTTTTCAGTTCATCCTGGTAGTACTAAGATGTATAGAGATCTGCGGGAGTATTACTGGGGGGATGGAATGAAAAGAGATATTGCTGATTTTACTGTGAAGTGTTTGACTTGTCAGCATGCTAAAGTAGAGTGGCAGTTACCGAAAGGGATGCTTCAGCCTTTAACAGTTCCAGAGTGGAAATGGGAGAATATATCCATGGACTTTGTTGTGGGATTACCAAAGACATCTCGAGGTAATAATGCAATCTGGGTTATTGTTGATCGCTTGACTAAATCTGCTCATTTCCTTGCTATACGAGATAATTTTTCCATAGATAAACTTTCCTGTTTGTATCTTAAAGAGATAGTCAGGTTAAATGGAGTTCCTCTCTCCATTGTATCTGCTCGTGATCCTAGTTCACTTCTAACTTTTGGAAAGGCTTTCAGAAGTCGTTGGGTACTGAATTTAATTTTAGTACAACATTTCATCCTCAATTAGATGGGCAGTCAGAACGAACAATTCAGACCTTGGAGGATATGCTACGAGCTTGTTCAATGGATTATCAGGGAAGTTGGGACCAACATCTTTCTTTGTTTGAATTTTCATATAATAAAAGTTTTCATTCCAGTATACAGATGGAACCATTTGAGGCATTATGTGGGAAGCGGTGTTGAACTCCATCTTTCTAGGATGAAGTGGGTGAAAGGAAGTTGATGGGACCAGAATTGGTAGAAGAGATGGAAGAAAAAGTTAAGCTGATTTAGAAACACATGAGAATAGCTCAGAGTATGCAGAAGAGTTATGCAGACAACAGGAGGAAGGATCTAACTTTTGAGGTAGGTGATCTTGTTTTTCTAAAAGTCTCACCGTGGAAAAGTGTGATGAGATTTGGTAAGAAAGGAAAGCTGAGTCCAAGGTTCATTGGACCATATGAAATTCTGGAAAGAGTTGGATCAGTTGCATACCAGGTGGCTTTACCTCCGAGTTTATCTCAGGTACACAATTTTTTTCATGTTTCGATGCTGAGAAAGTATATGTCAGATCCATCTCAAGTTTTGAGTCCAGAGGTAGTTCAGCTAGAAGAGAACCTATCTCATGAGGAACAACTGGTCCATATTCATGACCACAGGGAGAAAGTGTTATGAAATAAGGTGATTAATTAGGTAATGGTATTTTGGAAAAACCACATGGTGGAAGAGGCAACATGGGAATCTGAAAATGCAATGAGGGATAAGTACCCACATTTATTCAATAAGTAAATAAATTGCGGGGACACAATTTTCTAAATGGGGAAGTATGTAACATCCCAAGTAAGTAATGAATAATAGATATTTTTATCTATGTCTATTAATGAATTAGATAGTGTTTTAGAGGCTTAAAATGAAAATAAATCCAATCTTAAGCATTGAATACACTAATATTTTTTTAAAAGATTGTTTTACTGCCTTTTGATGGCAATCCATTTTTAAATCTATCTTTTGACAATTTTATAAGCTATGTTTTTCAAAATAAACTTATTCTTTATGATTGGGAAATCAAAATTTACTTTGTGTGAATTTTTGGTATTTTTCTGACAATGTTCATTTTTTAATGAATAGTGAAAAATACTGCATTTTACATCAAAACTGCTTTTTAATCTAATTTATTTATATGATTATATTATCTTCTGAATTGGATTTAAAGGTAAATTAGAATATATTTTTACCATTTAATCCAATGGTTGTCATTGGAATCAATTTCACATTGAAATTGGACTTAAACAGGTGTCAATCTTTTGATACTTATTGATTCATAAAAACATGCTGTTTGTCATGACAGCGGGAATTAATTATTAAATTTATTAATTTAACTTATATGATTTGAATTTCGTAAAGTATACATCATTTTTGAATTCAGAATATCAAGTATATCTTAGGGTGATGTTTTGGTATTTTTCTGAAAAACATTAATTTTTGATGAATAGTGAAACCACTAAGTGGTAGTTAACGAACCTGATTTTTAGTTTAAATGAATCTTTTCCACTTCTGTGATTTTATTTTTAAAAATCCGACATACATGGTTTTCATTAAGAAGTAAAATTTGGTTCAATGAGATTAAAATAATTTTTTGGTGAATAGTAACTTATTAAGTTTTTAATCGCGATTAGAGGTAATTAGTGTAGTTTAAGGTAAAAATAATGATTTAATAATATGAAATGACCTAGACACATGTCCAACCCTTATTGGATGTGTCATGGACGACCAAGACAATCCATGGGTCAACTTGGGGACCCCATGGAGCCACTTTGGTTGGGAAATGACATAAATAACTTTTTATTTAATGTTAAAGTAAAAATGACACAGACATAAGTTATTTTAATAAAAAAAATTTTACATGGGGTTATACAATTCATATTTTTTATTATAAATATTCATCAGATAGATAGAAATATTTCCTACATCATAGTGTTTTTTATAATTTTTATACTTTAAATAAATTAAATTATTTATGACAACATGATGATGCAGCGATTACCTCATTAATAAAGGATTTAAATTAAATGAAAGGATAATGTAAAATCAATGACCTACACATGTACAAAACATATTGGATGGGTATATTTAGAACCCTTATCACCTTACCCTCGAATTATATTAATGTGGGACCTTTTGAATCCGAAAATCATTTTCAAATAAAGTAACATTTCTTTACTTTCCAAGAGTGCCCCTCCTCTCCTCTTATAAAAGGCCCCCAACTCGACCTCCTTACCCACACTCCAAAAGCCTTTGTCTTAGTCAACCCCTACCCATTGTGTCTCTCTGCATCTATCTATTAGTCCTTGAAGCCTCACATTGGACAGAAGTCTTCCCAAGGAAGCCTTTGAGCTCAATCCAAAGGGAGTTACCCGATTTTAAGGTAATGTCTTCACTTGAGTCCTTTTGTTTTATTTTTCTTCTCCAACCCCCTAAACTCTATTTATTAATTTATTTGGTAAAAACTCCAGTATCTTAAATATACTAGGATGTTGTTATAATATGTATTCAAGATACACTTACACACACCTACATCTAATGTTTAAAGGACAGACTGTTTCCGTGGATGTGAATTTATGCCTCCCGAAACGATGATTGTTCAACATTAATTTAACACCTTCAAAGGTGTCCATTAAGATGTCACTATATTTATATATGATATATAATATGTTTATGTCTTCCTTAAGCTTCTGTATTTTTTATTTTGGGCATACCTTTATGGTTTCCATTATGGGTAAACGTGATATCTTCATTTAAGGAAGTGCGGACTACCGCCCCCTCAAAGTGAATTGATTCGTTAAATACCATATGTGGGATGTATAAAGGATGGAACTATGATATTATATATGATATTATACTGTAATTATAATATACCTTTATATCATTATGATTCCATTATATAAAATACGAAATAGTAATGAAAGTAGCGTTCATGCGTACGTACGTCTTACCGTCTCCATGAACGGTGCATTTCATTTCTTACCTCTAAATGATTATGTACTATTATAAAGGCATGTATATACTAGATATATATGATATATAAATAATTATTATATTCTAGATATAATGGATACATGAACAACTTATAATTATAAAGGTTTTATTTTTTACTCAAGTACCAATGATCGTTAAAACGACCGTTATTAACATAAATAATTACATAGTGTTCATGAAATGGAAATAAGTGATATAAAACGAATAATGAACTTGAAAAAGGTTCTTATGAAAGTAGAAATTAACTCATGTTTATTATTCAGGACATTAATGAACGATCGAGTCAAGTCGGACCCGAGGTATGGGGCTTCGTCTCAATCTCCTTTCATTGAGGCATATTTTGTTTTATACACAACCTTCTTTTATATGGTGTATAAACCAATTTGACTTTTACATTTATCCAAAAAGAATCTTTTTTATATGAAGCGTTTTACTAAATGAAAAAAGGGAATGTTTTTGTCGTACGTATGCGGTGACAATGGCTTCTCCACCGCCGTGACCGTTATTTGAGTTTCGGCTTCCTCTACAAGCCATACCTTCTTTTTAAAAGAAAAATAAATACCATGTTTTAATTCTCTTTTATTTTGGTATTGAAAATGGTTTTCATAATGTTTTTATATCAATTTGTTGTATTGATATCTTGTGATTGAAAGGTGGAAATGTTATGTTTCCTTTATGCATGTTTTATGTGATACAATTATGTTGAGGTTCTTGGGCATTATTATAAAGATGAGTGGTTCCGTGATAAACTAAGGGTGGGTGAGCCTGATATAGCCCTCCAATGTATTGGGTAATGCGAAGGAGTTTAACGTTAAGGTTTCTCCGAAGAGATTTAGGGAATATACTGTGATGGGTATTCCAAACGTAAACAAGAGGGTTACTCCCTACGTAAGAATGTTATGAATGCCTCAAGTTACCGTTATGTATTATGATTTCTATGATGTATTCATGATTTGATGAGGTATGTTAAAGTTCTTATGTTTTATGGGTAAAGTATGATTTCATTCTTATGTATATATGTACCCATGTTTCCTAACCATATTTTTATATCCCTTACTGAGCTTTTTATGCTCATCCTAAGTTTTTTTGAAATGTTTTTCACAGGTCAAGGGAAAGGTACATGATATGATGATAGTGTCAAAGAAGTGTCAAGAAAGAATCCGTGTTTTATTTTAAATAAGTTTCTATTGATGGAAACGAAGAATACTATCTTTATGTAACCACTTTGTTTATATGTGGAATTTAATGCAAGTTTTATGATCTAATTCTCTAAAACTCTAAACCCGAAAATATCCTCAATGTGTAATCTTTTAATAACTCAAGATTAAGTAAGGTTTAAGGCTGGGGCCTTATAAATAATATTTAAATATCCCTCTATTCCACCTAGAAGCCTTAACTTAGGTAGAAGTCACTTTAAAAAGTCTTTTTGGTTCAAACTAAAAGAAGTTACCAAAATTAAAGGTAATTGTTTCTCTTGAATTCTTTTCTTTTATTTTACTTCTCCAACACCTAAAATATTTTTATTACATTCTTTGATAACATCACCAGTATCCTCAATATACTAGGATTTTGTTATGATAATGATTCAAACTAAACTTACACACACCTCTATCTAATGGGTGAAGAACATATTGTTTCTATGGATGACAAACTAACTCCTCATAAAACAATGATTGTTCAATTATCTACTACTGCCTCTCATTGTGGCCATTAATATGGCACTGTATTTATATATGATATATATAATGTTTATTTTTTCTTTTTTCTTCTGTATTTTCCATTTTTATCACACCATTATGGGTTCCATTACGGGTAAACGCAATAATTTCATTTGAGGAAGTGCGGACTGCCGCCCCATCAAAGTGATATGACTCGTTAATTCCATATGTAGGACATATAAAAGATGGGTTTAATGATATTATATATGATATTATACTTGAACTAAAATATACCTATATAGTATTATCTTTTAATTCTATTAAAATAATAAATATAAATAAATGTAGCGTTCATGCGTACGTACGACTTACCGTCTCCATGAATGGTGAATTTCATTTATTATCTTCTAATGATATGTACAATAATAAAAGAATATATATACTGTATATATATGATATATATTATATATTTATATTGAATAACATTCTAATGATAATTCACCATTGACCACATGGACAACATGTAAATATAAGGTGTTCATTTTTGGCTCAAGTACCAAATATCGACAAAACGACTGTTACTAACTTAAATGATTGCATAATCTTCCTAATATGGTAATAAGTGATATAAAAGGAATAATAAACATGAAAAACGTTATTAAGAAAGTTAACAATTAACTTTAGATTATTATTTAGGAGAATAAAGAACGAACGAGTCAATTCGGACTTGAGGTAAGGGACTTCGTCTCAATCACCTTTCATTGTGACATATTTTATTTTAATACACGACTCTATTTTATATGCTATATAAATAACTATGACTTTTCATTTCATTCAAATATAATCTTTTTCATATGAGGAGTCTTACTAAATGAATAAAATAATACTTCTTTTTAACAAACGTGGTGACAATGAATTTTCTTCCACCGTGAGTATTATTTGATATTTGGCTTCTTTAACAAGGCATAGTTTTTTTAAGGAAAATAAATACTATATACCCTTTTTATGTATTTTGGTATTGAAAACGGTTTGGTGAGTGAATTGATTATTTCAATATCTTGATATGATATATTGTGATTGAAATGTGGATATATTGTCTTTTAGTTATGCTTGTTTTATGTGTTATAGTTCTTGGTCAATTTTTACTTATATGGGTGGTTCTATAATAAAACTAAGGAGGGTGAGCTCGAGATAGATCTCTAATGCATTGGGTAACATGAAAGGTGTAAAGAACTATAAAATTCAAGGGAAATTTTTTCTTAATTTTCTTTGGGATTTTAAAAATACGCAGTCTCTGACGTAACCTGATTCTGAGGCCTGGTGTGCCCAGAATCAATTTCCGACGTTTAGCTCGGGTACGTTCAATTAACGAATGAGCGGGTTTTCCCATCTTTTGAACCGGTGCTCGGAATTGAAATCTGAGGGCAACGATGAAAACTCAGTGTCGTTAATTGTTTAGGAACACCTTTTCCGGAGTTGCATTTGCTCGGGTGAGGTTATTAAATAAATGGGTTAACTGAAGAATAAAATAAAATATTGTGCTACAAATTTTATTTTTATTCTCTAAGTAGTTTAAACCTATGTATGGAAGTTGAGGTGGGACCCACTAAATCGTAACCCCTCTTGATAGAATATTAGTTTGTTGGGCCCCACATGATACCCACCTATTCAACTTCCTCAAACCGCCCATTATGCTGGAAAACCCCCATTAATTTTTTGTGTAACACACCCGCACCCCCTTTTTAAATTCCAAGTCAACTCTCGCGTTTAATTGGATTATTAAACGCCACTTTAATTGGTCAACACAGATTAATTAAATGGTGATTTAATTTTTAATTTCAAAAAGGGATGGCATAAGTAATAAAATAAGGAAAAGCCTTATATTATTATTGTTGTTGTGTTGTGCGAGAAGATTTTGTGAGAAATTACTCTATTTTTGAAGAACATTCTTCCTCATTGAAGAACGCGAAGAACGACGAAGAATGCCGGCCTCCGACGAAAGAAGACGAAGAACAAAAGTTCCTCGGAGATCGACGACGCAACGCCGTGTACCGTGACGCCGATGATCCTCTTCTCCGCGACGCCGTGTACCGTGACGCCCACGATCCTCTTTCGTAACATCGTCTTCCACGACATCTTTTCCCGCAACCATCCTAATTTGACAACTTCTTCGAGGTAGGGGGTTTTGGTTTAGTTTAATTTATGTGGTTTATATGCTCGACATGTGTTTTAATTGTTGGAAGTCGTTTGAACCACTAACGTGGTTGGTGCAGACCAACGAACAAGTCCGAACCCACCGATTCTATGTTCTTGATGCGCAGATCATTGGGTGAAGATGAAACAGGACTGTTGAGCGATTAGAGGTCGTTGCAGTAATCTACGGGTCCCGAAATGACCCCAGGCGCAGACGGGAGCAAGAACGGACCACCGGAGTGGCTCCGGTGGCGTCCCGGCATGCCGCCATGAGGAACCGCCATGGCGGCAGGAGACTGGGATCCTGCAGCCACGCGGGATCCGAAGGAGGACACGACACCCACCACGTCCACGGAGCGCGAAGGGAGGGGGGACCGCGTCCCCCCATGCTCATCCGCTGGCCGAGCCAGCGTGCCGCCCGGCCGGGCCGAGCCGGGTTGCACGGACCAGACCGGGCCACGCCCAGCCAGGCCAGGCCGCACCCACCGGGCCGAGCCGTGCCCTAATGGGCCGGACCCGGACTCGGGTCAGGTCGACCCGGTACGGTCCGGGTCGGACCGGGCCCAATCCCTCCACTTTCAGACCACTTTCGGTCTTTTTCCCATAACATGGGCTACAGACCTATAAGCGACACACCGTCAGTTGTGTAGCGATCTTTGGGATGAGACGGTCGTTTCGTTATATTACACTCAAGTTTTGGAAAACATTGCGTATGGCAGGGTTGGTTCGAACACGAAACCAATTGGGCCCTCGAAGTGGAAACGCTTATAACTGAACCTCTGGATGTCCGATTGATGTGTTGTCGACTTTGTTGGATTCTTTTTAGTGAGACAGACCTTTTGGATTACTCTGCTAGAGGTTTGGACGCAGTTGGAGTATAGTCGGGTTGGTTTTGACTTAAAAATCAATCGGGCCCCTAGAACGAAAAAGCCAATAACTCTTAGACCGGGCGTCCGATTGACGCGTCGTCTATCACGTTGAGTTCCACTTGTTGTGACGGAACATTGGGATACATCAACTCTGGACTACGTGTCAGATAACGTATCGACACCCCTTGGATCGTGGAGCGAACCCTCCTGGAATCGAGCATCCCGTGTGCGGGAACCCTAGAGCTGGCTGCGAGTGCGACGACAAAGATGACTGCTCTGAAATCCTCCGTGGGATCGACATCGATGAAAACCATACTGAAATACTCCTTGGGTTCGATGGCAATGAAGACTACATTGAAATCCTTCATGGGTTCGGCAGCGATGAAGACCATACAGAAATCCTCTGTGGGTTCGGCAGCGATGAAGACCATACTGAAATCCTTAGTGGGTTCGACGGCGATGAAAACTGCACTGAAATCCATTGTGGGTTTGGCAGTGACGAAGACCGTACTGAAATCCTCCGTGGGTTCGATGGTGATAAGACGGTACTGAAATCCTCCATGGGTTCGGCAGCGATAAAGACCGTACTGAAATCCTCCGTGGGTTTGACAGTGATGAAGACTGCACTGAAATCCGGCTTGGTTTCGGCAGCGATAAAGACCGTACTAAAATCCATCATGGGTTCGATGACGATGAAGACTGCACTGAAATCCTCCGTGGGTTTGGCAGCGATGAAGACCGTACTGAAATCCTACGTGGGTTTGATGACGATGACTACCGTTCTTGTATCCTATGTGGGTCTGGCAGTGTTTGACTCTGTTCTTGTATCCAACGTGGGTCTGGCTAAGTAGCTGGTTTTTGTATCCTACATGGGTCCCAGCTTAGATGAATCAGTGGCTACATCTGATCATCTCTATCACCTTACGAAGAAGTATACCTGTGTGGGCTAAGTCTTGACATTCAATCATTATCTTTGATATGATTGACTTTCTTTCCTATGTGGATTGTGCTGTGTTTTCCTATGTGGATTGGGTTGTACTCTTATGTGGACGTGATCGAACTTGGGCTCAGATGTTGGAGCCGAACGGGAATTCGTGACTTCGGTATAGGTATGGGAATATACCTAATTAGTGTGGGTTGTTACTTCGTGATTGTATATTTCCTTTGTGTATTATCCTTTTTTGGATTCTGGGAGACCTTCGGGGGTCTCGGGGTCCCTTCTGAGTAGCGTATACTCACCCCTGCAGGGGCCATGCCCACACTACGTTGTGTTGGATGCAGACGATGGACAGTGTTGATCGTGGTTGAGGCTTGTAGAGAAAGTCGGTACCTGGAGGTGGACCACTGGGCGGGATGTACACGGAATGGACAGCTGAACCGAGGAGCTGAGGAGGCTATCTGTACACACCCTTCATGATGGACTTCCAGTGGACGGCTCGACATTGCTGCTTTAATTTCATTTGTTGTACATCTTTCCAGTTTCACCTTACTTTCAGTTTGGGGTTTCATTATTGCCTATTTACTTTCTGCACTTACTATTGTACCCAGTTTTACTTAGTGTTTACTTCTACTTTCTAACTCTGTGGTGTTTTTTACTTTATAAAGGCAATGCCTTCCCCTATTGTCGGGATTTACGCCTTGGTGCTAGTCGCCAGCCCCTGGCCTATGGGAGGCGGGCTTGGGGCAGTCACGGCATCGGTCCCGGGGATGTGTCATGACAAATTGGTATCAGAGGAGTTCGGTTCGACCGCAGAACTGAGGACACTGATCTTTCTTCTATGTGAAGAAATATTGTTAAGGGTATTTTCTATGGTTATCAGTCAAAGGAGTCCAGTGTTGGTGAGGCGGCCGACATATCCATACACCAGGACCCTGACTTCTGATTTCTGACTCAATGAATGAAAACATTGATTGCATGTGTGTTTCAAAAGTTTTTTTTGTGATTACTTTGTGTCATCTCACTAGGTATACTATTTGACCATGGCACACCTGTTTCTTGTCAGGATAGCCCCACAATGGCAGCCAGGTAGGGTTCCGAGCTTTGTGTGAGACGACAGACCACCGAGCGATGAGGACTCATTGTAGGGCCCTTTTTCAGCGGAGGCACCGGCAGTACCACTACCCATCGAGCCACCGATGCCACCAGCCCCAGCCGCTGAAAGTGCACGTCGCCTTATTGCACTGCATGAGTTTTAGCATCGAAGACAGCTCAGGTTCGGCGGGGAGATGGACCCTCAGGCAGCTAAGGATTGGCTAGAGGCAGTTGTTTGAGTTTTCAGGTTAGTGGGGACACTAGCTGACCTCATGGTGATCCTTGCAGCGTGCCTCCTGCACGCGACATCAGGCAGATGGTAGTGCATGATGCTCTAGGTGCACAATGAGGCATCTATCCTCTGGACAGACATTGAGAGCCTCTTCCCCTCGAAGTTAGTCCCAGCCACCCTTCGTGCGGTGCACATCCATGAGATACTACAACTGCGGCAGGGCTGCATGACGGTCACCCAATACTCGGCGAGATTTACCGATCTCTTGCGCTATTCGACGGACATGGTACGAGACCCATTCTTCTGGGACCGGACTTTCGATCTGGGACAGATGCATGAGATCAAGGCATTGATGATCTCTCTCAGATTTCTGACACAGGAAGGAGTACTAGAGTGAGCCCTTCTCATAGAGAGATTTCTTGATGATCCTACACTAGCAGCGAGACCAACCGCAGGGCGGCACGTAGAAGAGTCATCTGCAGCTGGCTATCAAAGGATGTCACAGAAGTCCAGGTGGACAATACCATCAGGCGGATGACCTTAGGACACTGGCTCAGAGGTGTGGGGCACCCGACGCAGAGCCAGCCTTCCGAGGTGCAGATAGTGCTACGCATGCGGCGGGCAGGGCCACATGGCTCATGACTGCCCGACCCACCATGCAGAGGAGCAGAAGACGGTTGAGGGGCCACCAAGGTAGTGGCAGAGGATCGACCATGGCATTCTACATGGAGAAGGCGGATGAGGCAGAGGAGCTGGCTGAGGAACAGGTGGTGGGAGATTCTTTGAGGCTTTACCACCACCACCACCAGGAGGTCCACCCCGACCACATGGAGCTGGCGGCCAGAGGCATGCTCAGCTTCATGCAGAGGAGGCCTATGACCACGGCGCACCCGAGATGATTCGAGATACTATCTGTGTCTACTCCACCCTTGTTTTAGTTCTTATAGACACATGAGCGATTTATTATTTCATTGTCGCTTCCCTTGTTCGGAGCTCGGAGATTCTGACGGAGTCGTTGGCTCGATCCTTACGGCTAGAGACTCCTACGGGAGTAGACTCGACAATTACGCACTGGTTCCGGCTGTGTGAGCTTACTCTAGGAGGCGAGAGCTTCAGCTGGGATCTTCTTGGAGTGGCATCGAGGCCTTACGATGTCATCTTTGGCATTGATTGGTTATCTACAGTACATGCTCATATCGACTTTATTAGGCGCAAGGTGCGATGTGTTCACACCGATGGGAGTAGGTTCACCTTCACCGGCGAGAAGGGAGCCTTAGCAGCATAGGATGGACTCACATAGAGGAGAGGACAGTCGATCACTCATTAGTTGGCTAGCCTCATCCTAGGAGTAGTTGACGTGCAGAGTCCTAGCTTCCCTGCAGTGGTGGATCAGTATGTGGAATTTTTCCCTGATGATGTTCCAGGACTACCTCCTCGCAGAGAGGTAGAATTTTATATTGACCTGTACCCCAGGAAAACCTCGATATCCACTCCAGCATATCGGATGGCTCCCGCGGAGCATCGAGAGCTGCGGGTACAGTTGGAGGACTTACAGGGAAATGAATTCATCCGACCAAGTGTTTCACCCTAGGCTTCCCCGATTTTGATCGCCAAGAAGGCTGACGGGAGCTTGCGACTGTGTGTTGACTATCATCACCAGAATCAGGTGACCATGAGGAACAAGTATCCGCTACCGAGGATTGAATACCTCTTCAATCAGCTCAAGGGAGCACGGTGGTTCTCGAAGAAAGACCTCTGGTCAGGAAATCATCATCTCAGAGTTCGGGACGTGGACATGAAGAAGACAGACTTCAGATGTCGGTATGGCCACTATGAGTTCTTGGTTATGCCTTTCGGCATAACCAACACTCAAGCAGTGTTCATGGGTCTCATGAACATGATATTTCATCCATACCTCGATCGATTTGTCATGGTCTTCATCAAAGACATTTTGATATAGTCAACCACTGAGGAGGAGCATGCCTACCACTTGCAGGTTGTACTAGACACACTCCGAGAGCACCAGCATTATGAAAATATCTCGAAGTGTCATTTCTAGTTATGTGAGGTCCACTTATTTGGAAACATCATCTCTGAGGCGGGATTTGCAGTGGATCCAGCGAAGATCAAGGCAGTGCTAGCTTGGGAGCCACCCAGGAATGTGACGGAGTTGCGATGTTTCTTGGGTCTAGCTGGGTACTACCGGAGATTTGTGCCAGACTTCTACAGAGTTGCGACACCGCTCTCAGCTTTGATGAAGAAGGGAATACACTTCTTGTGGTCAGAACGATGCCAGCAGAGCTTCCAGGAGCTAAGACAGAGGTTGACCATCACACCAATCTTGAGGCTATCAGAGGAAGGAGTAGGGTATGTATTCTACTGCTATGCATCAGGGACCGGGCTCGGATGTGTCCTAATGCAGGAGTGAGCAGTGATCGCCTATGGATCACAACAGTTGAGGCAGCATGAAAAAAACTATGCTACCCATGACCTGGAGTTGGATGTAGTGGTCTTCGCTCTAAATATGTGGCTGCACTATCTGATTGGCGAGCGCTTTACATTCTACTCTGACCACCAGAGTCTCAGGTACATCATCTCGCAGAAGGAACTAAACCTAAGATAGTGGCGATGGCTCAAGTTCCTCTAGGACTATGACTTTGAGATAGTCTGTACTCCTATAAAGGGGAACATAGTAGCCGATGCTCTCAGTAGGAGTACTGGAGCGAGACCTTCTCATAGAGAGCTTTCTTGCTGAGCCTACACTAGCAGTGAGGCATACCGCAGGGCGGCACATAGCAGAGTCATCTGAAGCTGGCAGTTGACAGAAGTCACAGTGTTTCGGGCGGACCAGACCATTAGGCGGATGACCTCAGGACACTGGATCAGAGGTGTGGGCCACCCGGTGTAGAGCCAGCCTTCCGAGGAGCAGACATTGCTACGCATGCGGCGGGCAGGGCCACATGGCTCGTTTTTGACAGACCCTCTGTGCAGAGGAGCAGCAGACGGTTGAGGGGCCACCCTGGCAGAGGCAGAGGGTCGACTGTGGTAGTCCACAGGGAGCAGGCGTACGAGGCAGAGGAGTTGGCCGAGCAGTAGGTGGTGGTGGGAGATGCATTGAAGCTTTACCACCACCACCACAAGGAGGTCCACCCCGACCATAGGGAGCTGGCGGGTAGAGGCAGGCTCAACTTTAGGTAGCGGAGGCCTATGACCAAGGTGCACCAGAGATGATTCGAGGTACTATTTGTGTCTACTCTACAATTGCTGCAGTTCTTATAGACACAAGAGAAAGTCATTATTTCATTGACGCTACCGTTTTTCGGAGCTCGGAGATTCCGACGGAGCCGTTGGCTCGATCCTTATGGCTAGATACTCCTACTGGAGCAGACTCGATGATTACGCACTGGTGCCGGCAATGTGAGATTACTCTAGGAGGCGGGAGCTTCGGCTGGTGTAACGCCCCGACCCCAGCTACCCAGAGTCGGTGCATTACTTCGTAACATTGGCATGATCACAAAAGATCAAGTCTCGAAAGACCGATTAGTTTAGTAGCCTTGGAAACACTAGATACATTCGTAAACGTTACATTACATCATAAAGTGAAAAACTACAATAACAAAGTCTCCATAGTCCACACTCATATCCTCTTCTGACTATCCCTGCAGGTCATTCATAAAATACTTCTTCACATCCTGGAAAATATTAAAACATTGAAAGGGGTGAGCTCAGATGCTCAGTAAGGATAACAATATTGCGGAAGCTTTCATAAATAAACATTAACATTTAAGGCAATGTATAACTAAAACAAAAGCCTTTTAAACTTGAACTTCAACATAATATGGCAAAAGTAAAATGAGATAATGCCATTCACTTCTTCACATGGATATTCTACTGGCCGAATAATCACATGCAATATCAATAACCACTTTCATAATGAGGGAATGTATAATGCCGGACATTCTGAAACATTTTTTCAAGGCCTCAGCCAAGACGTCTAAAATGATTAAGGCCTCGGCCAAAACCATAAATCAAATTGGGAAAGGGCCTCGGCCAATTCCATGTCTAGTTGTCTCATGAGACCTACCGATGCATCGAGGAGCTATAGCGGGCTCCACCCGTCACTTATTAAGTCCAATACATTCCTCAAATGAATAGGTTTAAACATATCATAAACCATAACATAATCGTATCACATAAAACATGCATAAAGGAAACATAACATTTCCACATTTCAATCACAAGATATCAATACAACACATTGTTATAATAAAAACGCTTTCAAAACCATTTTCAATACCAAAATAAAAGAAAGTTAAAACTTTGTATTTATTTTTCATTAAAAAAGAAAATGATGGCTTGTAGAGGAAGCCGAAACTCAAATAATGGTCACGGCGGCGGAGAAGTCGTTGTCGCCGCATAAGTACGGAAGGAAAAACATTCCCTTTTGTCGTTTAGCAAAATTCTTTGTATAAAAAAATTATTCCTTTTGAATAAACGTACAAGTCAAAGGGGTTTATACACTGTATAAAAGAAAGTTGTGTATAAAGCCAAATATGCCTCAATGAAAGGAGATTGAGACGAAGTCCTTAAAAGATCATTTTTAAAATAAAATATATCTATTATGTGTATTCACTATAGGTACACATAAATAAAGTAAAAATACAAAGTAATACATAATAATATCATGACATAATTTGAAAGTAGGAGATTAACCCAAAGAATGGAAGTTAGGTTAAGAAGTTCCCTTACAAAGATCATTTTTAAAATAAAATAGATCTATTATGTGTATTCACTACAAGTACACATAAATAATTTACAAATACAGGATATGACATAATAATATCATGACATAATTTGAAAGTAGGATATTAACCCAAAGAACGAAAATTGGGTTAAGAAGTTCCCTTACCTCGTGTCTGACTTGACTCAACCGTTCTTTAACCTCCTGAATAATAAACTAGAGT
Organism: Viscum album; assembly: GCA_963277665.1. NCBI lineage: Eukaryota > Viridiplantae > Streptophyta > Magnoliopsida > Santalales > Viscaceae > Viscum > Viscum album. The sequence continues at coordinate 935,532,208 of OY728145.1, read as the reverse complement.
TAATATATACCTTATTAAGAAGCATTTTCAACTTCATTATCCTTATTATATCACTTATTACAATGATATGAACATTATGTAATTATTTAAGTTAATAACGGTCGTTTTGTCGATCTTTGGTACTTGAGTCAACAATAAGCTTCTTATAATTACAAGTTGTTTATGTGGTGAAATATCCATTATATCCAGAATTATATTCATGATTTATATGTCATATATATATTGTGTATCCAGTATATACATTCATTTATAATATTACGTAACATTTAGAGGTAAGAAATGAAATGCACCGTTCATGGAGACGGTAAGCCGTACGTACGCATGAACGCTACTTTCATTTCAATTTCATATTTAATGGAACTAAATCATAATTATATAAATGTATAATATAATTCCAGTATAATATAGTGTATAATACCATTTACTCCATCCTTTATACATCCCACATATGGCATTAACGATTCAAATCACTTTGAGGGGGCGGTAGTCCGCACTTCCTAAAATGAAATTATCGCGTTTTACCCATAATGGAAATCATAAAGTATGCCATAAATGTGAAATAAAGAAGCATAAGTAAAACATAAACATATTATATATCATATATAAAAATAGTGACATCTTAATGGCCACCTTTGAAGGTGTTATATGAGTGTTGAACAATCATCGTTTCGTGATGCAGAAATTCGCCATCCCCAGAAACCGTATGTTCTTTAACCATTAGATGTAGGTGTGTGTATGTGTAGCTCGAATCCTTCTTATAAAAACATCCTAGTATATTGAGGATACTGGTGTTGTTACAAAAGAAATGGATAAAAATAGTTTAGGGGGTTGGAGAAGAAAAATAAAACAAAACAACATTAGAAAATACATTACCTCAAAATCGGGTAACTCTTTTTGATTTGAGCCAAAGGCTTCCTTGGGAAGAGTTCTGCCCAAAGTGAGGATTCTAGGAGTAAGAGGGGGAAGTTGGGAGAGTATTTGGGCAGAGGTTGGCCGAGCCAAATGGCTTGAAAGTGTAAATGAGGTGGGAGAGGTGGGGGCCTTTTATAAGTGGAGAGGAGGGGCACTTTTGGAAAGATTGAAATGTTACATTATTTCACAATGCTTTTCGGATTCTAAAGGTCCCACACTTATATAATTCGAGGCTAAGGTGATAAGGGTTCGAAATCTCCTCATCCAATTGGCTTTGGACAAGTGTAAGCCTTGGATTTTGCATTATCTTCCCATTTTATTTAAATCGTTAAATAATGAGGTCATCACTACATCATCATGATGTCATAAATAATTTAATTTATTTAATGTCTAAAAATTATAAAAAAAATACTATGATGTAGGAAATCTTTTTAGCTTTCTAATGAATATTTATAATCAAAATTTGGACTTGTTTAACCCCACTTAAAAACTGTTTTAGTAAAACAACTCATGTTTGTGTCAATTTAATTTCAACATTAAATAAATATATATTAATGTCATTTTCCAACTAAAGTGGCTCCATGGGGTCCCCAAGTTTACCCATGGGTTGTCTTGGTCGGCCATGACTCATCCAATAGGAGTAGGACAAGTGTCAAGCTCATATCATATTAATAAAACATTGTTTTTACCTTAAACTACACTAATTACCTCTAATCGCGATTAAGAACTTAAAAGTTACTATTCACCAAAAAATTATTTTAATCTTATTGAAACACATTTTACTTCTTAATGACAACCATGTATGTCGGATTTTTGAAAATCAAATCACAGAAGTGGTAATATTTCATTTAAACGAAAAATCAGTTATTTAACTACCACTTAGTGGTTTCACTATTCATCAAAAATTGAAGTTTTTCAGAACAATGCCAAAATTTCACCCTAAGCTATAATTGATATTCCGAATTCAAAAATGATTCCTATTTTACAAAATTCCAAACATATAAGTTTCATTAATTAATTTTATAATTAATTCCCGCTGTTACAACAAATAGCGTGTTTTTAAGAAACAATTTATATCAAAATATTGGCAATTGTTTATGTCCAATTTCAATGTTAAATTAATTCTAATGACCACCATTGGATAAAATGGTAAAAATATATTCTAATTATACTCTAAAACCACTCAATAGTATAATTTATCACTATGAATTATTTTGATTAATAAAGTTGTTTTAAGTATTTTTCACTATTCATAAAAAATTAGAAGTTCTCAGAAAAATACCAAAAAATCAACATAGGCTAATTTCGATATTACGAATACAAAAATGAAGTCCATTCTGAAATATAAAATTTCTATAATTTTAAAAAGTGGTTATTACTATTCATAATGGCTACTTTAATTAGTTGTGGTGTTTTAGAACTCGAAGTTGCGTACAATGCAAGCTATTGCATTATTGAATGAGAAGCGTATCGTGGAAGCTCGGGGTGTTACATTCTCCCCTCCTTCAATAAATTGCGTCCTCGCAATTTGAAATTTTTCTTTGATAATAAAAGGCTGAAAATAGAAAATACCTTTGTGGAAAACCCACATCGGAAATAAGGTTAATAAATATATAACATTAAAAGAAAGCAGGATAAGTACAAAGGTCACCCGATATAGCCCATTCTAGGATTCTATGAAAATATGGATATGGAAGAAAAACAAACCATCAAGGTCTGATGGAGAGTTATAGAAAACAGGATTAGGAGAATGTTTAACCATAAGAAAATCACAAACTTGTGATTGGTTAAACGGTCATTGAATCCCCAGTTGGAAAAGTTAACCGACAACATTTTTGTTTTAAGTTACCTTTTATAATGTTGAGGAATTTATTTATGAGATTTACTAAGAACTTAAGGGAATATACATACTTGTTATGTATACTTTCATTCGTTAATAAATTTTTACCACAAACCCAACTTTTACTCCAAATGGTAACGGAACTAAAAAATATTCTATTTATCCTAATTGTATATGGTTCCAAATATTAACACATACCATTTAGATTAGTAAAATTATTTTGTAATAACCAGGGACTTCCTGTAGGCTAGTGGTAGGAAATAAAGGCCTGTCGCACTTTGATTGTGGGTTCGATTCCTGCAGCTTTGTCCGACGCGACGGGTTATTCCCCACCCTGCAGGTTGTCCTTTTCCTAAAAATATAGTACTATACTATTCCAAAAATAATCTTCATAAATGTTTTAACCTTAAACAATACTATCCAAAGTTCAACTTAATCCATTCCAACCTTAATAGTTATCCAAAATACTTCTGTCCAACTCACAGTCCAAATTTTATAAGGAAGGTAAACATAATGAAGATCCTTTATCCCACGTAACAACATGTGAACACCTTCATCATGTATTATTTTTAAACATACTGAATTACCATGATCCCTTATTCCTTATAGAATACTAGATATACTCCTTCTATCCAAAAATGTATACAAAACATCAATCAGTTTCAAGGAAGTTAAGTATATCCAATATAATTTATCCAAATCAATCACGTCTTATTCCAAAATCACAATCTCAGTATCAAAACCATATTATGGTTTATCTTTCTCTCAACCATATATTTTCCAAAAATTTAACCTACTGTGGAGTCACTTTTCTTGGTTCCACACAATCTCAAGTCCTTGATGAAATAGTACTGCAGTACAATCCTTATATACTCCATAATTATTATAACCAGTACATCATTGATACAACACTCAAATTAAAAAAAATCTTTAATAAAAACATAAGAACTCTAATCATTACTCCTCATCTGTGGTAGTATCATAACTTGATTATTATCCAATAACATCATTTGGGGCATGCTCTGATGATTTGGACATTGGTTTGCGTAGTGTCCCCAATCCTTGCAGAAGAAGCATTGTACATTTGAAACCATTTTCTTACCCGTGCAGTCACGCACTTTTTGTCCTTTTTCTCTACACTTATAACAAACTCCCATTCCCTTTAGGCAAGTTCCATGATGTTTCTTCCCACAATTACCACATATTGGAATATTCTTCTTTCCCCTCATCCCTTTATCCATCATTCTCTCTTCCATCCCTTTCGTCTCTTGCTTCGCTTCAAAGCCATAGGACTCAGAGAATTCTTTACTTATCCTATTAACACATGATACTATTTCTTCATATGTTGAGAACACATGGGAGACTATTTCCCTTCGAAATGTTGGCTTAATACCGTGAAAGATACTATCCTTCTTACTCTTTGGATCATACGTACTGCTGGAGTTCACATTCCTTCTACTGGGCGCCATTTCTATACAACGGCATAAACTAGGTTAGTTTATGAATCAAAATACATAATTCCATACTTGTAAAACACTTTACATAAATTGAACTATTTATGGATATAATCCATAATCATAAAAAGAAATGTTTTCTTTGAGTAAGTATGTACTCATAACCCTTCATAGTGGTTTGTAAGTAAAATGAGAATTATCCTAAGCATATCCCCCGGGAGTGTCGTAACCAAGAGTGCAGCAAGGCCCGTTGTCGTGCACCAGTTCCCGTTCGAGTCTAGCTCAAAGCGGTGTTTTCGGGTTTTACCCCTAGGTACATCTGTGCCAGAGCCTCCTCTACCTGCTCGTATCCAGACAGGGATGTATTTCTCGGAAAACTCATAACATCTCTATAATACCAAAATTCTAGGAAGTTCTTCTATACTAATCCTCAAAGTCTATCTTTGGGCTATGTGCTCTAATCAGAGTTTATCTAAATCTAGCTTCCAAGGTTAGTACTAAACTGCCTCTGATACCAACTGTAACACCCCGACCCCAGCTACCCAGAGTCGGTGCATTACTTCGTAACATTGGCATGATCACAAAAGATAAAGTCTCAAAAGACCGATTAGTTTAGTAGCCTTGGAAACACTAGATACATTCGTAAACGTTACATTACATCATAAAGTGAAAAACTGCAATAACAAAGTCTCCATAGTCCACACTCATATCCTCTTCTGACTATCCCTGCAGGTCATTCATAAAATACTTCTTCACATCCTGGAAAATATTAAAACATTGAAAGGGGTGAGCTCAGATGCTCATTAAGGATAACAATATTGCGGAAGCTTTCATAAATAAACATTAACATTTAAGGCAATGTATAACTAAAAAAAAAGCCTTTTAAACTTGAACTTCAACATAATATGGCAAAAGTAAAATGAGATAATGCCATTCACTTCTTCACATGGATATTCTACTGGCCTAATAATCACATGCAATATCAATAACCACTTTCATAATGAGGGAATGTATAATGCCGGACATTCTGAAACATTTTGTCAAGGCCTCGGCCAAGACATCTAAAATGATTAAGGCCTCGGCCAAAACCATAAATCAAATTGGGAAAGGGCCTCGGCCAATTCCACGTCTAGTTGACTCATGAGACCTACCGATGCATCGAGGAGCTATAGTGGGCTCCACCCGTCACTTATTAAGTCCAATACATTCCTCAAATGAATAGGTTTAAACATATCATAAACCATAACATAATCGTATCACATAAAACATGCATAAAGGAAATATAACATTTCCACATTTCAATCACAAGATATCAATACAACACATTGTTATAATAAAAACGCTTTCAAAACCATTTTCAATACCAAAATAAAAGAAAGTTAAAACTTTGTATTTATTTTTCATTAAAAAAGAAAATGATGGCTTGTAGAGGAAGCCGAAACTCAAATAATGGTCACGGCGGCGGAGAAGTCGTTGTCGCCGCATAAGTACGGAAGGAAAAACATTCCCTTTTGTCGTTTAGCAAAATTCTTTGTATAAAAAAAATATTCCTTTTGAATAAACGTAAAAGTCAAAGGGGTTTATACACTGTATAAAAGAAAGTTGTGTATAAAACCAAATATGCCTCAATGAAAGGAGATTGAGACGAAGTCCTTAAAAGATCATTTTTAAAATAAAATAGATCTATTATGTGTATTCACTATAGGTACACATAAATAAAGTAAAAATACAAAGTAATACATAATAATATCACGACATAATTTGAAAGTAGGAGATTAACCCAAAGAATGGAAGTTGGGTTAAGAAGTTCCCTTACAAAGAGCATTTTTAAAATAAAATAGATCTATTATGTGTATTCACTACAAGTACACATAAATAATGTACAAATACAGGATATGACATAATAATATCATGACATAATTTGAAAGTAGGATATTAACCCAAAGAACGAAAATTGGGTTAAGAAGTTCCCTTACCTCGTGTCTGACTTGACTCAACCGTTCTTTAACCTCCTGAATAATAAACTAGAGTTAATATATACCTTATTAAGAACCATTTTCAACTTCATTATCCTTATTATATCACTTATTACAATGATATGAACATTATGTAATTATTTAAGTTAATAACGGTCGTTTTGTCGATCTTTGGTACTTGAGTCAACAATAAGCTTCTTATAATTACAAGTTGTTTATGTGGTGAAATATACATTATATCCAGAATTATATTCATGATTTATATGTCATATATATCTTGTGTATCCAGTATATACATTCATTTATAATATTACGTAACATTTAGAGGTAAGAAATGAAATGCACCGTTCATGGAGACGGTAAGCCGTACGTACGCATGAACTCTACTTTCATTTCAATTTCATATTTAATGGAACTAAATCATAATGATATAAATGTATAATATAATTCCAGTATAATATAGTGTATAATACCATTTACTCCATCCTTTATACATCCCACATATGGCATTAACGATTCAAATCACTTTGAGGGGGCGGTAGTCTGCACTTCCTAAAATGAAATTATCGCGTTTTACCCATAATGGAAATCATAAATTATGCCATAAATGAGAAATACAGAAGCATAAGTAAAACATAAACATATTATATATCATATATAAAAATAGTGACATCTTAATGGCCACCTTTGAAGGTGTTATATGAGTGTTGAACAATCATCGTTTCGTGATGCAGAAATTCGCCATCCCCAGAAACCGTATGTTCTTTAACCATTAGATGTAGGTGTGTGTAAGTGTAGCTCGAATCCTTCTTATAACAACATCCTAGTATATTTAGGATACTGGTGTTGTTACAAAAGAAATGAATAAAAAGAGTTTAGGGGGTTGGAGAAGAAAAATAAAACAAAACAACATTAGAAAATACATTACCTCAAAATCGGGTAACTCTTTTTGATTTGAGCCAAAGGCTTCCTAGGGAAGAGTTCTGCCCAAAGTGAGGATTCTAGGAGTAAGAGGGGGAAGTTGGGAGAGTATTTGGGCAGAGGTTGGCCGAGCCAAATGGCTTGCAAGTGTAAATGAGGTGGGAGAGGTGGGGGCCTTTTATAAGTGGAGAGGAGGGGCACTTTTGGAAAGATTGAAATGTTACATTATTTCACAATGCTTTTCGGATTCTAAAGGTCCCACACTTATATAATTCGAGGCTAAGGTGATAAGGGTTCGAAATCGCCTCATCCAATTGGCTTTGGACAAGTGTAAGCCTTGGATTTTGCATTATCTTCCCATTTTATTTAAATCGTTAAATAATGAGGTCATCACTACATCATCATGATGTCATAAATAATTTAATTTATTTAATGTCTACAAATTAAAAAAAAATACTATGATGTAGGAAATCTTTTTAGCTTTCTAATGAATATTTATAATCAAAATTTGTACTTGTTTAACCCCACTTAAAAACTGTTTTAGTAAAACAACTCATGTTTGTGTCAATTTAATTTCAACATTAAATAAATATATATTAATGTCATTTTCCAACTAAAGTGGCTCCATGGGGTCCCCAAGTTGACCCATGGGTTGTCTTGGTCGGCCATGACTCATCCAATAGGCGTAGGACAAGTGTCAAGCTCATATCATATTAATAAAACATTGTTTTTACCTTAAACTACACTAATTACCTCTAATCGCGATTAAGAACTTAAAAGTTACTATTCACCAAAAAATTATTTTAATCTTATTGAACCACATTTTACTTCTTAATGACAACCATGTATGTCGGATTTTTGAAAATCAAATCACAGAAGTGGTAATATTTCATTTAAACGAAAAATCAGTTATTTAACTACCACTTAGTGGTTTCACTATTCATCAAAAATTGAAGTTTTTCAGAACAATGCCAAAATTTCACCCTAAGCTATAATTGATATTCCGAATTCAAAAATGATGCCTATTTTACAAAATTCCAAACATATAAGTTGCATTAATTAATTTTATAATTAATTCCCGCTGTTACAACAAATAGCGTGTTTTTAAGAAACAATTTATATCAAAAGATTGGCAATTGTTTATGTCCAATTTCAATGTTAAATTAATTCTAATGACCACCATTGGATAAAATGGTAAAAATATATTCTAATTATACTCTAAAACCACTCAATATTATAATTTATCACTATGAATTATTTTGATTAATAAAGTTGTTTTAAGTATTTTTCACTATTCATAAAAAATTAGAAGTTCTCAGAAAAATACCAAAAATTCAACATAGGCTAATTTCGATATTACGAATACAAAAATGAAGTCCATTCTGAAATATAAAATTTCTAAAATTTTAAAAAGTGGTTATTACTATTCATAACGGCTACTTTAATTAGTTGTGGTGTTTTAGAACTCGAAGTTGCGTACAATGCAAGCTATTGCATTATTGAATGAGAAGCGTATCGTGGAAGCTCGGGGTGTTACAGCTGGGAACTTCTTGTAGCGGCATCGAGGCCTTACGACGTCATCTTGGAAATGGATTGGTTATCTACATTCCATGCTCAGATCGACTGTATTAGGAACAAGGTGCGATGTGATCGCACCGATGGGAGCAGGTTCACCTTCACTGGCGGGAAGGGAGCCTTAGCAGCATAGGATAGACTCATGCAGATGAGAGGATAGCCGATCACTCATCATTTGGCTAGCCTAATACAAGGAGCAGTTGATGTGGGGAGTCCTTGCTTTCCTACAGTGGTGGATCAGTATGCAGACGTTTTCCCTGATGTCGTTCCAGGATTACCTCCTCATAGAGAGGTAGAATTTTATATTGACATGTACCCCGGGATAGCCCCGATATCCACTCCAGTATATTGGATGGCTCCCGCTGAGCTTCAAGAGCTGTGGGTATATCTGGAGGACTTGCAGGACAAGGGATTCATCCAACCCAGTGTTACACCCTGGGCTTCCCAGATTTTGGTCGCCAAGAAGGCGAACGAGAGCTTGCGACTGTGTGTCGACTATCGTCACCTAAATCAGGTGACCATAAGGAACAAGTATCTGCTACCAAGGATTGACGACCTCTTCGATCGGCTCAAGGGAGAATGGTAGTTCTCAAAGATAGACCTCAGGTCAGGCTATCATCATCTTAGAGTTTGGGACAAGGACGTGTAGAAGACGGACTTTAGATGTCGGTATGGACACTATGAGTTCTTGGTTATGAATTTCGGTGTAACCAATGCTTCAGAAGTGTTCATGGGTATCATTAATAGGATCTTTCAGCCATACCTCGATCAATTTTTCATGGTCTTCATCGGTGACATTTTGATATACTCGACTACTGAGGAGGAGTACGCCAACCACTTGCGGGTTGTACTAGACACACTCTGAGTGCACCAGATTTATGGAAAGCTATCATAGTGTTAGTTCTGGTAACGTGAGGTCCACTCCATGGGACACGTCATCTCTGATGCAGGAGTTGCAGTGGATCCTGCGAAGATTGAGGTAGTGCTAGCTTGAGAGCCACCCAGGAGATTGACAGAGGTGCGAAGATTCTTGGGTCTAGCTGGGTACTATAGGAGATTTGTGCCAGCCTTCTCCAGAGTTGCGGGACCACTCTCATCTTTGAAGAAGAATGGAAAACCCTTCGTGTGGTCAGATTGATGTCAGCAGAGCATCCAGGAGATGAGACAGAGGTTGACCAGCGCACCTATCTTGAGGCTACCAGCGGAGGGAGTAGGGTATGTAGTCTACTTCGATGCATCAGGGACCGGTCTCGGATGTGTCCTGATGCAGGAGCGAGCAGTGATCTCCTATAGATCATGACATTTGAGGAAGAATGAGCAGAACTATGCTACCCATCACCTGGAGTTGGCATCAGTGGTCTTCGCTCTAAAGATGTGGCAGAACTATCTGAGGGGAGAGAGCTTTACAATCTACTATGACCACTAGAGTATCAGGTACATCTTCTCGCAGAAGGACCTGAACCTGAGACAGCGGCAATGGCTCGAGTTCCTCATGGACTATGACTTTGAGATAGTCTGTACTCCTGGAAATGGGAACGTAGTAGTTGATGCTCTCAGCAAGAGGACGGGCATTCAGCTACTTGGAGAGGCGACAGAGCAGCTTGCTGCTTTACAGATATCCTTCGTGGATAGAGATGGAGTAGCCTTTCTTCAGTCACTCACATTTACTCCTCCACTTCCTCAGTGGGTCAGTGAGGCACAGCATGGGGACGTTGACTGTGAGACGCGGCGTGCAAAAATATACTCAGGACAGGCACCTGATGGATTCTCTGTAGGAGGTGAGCACGTTTTCCTTTTCAGAGGACGTACCATGGTACCAGATGCTTTTCAGGTGGAGGTGATGAGAGAGTTTCACACTTCCCCTTTAGCGATACATCCAGAAGTGGAAAATATGTACCAGGATCTCAGACGATAGCATTGGTGGCCGGGTATGAAAAAAGTTGTAGCAGAGTTTGTTTATCGATGCCTCACCTACCAGCAGGTGAAGGCAGAGCACCAAGTACCACCAGGATTGGTATATCCCATTGAGGTCCCAGAGTGGAAGTGGGACGAGATATCTATGGACTTTGTTAATGGACTTCCATGTACTTCTAGAGATCACGACTCCATTTGGGTGATTGTCGAACGACTCACCAAGTCATCCCACTTCATACCCATCAGAGAGTAGGGCTCAGTGGAGAGATTGGGACGTCTCTACATTCAAGAGATTGTATGGCTTCATGGTGTGCCATCATCTGTCATCTCTGATCGAGATGCTCTCTTTACTTCCCGGCGTTGTAAGGGGTTGCAGGAGGCATTCGGGACACAGCTACATCTATGCACTGCCTTTCACCCTCAGACGGATGTTCATATGGAGAGAACCATTCAGACTCTCGAGGACATGCTCCGTGCATGTGTCCCTGACTTTGGTCGCAGCTGGGAGGACCACCTTTCCTTGGTGGAGTTCGCGTACAACAACAGCTACCACTCCACCATCGGGATGGCACCAAAAGAGGTATTGTACGACTGACCTTGCAGATCACCTCTGTGCTGGACAGACCATGGGGAGTCAGCACTTGTGGGAACAGAGATGGTCTAGGCCACGACAGAGAAGGTCCAGGTCATCCAGGAGTGGATGAGGATAGCTCAGAGCTGGCAGAAGTCTTATGCTGACAGGAGGTGGAGACCAATAGAGTTCAAGGATGGAAACCACGTCTTCGTGTGGGTCTCACCTTGATGTGGATTACAGAGATTTGGCTAAGGTGGAATGTTGTCTCCGCGCTTCATCAGACCTTTTCAGGTACTCAAATGGATAGGTGAGGTGGCTTACCGCCTGGCTCTACCACCTCAGTTGCACCAGGTGCATGACGACTTCTAATTATCTTAGCTGAGGAGACACGTGCATGACCCGATGCATATCATCGACCATGGGGAGATGGACATTGACGATGGGGAGACTTTTGCGGAGGTCCCGTTGGAGATTGAAGATTGACAAGAGCGTGTCGTACGTGGGCAATTGATTCATTTTGTTCACATTCGATGGCAGCACAGAAACCTCCAGTAGAGCACTTGGGAGCGGGAGGCTCAGATGAGTGCTCAGTATCCTCATTTGTTCCCCTAGTTTATGATGTATCTTTACAGGGACGTAAATCTCTGAGGTGGGATTAATGTAAAGACCCATAAATTTCAAGGGAAATTTTTTCTTAATTTTCTTTGGGATTTTACAAGTACGTAGTCTCGGACAGAACCTGATTCTGAGGCCCGGTGTTCCTCGAATCAATTTCTGAAGTTTAGCTCGGGTACGTTCAGTGAACGAATGAGCGTGTTTTCCTAACTTTTGAACCGGTGCTCTGAATCGAAATCCAAGGGAACCAATGAAACCGCCGTGCCTGTAATTTCTTTGGAACACCTTTTATGGAGTTGTGCTTGCTCAGGTGAGGTTATTAAATAAATGGGTTAACTAAAGAATAAAATAAAATATTGTGCTACAAATTTTATTTTTATTCTCTATGAAGGTTAATCCTACTTATGGAAGTTGAGGTGGGACCCACATAATCCTAAACCCTCTTGATTGGATATTAGTGAGGTGGGCCCCACATGATCCCCACCTATTCATCTTCCACAAACCTCCCATTAAGTTGGAAAACCCCCATTAATTTTTTGTGTAACACAGCCGCACCCCCTTTTTAAATGCCAAGTCAACTCTCACGTTTAAATAGGATTATTAAATTCCTCTTTAATTGGTCAACACATGTTAATTAAATGGTGATTTAATTTTGAATTTAAAAAAGGAATGGCATGAGTAATAAAATATGGAAAAGCCTTATTTTATTTTTGTTGTTGTGGTGTGCGAGAAGATTTGGTGAGAAATTACTCTAGTCTTGAATAACGTTCTTCCACATTGAAGAACCTGAAGAACGATAAAGAACGCCGACCTCTGACAAAAGATGACGAAGAACGCAAGTTTCTCAGAGATCGACGACGCGACGCTGTATACCGCGACGCCGAAGATCCTCTTCTCCATGACGTCGTGTACCGTGACGCCCATGATCCTCTTCCACGACGCCGTCTTCTGCGACAAATTTTCCTGCGATGATCCTCGTTCGACAACTTCTACGAGGTAGGGGGTTTTGGTTTAGTTTAATTTATGTGGATTATATCCTCAACAGGTGTTTTAATTGTTGGAAGTTGTTTGAACCACTAATGTGGTGGGTTCGGACCAAGGAACAATTCCGAAACCACCGATTCTTTGTTCTTGATGCGTGGAATGTTGGGTGATGATGAAACAATATAGTTGAGCGACTGGAGGCCGTCGCAGTAATCTACGGGTCCCGAAACGACCCAAGGCGTAGACGAGAGAAAGAACGGACCACCGGAGTGGCTCCGGTGGCCCGCGGACTTCACCGGTGGCGTGGGTCACCGGCACCGGCCGGCCGGCTAGAGGCGGCGGCGTCCCGGCGTGCCGCCTGGAGGAACCACCACGGCTGAAGCCACGACGGCTGGCGACCAGGATCCCATAACCGCGCGTGATCCGGAGGAGGACGCGACACCTGTCGCGTCAGCAGAGCGTGAAGGGAGGGGGGACCACATCCCCCCATGCTCGACCGCTGACCGAGCTAGGTTTCACGGACCAGACCGGGCCGCGCCCATCGAGCCGGGTCTACCCGGTTCGGGCCGACCCAGGGGGGTTGGGCCAGGTCGGACCGGGCACATACCCCCCACTTTCGGACCACTTTCGGTCATTTTCCTATAACATGGGCTACAGAACTCTGATCGATTCACTGTCAGTTGCGTAGCAATCTTTGGAATGATTCGGTCATTTTGATATATTACACTCAAGTTTTCAGATAACTTTCGGTACAGCCGGGTTGGTTCAAACACGAAACCAACCGTGCCCTCAGAGTAGAAAAGCTTATAACTTAATCTCCGGATGTCTGATTGACGTGACATCGACTTTGTTGGATTAATCTTAGTGAGATGGACCTTTGGGATTACTCCGATCGAGGTTTGGACACCGTGGGAGTGCGTTCGGGTTGGTTTTGACTTAAAAACCAACCGGGCCCCTGGAACGAAAAGCCAATAACTCTCAGACCGGGCGTCCGATTGACGCGTCATCTGTCACGTTGAGTTCCTCTTGTCAAGACGGAACATTTGGATACATCAACTTCGGAATACGTCTCAGTTGATGTATCGACCCCCCTTTGCTCGTAGAGCGGACCCTCCCGGAATTAAGCATGTTGTGTGCGGGAACCCTAGAGCTGGCTATGACTACGACAAAGAAGATGACTACACTGAAATCATCCGTGGGTTCGGCAGCGATGAAGACCATACTAAAATATTCTGTGGGTTCGACGGCGATGAAGACTGCATGGAAATCCTCTGTGGGTTCTACAACGATGATGACCGTGCTGAAATCCTCCGTAGGTTCAGCAGCGATGAGGACCATACTAAAATCCACCGTGGGTTTGACGACGATGAATACTGCTCTGAAATCCTCCGTGGGTTCGACAGTGATGAAGACCATGCTGAAATCCTCCGTGGGTTCGACGACGATGAAGACTACACTGAAATCCTCCGTGGGTTCGGCAGCGATGAAGACCGTACTGAAATCCTTCGTGGGTGCGACCACGATGAAAACTGCACTAAAATCCTCCGTGGGTTTGGCATCGATGAAGACTGTACTGAACTCCTCAGTGGGTTCGATGGTAATGAAGACTGCACTAAAATCCTCCATGGGTTCAGCAGAAATGAAGACCGTACTAAAATCCTCTATGGGTTCAACGACGATGACTACTGTTCTTGTATCCTACCTGGGTCCGCCAGTGTTTGACTTTGTACTTGTATCCTACGTGGGTCTGGAAGAGTAGCTAGTTTTTGTATCCTACATGGGTCCCAGCTTAGATGAATCTGTGGCTATATCTGATCATCTCTATCACCTTATGAAGGAGTATACCTATGTGAGCTGAGTCTTGACTTTCAATCATTATCTTTGAAATGATTGACTTGATTTCCTATGTAGATTGTGTTGTGTTTTCCAGTGTGGATTGGGTTGTACTCCTATGTGGACTTGATCGAACTTGGGCTCGGATATTGGAGCCGAACAGGAATTGGTGACTTAGGTATATGTATGGGCATATACCTAAGTACTATTAGTTTTTACCTCATGATTTTATCATTCCTTTATGGATTATCCTTTTTGGATTCTGGGAGACCTTCGGTGGTCTCGGGGTCCCTACTGAGTAGCGTATACTCACCCCTACACGGTCCATGCCCGCACTATGTTGTGTTGGATGCAGATGACAAACAACACTGATTGTGGTTAAGGCTTGTGGATCAAGTCGGTATCTGGGGGTGGACCACTGGGCGGGACATACACGGAGCGGACGGCTGGACCGATGAGCTGAGGAGGATATCTGTAACCACCCTTCAGGTGGGACTTAAGTGGATGGCTCGACATTGCTTCATTACTTTCAGTTGATGTACTTCTTTCTAGTTGCACCTTACTTTCTGTTTGGGTTTTTATTCTTGCCCATTTACATTCCGCACTTACTATTGTACCCAGTTTTACTTAGTGTTTACTTATGTTTGATTACTCTATGGTGTTTGTTTACTTTATAAAGGCAATGCCTTCCCCTTTTTGTTGGCATTTACGCCTTGGTGCTAGTCGCCAGCCCCTGGCCTATGGAAGGCGGGCTATGTGTAGTCACGTCAAGGGTCCCAAGGACGGGTCGTGACAACAGGGGTAAACATAAATGATTCTCCTAAGTGATTTATGGAATATACTGTGATGGGAATTCCAAATGTAACTTCTTATGTAGTTGTGATAGATATAATGTAAGTATAATATGGATGACCCAAGTTACCTTTATGATTTAGGTTCTCTATGTCTGATTCAAAAATCTTATGATTTCATGAGGTATGTTAAAGGGATTATGTTTTGAATGGATTGAGGAACTAATGTTTTCATTCTTTTTTTAACCATTAATAATCTTTTTATTATCATCAAATTTTTTTGAAATGATTTTCACAGGACCTAAAGATGAATAGGGGTAAGGATGGGATCAAGGGAAAGTCATGATATTTAAAACATGGAACTGGACATGACCATTTTTTCCAGAGTTTTTATTTTATGAAAACATGGAAACTGAGTAGAAGTGTCTACTTTGAAATTTTTCAAATGTAATGTAATATTTATGGCCTAACTCAATAAAACACTTAAACTAAAAATATCCTCAATGTGAATTATTCATTTAATTCATGATTATATAATGTTTTTAGGTCAGGTCATTATATTTGGTATTAGTGGTCAGTATCTTTAGAAGTTAGTATATTGTTAAATTAATATTCATAAATAAATTTATGATAAGATTGAAGTGATATAGAATTTACGGATTACCATGTTGCTTCACCTAAGATATTTATATGTTGAGAATGGCTTTTCTTAGAGGAAATAGTGTAGTTGTGATCAAAAGGCATACAAAGGGAAATATCCTTCAAAATCAGCATCCAAATATGGTTGAAATCAGAATTGAATAGTTTCTTGTAGTGATAGATATGTTGACTCAGGTTATTACAGGAGGTTTGTTGAGAATTTTTCATGGTTATTGTAGACGCTGAAAAAGTCCGTAACTCCTAGAGGAGGTTTCGAAATGGCAAAGCGAAGTCATATTCGGAATCAGAGTCCTGGTCCGGAGGCCCAGGAAGTGGTGCGTGAAATAAACGAGGACTTGTGCGAAATAAAATCATTCGCACAAAGTATCACCGGGATGCGCGCAATCGAGCCGATGAGGCGTGCAATTCATGTGTGCCCCAGTTTCTCATGGCGAGGTTTTGTGCGCCGACGGCTCCAGGTGCAGAATATTTCACGCACCGCCTGGATTTCACGCCTCCCGAGGCCTATAAATAGAAGGCGACCCCAAATGGTTTGAGGGTTGCAGAATTCGGATCGGCTCTCGTGAATGGAATTTGACTCCCCCCGCGCGCAATATGACTTCCAGGTAATTCCCCTTTTCTCACAACCTTTCCCCGGGGTTCTCCTTTGCGCGCAACTCCACTGGCATAAGTGAATTTTCCCCATCCTCCAGGTTCCTTCCTTGCGCGCAATCCGTGTCCCGTGCGCGCAATTTCCTTCCATGCGCGCAATACCTTGCGCACCATTCCCTATCCACACACAATCCCCTGGCTCCAATTGTGCGCCATCCCGGTGTTTTGCAGGCAAACCTTCTCTTTGCATGGAAAACCCAGGACCCTTCACCTTGACGCCCCATGGCTACCTCTCTGCACCGGCACTGGATTTCTTCCCTGTCGGGCATGCGCACCATGCGTTGTTTTCCCGTACGTCCTTCCAGGCTCGTACGAAGTAATCTCAAGGTTCCTTGGGTGGTGTTTACCGTTGTGTTTCTTTTCCTTATACTTCTCTGCATAGGCATGCTAACAGCTATTGCTTTTTCACATAACCATGCTAACATGGACCCCTCGATGGTTCGCCCTGCGGCCCCCCTTCACTATGGGCTTGCTGATTCCTTCCCTCCCACAAGGGGTAGAGGGCATGGGCATGTAAGCCCTAGGGGTGTGGAGAAAACCCACCTCATCCAAGCAGTAGGACGTTAAACTGCTAAGCACCTCGTCCTTAACACACGACGTTAAACTGTGGTCCGACCCAATGCTTTGCACGCAGGGTCCCCCCATCTCGGGCATTCTTTACGCCCACTGGTCTCTATGGAAATGGACGCATCCTCGCAAGGAATGAGATAGTGCTTTTCAGAGTGGAGTTTGTCCATGAGGGAAGGGCTGCCTTAGAGCGTAACCCCTAGCCTCTCTTGCACAAGGTTGCACCCATGAATCTCCGTACTCCCCCTGCCAAGTCCAGTGGGGTCCCTTTCCCATTGAGCTTTGTCGCACCACGGGCCTCCACCCTAGAGTAATCCCCGGAACCAACAGCCGCTAACCACGAGTAAGCCCCTGTTTCCTCTTTGGGCCGCTCAATGCATAAGCCCCTTTCCGCTTCTCACGGACGCACCCTTTGCGACGTGATCGTCTGGTCCCTATTGCCTGTTGTTTCTCACACCGAGCATGACTCACGTGGGCTTAGATCACGCATCGACCATGACATCCTCTATGGGCTACCTCAGAGCGTAATCCCCATCCCAGAGAACTACGTGGACTTTGATCCGTGCTAATGCACGGTACATAGGAAGCCTCCACGAAGTTCAACCCCACCACCCGATCATTCCGACCACTCCACGTCGGTTCCTCAACCACTCTAGGCCGCCTCAGAGTGTAATCCCCAAATTCCCTCATCCCGCATAATGTTAAACTGTATTCCCTCGTCCCACATGACGTTAAACTATATCTCGTCCCGCAAGACGTTAAACTGTATTCCCCATCTTGGGTCATCTCAGAGCGTAAGCCCCATGCCTCACACCCACATCTCATCCTGACTTCCCCCTTGAGCCCACGTGCCTTGGGAAGCTCATGCCCTAGCCCGAAGATCTTACTTCCCCCAGGCTCCAATCCATGCGTTCATTCTCAAGGGTCGCCTCTCCAGGTGTCCCACCATACCACCGAACTACACAGACATTGATTCCCTACCATGGGGATATATAGGAAGCCTCCACGATGTTCAAACTCGTCACTTCACCATCCATCTAGATCCTTACCTGGGCCTCCACATCCCGGTCAGATCATGCCACCCCATCCCACTCCATGATATCTAGGAAGCTGCCCACGTGCTGGCCCCAACATCGGTGTTCCCCCTAGGGGGTCCATCAGCCCGATCCATGTCTGAAAGATGTTAAACTCACGGCATACCCCGTGTTAAACCTGGGAAGCTCTGGAAAACCTCAGATGGTACACATTCCCTGTGTTCGAAGGAGGATGCCTCGGGCTACCGAGCCCTCGAGAAGCCCTCTAATAAGGGATAGAAGACATACATGCCAATGACACCCCAACATGACCATTCTCCTCACTGAAGGTTGCTGCACCGACAAGACCCCTTGGAGCGTCTCGACGGAAGCAGCATAATTAACTGGTGTCCATGTAGATATGGCGTCGGGAACGAGCTTCATTAAACTGTCTTAAATCTATGAGGGAGACCCAGACTAGGTGATGAGTTCGGAGGAGGAATCCACAGAATGAAGAACCGACATACCATCACCCTAGTTTCGATTAAGGAGCAGACGTCCCTAAATAAGGAATTGATGCCGCCCGCCTTTGGAAAGTGGGAATGCGGGGAAACAAGCCGCATGTCCTCCCATGCGTGACAGACATTGCGCGGGCGCACCCTGGAGAAAGCGTCAGAAATTGAAAATGGTGAACCCAACGTAAAAATGGTGACCCCGACGTGAAGCTATTCTCCTCAATACGGAGAATGGTAGCGGTCGGGGTATCGGAAGATTAGCATGTCACCAGGTCCGGGTACCCACCACCGGGATGTGAAACCCGCCATGGGTCGAGGCCGTCAGGACGTTGACCACTCTGTTCTGCGACGTCGTCAGCGTGGATCCCTCTCGCCGACCATGGAAGATGGAATGACGCTGGGCTATTGGTTGTTGATTCCGTTTTCATATTATTACTAATGAGTTCATCTCCCTGCTTCCAGGAATAGAATCACTTCATCTGGGGCTCAATTTCCACCTTCCCAACGGCACAGAGGCAGGGGCAGTACCGACATGGCCACCCTGCGCAGTCCCACCTTTTCCACACTCGCTCCGACTTCGACCGCCGTAGCTTCCGGGCGCTCACGCCCCCTCTCCCCGTCATAAATCATCAAGTGAAGGGTGATCAACAACTTGGTTCATAGGTACGACAAGGAAGGGATCATCCCCACCAGGGGCATGAACCATTTGGATCTAGAGGCGGCTGCGCCTCACAACCATCGCCACCCCCGAGGGCTGCGCATGGAGCCGCCGCTCCCAACTCCGACGTTCAACCGCTTCGGGAGTCTATCCCCGGAGCACCTTGACACATCCCTCCCCTATGCCAATGAGGCGGGGGATGTCTGGGTCCGCCTGATTGGAGACCCGTCCCAGGGGTTAACGGTAAGAACCCCCGCCAGGCTATATCGATGCAGCCGCCCGACTCCCTGGGCCGAGAAGCAGGCAATCTTTGTGCCCGCAGCATTAGCTCCGACCCATTTGACCCAACGCCAGCATCGGGCACGAGCGGAAGAGAATGCCCGTCCTGGGGAACCAACGTCAGCAACCACTGTGTCCCGAGCCACTGCTGACTCCTATCACCAGAACCCCGCACACGTTGAGCAGGGGAAGTTAGATGACCAACTGGGATCGAGGCCCCGACCGCCCTGCAGGTGGGTTGGGTCGACTCTCCTGGTCACGGGCACAGGCAATGGCCACCGCGGACCAATCCGCAGTAGTTCACCCACCATGAAGGCTAATTCCGTGCCACTGATCTGGAATGGTGAAGGCTTCTTCACGACGGCTACGCTTCAGGATTGACACTTTCTAGTGCCCACTACGCTGGGTATGAGGTCACTCCCCCTACTGCTGTCCGCGAGTATGGAGCCATTGAGTATCCAGTCGCTCACTCACATGGAGGTCCTCCCCATGTCCCTTCCGACATCTGTCCAAATGCTTCCCACACCCCGGCCTTCAGTCCCCTCTGCCCCAGCTCTATTGTGGCTAGGGGACTCTTTGACAGAAATCATCCTTACCCTGAGGAGCCACCCAGGGGTAGGAAGGCGGGGCGTCGTTGCCATAAGTGGAATGTCAGGGGAGTCCACACAGAAATTAGACCAGTCCGTTTCTCGGACTCTAAGGTGGAATACGACTCGACGACCAAACCTTCCCCCCAACCCTTTGAGTCGAGGGAAGGGATGGGGACGTGGCACGTCAGTCTCGTACTCCCCAAATGCGAGATATGTATGATTCCCTCCTCCCTCCCAAGGTATATCCAGGAGGATGAGCACTTGGCGTACCCCCAGGGGTCAAACCCGCAGTTTCCACTGGCCTCCCCAGAAGCACCTTCCGCCTCTGTCAGGGAAGGTGGGGAACTTTTCTGGGGATCGACGGAAGATTTGTAAGGTGACGCACCCTCGGCCAGCACCGGCGATGTGACAGGAGGCCTATTCGCCGACCCATCCTATCACGACATGGCATCTAGGACACTGCAGCCCTTGGAGGACGACTCAGGGATCGGCGGCCAATTGGCATGTTTGCTATATTCCCCACTGACCAGCCCGGTAGCCTGCCTCGGTGCCGTTTCCAGTTCCCCGACTATTCTCAGATGACGAGCAGCGGAAGTATGTTCCAGACCCCGAATTGGAGTCATGGAGCTTCTGGACCATCCTCGCAGCGGGCCACTTCCCCGAGAAGTTTTGGTCGTTCGCAGGATCAGATTTTGATATGCTAGAGTCACTCACCGCGGGAGAGTTTGAATGCTCCCACCACACTCTTCATGTGACTCACTCTCGTCTTCTCCATCAGCTAGCACCTTATCCTGGGATCCAAGAACAACTTGAGGATATCAGAGAGCAGTGCCGTCTGGTCGACCTGGAAGCACTCCATGCTATTCAGCACCCCGAGTCACTAGGCTACCATGGGGCCCTCCAGCAATAATACATCCAGAGTTTTCAAGTACACCACAATGTTATTGAGGAAGCCACCCCCCATGTGCACGTTCACAGATGGGGGCACTACACTTCCATTCTTTTTTGTGAAATCTGTCGACAGCCTGATTCACTGGGCGGCCCTGAGGGAACGTCGCCAAGGGTAGTGGAAGTTAACATGACTAACCTTTATGAAGAGGGAAACTACGTGGATCCCCTTGACGAGGACTCACCCCCTAAGGACAAGCCGCTACTGGAACCATCTGGGAGGATTACTCACCAACAGAGGAGCCTCCTAGGTCTCCCTGTACCCACGGAGGCACTAACACTGAGCTGAAACATCGACAAGGGTAAAGAGCCCGTCAGGTCTATCAAACTCGCTGACCCATCTGCCTCGATGCTAAGGCAGAGGAAGATCCCGAGAAGGCCACGCTACACCAACAGCTTGCTGAGAAAAAGAGGCCGGTTGATGAGCTCTTGGCCAAACGCATTGCATAGAGGCGGCCTGACTACGGTAACCCTCTAACAAGATAGTAGGGGTCGGAGAACCCACCCCTTGTCGAGATTCCCCTGGGAAACTGCGTCCATGTTGCGTTCTCCGACAGGGGAGAGGCCGAAGCCCATGGAATGAGGGCGCGATAGGTTTTGCCGAACCCTCCCGAGCGGCGGGATCACCTTGGGGACCCTGCTCGGTTTCCTCCCGCCTCACCGAGAGTCGCTCTGCCAGCCGCCCTACGAGCTGCTGATCTTGACTACCGTATCGAAGAGCATGGAAACACACTTGTGGTTATAGATCCCCATCAGGACCGGAATCCGCATCCGGACGATTTGATGGAAGTACTCATCGCCTGCTTGGAGGCCCTGCAAACTCGGCAGGTGGAAATCCCACCGTACGACAAGCCATACCCAGCATGGGTGGATGATGTGCCGGCCCCGACGGGATTTGGGAACCCCACTTTCACCCCCTTTAATGGGACCGGAGACCCACACAACACCTGGCCCACATCAAATCGAGGTTCGGGCCTATGTTAGGGACTCCGGCGCAGCAGGAGGCTGCCAAGCTCTATTGCTTTGTTCAGACACTGGAAGGACCAGCATTCGTCTGGTACAACCAGCTCCCTATTGGATTTGTTACTAGCTGGGAGGACGTTCGCCGGAAATTCCTCTACCAGTTCAGTTACATAACTCAGAGGACGAACATCGCAGACCTCTTCAGGTACAAACAAAGGCCCGATGAGCGAGTCACAGACTTCATCGCCCGGTGGAAGGGGCTCATGTACTCCCTCGACAAGAAACTAACTCAAGAGAAATTACTGAAAATGTGTGTAGGGAATGTTAAGGCAGAGTTTCTTCCTTCTCTGATCACTCAGAATTACCCTGGAGGGTTCCGGGACTTCTCAAACAAGGTTCAGTGCCTCGAAGAAGCCCTGCAACAGGCCAGTTAGGCATTCCCACTGCCTCTTGTAATCTCTACAAGGAGAGTCGTCAGAGCCCAGCCCACTGTTGTAACCCAGATAGAGGACCCCAGACAGCTAGAGATGCTACTAGTAAGGCCAACTCATCAGCCTCATAGGGGTCCACCCCCACGGGCACAGCCTCCGGCCCAGCAGCGACCGCCTCAAAATTGGAAGGCGCCTCTGCGTAACATACCGCCACCACCTAGGCGAGATAATCAGGCTCTGCCTCCTCGGCCTGCTCCTCCGGCCCCTGGTCATGGTCAGCCTCCAAGAACCCCCTTTCCGAGTAGAAGGAATCAGACTTACTCGTTTGGCGAGGCCAAGGTCCCCGGTTATTTCCGTAGTGCCTTAGAGCAGAGGATCGTGCGGCTGCCTGAGTGCCGAAAGCCAGAAAAGGCGTGTCTCACTAACCACCCTAACTACTGCCCTTATCACCGGATCCTGGGACACACTATATAGCAATGATATGTGTTCAAAGATAGGATCTAAGACCAGATTGAAAACAACATAGTCAGGTTGGGCCCAATCCCATCATAGATGGCATGTTTTTTTGTGAGATCATATGGCAGTAGTGACAACGGGGATGAGTGGGAACAGGTTTCCGACCATGGGTCCCGGAACTATAATGACTGGATGGCCCGCAGGATGGTTGGCCGTGCCCATGGCATCAACCGTGACCGCCTGAGTCAGCCAGAGCCCTTAGAGTCTTCAATCGCCGCTTTGGCATCGATGTCCCAGCCTACCTCTTCCCAGAAGAGCAAGAGGTGGCGTAAGAAGAAAGAACGTGCCCAGTCAGTGCTGTCATTTTCCCGCATGCTTGTCGATTTTATGCCCCTAAAGATAGGGATCCCTCCGAGACTCAATCCGATAGTGGATGACTCCTCGAGCGAAAGCCCGGGGTATGCTTCGGTTAACACCATAGAGTTGGTAAATCCCTTTTTGACTCCCGACAATGTGGAACGCCAGGTGGAACTCCCCAATGTCCCCAGCCGTTGCCAATATCGGTGGAGTTGTGGCTACGTGAATCACCGGGGCACGGCAGTCGCCACCTCCAGTCAAGCCGTGCATGTTACCGAGACCAGGCAGCAGGCCCGATACAGAGAGCAGCACACGCGGCTCCCTCACCCGGTGTAAACAGGTTCGCCTCCACCATCGTTTGTGTTGCTGTATCAGGTGGAACAACCTTGTCTGTGTCACAACCAGCCCTTCCCTGCCACCAGACGACTACAGCCTTTCGGCCCTAACACGGCAGCAACCTCCCGGGCTTCGGCCAGTGAACAGCGAGACATGCCTAGTACGAGTCAGTCACCGGTCCCGCCGGTAGGGCCCGTCATGCCTCCAATCGCAGAGCAACCTCCAGTAAGCATAAACTCGTGTTTGGCCCGAAAGTATGATGTTCTGAAGCATGTGGTCGGCATTACGGAAAGGATTTATATCCTTGAGGCCCTTCTTCTATCGTCTGAAATGCATGAGGCGCTCGCCGAGGCTTTAAGGATCCCCCTCCAGTTTTAAACTAATGTATCAGCCGTAGAAGCCTTCCACACCGAGGTGATTGAGGACATCGAATGTTAGGTGGTTATCGCGTTTTCTGGTGAAGATGAAGACCTTCCCATATAGGGGCACATCCACCCACTGTACATCACCGGCCAGTTCAATGGCGTGGAAGTCTATCGCTATCTTGTCGACATGGGTTCCGGGATTAACCTAATCCGAACTCGGATAGTATGGAAACTGGGGTTGTCTGAGGATGATTTAACTCCCTCCGACCTCAGGATCCAGGGGTATGATAGGACCGAGAAAACTCCACTCGGAAAGATTCATCTGAAGACCCAGTTCGGTGACCTATTTTCCAATACTAAATTCATGGTTGTCTCTCAGGACACCACCTACAACGCGTTGTTGGGCAGGCCATGGCTCCACCTTCACACAGCGGTCCCCTCATCGTATCACCAGTGCCTCAAATACTCCCTTAAGGGTCGAGTGGGCGTGCTCCAAGGAGATGCGTCTCTGTTTGCCTCTTGTGAAGCTTGTTACCCGGACGCTGACTATTATAAGAGCAAGGACAAGCCGATCCAGGTAGGTGAGGTCAATCCCGCCACTGTCACGAGTGATCCCTGGGCAGGTTTGGATGACGCATATGTCTTCCCAATCCATCAGTTGGAGGCCACGACCCCCGACATGGGGTAGTTTTTTGTTGTCTCGGGTACCAACGGAATGCGTATTTTCGAGTCTAAGCAACAGCGGGAAATCACCTCGTACTCTTACACCATCCAGGCTCCGGTGATCCCCGAGACTCCTACCCTTGTACGATATCAGGACGTTGGGATCATGGCAACGACAGTACATTATACGTGTCTGTTTCTCCAGGCTAGAATTGACTGGCTCAAGGAAACTCCCAACTACTGCTTTGATGTCGTAAAGAGTTTCCCCTTGGGCCGAAGGCCAGATGGGATTGGAACAACCACTTTTTTCGCTATGGTCTCCGTGGTGCATGAGTCTCCGGACATGACGACCTCTGCCGCCCAAGCCAGCGCCAGCTTCCCATCAGGGTCTGGCAGCCCCCAAGCGGCTCCCCCCATGGACGATCCTTCTACAAGTGGAGGGGAGGACATGGAAGATGATCCTCCTGCCTTTGAGGAGGGATTCTCCACCACGGTCGCTGAGTTAGTGCTGGTGAACCTCGGTAGCGAGGTGGACCCGAGACCCACATTGGTCAGCACCGCTATACCCCCCGAGGAACGGAAACGGTACATAGACTGCCTCAGACAGCATCGTGATGTGTTTGAATAGAGCTACGACAAGATGCCGGGACTAGATCCCCATGTATTCATCCACCGCCATGGCCTCCCAGAAAACCATCGAGGGTTCAAGAAGCCTCCCAGAAAGATGCACCCCTCTCATGGTGCCACGGTTGAGGCTGAAGCTGATAAGATCATCATGGACAACTTCATCAAGGAAGTCCAGTACCCCGGGTGGCTAGCCAACATTGTGCCATTCAGGAAGAATAATAGACAGATCAGGGTCTTCATCGACTTCTGCGATCTCAATTGCCACCGTCTAAAGGATGATTTTCCCCTTCCCGTGACAAAGTTGTTGATTGATGCCACGACCAGGTTCCAAGCCCTCTCCTTCATGGATGGGTACTCCGGTACAACCAGATTCGGATGGCCCCCGAGGATGAAGAGTTCACTGCCTTCAGGGACCCCAGGGTACTTTCTGCTATCAGGTTACGCCCTTCGGCCTGAAGAATGCGGGTGTCACCTATCAACATGCTATACACCGCATATTCAAGCCGATCCTTGGGATGATGGTGGATTGTTACATAGATGACCTGGTGGTTAAATCTCATCAGCTCTAGGACCACTTCAAAGACTTTGAGAAAGTGTTTGGCTTCCTCCGTTCTCACCACTTGAAGATGAACCCGTTGAAGTGCGCCTTCGGGGTCACCTCCAGAAATTTTCATGCTTTCATTGTTAGGTATCATGGCATCGAGATCGACCGAGAGAAGATCAATGCCATCAGCCAGATGCCTCCCCCGATTAATATTCGGGAGCATTGAGGCCTCCAAGGCCACTTAGCCTATATACGCCGATTCATTGCGAATCTAGCCGGCAAGTGTAGGCCTTTTTCTCGGCTCATGAAGAAAGGCATCGCCTATGGATGGAACGAAGAGTGTCAGATCACTTTTGAGGAAATCAAGCAGTATCTGATTCAACCTCCGGTCATGATCCCACCCGTCCCCGGAAAGCCGCTAGTCCTTTACGTGACTGCCCTGGAGCAATCCCTCGACACACTTCTCGCCCAGAAGAACAACGATAGAATAGAGAATAGCCTCTACTACCTTAGCTTCATGCTCCTCGATGCGGAAATTAGATATTCTCCCATCGAGAAGAGCTGGTTGGCGCTCGTATTTTCCGTGCTGAAATTGCGGCACTACTTGCAGCACCACGAGGTACTGCTGGTCTCTTGGTTAGACCCGTTGAAATACATCCTCAACCAACCTATGTTGACCAGCCAATTGGCACGCTGGGCGGTGATCCTCCAGCAGTTCAACATCAGGTTCGTACCTCAGAAGGCCGTCAAAGGAGAGGTGTTGGTAGACTTCTTAGCTGCCCACCCAACCTCTGCAGACTAGCCACAAGATCTTGGCTTTCC
This sequence comes from Viscum album, assembly GCA_963277665.1. Lineage (NCBI taxonomy): Eukaryota > Viridiplantae > Streptophyta > Magnoliopsida > Santalales > Viscaceae > Viscum > Viscum album. The sequence goes on along the minus strand of OY728145.1, from coordinate 935,505,374 downwards.
TGATGAGGCAATCCTCTCAGTCGATCATGCCTTCCCATGCTGGCAGATTCACTTTGACGGTTCCTCCTGGATCCCCACCGGTAGAAGACTCAATGTTCCTAGGATTAACCGAGTGGGCCTAGGTATCGTCTTCATCACCCCAGAGCAAGCCGTTCTTCCATATTCATTCCTGTTGTGAGAAGGCTGCACCAACAATGAGGCAAAATATCATGCCCTCATCACTGGCCACGAGTTGGCTCTCGAGGTTTATATACCCCATCTGTATGTAAAAGGGGACTCTGAGCTAGTCATCAAGCATGTCAATGGTGAATATTCTGTCAGAAAGCTAGAACACATGCCATTGCTGGTGTTCACCCTCCATCTAATGTCTAAGTTCCCCTCCCGGCCAGATGTCGTTCACATTCCCCGGTCGCAGAACAGTTGAGCAGAAGCTTTGGCCAGCCTGGCCGCATCACTTACGGAGCCCGAACAGGATGACCTAATCATCCACGTGGTGCACCGAAGAGTCATTGCTCCTGTTATTCCAGAGGGCGATCGTGGCCTGTGAGTGAATCGTCTCACAGCTGGAACCCCTACGTCAGGATCCTTGGGGGCATCAGGCGTGGTGATCGAGACAGTTCCTGACTGGAGGACGCCCTTGGTTGAATATCTCCAGTATGACAGTCTTCCACCAGACCAAGCCGAGCGAGAACGAATTCGATGCCTCGCGCCACATTTCACTCTTCAATGCGGTCCCAGCCTTGAGCATCTCCTTTACAGTTGCGGGTTTGATGGTGTTCTCCTCCGTTGTCTTCAAGGAGTCGAGATTACACAGGCCATGCAAGAAGTGCACGCTGGTTCCTGTGGCACCCACCAGGCCGGGTCGCAGTTGTCTCACCATATTCGAAGGCTGAGATACTTCTGGCCCCCCATGATCTACGAATACATCAAGTATGCCAAGAGGTGTCATGCATTCCATGTTCATGCTAACATTGTACATCAGCCACCAGAGCCTCTCCATACTACCAAGTATTCTTCGCCCTTTGCAGTCTGGGGGTTGGATGTCGTAGGGCCTTACCCGCTGGCGATGGCCCACCAGTTTCGGTTCATCTTAACCGCTACAGATTTCTTCTCAAAGTGGGAAGAGGAAATCCCGCTCAGGGAAGTCAAGGCCTGTTCTATCACTGACTTCTTGAGCTCCAATATCATCTATTGGTATGGAGTAACTCAAGCTATCCTCACGGATAACAGAACCAACTTCCGAGTAGTCGAGCTGAAGAAATTGTACGCTAAGTACAACATTTCCTCTAACCACACCTCCCGCTACCATGCGCAGGCGAATGGACAGGTTGAGGTGTTCAACAAAACCCTCTCTAACATTATGCAAAAGATGGTTGGTCAGAACAAGAAAAGTTTGCTGGACAAGCTCCCCAATGCCCTCTGTGCTTATAGAATGATGACTGGTAACTCCACCCAGTTGACGCTGTATTCCCTTGTATATAGAGCCGAGGCCTTCTTGCCCATCTAGATCCTATTTCCCTCATTGCGCACGGCGGTCTATGACCGGATAGCGCTGGATATATTTTCCTAAATCCTTCTATCCGAATTGGATGTGCTGGACGGAAGTAGGCTTTGCGCTTTACATAACACAGAAAGGCATCAGAGTGGGATGGATCGATCTTTCAATAAGAAGGTTCACCTTCGCTCCTTCCTTCAAGGTGACCTGGTGCTAGCTCTCGGAGCACCAATGATTCCCGGTAGGAATCCTCCCAAGATGGAGCCCAAATGGGAGGGTCCTTTTATTGTCCATAAGGTCTATAAAAATAGCGCATATTCCGTGGTAACTATGGAAGGTGATCGCATAACTCCTCCCACCAACACGAGGTTCCTCAATAAGTACTTTTCCTAGACCTCCTGTGGTCCTGCATGACATTAAACTGTGTGGTCTTGCATGACCTTAAACTGTGTGGTCCTTTATGACCTTAAACTGTGTGGTCCTGCATGACCTTAAACTGTGTGGTCCTGCATGACCTTAAACTGTGTGGTCCTGCATGACCTTAAACTGTGTGGTCCTGTATGACCTTAAACTATGTGGTCCTACATGTCCTTAAAATACATTTTTCCCCACATCTGGGCTCCTTAGTCCGAGTTATAAGACCTAGAACTAAGATCCTTATTTCGTCCTACATGATGTCAAACTGTTCTTTTAGAACTACGTGTGGCTTGATTCCCATCCTTATAGGATATGTAAGACTGCCTGAACACTTAGATGTCAGGTCCAGTCCCATCTCTTAGGAGATCCCATGATCTCCCTGTTTCCAGGGTGTTTGGCATTACATCCCCCTTTTTCCGGGGATCCGCCGTCTTTTGGACGCTCTCAGACTGAGCCCTTTGACCCTTTCCAGTGGTCTGATAATGTGTTCAGAGTACTCTGGTATTGGACCTGGAGTTTCAGATTCGACATAGGCAAGTTCCATCCACTTTCCATGCTTTGTGTTCCCCTTCATTCGGGCCCCCATCATCCTTCACACCCGGAGGGACCCTAAGAATAGCCTGGATACAATGCCCAAGGGCTCTCCTGCCATCACGGGCCAATGCCCCCAAGGGTTTCAGGAAACAAATTGATACAAATCTCGCATTGCTAATATGGTTAGCGGTTGATGCTCATTTGTTTGTCCCCATGGCTAATGCGATAGGATGTTGTGTTGCGAACATGGTCAGCAGTAAACCTTAGTCATCACGCCGGCTTTCCCGGGCCCTAAATTTTTGTTGCATGATTCACATTATGTTCTTCCCCACCGTGTCAAGGTGGAATCTTGACACTCACTTATACTAACCCTCGGTACACCCCCACACGTCAGATAGACCACACTGCGTAACAGTGCCTCTCGGGGCTCCCGCAATCTGAGCACTAGAGTATGTGCTTGGGTTTCTTTTTACAGGTTGCATGCTACTTGAACCTCATCCCCTTGGGAAACGAGGAGTCACCCGGACATTGTGTTTCGGGCACAGCACAGCTGGGAGCTCGCATCTCCTGTCCCCCTCATGATGGTTGGACCCTCACCGGCCCCTTGGCTCGAGGCTCCTCTCTTGGAATCACGCGCAGTGATGGTATGGGATTACGCCCTCACCCGCATCAGGTATGCTTTATCGCATCATGCGTGTTCCCCTTGGTCCAAGCCATACAACCTTAAACTGTGATGTAGATCCAAGCCATACGACCTTAAAATGTGGTGTCGGTCCAAGCCATACGACCTTAAACTGTGCTGTCGGTCCAATCCATACGACCTTAAAATGTGCTGTCGGTCCAAGCCATACGACCTTAAACTGTGATGTCGGTTAAGCCATACGACCTTAAACTGTGTTGTCGGTCCAAGCCATAGGACCTTAAACTGTGCTGTCGGTCCAAACCATAGGACCTTAAACTGTGATGTCGGTCCAAGCCACAGGACCTTAAACTGTGATGTCGGTCCAATCCATACGACCTTAAATTGTGTTGTCGGTCCAAGCCATACAACCTTAAACTGTGTTGTCGGTCCAAGCCATACGACCTTAAACTATACTGTTGGTCCAAACCATATGACCTTAAACTGTTCTGTTGGTCCTACCATGAGACCTTAAAATGTGATGATATCATCCTGGCCGCACGATGAAAAATGGAACTGCATTGTGATGACCTCCCCATAGGGGACATCACGCCAGGTATTGGTCCATTACCATGCCGCTTGTCAACGCCTGTTATGGATTGATTATTGTGGAGATGCTAAGAATTTCTACCCTAGGCCAGTCTCCCCACAAAAGAAAACCCATTTACCTTCAAGAAAAAACAAGATATATGAAATGCCTCTTCTTTTGGTGCGAGGGCTAGACCTGCACGACTCCTTAGTCCTTTGCGCAGGCACCACATCACTCCATGATACCCATCAAGAACTACGTATGGATGGATTCTTATCCTTATGAGATACATAGGAGTGCCTGGGAACTTCCCCACCGGCCCAGCCTATCTTTTCGTGCTTGGTCTCTCGGCCTAAACGCGTCACTCGGAGCACATAGTAAGCAGGGCTTTGCCCCACTCACATTGGGTTTTGAAATCTCTTTACCGTGTGTCTCCCATTCCCCTTCTCCTTTGGTCCTAGTTCTATGACCTAAAACTAAGATTCTTTCTTTGGCTTTCCATGACTCACTGTATCTTGTTGGATTGTACGGTGTGGTGCAGGATTATGTCCTCATGCATGTTAGGTTACTCGTCGTGCCGTGCTTATCCCCAGATGAGATGTGTCCCTCGTCCCGCACGACGTTAAACTGTATTTCGTCCATCATGACGTTAAACTATGCCTCTAGAACTACACGTGGGTTGATTCTCATCCTAATGAGATACGTATGAATGCCCACGCATTTCATTTTGGGTCTAGCCCCAGGGATTACCAAACCCCGTCCCTCCTTATTGTCAACCTCTCAGTCTGACTTCTTGGGGAGTGGTGTAATCGGGACGTCTACCCTGAATAAGTTCTGGAGGCCCCATGGTAATAATGGGAAGTAGCAGTTCTCTCACCAAAGAGGCCCCGTCTGAAATTTGGGATGACCCATGATCAGGTGGGTACGTCCGCCTAAAGCGCCTCTACCACGGTGGCACAATTTCGGGAGTGTTGGAATCTCTTAGAACAAACCACCAATCCACCATCCACACTTTTCATGCCCATTTATTTGGATCCTCGTTCCCTTTCATGTTGGATGGGACCCCCTAACAGTATGGTCGGCCTACTGTCCTGGGCCAACATTCTGGAGGACTGGTCATGTTTGACAGGACCCCCTAACAGTATGGATGATAGACTTTGGTCCGCCTACTGCCAAAATATGGATGATAGACCTTTGGTCCGCCTATTGTAGCAATATACATGATAGAGCTAAGGTCCGCCTACTGTCCTAGGCCAATGTTCTGGAAAACTGACCGACGATATTTGAGTTAGGCCCCGTCTTGCGAACACGGTCAGCGGTCAGCCCTCATTTGTTGTCCCCATTCCAGGCCAACACGATATGGATGCTGGGTTTTTTCCACGGTTAACAGTTATCCTCCATCGCCACGCCCCATAGTGTTCCAAATTTGGGCAGCGTGATTCACCTTTCATCTCCATCTCCCTATGTTCGGAAGGATTTCAATGCCCCCAGCATTGCCCCGCACGTGTGTCAGAGCACACTGAGAAGGTGATATATCAATTGGTCTGAGGTCTCCTCAGAAATCCAGGCCCAATTTCGGATGCCTGAAGCTTGGTCAGTGCCCCACAGTTGGACGAAATGATAACACGATTATCATTTGCTTCTCGCATTGGGTGTGACCCACAGAAGCATAGGGATGATTTTTTATTCGTTTAGGAATTATGGATGAGCATATTAAACCAAGGGTACAAATGAATGGATTTGGCCATTATTGGATTGAGATGATGAGCAGTACAAGCAAGAAGTTCATGAGATGGACAAAACAAAGCCCTCATGGATCAGCGTGTTGAATCGATCTTTCCAGCACTGCTACCCTTTGGCTGGTAGGCTCCACAACTGCTTCTCTCTCCTTGAAGACTCTCTCCTCATCAGCTACCGCAGAGTTCAGCTCGCCTACCCTAGATTGTGCCTATGCCTACTCGGTTCTATGTACGGTCATCTGGTGATTCTCCTCCATTTGTTGTTCCCGCGTGTCATCCATCTGGGCTGTCAGTTTCTCCACAATCTTAGAGCATGTTGCAATGAAGGCCTCCTTATCTTCTGCCTGCCCTTCAAGGTGTCAGACTTCCCGATCCGCCCTCAGTAACTCTTGGGCACTCTCTGATATTTCCCGACACTACGCAACGTCGGTGCGCTGGCTGCTCTCGCGAATCTTCTCGGCCATGTAATCATGGACCGTCAGATGAAGGTGCTGAGCACCAACCCCTCCGATGCACAGGAAGCGCAGCCATGTCTGGAGTGATCCCATCCACCTCAGCCAATCTGACTGGGGATGTCTGAGAAAGAACTGGATACACTTCCACCATTTTCACCGTGTCATCCGGCTCTCCTCAGCTGCCTCTGAGTCTGAGTCATCGATCTCCTCAGGGTCAGCGGGTCGGTACATAGGGAAGGCAGCCAGCAGATCGGCAGTAGGATCTTCCCCAGGGACGCCTTCGTGAGGAATATGATCCTCGACGTCCGAGAAACCTTCCCCTCTCGCCCCAACAGCGACGATGCCTCCATCAGCTTCCGACCTTGCCTCAAGAACATCCCCGCTGATGTCCGCTGCCCCCTACTCACCAATTTTTGGGGCCGACTCAGTGTAGGGAGTATGTTCTGAATGAGGTGGAATGTCCGCCACTAGTCCACTCAAGGACGGCCCGGGCTCCATAGCTTGACGAGCCTCCAATGTTGAGATCACTGTGTAAGGCATACACTGATTAGTTGGGATCTTTTGATACCAAGCGCCAGTAGTGAAGCGCAAGACTTACAGGAGTCCAAAGCATTGGTCTCCAATGTTCCGGCCGCTGTAGGAGCCGTCGTAATGGGAGAACCCTCTGCACTTGTTAACTCAATGACGGGTGTCAGATCCCCATCATGTCCCACCGGTTCCCCTTCTTCCTCCTCTAGTGGGGACGCCCGTCCGACACTCAGCTGCTCCTGAGTGAGGCAGAGAGATGGTTGGGAAATTGGAAAGGAGAATGGATGAAGAAGGAAAATTAATGAAGATAGAGACAGACCTCGAGTATCTCGGTTATGTCGAGATCAGAGACGACAATCTCACTGCTCTCTCAAAGATTCCTTTGGTAGGTCGCCCCTTGCGACCCCTCGTCTTTGGGTTCTCCTTCTTCTACATCCTCTCCTTCGCCTTTGTCTTCTCTGGTCTCCTCCCCCTCCGACTCCTTCTCACTGTCACCTTCTCCCGACGGCATCACTTTCGGATCATGCTCCTGGTTGATCATCACCATAACATGGAAAGGTGGATCCTCACACCGACCCATTTGGCGCGCGTTTTTGTCCATGGCTGTCAGATAAGCATGCCGCCGATGGAAGTTCACCTGGTCGGTAACTCGAACGAGCCCGACCTCTGGCAGTTGGATCCCATTTGAATGAACTTCTGCCAGATGACTTCAACGTTCAGCGATTGCCACAGGGTCATCCAGTCCGACCACAGTGCCTGGAAAATTTCAACTTGGGAAGGTTTGAGCATGTATCTTATCTGCTTCCCGAGCAATTCCCTATCCGCCTCATGTGACCCCCCCCATGGGCAACGAGGTCGCAGCGATGCTATGTGATGTTCCCGCTGCTGAAGTCCCGGCCTGCGCAGGCCTCACTGCCTGACGCACCCTTGGTTCCCCCTTCTGGCAGCACCATGCCTTCTTTCCCGTTGCCCGGTTTCCGCGCGAGTAACATCGAGTTGCTGGACTAGCTTTTGTAAAATCCCCTCAGGTTACGCGATGGTCCAGTGTTCGACATACTCGGTTTCTAGGCCAGCATCAACCCATGTGGTAGGAAGAGTAACGATATCGCCAGAGCCGAAGGTGGTAAACATAAACCACATCTGGCGTAGGACGCAAGGATTCATCTCCTTCCAGACAGCCGTGAATACCTTCTTCGGCATTCGTTGGAGGCACACGAACTGCCTGGAGAATTGGGATGGCACGTAAGGCTTGCAGATCACCTTCCTGTCGATCCGAGCCATGAACACCCCGCCCCGAATGCTCTAGAAATACTCTTGATGTTCCAGAGAGCCTCGCCCGTTGTCCACCATCTAGCCAATCGGGGTGGGGAACGGGCTGAAGTGGAAGTTTTTGTGGTTTCCAATGTGTATTCTCACACCCTCCTCATTGAGCGTCATCATCGCCACCCCTAAGATGTTCAGCGAGGACGGCCATAGGCCATTTCCTGGAGGATGGATGGCGTTTGGGAAAGTGTACCCACTGAGACGAGCCGCCACCCAGCTGTGGAAGATCTGGAAAGGGCCACATACTATCCAAGGCGACCCCCTCGTGTGATTCGTCCCAGGATGGCATACAGCTTGGCCAGTATTGGGATGACCAAGTTGAACCATTTGTTGGCGGCCATGGTACCCGCCATCACCAGTGTTGCTGGACAGATTCCCATCCTCACATCCCGCACCGGCAGGAGCCACCCACTCAGGAAGGCGGCAAGGAACTCAGCATACCAGATGTTCAGTTAATAGGCCTTGATGATGCGATATCCCCATGATTGGTATTTCCCCGGCTCCAGGGTCCTCCAGTATGACCCGTCCCTGCTCCTCTATGCCATGGTTGGGCACCGTTTACCCCGTCCCGGCATCTTGATGGCCGGATCCTTCTCAAGGAACTGGCTGAAACAGCCCTTGTAGGCAATGTCCTTTAGTGAGTCCTTGACCCCCAGCCTCTCTCTGTCCAGCTCCATAAGGTTCCACATCAACATAGGCGTCCGTGACCTGTATTCCCAGGTGTTATTTGGAGGAAAGAACTCGTCGTATTGGTATCCCTCCAGTGGGATACCTCTGATGTAGTGAACGTCCCAGATACTGATGCCGAATTCCCCATGATGAAGGTGGAATGTATTGGTGTCAGGAGACCACCGGGTGAATAGATCCGGCTCGAGCTCAGGTTGATGGTGGATGTGGAATTGCGATGTCCATAACGCCTCGAACAGGCCGATATACTGCAGTTCATCCCCGAACTGGTTGTAGGTATGGCACACCCAAAACGCCCAGGCCCACTCGCTGGTGAAGTTTCCCCTGGACCGCAGGTCCCAATCCTTTAGCCATCCCTTCATGTCATCCGTGACGCTCTGACAAAACGTGCTCGCATAGAGGGCTGGAGAACTCACTAAGACAAGCTCATCCCCAGTAATGGTCTTGGTCCTTGGGTTCAGGACATATACATCCATATGTCTGGTTTCCCTAGAAGTATAGTCGTTGTTGTTGATGTTGTAGCAAGGAAGCTCATCCTCCCGGGTCACCCATGACCATGGCGTGTCCACCTCAAAGCCCGGTAGAGGCACCTCCTCCAGGATGCCAATGTTCCAGAGCAGGAGGTTGTCAGATAGGGGATACATCTTCTGGGTCAGAGTCAGCAGATTGAACAAGGTTAGGTTGTTGGAGACGATCACCTTGGCGCCATAAACCTCCTCGTTCACTGCCATTTCTGTCATACGAGCGGTGGCTTCCCCCTCATCAACTCGATTTGCGGCCATCTCGAATATCTCGGGAGTTGCACGAAATCAGGATGCAGTGTGTGGAATCAGAAAGTGTCGCGCAAAATATGAAGTGGCGACATTAAATCTAGGAAATGGGCATGCATTCGGCACAATAGGCACGGAATGTCCCGAGTAGGCGCGCATGTACGGCCAAAATTTGGAAGGAATTACGCACTGCCAGAGCATTTTACACGTAGCCGCAGGAGCAATTTCATGCATGAGAGTAGTAAGTTTATAGCGCGAAAATGCTGAATTACAGATTTGGGACCCAGCACCCCTTTTTATAGGCGAGGCTATGGTTCCACGCCTCGCGGAAAGGGAATTCCACGCGAGTCCGTCATTTTGCGCGCCCCTTTTGAATATTGCCCGCAAAGTGCCCAGGAGACCCAACACTTGGGCATTTCGGCGTTTCCCTCAGAATCTGATCGTTGCGACTTCTCGCCGATCCTATTCTAAGGGGGGGGGGATTTGTAGACGCTGAAAAAGTCTGTAACTCCTAGAGGAGGTTTCGAAATGGTAAAGCGAAGTCATATTCAGAATCAGAGGCCCGATCCGGAGGCCAAGTAAGTGGTGCGTGAAATAAAGGAGGACTTGCGTGTAATAAAATCATTCGTGTGAAGTATCCCTGGGATGCGTGCAATCGAGCCAGTGAGGCATGCAATTCTTGTGCGCCACGGTTCCTCGCGGCAAGGTTTTGCACACCGACAGCTCCTGGTGCAGAAGATTTCGTGCGCCACCTGGATTCCGCCCCTCCTAAGGCCTATAAATAGAAGGTGACCCAGAACGATTTGGGGGTTGCGGAATTCGGATTGGATCTCATGCAGGTTATTCAACTCCCCCCGCGCGCAATATGACTTCCAGGTAATTCCCATTTTCACGCAACCTTACCCCGGGGTTCGCCTTTGCCTGCAACCCCACTGGATTAAGTGAAATTTCCCCCACCTCTGGGTTCCTTCTTTGCGCGCAATCCGGGTCCCATGCACGCAATCCCCTTCTGTGCCCGCAATACCTTGCGCGCAATTCCTTATCCGCGCACAATCCCATGGATCCAATTGTGCGCCATCCTAGTGTTTTGCGCGTAAACCTTCTCTTTGCACGCAAAACCCAGGACCCTTCACCTTGATGCCCCTTGGCTGCCTCTCCGCGCCGGAACTTGATGTCTTCCCTGCCGGGCATTTGCGCCATGCGTTGTTTTCCCATATGGCCATCCAGGCTCGTACGAAGTAACCTCAAGGTTCCTTGGGTGGTGTTTCTTCTTGTGTTTCTTTGCCTTATGCTTCTCCTCATAGGCACGCTAACGACTATTGCTTCTTCGTATAGCCACGCTAACGTGGACCCCTCGATGGTTCGCCATGCGGCCCCCTTCACTATGGCCTTGCCGATGCCTTCCCTCCCACAAGGGGTAGAGGGCATTGGGCATGTAAGCCCTAGGGGTGTGGATCGAACCCACCTCGTCCAAGTTGCAAGACGTTAAACTACTAAGCACCTCATCCTTAACAGATGACGTTAAACTGTGGTCCGACCCCGTGCTTCGCAAGAAGGGCCCCCCAAGTTCGGTCATTCTTTACACCCACTCGTCTCCATGGGAATGGACTCTTCCTCGCATGGAATGAGATCTCCTTATCGGAGTGGCGATTGTCCATGGGGGAAGGCCTGCCTTAGAGCGCAAGCCCCTAGCCCCTCTTGCGGAAGGTTACACCCATGCATCTCCGTACTTCCCCCTGCCAAGGCCAGTGGAGTCCCTTTCCCACTGTGCCTTGTCGCACCACGGGCCTCCACCGTGGAGTAGGCCCCGAAACCAAGTGCCGCTAACCACGCATAAGCCCCTGTTTCCTCTTTGGGCCCCTCAACACGTAAGCCCCGTTCCACTTCTCACGGACGCACCCTTTGTGACGTGATCATCTGGTCCCTGCATCCTCTTGTTTCTCACACCAAACATGACTCACGTGGGATTAGAGCGTGCATCGACCATGACATCCTCTATGGTCTGCCTCAGAGCGTAATCCCCATCCCAGTGAACTACGTGGACTTTGATCCATGCTAACGCACAGTACTTAGGAAGCCTTTACGAGGTTCAAGCCCACCGCCCGGTCATTTCTACCTCTCCACGTTGGTTCCTCAACCACTCTGGGCAGCCTCAGAGCGTAAGCCCCAAATGCCCTCATCTTGCATGATGTTTAACTATATGCCCTCGTCCCGCATTATGTTAAACTGTATCTCATCCCGCATGACGTTAAACTGTATTCCCCCTCTTGGGTCGTCTCAGAGAGTAAGCCCCATTCCTCACACCCACGTCTCATCCTGACTTCCCCCTTGAGCCCACGTGCCTTGGGAAGCTCATTCCCTAGCCCGGAGATCTTACTTTCCCTAGTCTCCAATCCATGCGTTCATTCTCACGGGTCGCCTCTCCAGGTGTCCCACCATACCACCGAACTACGTGGACATTGATTCCCTGCCACGAGGATACGTAGGAAGCCTCCGCGAGGTTCAAGCCCATCACTTCACCATCCATCCTGATCCTTACCCGGGCCACCACATCCTAGTGAGATCATGCCACCCCATCCCTCTCCATGATATCTGGGAAGCCTCCCACGTGCTGGCCCCAACATCGGTGTTCCCCCTAGGGCGTCCTTCAGCCCAATCCATCTTTGCAAGACATTAAACTCACGACATACCCCATGTTAAACATGGGAAGCTGAGGAAAACCTCATATGGTACACATTCCCCGCATTCTATGTGGGATGCCTCGGGCTTCCACGTCCTCGAGAATCCCTCTAATAAGTGATAGAAGACAGACATGCCAACGACACCCCAATGTGACCATTCTCTTGACCGAAGGTTGCTGCCCCGACAAGACCCCTTGGAGCGTCTCGATGGAAGAAGCGTAATTAACTGTCATCCTTGTAGATATGGTGTCGGGAACGAGCTTCACGAACCCGTCTTAAATCATCGAGGGAGACACGGACTAGGTGACGAGTTCCGAGGAAAAATACATAGAAGGAAGAACCGACATCCCATCATCTCGGTTTCGATCAAGAAGTAGACATCCCTGAATAAGGAATGGATGCCACCCGCCTTTGGAAAGAGGGAATGCGGGGAATCAATCTGCGCGTCCTCCAATGCGTGATGGACATTGAGCGCATGCACCCCGACGAAAGCGTCGGAAACTGTTATCTAGACCAATGACTAAGTTAACTTGAAATGGTTTTTTGTACATTTGGACAAAAGAATATCATGACTGTTTTCATGAATTGAAAAGAATATTGGTGAATTATTTTGTTTTTTCATGACCTTCTAGAAATAATGAGATTGTTATCTATAGTGATGCTTCATTGAAAAGACTTGGTTGTGTCCTTATGTAGAATGATCAGGTAATTGATTATGATTCACGTCAGTTGAAACATTATGAGTTATATTACCCTACACATGATTCGGAATTAGCTTTTGTTGTTTTTTATTTAAAATTTTAGAGGAATCATTTATATAGTGTAATGTGTGAAATATATACTAATCACAAAAGTTTGAAGTATATATTCACTATGAAATAATTGAACATGAGATAGAGGGGATGGATGGAATTAATTAAGGATTATAATTGCACGATCCTTTACAATCTCAGAAAAGAAAATAAATTAGTTGATGCTTTGAGATGGAAAAGTTATGCTATATTAATCATGTTATGTATGAATGAGATCCTTTGGTTTTTGATTTTATGAGCTTTGGCATAGAAGTTTTTATTAGAGGAAATTCTTCTATTTTGATTCAAGTGTCAGGGAAATCATCTCTATCAGACAAAATTAAGAAAGCGCAGAAGGAAGACAATGAGATACAAAAAAGATTGAGTTTGTTGAAAATGGTATGTTTCCGGATTTTAATGTCGATAATTATTTTGTTTTGAGGGTTGGGAAAAGATTATGTGTGCCTTGTGATTTAAAGTTGAATAATGAGTTGTTATGTGAAGATTATAGTTCTTCGTTTTAATTTCATCCTCGTAGTACTAAGATGTACAGAGATCTTCAAGCGTATTGCAAGTTTGATGGAATGAAAAAAGATATTACTAATTTTAATGTGAAGTGTTTGACTTGTTAGTAGGTTAAATTATAGAGGGAGGTTAATATTTATGTCCTAACTCCCAAAAACACTAAACCTAAAAACAAATTCAATGTGAATTATTCATTTAATTCAAGATTATTTAATGTTTTAAGGTCTGGTCCTTATAAATAATCCCTAAAAACCATTTATACATTTATTGTGATTACATCATCATTAATGGAGTTACTACATTTCCAATCTTATAAAACCAATATTTCATAAAATTACCCCTCATAACCTTCTATATATTAATGTAGAATTTAGAAAGGATGTATTTTTTATTTGGGTGAGGCTCAGTTTCCTTATCAGGATATATATCATTATTATTGTAATAATATTGATTTATTACCCATGAAATCAATGAAACACCTATAGTTCATAGAATTAATTCTATATCCTAGTAGCACTATTTATGACATTTGATATAGAAATTTATTTTCCCTATATTTTCATACGAATTTAGTGGCTTGTTGGAAATATATAAATTTATAGCTCTACAATAATTCATATATATGAAACCTAATATTGAATTTATATCATATCATTTTCTTGAAAAAAAATCTATGTAACCCTTTACAAAGATATCATTCTTTCAAAAATTGATTAATACCATATATTTCTTCGTTCTCAAGTTAATTATATGGTTATTCACAGTAGTCTAGTTATTTTAACTCATATTGGACTAATATCTACTAGTTATACTTAGTGTATATGTGATATCATATCATGTAAAAAAAATAGAATATATGATCGTTCCAGTAGAGGAAAAATATTAAATGTCATGAAACACTATTAAGGAATTTGAAAACTCTCAAGTCTTCCTATGATTAAATTTTTCAATTACAAGTTAAGACCACTTATTAGAGTTCTCTAGGAAAAATCATATTAGAACTTTACCAATGACATAGTTTTTACTGAGTCTAATAAACTGCATTGGACTATTTCTATAGATTTACATTCCCTATATAGAGTTTGATTAACACAGGTCATTCTTCTAGAATAAAATACATAGCCATATTTTCTCAAATCTTAGAGTCCTGATATCATGTTTTATAAGTAGTTTTTTCATTCATATAAAATATTCCAAATAGTATAACACTCATTCTAATATTTTTATATAAAATAATTATATGTATTTTTCATGAAACAAAACTCTTTAATTCCATCATCAAACAATATATTCAACATTGATAGTTTTTCTTAAATCCATAATATACAGTTTTATATTTTACACCTTAACAGTACCATTTAAAACATAAAAAAAATCTACATATAACATAGTCACATCCTTGAACAAATTCCTATTAAGTAAATCATATTTCACATCCATTTTATAAATCTCATAACCAGGGTAATGTGTTGTGGAGTGAAATATCAAAATAGAATATCATCACAATTGGTGAAAATGACTCCCCATAGTAAATAAAAAGAATTTTATTATATCATTCAACAGAAATGAGTGCTTTATTGGTAGACACTCCATAATCCATGTAATGTTTTCTAAGGATAACATGCTTTCACTCTATAAGAGTCATCTCTTTAGGCCATCCATCAATATAAAAAATAGTTAAAGTATATGGAAGGAATTTAAAATTCCTTGAATTTAAGATATTTCTCAAAATCATGACACTCTAATTTCTCTTGGAATTTTATAGGTCCATCTATTGTGAACATTTCCTCATTATCATTATCTGTGTGAAATCCATGTCTCCAAATGACCTGTAAAAATACAAGTTGACCATTAGGTTAATTGTTTAACCGGAACAATGTTATAATATATATCTCATTATGGGAATACTTCATCCTCCATCTCATGAACAATATATATTTCACGGCCTAGTGCTTTATTAATTCCAACATTCCTCCCACATATTTCTTAACTTATGTGTTCATTCTTATGGAAAACACCAAAATGAATCATGAAAAAATTGTGTTTTGTAGGATTTTATATATATTTTCCAATAGTTTCGATAGGACGATAAAAAATTAATAATTTTTTATATTTGGATTCAGTATTATTAGATGAAAAAGGTCATATTAATTCTTCACATCTCTATGACATTACAAAATAAATAATTGGAAATTTCCTAGACTAGAGCTGAAATAAAATCTTTATGACTACTGTATATGGAAAAATTTATAAAAATGATTTACTCAAGAGAATAACCACACAATGAAATATGATTGAATAACTAAGACAATATTTGTCTATCCATGACAAAATTATATGATTTCTCCTCTTAGTTACACTATTTCATTAGGTGTTTTAGGATGACTGAGTTACGAAAACATAAGAACCCCTTATATTAGTGGAATTCTTAAAGACATAATTTTTTTTAATGTTTTCATTAAATAGAATTTAAGTTATTTATAGTGTTTAAAATATTGATAAATAAGTCTAATGTGGATCTAATCTTAAATAGTGAAATCTAGGTTTTTTGAATTCATTAACATAGAAGATAAGTCTTAATATCGTAAGGATTTCTCCATATTCTGTTTAAAACTCATATGGCTAATTCATAATAATTATCTAATATATATTTGATACAGTCATAATCTATGTAAACATGATCAAACTACACTTATATATCAACATGATTTCATATACATAAACCGATTTCAAATTTAATCATCAATGTATTCTGTATGGACATCAATTTACTGACTTAATAAACAAGAATTATATGTTTCATAAGAATTATAAAACACTATGTAAGCATATAGTGTTTCATTTTAAACATCATGTAAATTATATAACCATAATTACATATAAGTAAGGATAAACATTTTTATAGTTTTCTTAGAGTTTTGGAAGGTGGAAATTATATGTTCCATAATTGTTTTCTAATTATGAATAAAAAAAGGAATTCAAGATTTGTTTCTAAAGAAAAAAAATCATATAGTAATTTTGATTCATTCCATATGATGTTTACATGATTCATAAATCATTAAAAACAATAAAATTCATTATAACATCCTAATGAGGATGAATGCAAATGAAAATATGATAATTTTCAAGAATAATATGTTAGTGTCCTCAAATAACTAGAAAACCCCATGAAAACAATATTGTTATGTAAATTTTGTGACTTAATATTTATTATATAGTTTAATAGGATTATTGTTTTTGTGTTTTTCATCATAAATAATTAATTCACGTCATTAGTGGGTTGAAAAAAATGAAATTCCATGAAATAATATTTCTCAGTAATTCTACTAGAAGATCTTAGATAAATGAAATATTCTGGAAGGTCAATTTAATGAAAAAATTAAATGATATATTTATTATCCATGTTTCCTTATCTATTGATAAGAATATAATTTTAGTTTTAAAGCACTGTATGATATCATGGTAGGCTAATCCTCCTTCCATGTTAGTGAGTATTACATGAGTATCATGTTTCAAAAAATGTATTTTATTTTAGGACTCATTATCTTTAAGGGATAGAGAGATATTTTTGAGTAAAAATCAGGTTATATGAAAATGAAATGATTAATTAATAAATCATGTTTATATTAAATGTACTTTCATAAAGATAGAAAATATTATGACTGAAAAAATTAAAGATTATTGAGAACTATTTAGTAAATGAGAAACTTAGTGAATGTGAAGGAGAATTAATAAATTAAGCTAAAACATTCTGATATATATAAATATATATGAATATATATCTAACATTTTATGGGTGATTAAAAATTAATAATAGATACTAAATTATTGGTAGTTTGTAACTCCATATCAATTTTTTTTTCTAATTTTTTTGTTTTGAGATTCGGAATATAAAGAGAATAAGATCCTCAAAGAGTTATTATTATAGTAAGTTGAGATGTTTAATATCATTAGTTTTTATTAACTACATATATTATAATGTTTTATCTTGAGAATAGTATGTAGAATTTATTAGATAATATCATCCTTCCATAAATAAGAATATTATTTTTCTATTTCCTAAAAAACCTCCATTTGGAGAAAGATCACTTTCGTATTGTTGTTTTTATATTTCATCAAAATACCGTGAGATAATAGAAGATATGTGAGGTAGTGGATGTGTGGGGTGTTATGATATAATGATGATAATATATTAAAAAAAAATTTAGATAATATTATGTTAATAAAAAATGTGCTTTATGTGATAACTATGGGCTATGGAAAAGTGTAGGCTCACAAATTTTGGTTGAGACTTATAAGAAAATTCATGTGACATTTTCTTATTTTCATTCAAATTATTTCAATTTAATTGATTTTGATATGATCATTAATTATATGTATCTAGAAACCACCAATGTTTATTTCAAAAAAAAGAAATTATTAAAAGAGAGAAACATTGGTTCACCCCACACCTATTAATATATCCAGTTGGTCTATTGGGAAATTCATGTTGTATCATAATGAAAATCCCTCCCAGTTATTCACACTCTTGGTGATAAATAGACAACATAAAATCTTTGTAGAGTGAAAGTGTTACTATATCTTGTTATAATAATTTATATTTTGGAAATTTAAAATTTTACCATAATTTTTTATTTTGGAATTCATGTTCTTGATACAAACACTCTGGGGTTACCATCAATTGAAATGGAAGATAAAATGATTTTGAAATATAAAATGAAAAATTAGTCTGGTGGAAATGTGAGGATTTCCATTCTATTCATAAACTTATAAGGATTTTACTAAGGTTGTGTCATTTTAAATTGTTAATGACTTTTTGGATACACATGAAAATAGTTTTTAAGGGAAAGTGAAATTGAAAGATGTAATACTATACATTTGGAGAATCATGTTTAATGATATAAATATGATTTGGCATAAATAAATTTATTATTACTTCAATAGTGTAAGATGAATAGTGATTAGTGTTATTGGATTCGTTATAAAATAAGAATAAATCATTTTCATAATGAAACTAATGAGGAACAGTCATGAAATACATGATTCTATTACTATTTATCTTGTTGACTTTGAATAGTGCTAATTATATATAGATCATGATATCAATAATTAATAATAAATGAATAATATAGATGCATTTAAGAATAGTGTAAAAAATGACATGTATTTTTAATCCATATGAAAATAAATTATACAAGAAGAGGAAGTTGAAAATTTTTGTGACTCTAAAGTTGATAATTAAATTTTTAATGATAAATAGGAATTTATGTATCGTACATTAAGATATTTTAAATAAGGAAACTCATAATACAAAGGGAATCAACACATCAAATTCATTAAATAAGGAAGGATTCGATTATTTTTATTAATCAATGTAAAGATGTAAATATTTGATTTTCTTTATTGATTATCAAGATGAAATACCTCATAATAAGTAGATAAAATATAAATGTAAATTCTAAAATAAGAAATATAATCATAAAAATAGATTTCAATAATGAAACAATATAATATTAATGGGAAAATATAATTAATAAATATCCTCCTCTAATATCAAATATGAAAAGTAATAACGAGTAAATGCTAAAAATATAATGTATCGTGTAAAAGGATAAGAAGTATCAGAATTTTGTGATTAGGATGGTGGTGAATAGGCATCGATGGAGGATATGATAAAATTTATATTAGTGAATTTTCATTAGAAAATCCCTGGTTGAATAAGAATGTTAAATCCTCATACATTTTGATGGGTGGAAATTGAATAAAATAAAGAAATCTACCACAAGAAAGTCTGAACACCTTAAACCACACTAGAAATTCAATATTAATGATACTAATTACCAAAAGATAAAAATGTTTTTTTGATGAAAAAAATTACAAAATACAAAATGATAAATATGGAATAAATATATCATAATTATAAACAAATGTTTAATAGGGTGAAATGATAATTTAAAAAATACATTCATTCTATGAGCCACTCATCAAAAACTATAGAGATTTCCATTACATCAATTTTGGGTTAATCTGTACCCAAATCAACAAAAAAAGTTAAAAACTAATAATTATGTAATCCCTTATTAATAATCATTAAAATTAATTGTTATAAAATATGATGATAAACCCCATTCTATTTCTAATAAAGAAAGAATAAAAAAGGATAATTAACTTTCAAAAAATAAATAAATTAAATTTAGATCTTCAAAAAAATGTTGTAATTCTATTTTAAGAAAAAAATTATTGATTTACGAGAAGACTTAAATTCAATTATAATTGTTTGTCTCATCGTATTTTTAGCCACAGGATAACACAAACTTGTATAACATTTCTTTAACTGCATGTAAGAATTAATAAATTGGGGGTATATCTGAAGTGAATAAAATCTATCTCCAAAGAATATGGGAGTAATTATTTTTATAATTTCTACTTCAATGGACATGTTTTAAATTATGAAAATAGTTTATGTTAGATTTGATAAACATAGGAATTATGAATAAAAGTATATGAAAACTGCCCGAGATAGTTCTCCCACAAAAGATATAAATTATTTTGAAAATGAAAATAAAAAATAGAATACAATTATGAGTAGAAGATTCACTGAAAAAAACAAAGAATGAAGATTAGGGATCCTTCATAGTGGTTGTCATTCATATATGTATGGATACACCAAAATCCAAATAGATATATAAGATCATAAAAGAGTGGTAGTTTAAATTTATAAATTATAGCTCTATGAGAATTGAAGGTGTGGTAACTGCTGAGTTCTTTGGAAATAAACACAAATATAAAAAATATATAATTCTTTGATGACGTAAATTACGATTTTTATAAAATAAATAATGAAATATTAATAATATCATGCATTTTTATGTTATCAAAAGAGAAAAAATAAAAAGTAATGACTTTTTCAAATTAGTGACCCACCAAATTCATGTTAACTGATTACCAAATTTGATATTGAATTTTATAATATTAGATATGACATTATTTTCTTGGAAATTTTTAAAATATTTTAAAACATGTTTGTGAGAAAGACCTTCCTATTATAAAAATGGATTGTGTATAAGCTGGTCAATCTTTTTAAAATGATATATAGATTATGTTATATACAGGAATGTGTACATTAAATGTGCCAGAACATTGGTACTCATATACTCATATGTGTCCTATCATATGTATAATAAGTCAACTAATTATGATCATTATTTTAAGGAATTAATTTATGAATACACTTAAGCAAATAATTTTAACATTATAATGACAAAAAAGTCTCTTCTATTGTTTTAAAATGTTCAACTGATAGGTTGAAAAATAACATTGGTTCGATGTTATGCAGGTGAGATATAATAATGGGAATGAGTACACATAAAATTAATCATTAATTCTCTCTAGAAAAAAGAAACAATCAATCAATATTTCATACAAAACACTATTAAAAATGGATTGTGTGAGAAGTTAAATATGATAATTTTAGACATCGGTATCAAAATGTTTTTCAAAAAAAATTATTTTTTTGAGAGAACATTAATGAACTATTTCCCGAACATGAAATAAGTGTTTATGGAGACCTGACATACATAAGAATCAATATAGTATATGGTACTACAAAATTTCAATTAAAATACTTCAATTTAAATAAAATAATTTTTTTCATGAAGATATAGAAAAATATTTTGGAATGATCAATTAACGGGATGAAAATGGAATTTTGTATGCTACAATTTAAATGTGAGTGGGAAAATGCTAGATACAAAATCAAATAAGATGGAATAATGTTTAGATGTTAGAGAAATTTCAAATTGGAATAGCATATCTTTTGTTATTAATGTACATTTTGAATTAGCTGATGCTAGAAGAATGATGATTCCATAAGAAATATTTATAAATTAGGGTGGAAGGATTATAGTTGTGGTTGTTATTGAAAAAGATATAATAGTGTTGAATAATTAACATCGGATCATAGGTATAGTAATCAATGACAAATAAAATGTATTTATTATGATACTATTATTGAAAACCATGACACAACTGTATAAATATGAAGAATTTTAGTGTTAGAAAAAAGGAATTCCTATTTAACATGTGAGATATTTATGATTTTATAAGGAAATTGAGCATCAAGAATAGATAAATAATATAAATAAATATGTTCATAAAATAGAAAATAACTCCACTTTATAGCTAAAATCAATTTCACAAGATGAGATACATGATATCAGTAGGATGTTATTGGAATTGGCAGTTGAAAATAATTTCAATATCTTTAAAATGGTTGTAGAATATTAATTTTTAAATGAATACATTGAAGAGATTTTTTTCAATGAATAGCATGAGGGTTGGTATCTTGACATATATGAGAGTATTGTAGTCGAGTTTAATAATTCTCTGTATAGTATAAAAGAGGCACTATGATCTTGGTATGTAAATCTAGATGGGTTAATGGTATGTTTGAATTATTGAAACGAAAAAGTTGATGGTAACATCATTTAAAAGGATATTTCAATCAGCACTCTTATTTTTATTTTATATGTAGATTATAAAATCTTTTCAAGTGGTAAAGAGAAAATTTTTGAAGAGTTTTATGATAAAGTAGATTGACATTTTTAGATGTTTATATTGGTTGGTGTTGTAAAAGGTATTTCTACTCCTATAGGTTGTTACACTAATATGATAATTGATAGAGCTGAAACTAGTATAAATTATTAGGATAACCAAAAAATTTCTATTTATTTACGTAACATATTTGAGAGATAAAATTATTTTTTATGTGACATTTTTTTTCAATTTAAAAGAGATAAAATGGAATCAATCATGTTTGTAGCCAAGTGAATCATTAGATAAATAAAGAATTAACTTATATTTATCCTAATATATAGATTCAGTTCATAAATAACCTTTTATGGTTCTACACATGATAATCGGTCTATAGATTGGGTTGAATGGAAGTCCCTATCTAGAGGAACATTCTTTATAGATGAGAGATGTCTGGAATGGCATAGAAATTAAAAAAAAGTACATTCGTTGAGAATCAAAATTTTATTACATGGTAGTATCACATTATTGCACTCATATTTTGTTGATTCTAGATCAACTTGAATTTTTTGGATAATAGGTGTATAGGACACTGTGCATTTCATGTTTCAATATATGTTCAATATATATTACCCTAAATCCATGATAACACTCTCTATAAAATTATATAGATTGGTGATATCATTTCATTAGAGAAATGTTTTTGGATGTTTATTAAAAACATCAGTTTGTTGTAATAATTGATCAAGGTGTGGATATTTTCAATGATGAATTTGTAAAGGATGCTTTATCTATGTAATGACTGTAATTCATGTTCATTTTCCTCATATCTCATAAAATGTGTATTGAAAATACCTCAACATGGATTATGATTATTTTCTCATAGGTTGAGTAAAATTTTTAACCAATATTTAACTTTTTAATTTTATACATGGGAGAAGGTAGAACAATAGAGGTTGGAATCATTTATAATCTACTTCTATGTTTATTGAAATCAGAGTGGGTTTTTGTAGTGATTGGGAAGTAAATTTATGATGGTATCATTTGAATAACTTTTTGAAAACATTATATGTTTATGTGGGTTGTAATTATCTAAAAATACTACATTATCGTTTGTGGGGATTCAAGTAGAAACTCATTTGAGATAGGTTTTCATATTATGATTATTCATTGAGTCTTCCAAATTAAGTCATATGTATATGTAGCTTGAGAATGACTTGATAAAGGGTTGATAAAAAGTTTAAAGGGGGGGATTGAAGTAGCCTTAGATTAAAAGAATTTTTTAAGGATTTTTTCATTCTGTATTTTTTCAACTTAGTCATTGATAATATACAGACGTTTTTGTTTTTTATTATGAGCATAAATTATGAATTGTTGATTTTTTAGTTTATGTACATATGGGATAATTAAGGAAATCAAAATTATGATTCTTTGTCTTATGTAAATATCATCTTACTAATCTGTAAGCATCAAATTATTTGTATATACTATAATTATAAACTAAATAAATATGACTTTAATACACATTTTCATCAACTATCCTTCTTAAATATCATATTTATTTCGACATAGTAATCAAAATTGTTAATGTATTCATGATTTTGTAGTCTATATAAACAGTACATCTATGTTGTTACAGCATGAGCCCACTATTTATAAGAATCATAAATCAGTGTATAAATATCATGCCTACTATGTAATAGTCATTCTAGTTATATTAGGTTCAACATTTATATATCTTTTTAAGAGTCTCTTCTAGATGAAATTATCAGTTTTACAGTGATTTTATAATGAATAATACGAACTAGATGATGAAGGGGTTTTAATCAATGATAAAAAAAATAAAAAACAAAAGTGATTCAATATATATAAAAATATTATTTCTATCACAACATTAAGAATAATATCAAACATGGAATAAATGACTTAATAAGAAAAAAATTAAACCTATATTTTTTAAGAAAAATGAATATGTTTAAATGGTATAGTGACTTATTATTTATAATTTCCCAAAATGACATGGAAAATTTGCAGTGATTAATGTTGAGTTATTTTTAATGTAGGTTATACATTCATAAGATTATTTTTTGAAGTGAGTTGTGTTGAAAATAACTAGTAGATAAATTTAGTAGGTGGGAAAATTACATCTTTAGAGATTAATTTTATTAATAATTATACTATCAAGTTGGAGATAAGTTAAATAATTATTTTTATCTAATTAATCAAATAATGGATCATATTTGCCTACCCAATTTTTTATACATATAGTGAATAATATAAATGTATTCTTTAGGTAACACCCCATGATTTAAAATATATTTTCTCTAAAATAAAATTGTCTTCTTAGATAGCATGGCTTAGATGCCACCCCTAGTGTATATGAACCATGATATAGTAAATATTTATAACCTAGTAATTAACTTTTTAGGTATGAATAGTACTAACCACATTATGAAAAAAATTGAGGGTTATAAATTGTGAAAATATACTTATTAATGCACAATAAATATTTAATCAATTTTAAATAATATCATTTCATGCTTCCAAAATATATTTTTTTCTAAAATTTTATTTATTAATTTTCTATAAGTTTAATTTAGTAAAAATATAGAAATTTTAAATTAGGAACAGAATAGAAATTTTTAAATCAATGGTTCAATACTATCTTAATGTGAATATTGTGGATTTTTCCAAAAAATATATTTATTTATCAATGAAGAGTAAAAAATACTAACTTTTGTGATACATTCATATAGTATATTATAAAATTAAAAATATATATTATTTGAGTCTAAAATTTATGTAAAATAAATCTCCTCTAAAACTATATTACCAAATTCATATTATTTAAATGTAATTATAATTTATATTGTTAAAATATCAGTTATGGGATTAAAAACAACTTTTCCTAAAAATAGTTTTTCTATTAGTGATAGGTTTTTATCTTAATGAATTTAACTAATTTCCATTGATTAATGGTATCGAAAATATTTATATATTATTTATTCAATCAAAATTTTTTATGTTCATTTAATGTATAATTTCAATTAAACTAATGGGTGTTCTATTTTATGAGTAGAAATTTATTTGTAAAAAATGGCATTTTATTGCAGTTCGTGCGCTTATTTAATATTAAATTCTAAAAAAATTATAAATTTAATGTTTTTTAAAATATTAAATATTTTTAATATTTATAAAAAATTATTTAATTAATCTTAACTTAATTTTTCTCCATAGTGAGTTCTAGATACATAATAAATTTATTACTATATTTATTTTTAAAACAAGATTATCAATGTTTAATCTTATAGATAATAGGAGGATTTCCGAACATGATTTCTTATTGATTATTTTTCACGAATATTTTTGAATATTATATTATCATAAATTTTAATACCTTTACATTTGTATCCACATTCTAAGGAATGTGGCCTTATATCATTAAAATCATTGATGAAACTCCCCTTGTGTTCCTCACCTCACATATAAAAGAGAACCTCTTCTCATTAATTTTTACCATTATTTCAGACATATATATCTGATAATTACACTGAATAACTTTTTTTGAATCAATCCATTAATCATAGAGATTAATTTATTCTCTAATAACTATACATCACATCCTAAGCTGTAAACTAAAAGAGATATCTCAAAAAGAGGTATACACTTCAACAATGCTCTTTCAATTTTATATCTTCATCACATCCTATAAACATGTTATATCCAATGAAACATGATGAATATAGTTTCATAAATATAATAATATTTCATTAATATTTTTTAATATAAAATTATCATCTGTTGACAAACAAATGGGAGTTTGTGGTATAACATCTGCATACATGTGGAATACCTTCTCCAAATAAAGATACATTTAATTTTCCAAAAAAGTAATATATGTTTGGTTGTTAAGATATATTAAGTATTTAAAATGTTATCTATGTAATGATAATTTTTTAATCGTAATTAATATTTTTTATTTTATTCAATACATCAACTGAAAAATGGAAATGTCAGTTGTGCATACATATAGACTACTATCTCAACATAGTTATGTGTTTCATTTTTCATTCCCTCTTGAAATGAATCATAGTAAATATGTATATAAAATATATATATATATATATGATATTGATATTGTGATAAACAAATTTGATGAAGAAACTTTGATCAATGTGAAATAACCATGACTAGTGAAACAAAACATACATGAAAAAAGATATTAACAACTTAGATTATGAGGATAATGAATGATATTTAATGAACAAGTGATAATATATTATAAATGAACCATGTATGGTATTCTAGGTTTTAATATGGTCATGATATAGTAATATAATAAATTTAAATTTAATATTCTAGATATTACACTGATTTAAAAACATTTCATACATGATGTTAGGGTTTTATGTCACAAACTTATGTTTACCAAGATATAGTAAGTTTAAAATTAACGATGAAAAAATTATGAGATATACCACTTAAAATAAAATTCTATTTTATAATCATATTATTATCACAATATATAACTTGTTTTTGTTTATTTTTTCTCTCTTTAGGTACTCAATAGATTGAAATATTTGTTTAAGAAATCCAATGTTATTTCTCCCTTTTTTCAAAAACCCATCTTCTTATATATATATATATATATGTATTTCTAAATATATTGAAGAATTTATTTCTACTCTTAAAATATTTGATAAACTAATTTTTAAAGTGTTTTATATTTTCCATAAAATGTTTCAATTTAACATGCTTATCATTCTGAATGAAGGAATTTTAAATTTTTTAGAGAAATTTTATCAAATTTTAGTTTTCATGTACACCACATGATCGAATTCCCCAATCATCATGAATACCCATTTACAAGAGGATTACATTATACATTTCCATATATATTTTCAATGAAAATTTATTCCTCAATATTTTAGAAATTTTATGAGTTTTAAGAGGTTATTTCAAAATGAAAAGTGTATTGTCCTTGAAAAATATTATTGTGATATTTTAAGGGTTCATTTTATCTATAGGATAATACTTTAATATTTCTTATAATTTATTTTGGATATTATCCATTGAATTTGTAGTTATTATTTTCCTAGGTTTTGATGATTATGAATAATTCTTTAGGATAAAAAATTAATATTCAATAAGTGTGTTAAGACTTGACATAATATTATATTTCATTATAGTCTTATTTGATATATATGAATGTATTATGATTCTATGATGGAATTTTTCATTATAAATCATGAATTGGTTGTTACTTTATGAACCAAGGATTTATGGGACTATTATACCCCTATTATTCATAGGGTAGTGATTAATAATATGAAAATATTTAAATAGAAGACAGATTTAGTTAAATAATAATAGAAGACATAGTTAACTAGAAAAAATTAACTCATAATAGAATACTTGAAATGAATTAAGAGAAATATTATTTATAGTAATTTATCTATAATTATGGTATTGGGATTGAATCACTCTTAGGGAACTGATTTTCTATGCCCACGTTATTTCCAAAAACGTATGCCTTATTTATATGTTATGTAGGCGTGGATCATTATAGATTATCTATAACTAGGTACTATTATCTATTATGTATTTTTATAGAAAAAAATATCATGATTCATGAGTGAAGATCATTGAATGATTGGGAATGTAGATTTTATATTTTGATAATTTCCTCATAACCATATGCTTATTAAATTATCATTTATGGTCATTGGTTATTTTATTTTATTTTTTCACAAACATGTTATTTAATCTCGACCTTTCGTATGTTTAAAATAAACTTTTTTAGTAGTAATTTTTTATGAATTATATATTTAATATTCATTCTTTTTCTGGAGACCATAAAAAGTAATTATGTGTAAATTTTATGAACTTGTTTTTTATATATCCATTTCCAAAAAGATATTGGACAATTTTCGATTTTGGAATGAATCGTAGAGATATATAATAAATAATATAATAATAATATATATTATATCTTAATGAAAACATACGGATTCCATAGTTAGTATTAGAGATATTTTCAATTAGTTTTGGAAATATGATGAGAAAGATTTAATGAGAACACTTAGGATAATCCTATATATTAGAGAACATCTTAAATTATTATACAAAAATGTGTTTAGTCTTCCTGGAAATAGATCCATTTGTGGTTACGACATGTGGATATTGTTTTGGAATAGATGAATATTGGAAAAATGACTACAATGTTTTGGATAGGTATATCTGTTAAAATATTCAGATGCATTGTGAATGTGCCCTTACTGTGCACATGGCTTAACACTCTCCAAGGATATTCTGATATTAATTAACCATTAATATTTGATTGTTTGTTGATTATTTGAATATATATTGTCCATGTATGGGAAATTAAAATCATACAGTGTCATAGATAGAAAAATAGTTCTACAAATTTAGGTATCCCACAAATCATTTTCATTACTATATTATTTTCCACTTAGATTATTTTTTCATGAAATATAATTTTTGGTTTTAATCAGTGGTTGGAACCAGAATAAACCATGATTATTTTTAATGTGAAAAAAGTTATTTGTATTGTACTCATGAGACACCAAATATAATGGTTGATGGAATGTGAATCCCTATGATTTTTACCTTTCATTTATCTCATTATATGATTGATAATCTCAACATGGTTGATTTTTATGACTCACTTAATTAAAAAAAATAGTATTATGAAGGTTATGGATGAATGAAAATGCATCTTCCTATATTTCAAGAATGTGGTAAGAAACACATTGGGAAATGAATCAATTGAATGAGAAGATATTTTATATATATAAAAAGGGGCCTAAAGCAGCTAATTTTTGATGGAAAATTAAGTGTTCAATTAAGGAAAAAAAAGTTTATCCCAGGGAATCATTTTTAATCTAATGTTTTATGTATGGGGGACTTGATCATTATAGTATTCGATACCTTAATTCAATGGATAACTCATAAAACATGTAACGGAATATGATATGTTTATCACTAAAGTGAATAATGATAATTATCAAACACTCTAGAGTTTGGGATGTCATATTGATGTTTTATGAATGTTCAGTTTAAAAATATTTTTTTATAGTTTAGTGTAATTTAATGTGATTTTTATCATTGATTTGGTCACTCTACATAGATCTCATATAAATTAAAAGAGTAATGAAATCAAATTTTATATTATAAACCAACAAATTTCTATCGATTATTGAAATTTTAAACATTAACTTCTCTGGCTAATACATGGATCTTGACTCCTATTTGGAGTGGTATTTATCTCATATGGATATTTATAAACTCAACATTGAATATATTCTTATTTTACATCAGTTTGATTATATCATTCAAAAAGAGTTACCCAGTACTTAATAGAACCATTAAGTGTATTTTGCAGTAGAACTCATACAATGTTAAACACTTATACCAATGACTCTATATAAAATTTCCCAAATTTAGTTATAGGAATTGTAAAAGACAGAATATTGGAATCATTAAAAGGGATTAATTTATCAATGTTCATCACCATAGGGTTCATTGGTTATTTTTTAAGAAATATATATCAACGCATATTTTTATTAATTATTAGGAACATGACATGGTCAATATCAAGAATATGTTCCATGTTCCTCATATTTATTATTATTTAAATATATTTTGAGGATATAAATATTTTCTTAATATTTATCATCGATCTTGATGCAATAAAATTTGGGTCAAAAGTTAAGTCATACTGAAGAAATACATTTGATACTGTATATACTTTATGAATATATAGTGATTCTATTTGGGTATTCCTAATTAAAATTCAATATTCATCAATTTAATGAATATAGTGTTTATATATTAAATTAGCCAATTTTTTTACACTTTATAGTTGATGTTATTATATATTCCAAGAGAAAAATAAGGGTTTGAATTTCATTTGAGGATTATATATAAGAACCTTTGAAAGGAAAACTTGTTTTTCAAATTTACTAATATATAATTTTAGCTACATAATATTCATTTGTGAGTCATATAATCTCATTTTTTTGTATATACATGTATCCATTATTGATGGATTTTATTGAACATTTACATACACTAACAATAATGACTATGATTCGTAGTTTCATGGATTTGTTTGATTTTATCGATTTATTGTGAAGTATTTCTCAGGAATATATAATTAATTAACTATGATAACTCATAAGGGATTTAGGGTTTATGTACATATGAATATGTAGAAAATAAAAATGAACTTAAGAAATGGTTGGTAAATAAAATTGTGCTCACACTATAATATAATGTATAAGGGTTTTTGATTTATGGTGATTTATCCAAGAAAGGTGACACTCACATATTATATGGTTTTTCAAAAACTATTATTTACAAAGATACAAATGAATTATATTGACTAACCTAATTTCTATCCATATATGAGTACAAAAAAAATCAATTTGTCACCTTAAAATTAATGAAATAAGTAAGGATGGGTTTTTGAAATTGTTTGATTTTGAAAAGACAAGAATGAAACTCTAAAAGGGAATAAATTAAGGAAAGTATTGAGAAAAAATTGATAAAAAATGGAATTTGTAAAGTAATATATTAGATGGTTATCGGTTCACGTTTGGTTCTATAATTTTAATTTTATCATTGTTCAACTTTTACAATTCACTTCTTCTAGGTCGATAAAAGTGAAAATCTACAAACTCTTATTCTCACTCCCCTGGTCAATTGTTAATAGTGAGAATAAAACAAAATAAAATATCATATTGGTTTTATATCCTTCCATTGTGTGATTTATTTTTAGATAATACCCTCAATTGATTATTTTAAATCCCAATCGGGTCCTGTTTATCCCAATCAATCAAGAATGTTCACTAATCTGCACACACATACTGGTGAACACTGAATACTTCATGACTAATACAAGAAATATTCCCCTAAATATATTCCTAGAGGGAGATATTTATCATTGACCCAAGCAGTAAAAACAAAATAATAAAAAGTCAAATAAAATCATACATAATAATAATAATTGTTATATGAAATCGAAACTGATTTTGCAGAAGAAAGAAAATGGTCTTAATACATTACATGAAAGAAATCAATAATTACAAAAGGTAAAACATATCCTTAATGATATCCTTAATTGATGAAAATTAATTTAAACAATTCCTTTACTAATCTATATCAGAAACGTGTATATTATGATCATTTGATAGTCAATATCGTGATATATTCTTCATTTAATGAGGTACGGTCCATTTTTCCGACCACAATAAATTTATCCATTTTATTTATTTTTCAATGTCATTGTGGTTTGAATTAAATAAGGTCTTTGAAAATTAATGTATCTCCCATGAACATTTTAATCCTAAAGAAATAATCACATGAATTCAATTATTATTTTAGATGTTATGCCCAAAAATAGAAGTAATAGAAAACTGAAAAATTTACAGAAATGTCCAATTTTCCCATTTTAGATCAAAAGACACCAAAAATTATAAAATAATGACAATTAGATTGAATTGATTAATTGAAAGGGACTAACCTATAGAAAAAAATATATAATTAATAATGAAATATCAGCTCTATAAATTTCTCCATATTTTTAACTCAGTATTCTGGACAAGTAAACATCAATACCAAATCAATGAAAATTTAAAACAAATACCTAAGAGATCTACCAGTTTCAAATATGAAAAAAATAATGAATCCTAAAAAATATTATTTAATATTCCACCTTTTAAGTAATTCAATACATTTCCTCCTCATTTCACTTCATATGAACATAAAATACTATCCTCACATTAATTTTCACTAATAAAATAGATTTCAATATTTTTAGCAATGTCTTTCTCATCCAAACTCATACAAGGGTACTGATAGGATCGATATATTCCAACATATCCACTCTATGTTTGTCTAGAACATATTTTTGTCATTAGGACTTTAATGGGTTATTCAATTTTTTTTAGTATACAAGATATATATGTTAAATAAATTCAAAGGATAAATGAGGAATGTTTATCTCTTTTTAAAGAAAAATTGATGGATTTTAATTTTCACGCATGTATGGAATCATCATCAAAACCCGTAACAAAAAATATGACTTGTCATCATAAAAAAATCAAGGTATTTTAATACCATTAATCATTTACATATAAAAAATTTAAATCCTCTAAAAAATAATTTTTCAGGAAAGCTACAGATAGGTAGATCCTTTTTTCTCCATTAGAATCACCAGAAAGGCACAAGTTCTCATTCATGAATGCTCTTGAAAAGGAACAACATTCAACAGAATGATTTTTTTGTAGAAAAATACATTATTAAAAATTTTATTTTCACACATAATATCTTCAAATGGGGTATCAAAACACAAGAAAACATTCCTCACACTATGTTCAGCTAGATCATGAAATATTATATTAAGAGCAAGTTGGATAGGAATAATTCTATTCTACAGTGGCCAACCTAACAAGTTGATCATGGATTATAGTGAATAAATGATTTAATGTTAATTTTATTCCATTATTTAAAATTATATTATATAAAATGGGTCTTTTAATCCAAATAAATGTCTCAATCATTTAAAATTCAACTACCTCAATGTAACCCCCCGAGCTTCCACGATACGCTTCTCATTCAATAATGCAATAGCTTGCATTGTACGCCACTTCGAGTTCTAAAACACCGCGACTAATCAAAGTAGCCATTATGAATACTAATAACCACTTTTTAAAATTATAGAAATTTTATATTTCAAAATGGTATTCATTTTTGTATTCGTAATATCGAAATTATCCGAAGTTGAATTTTTTGTAATTTTCTGAGAACTTTTAATTTTTTATGAATAGTGAAAATAACGTAAAAACAAATTTTTTAATAAAAATAATTTATAGTGATAAATTATACTATTTAGTGGTTTTAAAGTATAATTAGAATATATTTTTACCATTTTATCTAATGGTGGTCATTAGAATTAATTTAACATTGAAATTGGACATAAACAATTGCCAATATTTTGATATAAATTGTTTCTTAAAAACACGCTATTTCTTGTGACAGCGGGAATTAATTATAAAATTAATTAATGAAACTTATATGTTTGGAATTTTGTAAAATAGACATCATTTTTTAATTCGGAATATCGATTATTGCTTAGGGTGAAATTTTGGCATTGTTCTGAAAAACATCAATTTTTGATGAATAGTGAAACCACTAAGTGGTAGTTAAATAACTGATTTTTCGTTTAAATGATATATTACCACTTCTGTGATTTTATTTTCAAAACTCCAACATAAATGGTTTTCAATAATAAGTAAAATGTGGTTCAATGAGATTAAAATAATTTTTTTTGGTGAATAGTAACTTTTAAGTTCTTAATCGCGATTAGAGGTAATTAGTGTAGTTTAAGGTAAAAATAATGTTTTCATAATATGATATGAGCTTGACACATGTCCTACCCTCATTGGATGATCCATGGCCGACCAAGACAATCCATGGGTCAACTTGGGGACCCCATGTAGCCACTTTAGTTGGAAAATGACATAAATACGTTTTATTTAATGTTAAAGTAAAAAATGACACAAACATGAAATGTTTTACTAAAACACTTTTTACATGGGGTTATACAAGTCATATATTTGACTATAAATATTAATTGGAAAGATAAAAAGATTTCCTACATCATAGTAGTTTTTTTATAATTTTTAGACATTAAATAAATTAAATTATTTTTGACATCATTATGATGCAGCGATGACCTCATTATTTAACGATTTTAATAAAATGAAAAGATAATATAAAATACAAGGCTTAAACTTGTACAAAGACTATTAGATGGGTATATTTAGAACCCTAATCACCTTATCCACGAAATATATAAGTGTGGGACCTTTAAAATCCGAAAATCATTGTATAATAATGTAACATTTCAATCTTTCCAAGAGTGCCCCTCCTCTCCACTTATAAAAGGCCCCCACCTCTACCACCTCATTCAAACTTTCAAGCCATTTGGCTCGGCCACACTCTGCCCAAATACTCTCCCAACTCCCCCCTCTTACTCCTAGAAGCCTCACTTTGGTTAGAACTCTTCCCAAGAATTCATTTGGCTCAAATCAAAAAGAGTTACTCGATTTTGAGGTAATGTCTTCTCTAATGTTGTTTTGTTTTATTTTTCTTCTCCAACCCCCTAAAATCTTTTTATTCATTTCTTTTGTAACAACACCAGTATCATCAATATACTAGGATGTTGTTTAACAAGGATTCGAGCTACACTTACACACACCTACATCTAATTGTTAAATAACATACGGTTTCTGTGGATGGCGAATTTCTGCCTCACGAAATGATGATTGTTCAACACTCATATAACACCTTCAAAGGTGGCCATTAAGATGTCACTATATTTATATATATAATATGTTTATGTTTTACTTATGCTTCTGTATTTCTCATTTATGGCATACTTTATGATTTCCATTATGGGTAAACGCGATAATTTCATTTTAGGAAGTGCGGACTACCGCCCCCTCAAAGTGATTTGAATCGTTAATTCCATATGTGGGATGTATAAAGGATGGAGTAAATGGTATTATACACTATATTATACTGGAATTATATTATACATTTATATCATTATGATTTCATTCCATTAAATACGAAATAGAAATGAAAGTAGTGTTCATGCGTACGTACGACTTACCGTCTCCATGAACGGTGCATTTCATTTATTACCTCTAAATGTTACGTAATATTATAAATGAATGTATATACTGGATATATATGATATATATGACATCTAAATCATGAATATAATTCTGTAGATAATGGATATTCTACCACATAAACAACTTGTAATTATAGGAAGTTTATTGTTGACTCAAGTACCAAAGATCGACAAAACGACCGTTATTAACTTAAATAATTACATAATGTTCATATCATTGTAATAAGTGATATAAAAAGGATAATGAAATTGAAAATGGTTCTTAATAAGGTATATATTAACTCTAGTTTATTATTCAAGAGGTTAAAGAACGGTTGAGTCAAGTCAGACACGAGGTAAGGGAATTTCATAACCCAACTTCCATTCATTGGGTTAATCTCCTACTTTCAAATTATGTCATGATATTATTATGTCGTATATTGTATTTATAATTTCTTTATGTGTACATATAGTGAATACACATAATAGATATATTTTATTTAAAAATGATCTTTTTAAGGACTTCGTCTCAATCCCCTTTCATTGAGGCATATTTGGTTTTATACACAACTTTCTTTTATACGGTGTATAAACCCGTTTGACTTTTACGTTTATTCAAAAGAAATCTTTTTTATACGAAGCGTTTTGCTAAATGAAAAACGGGAATTTTTTTCTTTCCGTACTTATGCGGCGGCAACGACTTCTCCGCCGCCGTGACCATTATTTGAGTTTCGGCTTCCTCTACAAGCCATCATTTTTTTAATGAAAAATAAATACAAAGTTTTAACTTTCTTTTATTTTGGTATTGAAAATGGTTTTGAAAGCTTTTTTATTATATCAATGTGTTGTATTGATATCTTGTGATTGAAATGTGGAAATGTTATGTTTACTTTATGCATGTTTTATGTGATACGATTATGTTATGGTTTATGATATGTTTAAACCTATTCATATGAGGAATGTATTGGACTTAATAAGTGACGGGTGGAGCCCGCTATAGATCCTCGATGCATCGGTAGGTCTCATGAGACAACTAGACGTGGAATTCACCTATTCCCTTTACCAATTTGATTTACGGTTTTGGTCGAGGCCTTAATCATTTTAGACGTCTTGGCCGAGGCCTTGAAAAAATGTTTCAGAATGTCTGGCATTATACATTCCCTCATTATGAAAGTGGTGATTGATATTGCATGTGATTATTCAACCAGTAGAATATCCATGTGAAGAAGTGAATGGCATTATCTCATTTTACTTTTTCCATATTATGTTGAAGTTCAAGTTTAAAAGGCTTTTGTTTTAGTTATACATTGCCTTAAATGTTTATGTTTATTGATAAAATCTTCCGCTATATTGTTATCCTTACTGAGCATCTGAGCTCACCCCTTTCAATGTTTTAATATTTTCCAGGATGTGAAGAAGTATTTTATGAATGACCTGCATGGATAGTCAGAAGAGGATATGAGTATGGACTATGAGGACATTGTTATTAGTTTTTCACTTTATGATGTAATGTAACATTTATGAATGTATCTAGTGTTTCCAAGGATAATAAACTAATCGGTCTTTTGAGACATGATCTTTTGTGATCATGCCAATGTTACGAAGTAATGCACCGACTCTGGGTAGCTGGGGTCAGGGCGTTACAGTTGGTATCAGAGGCAGTTTAGTACTAACCTTGGAAGCTAGATTTAGATAAACTCTGATTAGAGCACATAGCTCGAAGATAGACTTTGAGGATTAGTATAGAAGAACTTCCTAGAATTTTGGTATTATAGAGATTTTGTGAGTTTTCCGAGCAATACATCCCTGTCTGGATACGATCAGGTAGAGGTGGATCTGGCACAGATGTACCTAGGGGTAAAACCCAAAAACACCGCTTTGAGCTAGACTCGAACGGGAACTGGTGCACGACAACGGGCCTTGCTGTACTCTTGGTTACGACACTCCCGGGGGATATTCTTAGGATAATTCTCATTTTCTTTACAAACCACTATGAAGGGTTATGAGTATATACTTCCTCAAAGAATTTTTTTTATGATTATTGATTATATCCATAAATAGTTCAATTTATGTAAAGTGTTTTACAAATATGGAATTATGTATTTTAATTCATAAACTAATCTAGTTTATGCCATTGTTTAGAAATGGCGCCTAGTGGAAGGAATGGAAACCGTATCAATGCACGCACTCTGTGTAGGGATTTCCCTCCTGCTCAAGATAATTATTTTGGATCTGGAGATACAACTGGAGCTGATCAACTTATTACCATACTGGGGCAACTCACTCAAGTTATGAATAATAACCTTACTTGTATGGATCACCCTGATCCACAACGTGGAGGATCAATGTTAGACCGTTTCATGAGGCAACAACCACCAACATTTAATGGGGGTAAAAATCCGTTAGTAGGTGAGCAATGGATAAACTCCTTAGAGAAAATATTCCATGCCTTGGGGAGTAGCGAAAGGGAGAAGGTTGTCATGACAGTTTACCGCCTCACTGGAGATGTTAATCAGTGGTGGTCACTGATTCAAAACACAAAGGAAGATGGTGACGTATCGAATATGGAATGGAGGGAGTTCAAAGAGCTTTTCTTAGAAAAATACTTTCCTCGTGACCATCGAGCAGACATGGAAAGGCAATTTCTGAGTCTGAGGCAGAATGAGGATGAGAATGTCACAAAGTATGAGGCTAACTTTACAAGGTTAGCGAGGCATGCTGCCGATTATATACGTAACCCAAGGAGTAAGATTGATCGTTTCTTTGATGGGTTTAAACCATTTCTCCGTAGAGCTTTAGTATCACAATCCTTCTCATCATACGAAGATATTGTCTCGTGTGCTATCAAGACAGAAAAGGAATTCTCTAAGTCTTATGACAACAAAGTAAAACAAGAGAAGAAGAGAAAGGCGGAACAAGAGACAGATAAAGGGAAAACGGGAAAGAAGGATTTTCTATTATGTGATAATTGTGGGAAGAATCACCCTGGTACTTGCCTAAAAGGAATGGGAGTTTGTTATAAATGTGGAGAAAAGGGTCACCAGGCTCGTGATTGCAAGGGAATGAAAGAAGCTATCAAAGTTGAATGCTACTATTGTAGAGAAATGGGTCATTATGCAAATGAATTTCCTAAGCGTCAGGGAAACTTACCTCAGAAAAGGCCAAGGGATTAAGGACAATATTATGCTGTTACTACAGTTGAAGCAGAATAACTAATGTATTGGTGCTTTTGGACTCATGGATTATATTCTGGTTATTAGAATAATGTGATATATATATATGGATTGTACTGCAGTACTTGTTGATTTCAGTAAGGTTTTAATATGATGAAGGTAATTATATTTTTAGAATGTGACAATAAGAGAATCTTTACTTTGTTTGGGGAATCTGATAAATTGATTTGGGAATTAAGAGACCTTTTAGAGAAAGTTTGGACAGAGGTATTTTGGATAACTATAAAGGTTGGAGTGGATTAAGTTGATCTCTGGATAGTATTGTTTAAGGTTGAAAATTTTATGAAGATTATTTTTGGAATATTATGATACTATAGTTTTAGGAAAAAGACAACCTGCAGGGTAAGGCATAACCCGTCGTGTCGGACAAAGCTGCAAGAATAGAACCCACAATCACAGTGCGACAGGCCTTTATTTCCTAGCACTAGCCTACAGGAAGTCCCTGGTTATTACAAAATAATTTTCCTAATCTAAATGGTATGTGTTAACATTTGGAACCTTCTACAATTATGATAAGTATAATTTTTTGAGTTCTATTATCTTTTTGAGTGAAAGATGAGTTGAAGGTTGAAACTCTAATTTTCAAGCATAAATATATATATAACTATCTCTTATTCAATGAATAAATTAATTCTTAAACTTTAGTAAAGGGATATTAAAACAAAAAAAATTTGTTTTCCTAATACCTTATGTCTTGTTGAACTGATGATATTTTAAATCAACATAGATTGAAGGCTTTGAGGACCTCAATTTGACAGTTGATTGTGATTGATGACCTCAATCACTCCCTACAAATATTTACGTTTTTCCTCCAATTAGATGTCTCTAATTGCCACCAATGTTCTCCTAATCGAGATCATAATTGTGTGGTGACTCTTTCATTTCCCTTTCCCTCTTATTAAGGCTAAATTTTATTAATCTTATTTCCGATGTGGGTTTTCCACAAATGTATTTTCTCTTTTCAACATTTTATTTTCAAAGAAAAATTTCAAATTGCGAGGACGCAATTTATTGAAGAGGGGATAATGTAACACCCCGAGCTTCCACGATACGCTTCTCATTCAATAATGCAATAGCTTGCATTGTACGCAACTTCGAGTTCTAAAACACCGCGACTAATCAAAGTAGCCATTATGAATAGTAATAGCCACATTCTAAAATTATAGAAATTTTATATTTCAAAATGGTCTTCATTTTTGTATTCGTAATATCGAAATTATCCAAAGTTGAATTTTTTGTAATTTTCTGAGAACTTCCAATTTTTTATAAATAGTGAAAATTACTTAAAAACAACTTTTTTAATCAAAAAAATTTATAGTGATAAATTTTACTATTTAGTGATTTTAAATTATAATTAGAATAATTTTTTACCATTTTATCCAATGGTGGTCATTAGAATTAATTTAACATTGAAATTGGATATAAACAATTGCCAATCTTTTGATATAAATTGTTTCCTAAAAACACGCTATTTGTTGTGACAGCGGGAATTAATTATAAAATTAATTAATGCAACTTATATTTTTGGAATTTTGTAAAATAGAAATCATTTTTTAATTCGGAATATCGATTATAGCTTAGGGTGAAATTTTGGAATTGTTCTGAAAAACATCAATTTTTTATGAATAGTGAAACCACTAAGTGGTAGTTATATAACTGATTTTTCGTTTAAATGAAATATTACCACTTCTGTGATTTGATTTTCAAAAATCCGACATACATGGTTGTCAATAAGAAGTAAAATGTGGTTCAATGAGATTAAAATAATTTTTTGGTGAATAGTAACTTTTATGTTCTTAATCACGATTAAAGGTAATTAGTGTAGTTTAAGGTAAAAATAATGTTTTAATAATATGAGATGAGCTTGACACATGTCCTACCCTCATTGGATGTGCCATGGCAGACCAAGACAATCCATGGGTTAACTTGGGGACCCCATGGAGCCACTTTAGTTGGAAAATGACATAAATAACTTTTATTTAATGTTAAAGTAAAAAATGACACAAACATGAAATGTTTTACAAAAACAATTTTTACATGGGGTTATACAAGTCATATATTTGACTATAAATAGTCATTGGAAATCTAAAAAGATTTTCTACATCATAGTGGGTTTTTTATAATTTTTAGACATTAAATAAATTAAATTATTTATGACATCATTATGATGCAGCGATGACCTCATTATTTAACGATTTTAATAAAATAAAAAGAAAATGTAAAATCCAAGGCTTACACTTGTACAAAGACTATTGGATGGGTTGATTTAGAACCCTTATCACCTTATCCACGAATTATATAAGTGTGGGACCTTTAGAATCCGAAAAGCATTGTATAATAATGTAACATTTCAATCTTTCAAAGAGTGCCCCTCCTCTCCACTTATAAAAGGCCCCCACCTCTACCACCTCATTCACACTTTCAAGCCATTTTTCTAGGCAATACTCTGCCCAAATACTATCCCAACTTCCCCCTCTTACTCCTAGAAGCCTAACTTTGGTCATAACTCTTCCCAAGGAAGCCTTTGGCTCAAATCAAAAAGAGTTACCCGATTTTGAGGTAATGTGTTCTCTAATGTTGTTTTGTTTTATTTTTCTTCTCCAACCCCCTAAAATATTTTTATTAATTTCTTTTGTAACAAAACCAGTATCATCAATATACTAGGATGTTGTTATAAGAAGGATTCGAGCTACACTTACACACACCTACATCTAATGGTTAAAGAACATACATTTTCTGTGGATGGTGAATTTCTGCCTCATGAAACGATGATTGTTCAACACTCATATAACACCTTCAAAGGTGGCCATTAAGATGTCACTATATTTATATATATAATATTTTTATGTTTTACTTATGATTCTGTATTTCTCATTTATGGCATACTTTATGATTTCCATTATGGGTAAACGCTATAATTTCATTTTAGGAAGTGCGGACTACCGCCCCCTCAAAGTGATTTGAATCATTAATGCCATATGTGGGATGTATAAAGGATGGAGTAAATGGTATTATACACTATATTATACTGGAATTATATTATACATTTATATCATTATGATTTCATTCCATTAATTACGAAATAGAAATGAAAGTAGCGTTCATGCGTACGTACGACTTACCGTCTCCATGAACAGTGCATTTCATTTCTAACCTCTAAATGTTACGTAATATTATAAATGAATGTATATACTGGATATAAATGATATATATGACATATAAATCATGAATATAATTCTGGAGATAATGGATATTCTACCACATAAACAACTTGTAATTATAAGAAGTTTATTGTTGACTCAAGTACCAAAGA
This sequence comes from Viscum album, assembly GCA_963277665.1. Classification (NCBI taxonomy): domain Eukaryota; kingdom Viridiplantae; phylum Streptophyta; class Magnoliopsida; order Santalales; family Viscaceae; genus Viscum; species Viscum album. The sequence goes on along the minus strand of OY728145.1, from coordinate 935,464,437 downwards.
TCGACAAAACGACCGTTATTAACTTAAATAATTACATAATGTTCATATCATTGTAATAAGTGATATAAAAAGGATAATGAAATTGAAAATGGTTCTTAATAAGGTATATATTAACTCCAGTTTATTATTCAGGATGTTAAAGAACGGTTGAGTCAAGTCAGACACGAGGTAAGGGAATTTCATAACCCAACTTCCATTCTTTGGGTTAATCTCCTACTTTCAAATTATGTCATGATATTATTATGTCGTATATTGTATTTATACATTCTTTATGTGTACATATAGTGAATACACATAATAGATATATTTTATTTAAAAATGATCTTTTTAAGGACTTCGTCTCAATCCCCTTTCATTGAGGCATATTTGGTTTTATACACAACTTTCTTTTATAAGGTGTATAAACCCCTTTGACTTTTACGTTTATTCAAAAGGAATCTTTTTAATACGAAGCGTTTTTCTAAACAACAAAAGGGAGTGTTTTTCTTTCCGTACTTATGCGGCGACAACGACTTCTCTGCCACCGTGACCATTATTTGACTTTTGGCTTCCTCTATAAGCCATCATTTTTTTTAATGAAAAATAAATACAAAGTTTTAACTTTCATTTATTTTGGTATTGAAAATGGTTTTGAAAGATTTTTTATTATATAAATGTGTTGTATTGATATCTTGTGATTGAAATGTGGAAATGTTATGTTTCCTTTATGCATGTTTTATGTGATACGATTATGTTATGGTTTATGATATGTTTAAACCTATTCATATGAGGAATGTATTGGACTTAATAAGTGACGGGTGGAGCCCACTATAGCTCCTTGATGCATCGGTAGGTCTAATGAGACAACTAGACGTGGAATTAGCCGAGGCCCTTTCCCAATTTGATTTATGGTTTTGGCCGAGGCCTTAATCATTTTAGACGTCTTGGCTGAGGCCTTGAAAAAATGTTTCAGAATGTCTGGCATTATATATTCCATCATTATGAAAGTGGTTATTGATATTTCATGTGATTATTCGACCAGTAGAATATCCATGTGAAGAAGTGAATGGAATTATCTCATTTTACTTTTGCCATATTATGTTGATGTTCAAGTTTAAAAGGCTTTTGTTTTAGTTATACATTGCCTTAAATGTTTATGTTTATTGATGAAAGCTTCCGCTATATTTTTATCCTTACTGAGCATCTGAGATCACCCCTTTCAATGTTTTAATATTTTACAGGATGTGAAGAAGTATTTTAGGAATGACCTGCATGGACAGTCAGAAGAGGATATGAGTGTGGACTACGAAGACTTTGTTATTAGTTTTTCACTTTATGATGTAATTTAACATTTATGAATGTATCTAGTGTTTCCAAGGCTACTAAACTAATCGTTCTTTAGAGACTTGTTATTTTGTGATCATGCCAATGTTACGAAGTAATGCACCGACTCTGGGTAGCTGGGGTCGGGGCGTTACACTCAAACCTTCATGTTTTGATAGGAATAAATACAATCCTAGATAATGTAATCATGAATTGATTCTCTCAATAAGCGAGGTGAATATAAATTATATGAACACAATGGTTCAAAAGCCTCAAAATAAATTTATTTCAATGATAAAGATGGTGATATGTGGCATGGGAATCAATAATTAAGGTACTTTTCATCAAATTCCCAAAATATTTGAACTCTAAACAAAATCCTTTTTAATATTCATTTAAGACCAGTTTTGTTGAATTAATAGGTTCACTAATTGACATGGGTCTAAAAAAATAAAAATATAATCATTTGTACTCATAATATTTAGAATCACAGAACAATTTAAAAATAAAATGAATATTTTTGAAAAGAGACATTTTTGTTTTTGAAAAACAGAAAAAATAAGTTAAAATTAAATTCATAAACTAAAAAGGTTCCCTATCCCACACATACATGATATAGTGTTCCCAATGAATTCAAATGTATTTAACAAGTAATAATATTTAAAATTGGATAATATAATTCCATAAAGTGTAAATTAGATGTACAACCTATTCTATTTTATTGATAAATAGGTTAGAAGAGTGTAATATTCTCCACTGGATCTGATTGAATGGTCCCATGGAATTTCTTCATCCAATGTCCATTAACAGTGAATGACTTATGTTCTTTATCCATAACAATATTAATAGAACCAAAATGATATAGATGATTCATTATATAGGGACCTTCCCCCCTCCAATAATGTTTATGATGAATCATCTGGAGTCATGAGTTGAATAACATCACCCTGTCTCCAGGATAGATTTCTTTTTGTTGGATCATCTTATCATGATCCACTATTATACTCTATTTTTATATACTAAAATTTTCAAGATATTATATTATAATTTTTTCCAACTCCTATAACTGCAATTTTCTATCTTCTCTATCATTTTGAAGATCACAATTCATCTTTCTCATAGCATATTATGCCTAATTTTCCAATTCCACTGGCAGATGAAAATGTTTCCCATAAATAAACCAATATGAACACATTTCAATCAAGGTTTTTAGGCTATCCAATAATCCCATAATGTAACTTCCTATATTTTCCTCTAATCATTCTTATTTATATTAACTATCTTTTAAAAAATCATTGATTTATATATTGGACACCTCAACATTCCCATTGGTCAGTTGATGCTTAGGATTTGATGTTTTATGAACCATAATATAATTATTCTATAAAACCTCTATTACCCTATGACAAAATTTATTCCCTTGATCACTGATGATATATTTGGGAACTCCAAACCTGTAATATATCTATCCCTAAAAAATTCACAATGACCTTTAGAACCACTAGTGTTGATGGATTTTTCTTCACCCCATTTGGAAACATAATCATCTGAATGCAATATATAATAATTTACAAATTACATTGGAAAACATCCCATAATATCTATTCCAAAACATCAAAAAATTTACAATAATTCAATGTATTTTGGCGAATTTCTTATCTCTTTAACATATTTAAAGAAAAATTAAAATTTTCATACCATTTTCAATGTTCATGAGAACCATTAAAAGGGGTGGGCCAATAATGTCTAGATTCTAAAACCATTATTGATATCCTCTCAGGTATAAATTCACCACCATAAGGAAATCAGTGACAAACAATGAATATGAATTTAATTTCACATTCTAGAAAAAAATCATATCACTTGTTATTTTAAAGATTCCAATGAAATGGATCATCCAGGTAGTAATATTTGGATTCATATTTAATATGTTGAATTTTTTGGAAATTTATATGATATGTGAACTCATAAAATAACATATAATTTAAAATATCAACATAGCATGAAACGTCTCCATTAATCAAGAATAACCGATCTATTAGTTGGTGTTCATTCAGTGGTTATCTGCCTATAATTTCAACTTCAGCGGTTTTGGGAACTCTACTTAAGTGACCAGCCACTTGGTTCTTAGATCACATCTAATCATTTATTTCTATGTTTAACTCTTGTAGTAGTAGCATCAATATCAATAGCCGTATTTTAACTTTTACCATCTTTATAAAGTACATAAATGTTGCATGATCAGAAAAAAAAAATTACATTAGTTCCATATAAATAAGATTAAAATCCTTCAAAAGAAAAGAAAATTGATAAATACTCTTCTCTATTGTCTTTTAGTAAAATAGGGTTGCATATATGGTTTTTTAGGTAAAAAAATAACTTGGGTCCTTCCCTCAATTCACTAAGAATAGAATCCTCAAACTACTTGGTTTCAATCCTCAAAATTTTGCTTGAATGGTTATTCCCAATTTGGTGGCTACATTACTAGTGGTGTAATCAATATTCTCTTCAACACATCAACGACTTCCCAAAATGAGAAATTAAAATCAAAATCAACATATTTCAAAATTAATGTAGATATAGGGAGAAATTTTTTATTAAAATCTTTTATAAACCCTTTGTTAAATACAACATTTCCTAAAAATTATCTATCATGCTTCACCCAAGTTGGATAAGGTAAAGAATTTATGTCTCAAAAATTTGATTTATCAACCTCTATTCCCATTTTGTAAAAGAAATTCACTAATAAAATTCATATCTCAACCATGTAAAGACACTTTTAGAAAATAAAAAAAAACGATTCTTTTCAATGTATCTTTTCAAAATTATTTTCATGGATTTTTCAATAAATGGTCAAAAACATTTTAATACACTATAAAAATCTCCAAGAAAACATAAAATTAATCTTAAATATGATTATAAAAATACATACCCTAAACCTTTAAAAACTACCTATAGCATTTCATAATCCAAATGAAATCCTTTTTAATGAAAAGGTGTTAAAGTGATAAATAATGGAAGTATTCTCATGATCCATGAGAGAAATTGGTTCATGGAAATAACATGAAAATCCATCCAAAAAGAAATAATTATTTCTCCCTACCCATCGATCTAACATCTTCTCAATTAAAGGGATGGTGAAATTATCTTTTCAAGTGATCAGATTCCTCTTCTTAAAATCAATGCACAATCTCTAGCTATTATGAATTCTTACATGGATTAATTCATTCTTCATTTTCCTCCCACTGGTTAGGATAGTTTTTTTTCATCTACATGCATGGGTCTAACCCATTGTGAATCTGAGATGGGATAGACGATCTTATCTTCCAAGTACATCTCAATATTCTTCTTCAATACCTTCATATGGATAGGGTTCAACCTTCTTTGAGGTTGTTTGATAGGTTTATAATATCACTATGGAATAATTCTATGTGAGAATATTTTTCTGCTGATTACAGGGATATAAACTATGTTCCACACTATTTCAGGAAAATTCTCTCTCAAGATATCAATAAAATATTTTTCTTCAATTTTTTAATAATCATTATCAATGATCACTAGTAATTTATCCCCCTAAATAATGTAATCATATTTTAAATTAGTGAGGAATAATTTTAATTCCAAATTAGGGGATACAAAAGAAATAAAATTAAGTTGTGGTTCCACACTTCCAAATGGTTGACATACTACACAAATGAAATCATATCATCATGTTTATCATTTAACAAATCATCAGAGAAATTATATTTTCACTCTTCCTCCAACAAGAAATCAAAATATCCTGTACTTTGTGAATCCACATGTTTAATGATATTTTAAATTGATAAAGTCTCTAATAAGGATAATATTTCATGGAATACACCATATTCATCAATGGGTTTAGTACCAACATAATAGAATTGTGTAAATAGGGAATTATCATTTGATGGATGCCTCATGGATTCAAAAAATTTAACGTGAATAATGCTATCTCCAAACTCCATGGTGAGGATCCCTTCCTGGACATTGATGATGGTTTTGGATATTTGTAAGAATGGTTTATTGAAAAATATGGGTATGTGTGAAGGGACACTAACATATTCCATTTTTATCACATAGATGTCATTTGGGATAAGAGATCATTAAAATTCACCAAGAAAAACTCCAGAACACCTTCTTGGAAAACTGTGGATTTGTTTGTAAGATGGACCACCACTCTTTGGGGCTTCAGTTCTCCCTTCTACAAAATATTGTATACTGAGGGAGGCAATAAAATAATTTAGGAATGTACATCAAATAATGTATTATAGAATTTTAAATAACAAATGGTTTATATGATGGATAACATCCCTAGATCTTGAAATTTGGTCAATAGCATTGGTGTTATAAGAGATAAGAGAATCTAGCAGGGGGATTTTGATTTCCACTTTCTAGAAGGTGTCCATGAATTATTTTATGAAGCACTTATTTATAAAACCTCTTTGATTCAATCATCCTTGGTGGAAATAAGGGCATAAGTATTTATTATCACTTTTTTCCTTTGAAATTGTGTTTCATGCCTCTTCTTTCTTTAACTATTGTTCTCATCGTCCTCTTTCATCTCATCTCTCCAGTAAATTTTTAATGAATTTTCTGAATTCCAAACTTTATTCTAACTTAACCCTAGTGGTCTTGTTTCGAACTCAATGGTGGTTTGTGGTGGGAGATATTTTCGACTTCTTTTTGTTATCACACTGACAATATCCTTTCAGTTTGGGGGTTTTTGGGGTATGTTTTTTCCGAGGTCCTTGGTTAGTAAGTCCAAGAGTATTTTGAACAAGATGGAAAAATAATTTACGGAATATTTTAGCCCCTCAATCTCATATTTCTGCTATTTGTTTTTTGTTTGAGTTTGTGCAATACTAGATGGATTCTCAAAGGGTCTCTTAAAAGTGAGTAGTTGTTAGTTCGAAAGCCGGTTATAAATTTTATTTAAATGGTTGTGGGTTTTAGAATATATTATTGAATTGGGGTTGGTTTTTGGAGTTCATTTTGGCATGGGGTTTTAGATTTATTTTTCTAATTTTCAAATCCAAATTGGAATTTTTTTAGTCTCTCTCCATCCTTAATTTTACTAAAACATCCTCGGCAGATAGGATAATGCACAATTTTCTATTTCCTATATTTCATCATTCTGGTCAATGAAATGATTTGGTGATAAGCATAAACCATATAACTTTGTCAGTGATTGTTTGTAACCCGCATTTTTCAAGGCCATCTCTCTCCCAAAACTAGTTAGCTCTTCAAAAATATTTTCTTATAATGGCGATGAATGATAATTTATTACCACACGAATACCTCTTGTGATTGTACCAAATTTCTGTGATTGTTAAGAAATTTTCTCAGTCAATCCCTTGGATTTTTCTGGTGATATTTAATTCAATGCACCTCCAATTGATGCATCTAGAAGGTTTTTTAATTATCGAGTCAGATTTCATAAAAGGAGAATGGAAAGTGATTCTATTCATTTTCTTGATGTGGAACGATGAAACATAGGTTTTAAAATCATTCCCAATACTTGTAATAATTTTCTCTAGATAATTGTATGATGGAATAGATTTATTTTTTTATGGAAGTTATTCTAGAGGTGGGGATTAATCTTCAAATGAAGAACCCTCCCATGAAATTACAATCACTAACATATCTTGGTTGTAGGCTATACAACTATTCTTTTTTAGCTTGTTACAATGTAAATAGGAATTTCTTACACTTTACTTACTCCTCACCCACTCCTCGAGCTTTGATAGTAGAGAAAACATGCATTAACATTTTAATGTAATTATTTTGGACTTCACCTGTCAGGCCATGAAATTTTCGGAGAAATGTAATCATGTTATGTTTCATCTCAAAATCAATTTGTAAAACTAGCATGGAAAGATGATTATTTCAATTATATAATTGTAGTGGACAGAGATCTATAAGTGTCTGGTTTTGATTCTCACCAACGAAGATAACTATAGAGTGAAAACAGGATGTCTCACTAGAGTCAACAAGATAAATTTAATCAAACTCTAAATGATCATTGAGGTTCTATTTCAATTCATAAAGGCTCCATAAATTTCATGAAATATGGGGGAAGGGACAATGGTTTTAGTTATAGTCAGCTTTTGGTTGGAGTGGATACTCAAGAGGGGGGGGGGAATGAATTGAGTTCCAATTAAAATTTTTGTGAAAATGATTTTTATTAAACCCCCCCCCCCCAATTTAACAAACAAGTTAAACTATAGTGAATTTATAATGATTGTGAGTGTTCAGATAGTTTCTCAAATATTGATTATTTCTCAGTTAACATAATCTAAAGATTAATTTATCTTTTGAAACTAATTTACTGGATAACAATATTTACAAACAAATACTAGTTCAACAATCAGAGTTACCTTAAAACAGATTTGAATTTAAAAGTAATTTGCAGCAGAATATTGAATGAAGTTTAAATTGAAATAAGATGCACATCAATTTTAACCAAGAGGTTTATTCTCAAGATAATACATAGTCCTCTCAAACTGTTATATTAAACATTGACCCACAACCTGGTTCAGGGTTTACAATAGTACTCAGACTATCTAGGTCCTCAGACCTCAACCATAGATCTACGTGGAAAAGCAACAACAACAGCACATAGACTGTCCAGGTCCTCAGTCCTCTACCATAGTTCTTCATGGGATACACAAAGGTATAAGGAGTTTGGTGTGAGGATTTAAGTATGCTTCAGTTCAGCTTATGAGTCAGTGTGTGTCAAAGCAGAGAGAAGCACATACTGCTCATAAAGAGAGGAAAATAATGATCACAACAGAGCAAGAATATAGAGTTGAGTTTAGAATGCTCTTGTGTGATGTCAATTCCAGTTTGGACTCTTCTGGATTGAAGAAGATGAATCATTGAGTCCTTCTCTAGAAGTTGTGTGGAAAATAGTGTGCCTCTATTCAACTTGTGTTCTTTGTGAGATTTTACAAGTGATGATGTCCTATACACTTAAAATATGCTTCGTGTGTTCTTCAATGTCATGTTTCATGCAGTGTGCCTTTCTTTGTAAACATCCTCCGTGTTTTTTCTTCATTATCGGGCTCATGACCTTTTCTTTTCGTTTTTTGTATCGCACCACACAATGATTCCTGGCCACACGTCGCTTTTAACTTGGAATTTATGTGCTGAAGTTGAAAGGATACATGTATTTTGCACCTCATGCCTTGTACTGTTCGGTGATATGTCTACAAAGAAACATTAATTATGTCGATGCATTAAAATCATCAAATATGACAGTTAGAAATTAAAATGAAAAAAACAAAATAGTTTAAAAAATGGTGTCACTGTAAGTCATAGAAACGTTGTCTCCTTCACATGGTGTCTTAGTGTCACAGAGTCTCATGGTCATAATGTGTCATGGTCACAATGTCTCTTTCACGGTGTCATGTTCATGGTGTCTGGCTTCACGGTGTCTGGCATCACAGTGTCTGGCTTCATGGAGCCAAAAATAAATATCATGTGGCAGACTCATTGTGTCCTAGACTTCTGAATGTAACTTTGTTCAGACTTAAATAATGATGATAATAGTAAGGATTAGACTTAATCATTTGTAAAAGATGATATTTTTAGAGTAGATCAATGATAGTACAAATTAAGCAAACTTAATATAGAACAAATAAGATCATGGATATCTCTTCTTAAATTATGATAAAACTTTAAACATAAACACAAATTATTGGATCTAATTTATAGGAGTTAACTCGGTTGAATAATATTTGTGATCAATAAAACATGATAAATACATGAGGAGTCCAACAATAATTCCATTTTGATGATCAAAAATCTTTTATAGTTAGAGTGTATATTTGATTCAACTACATAGAAAAATGGAAATAGAAGGCTATCATAGAGAAACTGCTCCCATTTAAGAAGTATCAAAAAGATGAAAAAGAGAGGTCAATAAGTGCACAGTACATTAATAGTAAAAAAGGGTTTTTGTAAAAAGAAAAATAGTAATACAAAATCAATAGCATCCCAATCAAAAAAGATTAATCACTGTTCATCTCCATGGGCTGGCCTTCTCTATTCCTTTAGCAGCAACTGAAGAGGAATCCATAGGGGCTGTGGTTGAGGTAAAATAATGTAGAGAGGCGGCTGATAAAGAGGGTAATGGAAGGCCTTCAAAGACTGAGGGAGCCAAGGTGGGAGAAGTAGAAGATCAAGGCAATTTATGATCACGAATCACAGCCTGATCTGACTGAGTGCTTGTCCGAAAAACATGGTCATTATGGCTAGGGCAGAAGAGAAGGTAGGCATCCCAGGTCTGAGAGGTCCAGCCACTGGACCTACAATGGTTGTACTCTAGACATGAATATAGGGCCTTAGGAGTTTGATGAAATATTTAATGATCTATCCACCCGACTGCATGGATTTTTCGAAACCATCCTTGTTCTCCATAATCTTGTCCAAAAATCGAGTAAACTTTGTGAGCTTCTGCAATTGGTTCTTAAAATATTGTGTCACATGAGGATTTCACAGATTTTAAACGTGGTACTTCAAATGGTTTTTCATATCGGTCATGGAGAAGAATCTGTTAAAGTAGAAATCCACATTATTGGAAATCTCTTGCTTAGCATAATTAGCAATTTTGGAGTGGATTTATTCTAGTTCAACAAATCTATCACTATTGTCGACCACATCAGATAAAGAATCCGCATTGAATCCACTGAGTGAATTATGATGCTCTTCTTTGACTACAATACTAAGAAGATCACTGTCCAATGAGGGTTTAGAGGATTGACCAGATGCATTGACAATTGTGGCCAGAGATTTTAGTTGAATCAGAACCTTTTGAAGACACCTGTTATACTCATCAGTGAGTTTATTAAGACTGGAAACAAGCTCATTCATTTCCATCACAATTTGTTTTTTCCATTCAGCAATCTTTTCATATAAGGATGCTAGATAAGGTTGAATCTGAGATACACCAACTTGTGGGATTTCTGGAGTAGTCTGTTCTATAGGAGGAGAAACAAATTCAGATCTCCAATGCATCTCTCCCTGTATGTCTTCAACCATACATCTTAGGGTCTTGACTTCATTAATGAGTAGCTTATTTTCAAATATTACTTCATGAATCTCATAGATCATCATATCTGTATTTTACAAATAATTTTCACCAATAATAGTGAGGAATCTCTCTCACATAAATTTTTCAGAGGATGAGATTGGGTATTCACGAGTTTCTCAACTCCGGAAAAGAGAGTATCACTTACTTTATTAAGATCATCCTTACTCACAATGGATGACTGTTCAGATAAGGGTTCATGATTAGGGACTAGTACAGGCTCAGGTTCTTTCTCAGGTAAACAATTGGAGACTGGTTTCAATTGATATAGGGAGGAAATATCTTGTCCGGTTGCTGTAACCTGCTGAAAATCATTCACATCATAGAAACTAGGAACTTTATACTGAGTGTCTACAATACATGACTCAGTTGGATGTGAGGCTTCAATAGACTCATGTTTTGGGATTTTCTCTACCTCAACTGGTGCCTCCTTCTCAGGACTGAGAGGCTTAGGATCTTGGTCTAATTCTACAGACTCAACTCTAAGTTCCTCACTCATTTCCTGTCTAGCCAACTGAAAGGCTTGATCCATCCTTTCTTCAGTTTAAGGGGTGATATCAAGAAAAAAAGTTTCTATAGGGAGTTTCTCAAGATTTACCTTTTGCAAAATAGATAGCTCTTTCAATATAGGCTCTTCTACTGGAGGCTATTCAATGGCATGATTTTTAGGTTCTTTGGCAACTGATTCTGTTACAACTTCGAGTTGAGTTTCCATGTTAACATCTTCTTTAAGAGTAGGGACTTCTTATTCAATAATTACATGAGGAATAATAGTCCTACCTTCTTCAACAAAAACATGTTCCATAGTTGGCACTTCAGCCTCTTCTTCCTCTTCTTTAGGATACTCAACAATCTCATCTGCTCCCAAACCAAAATTAGAAATGTCATTCGGTCATGAGGGATAATCCACCGGATTGAATTTATCTTAAACTCTATCACTGCCTTCCACCCATTCCTTTTTCCATGTATTCCAGTTTATCTTAAATATTTTGATGGTTTCTTTTGAGAGATAGTACTCACAGTCCTTAATTTCTTCCACATTAGGTCCAACCATATCATTGGTAAGAAGAACGGTTGAGATTAGCCGAGAGTAGAATAGATAAGTTGACTTGGATTTGACTTTGATCAACTCACACATATGATGTATGATATAATTGCACATGTGGATCTTATGAACATTTTTCACAAGGTTATTCAAAAACACATCGTGATATTTTAAAATAGAAAAATCACCTTTTTGTGGACTGACCAAATTATGTATAAACATGAACAAAAGTCTTGATTCTCCATCTAATTCTACATCAATAGACCTCCTTTGGATTCCATTTCCAGATAAGGTTTTCAATGAATCTTATAAATCAGTGAAATAGGTTGAAGGGGGAGGTCCTCTCTGATAATACTCACAGATTCCTTCATGAGGTAACCAAAGGTGTGAAGCCCATAACCTTCAAGAGAATGAGCATCTCTGGCCATTGAACATTCTTCTTACAATATAACTCTCACCAAAATCAAATGAGAACTGTACATACTCATAAAATTGAGCCACTACCCTAGGTTAGATGGGTTTATCCTACATTGAAAACAATTTTAACCAGCCTTTCATTTATAGAACATTCAATACCAAAGACTTTCTAGACAGAAGACATTTCAGAAAAATCTCTTTCTTAGGTATAATACACGGTTTAGAATAATCGGATTTAAAGGTCTTTTGTGTGTCGTATTAGGTTTTATCTTCTTCTTCTTAAAGTTGCACTTCTCTGGTGCTGATGATGACAGACAATTCATTCGTGCAATTCACTGAAGGTTTGGGAAGAGAAGGGTTTCATTGTTGAAGAAGGTTTCGAAAAGTGTTGGTAGAAGAAACCTCGAGTGAAGAACATAGTAATCCTTACATTGTTTCATCATTTAAGAATACCAAACGTCGAAAAAATAAAAATTATGGAAAATAAAATTTTGAAAAGGACAATTACCGCGATGCATGTTTAAAGAAAAACATAAATAATTTCTACAGTGAGGCCGTGTCCAGTCATTATTGTGAGACAATAAACGATCTTCATGGTGAGACCGTGAGAAAAATTTTTAGTGTGTATTACGGTGAGACAATAAATGTCAGATAGTATGTAGACAATACTAACTGTGAGACTATAAACATAATCCTTTACGGTGAAACAGTAAACATCAGACAGTAAGTACACAATACTAAATGTGACACTGTAAACAAAAAAATTTACGGTGATACATTAACTAAGAAACCATAAACATGACATAGTGAAGTATAACACAGTAAGATATCAAATAGTAATACATGAAACAGTAACAATTATGATATATATTTTAGATTTATCATGCCTAGTTCATGAATGATGTAGTCAATTCTCTCATAATTTAATGGTTTAGTGAATATATCCTCAATTTGACATTCAATACCAATGATTTCCAAAGTGATATCACCTTTATGATAATGATATCTCTAAATGTGATGTCTTACATCAATGTGCTTTGTCCTAGAATGTGAAACAAGATTTTTTGATATGGTAATAGCACTTGTGTTGTCACAATTTATAGGTACAGTTATGAATTGGTATCCATAATATAGTAACTTGTGTTTCATCCACATGGTTTTTGCAAAAAAACTATCGACATCTATGTATTCAGCTTTTGCAGTAGATAATGGAACATAATTTTGTTTCTTACTACACCATGATACTTGTGACTTGCCTAAAAGGTGACATGTTCTAAAGGTTCTTTTTCTATCTAACTTACAACCACCAAATTTAGCATCATAATAACTAACTAATTAAAATTATTTTCCATTAGGATAAAATAGTTTTAAATTGGGTGTGTGCTTGAGCTATTTGAATATTATTTTTACAACATTCAAATTAGATTCTTTAGAGTTTTCTTGAAGATGAGCACATATACACACACACAAAATAATGTCAGGATGACTTTTAGTTAGGTATAGTATGCTTCCAATCATTCCTCTATAAGTGGTTTGTCCAATAGAGTTTCCATATTCATCAAGATCCAACATACAAGTGGTACTCATGGGAGTGTCACTAATTTTAGTTCTATCTAATCCAAAACGTTTTATATGAAGATTTTTATATTTACTTTGAACTAAAATAATAACATTTTAATTTTGAAAAACTTGATATCCAAGAAAATATTTGACTTCTCCCATTAAACTCATTTTTTTGCCTCATCTTTTCAAAATCAACACATAAATAATTCTACAAAGATCCAAAAATAATGTCATCTACATAGATTTGACCAACTAAACAATTATTAGAAATTTGTTTTAGAAAAAGGGTAGGACCAGGTATTCCATTTGTAAAACCATTAGAAATAATAACATTACTCAATCTGTCATACCAAGATCGTAGAGCTTGCTTCAAACCATATAAGGTATTTTATTGTTTAAGAATGTGATTTGGAAAAGGGGGTTTGTAAATCAAGGGGGTTGTTCAAGAAAACCATCCTCAGATATATACCCATTTATGAATGCACTCTTAACATACATTTGATATAGTTTGAAATTATAATGTTCAGTATAGGAAAGCAGAATTTGGATGGATTCATGTCTGGATACTCTTGCAATGGTCTCCTCACATTCAATTCCATCATCTTGACTATAGCCTTCTGCAACTAGTCTTTCCTTGTTTCTAACAATGTTATCAGCTTTATCAACTTTATTCCTAAAAATCTATTTAGTGCATATGGAAAAAGTTTCCATAGGTCTTTCAAAATGTTTCGAAACATTTTTCCTGTAACGCCCCGACCCTAGTTACCCAGAGTCGGTGCATTACTTCGTAACATTGGCATGATCACAAAAGATCAAGTCTCGATAGAACAATTAGTTTGGTAGACTTGGAAACACTAGATACATTCATAAATGTTACATTACATCATAAAGTGAAAAACTACAATAAAAAAGTCTCCATAGTCCACACTCATATCCTCTTCTGACTATCCCTGCAGGTCATTCATAAAATACTTCTTCACATCCTGGAAAATATTAAAACAATGAAAGGGGTGAGCTCAGATGCTCAGTAAGGATAACAATATAGCGGAAGCTTTCATAAATACACATAAACATTTAAGGCAATGTATAACTAAAACAAAAGCCTTTTAAACATGAACTTCAACATAATATGGCAAAAGTAAAATGAGATAATTCAATTTACTTATTCACATGGATATTCTACTTGTCGAATAATCACATGCAATATCAATAACCACTTTAATAATGATGGAATGCATAATGCCAGACTATCATAACCACGTATCCAAGGCCTCGTGCCAAGACCACAAATAAGATTTTGTCAAGGCCTCGTTCCAAGACACTAGTTTGTCTCATGAGACCTACCGATGCATCGAGGAGCTATTACGGGCTCCACCCGTCATTTATTAAGTCCAATGCATTACTCATATGAATAGGTTTAAACATATCATAAACCATAACATAATCGTATCACATAAAACATGCATAAAGGAAACATACCATTTCCACATTTCAATCACAAGATATCAATACAACACATTGATATAATAAAAACGCTTTCAAAACCATTTTCAATACCAAAATAAAAGAATGTTAAAACTTTGTATTTATTTTTCATTAAAAAAAGTGATTGATTGTAGAGGAAGCCGAAACTCAAATAATTGTCACGGCGGCGGAGAAGTCATTGTCTCTGCATAAGTACGAAAAAAAACATTCCCTTTTTTTCGTTTAGTAAAACTCTTCGTATAAAAAAGATTCCTTTTGAATAAACATAAAAGTCAAAGGGGTTTATACAACGTATAAAAGAATGTTGTGTATAAAACCAAATATGCTTCAATGAAAGGAGATTGAGACGAAGTCCTTAAAAAGATCATTTTTTTAAATAAAGTACATATATCATGTGTATTCACTATAAGTCCACATAAATATAGTACAAATACAATATTGGACATAATAATATCATGACATAATTTGAAAGTAGGAGATTAACCCAAAGAATAGAAATTGGGTTAAGAAGTTCTCTTACCTCGTGTCCGACTTGACTCGACCGTTCTTTGATCTCCTAAATAATAACTTAGAGTTAATCTATACTTTCTTAAGAACCTTTTTCAAGTTCATTATTCCTTTTATATCACTTATTACCATGTCATGAACATTATGTAATTATTTATGTTAATAACGGTCGTTTTGACGATCTTATGTACTTGAGTCAACAATAAAATTCTTATAATTACAAGTTGTTTATGTGGTAGAATATCCATTATCTCCATAATTATATTCATGATTTAGATGTCATATATATCATATATATCCATAATATACATTCATTCATAATATTACGTAACATTTAGAGGTAAGAAATGAAATGCACCGTTCATGGAGACGGTAAGCCGTACGTAGGCATGAACGCTACTTTCATTTCTATTTCGTATTTAATGGAATGAAATCATAATTATATAAAGGTATAATATAGTTCCAGTATAATATCATATATAATATCATTTACTCCATCCTTTATACATCCCACATATGGCATTAACGATTCACATCACTTTGAGGGGACGGTAGTCCGCACTTCCTAAAATGAAATTATCGCGTTCACCCATAATGGAAATCATAAAGTATGACACAAATGAGAAATAAAGAAGCATAATTAAAACATAAACATAATATATATATCATATATGAAAATGTTTTCATCAAAATGGCCACCATTAGAGGTGTTAAAAGAATATTGAACAATCATCGTTTCGTGAGGCAGTATTTCGCCACCCACAGAAACAATATGTTCTTTAACCATTAGAAAAAGGTGTGTGTAAGTGTAAACCAAATAATTATCATAACAACATCCTAATATATTGAGGATACTGGTTTTGTTACAAAATAAATGAATAGAAAGAGTTTAAGGGGTTGGAGAAGCTAAATAAAACAAAACAACATTAGAGAAGACATTACCTAAAAATCGGGTAACTCTTTTTGATTTGAGCCAAAGGCTTCCTTGGGAAGCGTTCTGCCCAAAGTGAGGCTTCTAAGAGTAATAGAGGGAAGTTGGGAGAGTATTTGGGCAGAGTTTGGCCGAGCCAAATGGCTTGAATGTGTGAATAAGGTGGGAGTGGTGGGGGCCTTTTACAAGTGGAGAGGAGGGGCACTCTTGGAAAGTAATGAAATATTACTTTATTACACAATGATTTTCGGGTTCCAAAGGTCCCACAATTATATACTTCAAGGATACGGTGATAAGGGTTCGAAATCTACCCATCCAATAGGCTTTGGACAAGTGTAAGCCTTGGATTTTACATTATCTTCTCATTTTATTTAAATCGTTAAATAATTAGGTCATCGCTGCATCATCATGATGTCATAAATAATTTAATTTATTTAATGTCTAAAAATTATAAAAAAACTACTATAATGTAGGAAATCGTTTAAGATTTCCAATGAATATTTATAGTCAAACATATGACTTGTATAACCCCATGTAAAAAATTGTTTTAGTAAAACATTTCATGTTTGTGTCATTTTTTTACTTTAACATTAAATAAAAGGTATTTATGTCATTTTCCATCTAAAGTGGCTCCATGTGGTCCCCAAGTTGAACCATGGATTGTCTTCGTCGGCCATGGCACATCTAATGAGGGTAGGACATGTGTCAAGCTCATCTCATATTATTAAAACATTATTTTTACCTTAAACTACACTAATTACCTCTAATCACGATTAAGACCTTAAAAGATACTATTCACCAAAAATTATTTTAATCTCATTGAACCACATTTTACTTCTTAATGACAACCATGTATATCGGATTTTTGAAATTAGAAACAGAGAAGTGGTAAAATTTCATTTAAACGAGAAATCAGTTTTTATAAGTACCACTTAGTGGTTTCACTATTCATTAAAAATTGAAGTTTTTCAGAAAAATTCCAAAAATTCACCCTAAGCTATATTTGATATTCCGATTTCAAAAATGATGTCTATTTTACAAAATTACAAACACATAAGTTGCATTAATTAATTTTATAATTAATTCCCGTTGGCACAACAAATAGCGTGTTTTCAAGAAACAATTTATATCAAAAGATTGACAATTGTTCATGCCCAATTTCATTGTTAAATTAATTATAATGACCACCATTGGATAAAATGGTAAAAATATATTCTAATTATATTTTAAAACAACTAAATAGTATAATTTATCACTATAAATTTTTTTTATTAAAAAAGTTGTTTTAAGTATATTTCACTATTCATAAAAATTTGGAAGTTCTCAGAAAATTACAAAAAATTCAACATAGGCTAATTTCGACATTCCAAATCCAAAAATTAAGTCCATTTTGAAATATAAAATATATATAATTTCAAAAGGTGGGTATTACTATTCATAATGGCTATTTTGATTAGTCTCGGTGTGTTAGAACTCGAACTTGCGTACAATGCAAGCTATTACATTATTGAAAGAGAGGCGTATCGTGGAAGCTCGGGGTGTTACATTCTCCCCTCCTTCAATAAATTGCATCCTCGCAATTTGAAAATTTTCTTTGAAAATAAATGGTTGAAAATAGAAAATACCTTTGTGGAAAACCCACATCGGAAATAAGGTTAATAAAAATATAACATTAAAAGAAAGAAAGAGAAGTACAAAGGTCACCCGAGATAGCCCATACTAGGATTCTATGAAAATATGGATATGGAGGAGAAACAAACCATCAAGGTCTGATGGAGAGTTGTAGAAAACAGTATTAGGAGAATTTTAACCATAAGAAAGTCACACACTTGGGATGGGTTGAACGATCATTGAATCCCCAATTGGAAAAGTTAATCGGAAAATTTTTTGTTTTATGTTACCTTTTATAAAGTTGAGGAATTTATTTAGGAGATTTACTAAGAACGTAAGGAAATATACATACTTGTGATGTAGACTTTCATTCTTTAATAAATTTTTACCACGGACCCATATTTCACTCTATAATATAATAGAACTCAAAAAATATTTTATTTAACCTAATTTTATAAGGTTCCAAATATTAACACATACCATTTAGATTAGTAAAACTATTTTGTAACAACCATGGACTTCCTGTAGGCTAGTGGTAGGTAATAAAGGCCTGTCACACTATGGTTGTGGGTTCGATTCCGGCAGCCTTGTCCGATGCGACGGTTTATGCCCCACCCTGCAGGTTTTCCTTTTCCTAAAACTATAGTATTAGAATATTGCAAAAATAATCTTCATAAATGTTTTAACCTTAAACAATAGTATCCAAAGATCAACTTAATCCATTCCAACCTTTATAGTTATCCAAAATGCCTCTGTCTGGACATTCTCTAAAAGGTCTCTAAATTCCAAAATCAATTGTATCATCAGATTCCTCAAACAAGGTAAAGTTTCTCATATTGTCACGTACAAAAATATGATTACATTCATTATATTAAAACCTTAATGAAATAAACAAGTACTATAGTACAATCCTTATATATATATATCACATTATTCTAATAACCAGAATATAATCCAAGAGTCCAAAAGCACTAATACATTAATTATTCCGCTTCAACTGTAGTAACAGCATAAGATTGGCCTTGATCCCTTGGCGTTTTCTCAGGTAAGTTTCCCTGACTCTTAGGACATTCATTTTCATAATGCCCCATTTCTCTACAATTGTAGCATTCAACATTGATAACCTCTTTCTTTCCCTTGCAATCACGAGCCTGGTGACCTTTTTCTCCACATTTATAACAAACTCCCATCCCTTTTAGGCAAGCACCGGGGTGATTCTTCCCACAATTATCACATAATGGAAAATCCTTATTTCCGTTTTTCCCTTTATCCGTCTTTTGTTCCACCATTCTCTTCTTTTCTTGCTTTTCTTTAAAGTCATGAGACTTAGAGAATTCCTTTTCCGTCTTGATAGCACATGAGACAATATCTTCGTATGACGAGAAGGTTTTTGAGGCTAATGCTCGATGGAGAAATGGTTTTAACCCATCAAAGAAACGATCAATCTTACTTCTTGGGTTACCTATATAATCTGCAGAATACCTCACTAACTTTGTAAAGTTGGCCTCATAACATGCGACATTCTCATCCTCCTTTTGTCTCAGACTCAGAAATTGTCTTTCTATATCTGCTCGATGGTCATGTGGAAAGTATTTTTCTAAGAAAAGATCTTTGAACTCTCTCCATTCCATACTCGATACTTCTTCATCTTCCTTTGTATTTTGAATCAATGACCACCATTGATCGACATCTCCAGTGAGGTGGTAAACTGCCATGATAACCTTCTCCCTTTCGCTACTCCCCAAGGCGTGGAATATTTTCTCTAAGGAGTTTATCCATTTCTTAGATACTAATGGATTTGTACCCCCATTAAATGTTGGTGGTTGTTGCCTCATGAAGCGGTCTAACATTGATCCTCCATGTTGCGGATAAGGGTGCTCCATACGAGTAAGGTTATTATTCATAATCTGAGTGAGTTGTGCCAGTATGGTAATAAGTTGATCAGCACCAGTTGTATCTCCAGATCCACAATAATTATCTTGAGCAGGAGGGCTATCCCTACACGGAGTGCGTGCATTGATACGATTTCCTTTCCTTCCACTAGGCGCCATTTCGAAACAGTGGCATAAACTAGATTAGTTTATGAATCAAAATACATAATTCCATTATTGTAAAATACTTAACACTAATTGAACTATTTATGTATATAATCCATAATAAAAAAAGTTTTCTTTGAAGAAGTATATACTCATAATCCTTCATAGTGGTTTGTAAAGAAAATGATAATTATCCTATGCATATCCCCCAGGAGTGTCGTAACAAAGAGTGTAGCATGGCCCGTTTTCGTGCACCAGTTCCCATTCGAGTCTAGCTCAAAGCAGTGTTTTCGGTTTTTACCCCTAGGTACATCTGTGCCAGAGCCGCCTCTACCTGCTCGTATCCAGGCAGAGATGTATTTCTCAGAAAAACTCACAAAAAATCTACAACAACAAAATTCTAGGATGTTATTCTATACTAATCCTCAAGGTCTATCTTTGTGATATGTGCTCTAATCAGAGTTTATCTAAATCTAGCTTCAAAGGTTTGTACTAAACTGCCTCAAATACCAACTGTAACACCCCGACCCTAGTTACCCATAGTCAGTGCATTACTTCGTAACATTGGCATGATCACAAAAGATCAAGTCTCGAAAGACCGATTAGTTTAGTAGCCTTGGAAACACTAGATACATTCATAAATGTTACATTACATAATAAAGTGAAAAACTAAAATAACAAAGTCTCCATAGTCCACACGCATATCCTCTTCTTACTATCCCTGCAGGTCATTCATAAAATACTTCTTCACATCCTAGAAAATATTAAAACATTGAAAGGGTTGAGCTCAGATGCTCAGTAAGGATAACAATATAGCCGAAGCTTTCACAAATACACATAAACATTTAAGGCAATGTAGAACTAAAACAAAATCCTTTTAAACTTGAACTTCAACACAATATGGAAAAAGTAAAATGAGATAATGCCATTTTCTTATTCACGTGGATATTCTACTCGTCGAATAATCAGATGCAATATCAATAACCACTTTCATAATGATGGAATGCATAATGCCAGACTATCATAACCACGTAGCCAAGGCCTTGTGCCAAGATCACAAATAATATTTTTTCAAGGCCTCGTGCCAAGACACTAGTTTGTCTCATGATACCTACCGATGCATCAAGGAGCTATAGCGGGATCCACCCGTCACTTATTAAGTCCAATGCATTCCTCATATGAATAGGTTTAAACATATCATAAACCATAACATAATCGTATCACATAACACATGCATAAAGGAAACATAACATTTCCACATATCAATCACAAGATGTCAATACAACACATTGATATAATAAAAACACTTTCAAAACCATTTTCAATACCAAAATAAAAGAAAGTTTAAACTTTGTATTTGTTTTTCATTAAAAAAAGTGATGGCTTGTAGAGGATGCCGAAACTCAAATAATGGTCACGGCGGCGGAGAAGTCGTTGTCGCCACATAAGTACGGAAAGAAAAACATTCCCTTTTTGTCATTTAGTAAAACGCTTCTTATAAAATAGATTCCTTTTGAATTAATGTAAACGTCAAAGGGGTTTATACACCGTATAAAAGAAAGTTGTGTATAAAACCAAATATGCCTTAATGAAAGGAGATTGAGACGAAGTCCTTAAAAAGATCATTTTTTTAAATAAAGTACATATATCATGTGTATTCACTATAATTACACATAAATAAAGTACAAATAAAAGATAGGACATAATAATATCATGACATAATTTGAAAGTAGGAGATTAACCCAAAGAATATAAATTGGGTTAAGAAGTTCCCTTACCTCGTGTCTGACTTGACTCGACCGTTCTTTGATCTCCTGAATAATAAAATAGAGTTAATCTCTACCTTCTTATGAACCTTTTTCAAGCTCATTATTCCTTTTATATCACTTATTACCATGTCATGAACATTATGTAATTATTTATGTTAATAACGGTCGTTTTGACGATCTTAGGTACTTGAGTCAACAATAAACATCTTATAATTACAAGTTGTTTATGTGGTAGAATATCCATTATCTCCATAATTATATTCATGATTTAGATTTCATATATATCATATATATCCAGTATATACACTCATTCATAATATTACGTAACATTTAGAGGTAAGAAATGAAATGCACCGTTCATGGAGACGGTAAGCCGTACGTACGCATGAACGCTACTTTCATTTATATTTCATATTTAATGGAATGAAATCATAATTATATAAAGGTATAATATAGTTCCAGTATAATATCATATATAATATCATTTACTCCATCCTTTATACATCCCACATATGGCATTAACGATTCACATCACTTTGAGGGGGCGGTAGTCTGCACTTCCTAAAATGAAATTATCGCGTTTACCCATAATGGAAATCATAAATTATGCCATAAATGAGAAATACAGAAGCATAAGGAAAAAATAAACAATATATATATATCATATATGAAAATATTTTCATCAAAATGGCCACCATTAGAGGTGTTAAAAGAATATTGAACAATCATTGTTTCGTGAGGCAGTATTTCGCCACCAACAGAAACAGTATGTTCTTTAAGCATTAGACGAAGGTGTGTGTAAGTGTAAACCAAATCCTTATCATAAAAACTTCCTAGTATATTCAGGATACTGGTTTTTTTACAAAGGAAATGAATAATAAGTTTTTAAGGGGTTGGAGAAGCTAAATAAAACAAAACAACATTAGAGAAGACATTACCTAAAAATCGGGTAACTCTTTTTGATTTGAGCCAAAGGCTTCCTTGGGAAGAGTTCTGCCCAAAGTGAGGCTTCTAAGTGTAATATATGGAAGTTGGGAGAGTATTTGGGCAGAGTTTGGCTGAGCCAAATGGCTTGAAAGTGTCAATAAGGTGGGAGTGGTGGGGGCCTTTTATAAGTGGAGAGGAGGGGCACTCTTGGAAAGTAATGAAATATTACATTATTACACAATGCTTTTCAGATTGGAAAGGTACCAAAATTATATAACTCTAGGATAAGGTGATAAGGGTTCGAAATATACCCATCAAATAGGCTTTGGACAATTGTATTCCTTGTATTTTACATTATCTTCTCATTTTATTTAAATCGTTAAATAATGAGGTCATCACTGCATCATCATGTTGTCATAAATAATTTAATTTATTAAATGTCTAAAAATTATAAAAAAATACAATAATGTAGAGAATCGTTTTAGATTTCCAATAACTATTTATAGTCCAAAATATGACTTGAATAACCCCATATAACAATTGTTTTATTAAAACATTTCATGTTTGTTTCATTTTTTTACTTTAACATTAAATAAAAGGTATTTATGTCATTTTCCAAATAAAGTGGCTCCATGGGGTCCCCAAGTTGACCCATGGATTGTCTTGGTCGGCCATGACACATCCAATAAGGGTAGGACAAGTGTCTAGGTCATTTCATATTATTAAAACATTATTTTTACCTTAAACTACACTAATTACCTCTAATCGCAATTAAGAACTTAAAAGTTACTATTCCCCAAAATTATTTTAATCTCATTGAACCACATTTTACTTTTTAATGACTACCATGTATGTTGGATTTTTGAAATTCAAAACACAGAAGTGGTAAAATTTCATTTAAATGAAAAATAAGTTTTTATAAGTACCACTTAGTGGTTTCACTATTCATCAAAAATTGAAGTTTTTTCAGAAAAATCCTAAAAATTCACCATAAGCGATATTTGATATTCCGATTTCAAAAATGATGTCTATTTTACAATATTCCAAACATATAAGTTGCATTAATTAATTTTATAATTAATTCCCGCTGTCACAACAAATAGTGTGTTTTTAAGAAACAATTTATATCAAAAGATTGACAATTGTTCATGCCCAATTTCAATGTTAAATTAATTCTAATGACCACCATTGGATAAAATGGTAAAAATATATTCTAATTATACATTAAAACCACTAAATATTATAATTTATCACTATAAATTATTTTGATTAAAAAGTTATTTTAAGTATTTTTCACTATTCATAATAATTTGGAAGTTCTCAGAAAATTACAAAAAATTCAACATAGGATAATTTCGACATTCTGAATCCAAAAATGAAGTCCATTTTGAAATATTAAATATATATAATTTCAAAAGGTGGGTATTACTATTCATAATGGCTATTTTGACTAGTCGCGGTGTGTTAGAACTCGAACATGCGTACAATGCAAGCTATTGCATTATTGAAAGAGAGGCGTATCGTGGAAGCTCGGGGTGTTACATTTCCCTTAATATTGATTCAATTATTCTTGCATAGTAATCACCCAAAATTCAGCATTGATTGCATAATTGATATTTTTAGGTTTATTTTGTGAAAGAAAAGCTTGATGTTCAACCTGGTATCTCATAGAAGCTCTTGTTTGTGTCCCTCTATCAAAATCTCCTATACAGCACCTAAAGGATGATTTTAAGGGTCATAGATGGTCTAGAGAATTTAGGGAATGAAATTTTAGTTTCATATACAGGTTAGGGTTCTACAAATACAGATTCTAGAGAATTTCCAGAACTGGTTATCTTAACAACAGGTTCACTGTTATTATCATTAACATTCATAATGGACATATCTTCTTCATGATCTTCAAGAGGGGTCTTAGGATCATGTGGATCAGTATCATCAAATTGGAAGTGTACAGATTCTTCTACACATTTGGTTCTCTTATTGAATACTCTATAGGCTTTACGCAAAATTTAGTAACCTAGGAAATTTCCTTCATCATTTTTGGAAGAAAAATTTTCAAGATTATCATCCTTATTAAGGATAAAAAAATTTCAACCAAAAACTCTGAAGTAATTAACCTTAGGATTCTTATTATTCCCAAAATCATAATGGGTCTTATTAAGAATTGGTTTAATCAAGACACTATTGATAATTTAAAAGGATGTATTAACAGCTTTGGAATAAATGTAAATAAGAAATTCATACTCATTGAGAGTAGTTCTTGCAATCTCTTGAAGATTCCTATTTCTTTTTTCTACTACACCATACTATTGAGGAGTTCTGGTAGTAAATAAGTTGTGACTATAGCCATTGTTTAAGCAATAAGATTCAAAATCTAGATTTACAAACTCACGACCATGATCACTTCTCAAATCCTTGATCCTATGTCCACTAAGGTTTTCTGCAGGTTTGGAATACATGATAAAATAAGAATAATCTTCACTTTTGTGTGCAAGAAATTATACCCAAGTGTACCTAGAAAATTCATCTACAAGAACATAAACATTCTTCTTCCCATTTAGACTTGAAACTCTTGATGGTCCAAACTAATCCATGTGAACCAACTCAAGATGTTGAGATGTAGAAACTTATTTATTTTATTTGAAAGAAAATTTATGTTGTTTTCCCCTTTTACAAGGATTGCACATTTTGTTATGTGGGAATTCCAATTTATGTATGTCTCTAACTAAACCTTTTCTATTCAGTTTTCTATGTTAGTTAACATTACAGTTTCCAATTCATATATTCCATAGACAAGATTCATTATGAAAATCATTTAAACTAGTAACATATTTTTTAGCTAATGAATACAAATATACTACATCATCATTTTCATATTTTAATGCAGTACATTCCAAAAAAATATAATTAAAAACTTTACACGAATCATTTTCAAAATTTTCATTTAAAACATCATAACACAACTGAGAAATACTCAGCAGGTTGTATTTTTTTCCTTCAACAAATAGTCCTTTAGAAATTAAAATTGAATCAGTGTTACCAATCTGGCCTAAGCCGATGATTTTACCGTCTGAGTTACCCTCAAAGGTGACATGTCCTCCCTAAACGTTGAGTAAGCTCTTAAAGCATGAGTAGTCTCCTGTCATATGTCGTGAACATCCACTGTCCAAGTACCATATCATCCTATAGGAACCTTTCTAAAAAGTTTCTTATAAAATAGATTTAGATAGAATATTATTTTGGTACACAGATTTTCATGGGTCCATAATGGTTATCAATAAAAACATTTGGCACCCATATTTGTCTAATGGGTTTCCAATAATTAATAGATTAAATTTATAATGATAATTAAACATTTTCTAGTCCGTAATAATTTGAATAGCTAGATAAAGCATAAGAGTTTCTATAACTTGATCATGTAGCATACTATCCAGATTTTGGAATAAATTTATTCATAACAATCTATCTATGTCCAGATTGGTATCCTAAACCAATATTATACTTTGGTGCAACTTTATTCCAAGCATTTAAGTTAGGTTATTATTTCCATTTGTGAACATCTCTATTTCTATTCTGTGTTTCTAATTAGAAAATTTGAGTTCATTATTCTCCGTGAGAAGTTGAGAATTCTTTTACTTTTCTATACTGAGATCAGATTTAACAGTACCAGTCAAGGCATAATGTTTCTTTAATGATTTTTACATATCTTTTAGCTCATTATAAGTACCTTATAACATATTACATTATTAAAATAATTCATCTTTTTAAATATTATCATCATTATTAGAATCACTTTCATTCCCATAAAAGTAATCATTCAGCATAAGGGAAACATGTACCTCAGATGTTATAGTCATGGAACACATGTTGGCACGCTTCTTTTCTTCGGAATCAGAGGCTTCAGATTTACATGAGCTGTCATTAGAAGCACTCCATGTTTCCCTTATAGTTTTCTTATATTTATTTCCCTTATAATCATATTTCATCTTAAACATCAATTTTGGATAGTCAGCCTTAACATGTCCTTTCCTTTTACATTCATTACAAACTATCTAAAGATTTTATCATCTTTCTTCCAATATCACTTCCAATTACCTTGTTGGTCATACTTACCATTATAATTTTATTTTCTGAAAAATTTATTATTTCTATATAATTTCTTGAATCTTCTGGCTATATGAGCCATCTTATCATCACTATCTGAATCTGTACCTTCACTTTTTGATCTTTCGACAATTATGTAATCTTTCTCCTTGTCCTTGGTCATTGAGACAGTAGACGTAAATTCCATTTACTTCTTCTTAGGTTCATCATCTTCCTATTTGTTCACCTTATTCTCTTCTTCATACATCATCAATTTTCCAATCAGATCCCTGACAGGTAGATTGCCAATGTCACGTGATTATTGTATAGAGACATAGGTTCTTCTCCATCTATCTCGTAGGCATCTTTGTATTCTCATGATTTGATCCTTTGTTGGAATATTTTTTCCATGTGTGTTCATTATATTGCCAATCTCATTAAACTTGAGATACATATCATAAATAAATTCCTCAGATTTCATTTCTAAATTATCATATTTAATAGTGTATGTATTTAATCTCATTTCTATAACATTGGTTGTTTCGTCATGGGAAATAGCTAGAGTAACCCATATTTCATAATAAGTCTTATAAGCAGATATTCGATTAAATTATACATCTCCTAAATCACAACACAGGGTATTTATTTCATTATAATTATTATTGTAAGCAACATTCTTAGGTTATTCACAAGTAGTTGAACAGTTTCTGGAATCTTATACTGAGTCTCTATGGCAGCCTAAATGTCGAATCCCGTACTTTTTAAATGGATTTTCATTTTTATTTTCTATTGGGAATAATTGAAACTATTAAAGAAGGGTGTCATGTTGGTATCTAAACCTTATAATCTGTTACCCATAATGAGATTTTAAAAAATGAATTTAAAGAGATAATTTTTTTTAAAAAAAATAGAAATTTATGATCTTTAAGATAACTAAAATCACAGTTCAAAACTGTTCAGAAACGATGGATTTTAAAAAACATTTATCAGCAGCCACTGATACCAAATGTTTGTCAGATTGGATACTCAAGGGGGGGGGGTGAGTTGATTTCCAATTAAAATTTATTTTAAAAATATTTATATTAAAAACCACCAATTTAACAAAAAAGTTAAACTGTAGAGAATTTATAATGATTTTAAGTGTTCAGTTAGTTTTTCAATGATTGATTATTTCTCAGTTGTCATAATCTAATTATTATGTTAGATTTTGAATTAATTTACTGGATAAAAATATTTTCAAACACATTCTAGGTCAACTATCAGAGTAACTTTAAAACATATTTGAATTTCAAAGTAATTAGGTGCGGAATATTGAATGTAGTTTAAACTGAAATATTAAGCACAAATATTTTGACCAAGAGGTCTGGTCTCAAGCTAAGACATATTACTCTCAAATATTTTATATAAAACATTGATACACTCCTTGGATCAGGGTTTACAATAGTACTCATACTTTCCAGGTCCTCATCCCTCTACCACAGCACTATGTGGGATAGCAACAACAACATCACACATGCTATCTAGGTCCATAGACCTATACCACAGTTCATCGTGGGATACACAAAAGTTTTAGAAGTTTGGTGTAAGGATTTTTATATCCTTCAGTTCATCTTATTAGTCAATGTGTGTCCAAACATACAGAATCACACATTGATCATAACGTGAGGAAAAGAATGATCACAACAGAACAAGAATATAGAGATGAGTTTAGAATGCTCTTGTGTGATGTAAGTGCCCCTTTGGACTCCTTTGGGTTAATGTAGAAGAATATTTGAGTTCGTCTCTAGAAGTTGTGTGGAAAATAGAGTGTCATGATTCAGCTTGTGTTCTTCGTGAGATTTTATGAGCAAAGATTTTTTATAAGCTTCAAATATTAATTGTGTGTTCTTCGATGTCGAGTTTCATGCAGTGTGCCTTTCTTTCGAATCTTCCTCCATGTTTTATCTTCTTTATCATGCTCATAGCCTTTGTTTTCATTTTTCTATCGCACCACACAATAATTCTTGGCCACACTTCTCTTTTAACATAGAATTCATGTGTTGAAGCCGACTTGTTGCATGTATTCTGCACCACATACCTCATATTTTCCGGTGATATGTCTACAAAGAATCATTAATTATGTCACTGCATTAAAATCATCAAATATGACCGTCAAAAATTAAATTGGAAAACAAAAAAAAATTTAAGAAACAGTGTCACACTAAGTAATGGAAATGGTGTCTCCTTCCCACGGTGTCTAAGTGTCACGAATTCTCATGGTCACGGTCTCTCATGATCACGATGTCCCGTTCACGATGTCTTGTTCACAGTGTATGGATTCACAGTGTCTGGCTTCACGGTGTCTGGCTTCACGGTTCCAAAAATGCATAGCCAGTGGCAGACTCACAGTGTCATAGAATATTTAAAGTAACTATGTTCATACATAAATAATAATGATAATAGAGAGGATTAGACATAAGAAGTGGTCAAAGAGGGTATTTTGAGAGTAGATCAAAGATATTGTAATGTAAGAAAACTTAATATAGAGCAATTAAGATCTTTCATGGCTCTACTTAAATCATGAGAAAAAATTAAACATAAATACACATGATTGGATGTATGTTTTATGAGTTAACTAGGTTGAAAAATATTTGTGATCCTTAAAACTTGTTTAATACATGAGGAGTCCAACATCATGAAATATAAAGGTCATAACTTCATCCTCAGCAACGGTGCCATGTTTTGACATGTACCTATCGTGGCGTGTTATGAAAACTATTATTTCTAACAATATAAATATTTTATAGGGATTGAACTAAGTTTTTTCTATAGAGTAGTACGTAGAAATCATGTTTTCAGCGTAAATTTAGAGAAAGAAGTGAGGTTGTGTTTTTTTAAATTGTTTGATTTTGATAAGTCAATAAATAAAATAAATTATTGAAATAAATAAATAAAAATATTAAGATCAAACTGATAAAACATGTAATTGATAAATATTATAGGGGAGGTTGATTCAGATATGTTTGGGTTTCCAATTTACATTCTATCAAAGTTCAACTTAACCAATTATCTATTGCTATGTTGATACAAATGAGAATCCACAATCACGTCTTCTCACTCCCTTGGTCAAATATTAATAGTTAGAATAAAACATAATAAAATATAATAAGAATCTACTCTAAATCCATTTTTATATAGTTATATCAAATATCCTCAATTGACTTTTGAGATTCCTAAAGGGGTCTTGTTTATCCCAAAGTAATCAAGAATGTTCACTACTCCTCACACACGTACTGGTGATCATTAAGTACTTCGCCACTAAGATATATTTTATCCCACCTCATATAAATTAGAACCTAGTGGAGGGAGATATTGATCACTGACCTAAGAAATAGAAGTAGTTTAATATCAAATAAAATATGATCTAATATGATAATAATAAATATTCTAAGAAATAAATATATATTTCACAGAAGTGAGAAAATAATCTTATAACATTTTGTGCAAGAACACATGAATTATAAAAAGGAAAACCACCCCTTACCCAGTCATATATAATTTTACTCCCAAAGTATTAAGGGTATTTTTAAATAAAAGGGAAAAATAATTCATTACAAAAATAAGAAGAATAAATGTGGGAAAACAAAGAATAGAAATTTTTCTCCTCTAGAAGACGATCTCTAGATGTTTTCTTCTATTCTAAATAATAGCCGGCTTAAACTCGCAGATGTATATTACTAAAGGATATTATGAATTATGATGGATATCTACCCTCAAAATTTCAATGTTTTTTATATGTTTAAAGAAATATATAGAAAAATTAATTGACATTCCTTTTTCGTGATACAAACACAATTTCACTCACTCCAATTGTACTCACTCAAATTATGTCATAATGGGCTTATTAGTTTATTAACATTAATTTCAAAAATCCATTTAGAGTTATATGTTGAATCCAGATATAATAATATCAATTTATGTTCAATGTCTTATGATATTCCACATTTAATGTTGTAGGGTCCTTTCTTCCTGAAAAAATAACATTCTTCATTTGATTGATTTTTCCTTGTTAGTGTGTTTCAAATTGGATATAGTCATAGAAGAGTATTGTTTACCCCATGAACATGGTAATCCTAAAATGATAATCACATTAATTGGATAAAAAGTTATATAAGCTATGCTCGAAAAACTGAATCAATAGAAAATTGAAAAATTTATAGAACTGACCATTGTTTACATTTTAGCTCAATTCTAACCAAAAATCATAAAATGATGCCAACAAGATCACATTGATTAAATATATGGGAAAAAATCACTAAAAAAATATAAATATAAATGAAAATATTAGCACTATAAAAATGGTTGTGATGTGTTCTCAAGAAAAATGATGTGGTGATAGATTTTTCCTCATTCCATTCGAAGATTCAAATGAAAAATTACCTGATTCATGATTCTCTTTTAGAAATGAATAATTTTCAATAAATATATAGAGCCCGTAACATTATGGATAAAGGTGTAAAATATATACTGATAATTAATTTTAAAAGTATATGTTCACCTATATATTTGTAAATATGTTCCATAAAACGAAGTTGTTATTTATGGAAGAATTAAACTTATCAATACATTAAAACCATTGAAAAGATGAACTGTGGATAATTATTTTAGTTGGTGAGATAATGTTGGCTTATTAATTATGGGGATCAAAATTGGTAAATTATTTATTAACTTTAAAAGGATGGAATTAGAAATCATAATGAAATGGGTAAAATCACATCCTTCTCAAATGATTTTAAAACAATCTATCAATGTGTACATTAAAGGGTGAATAATGAGGATGTAGATGAGTAAAATAGGTTGATTAATATTCATATGATCAAGAAATATTTTAATAGAATGATAATTTTTAGGAACTACGTATATTTCCTTCCAATACTATAATTGTAGAAGGACCTTTGGGAAGAATCTCATACATAACTATTCTATATTCATCCTGTAAGTATGAATATGTATAGATATACACAAGTGTATTTTTTTTGGAAAATATAAAAGGATATATAGAAATATATATATATATAAGGTCTTGGTATATTAGAAATAATTTTGAGATATAGAATTATGATGGGATGTTACAACCATTACTAATATCAGAATTGATTTTGGAAAACAACACCATGAATTTCATTGTCAAACTCCTCAAAACATCCAATTTCCATAATGATATTTGTGTATTATTCAATAATTGTGCACGTTATTTCCACTTATTTGATATCAGAGAACATATTTATATCTTGATCATATTTCCACCTGGTATATTAAAGTTGTTTTAGGGATACATGTGGTACCACATCTTATTGTATCTCATCACAATCTGAATTTTACCTTCTTGATTATTAGTTGAATCTTGAAATATCTTGATAACGATTTGGGGTTAACTATTTATTATCATACTAAAATATATGGTCAATCTTAGTACACCATTAAAACCCTAGAAGTCATATTGTGATCATTTTATCAATATTTCTTTGATGTTTTCCATAAACACCCTTTTCTATTCGAATTTTATTGTAAAAATACCTTTAACTCAAGAATTTAGATAGATGATCATGAATCCATCTATTATTGTATGTTTAGAACTCTAATATTATATGATATATATGCATAAATAATTATATTAGTAATTGAGGTGGCTGTGTAAATGATAGATAATTTTAAATTTGTTCATCAACATATCAAGGGAACTCAGTTACATTAAAAGAGCTATGTGTAAAATCATATGTGAGATCAAAATTTTTTTTAGTGAGAAGGTATTAGTAAGAATTTTAATAGGTATAATGATTATCAAATTTAGAAAGAAATAACATTTGATCCATGGGTATATTGGTCCTTTCTATATTCCTTGATTTTTTATGATATTTTCAAATCACTTTGACCTCTGACTCAATTTCTCTCAATTAAATGATGTGTTCCATATATCTCTTCTGAGGAAGTATATTCCTAATCCTTCCCATTATCTAAACCTGGAGGTTTTATCAATAAATCATGATATTTCTTATAATGAGAAACCATTATAACTCATAGATATTAGAGATTGAATTTTATAGATCAAGACTAATCATCTAGATAATGTACTTTGGAGGAATAAGATATTCATGGAAGATATATCATAACAATATTCAAAGATATCCAAATTTTTTAATAATTGTGACTAAATTTGGAGGGTGAAATTATTTTTTTATATAAGGTATCACACAATGATTTTATATGTATTTCTGTTGAAATACACATGAGGTATTTGATTCTTTTCCTTTTATGAATTACCAACTCTATATGAACCATGATATAAGAATCTACTTTAAAAGGAAAATGATATTAGTATGTATTAATAGTATTAATTAATTAATCAATTATATTTATAATGATTTAGAATATTTCAATTTTTTTGATTAATTCATTATAAATATGTTAACAAATTTTAATAATGTCATTTTATTTTTAAATAATATATTTTATTACAATAAAATTAATCAAATTTTTCCACATAAAAAGTATAATTAATTTCTACCATCATTTATATTTAATTTGAATAATTTTTAATATTTTTTCATATTCAAATTTTAATACTTTGTCGAGATAAATTTTTAGTACTTTTAAAATATGTTCTAGTTTTCATTTAATAGTAAAAATATTTATTTTAAAAAAATATTATATATTTTCCAGAGAAAATATTATTACTAATTTAATTTTTAATTAAATTATCATAATTCTAATATAATTATAAATTAAATAATTAATTTCATAAGAATTATCCTTCTAATTTTTTTTATGTAAGTTTGTCTTTGGGATTAAGATGTCATATTTCTAAAAAAAATATCTTCCCAGGTCTTTTACCATAATTAATTAACATCTTCATTATATATTAATTTTCTATAACAAACATATATATTTTATATATTATAATATATCTTGAAATTAATTTTTTGAAATTTATATGAATTTTAATAGAACTATGTTTTGTTTTATTCTTAAAAAATAATTTTTCAAAAATAGATTTTGATTGATGATTGTGTACTTATATATAATTTAATTCTACCACATATTGAAACTGAATCTATTAAAACTAATTAAATATTGGAAATAATTATAATTAATATGATTGTATCATCTTAGAATAATTTTTATCATTATTAATGGTAGAAATAGTAAAATTTTATTGGAATGGTTATGTTTATAATGGGCTGGATTTCCATATACAATTTTCTAATTTTATGTTGGATTAATATATATATAAAATATATTATTATAAAAAAATACCTATCCATTTTTAGAAACATTACCATGAAAGTGACCATAAATCATTGAAATATTTAATGAAATTCCACGTGTGTCCCTCTCTTTGATTATAAAATGGAACCCATTATATTCCCTTATTCATTACATTTGATCCATATAAATCAGATATTAGATACCCCCAAACCATTATATATTCTATACATTATCCTAGTTGTTATATTTTTCTTGTAATACCAATAATTCATGAATTATATTATATGATAAAGGAGGTCTCTAAATGAAGAGGTATAGATATTATCCAGAATATTTCAATTGTTTCCTTCTTCTACTTCCAATAAAAATTATATATCATTCAGAAAAGTATTAATATAGTATCATAATAAAAATAAGATGTTATTATGATTATTTTATAACCATTTTCCATTTTTTCTAAATAAAATGAGAGGTTAATACCACAATTTTAGGCCTTATTATGTAAATACAATAATTTTGTGCCTTATTCGAATATTATGTCCACAAGGCTCATGATTGAATATTAATGATTATACAATCTTTTATATTATAATTACCTAGACATAAACATTACATTGTCTAAAATTTATAAAAATAGTTTTATTTATTTTCATATTGGGAATCATTTCTATTTTAGGGTTTCAAGGAATTAGATCATAATTCATACATAACAAAAAAATATTATACAACGTCGACACATATATCTGGTATTTATTGTTTTCCACCATATAAAACATTTAAAATAAATCATTATTTATTTAATTGAAAATTATTCATGAATATCAACATGAACTCTTCCATTCCATCACCAATCCACGAATCCTACGAAAAACATTTTAAAAAGAATTGTTTGGGACCAAAATTCTAATAATGTGACATAAAAATAAGAAAAAATTAGTCTATTTAAATACATAGAAACCCATGAAAACAACTTTTCTAAAAAATAACATTTTTACCCAAAAATTGAATTATCATATCTTTGAAAGGAACATTTATTTAACCTATTTAATGCAAATTATTTCCATGAATTCTCATTAGTATGTATAAATATATTATTTAGGCACCTTTGGACATTATATCATTGAACGATTATAGAACCCTTACATAACCCATACTTATTTGAATAACCATATGGAAAATAGCCAATAAAATTATATGAAAAACACAATCATTACCCTATGCGTTGGAATACTGGCTGGGTACACCAATCATATAATCTATAGTAATCACCCTCAGAACAATCTTGGCGAACTCACCATTTATAATTTGAATCTACCAAAACAATAATAAAACATTTAATGCTTTAACTTGTCGTCATCAAATCCAAGAAAATATATTTTAAACTTTTATAAAAATCACTTAACGTTATAAAAAAATCATCTAAAAAACACATCTCAATACCGAAATAACCAAAAAAATGAATGAGATGTTTTCATGTAGGAAAACATGTAATTTGGAAATGAAATATGGATGTAAAAAAAAGACATAATGTTCAAAAAATAAGGGTCTTCATATAGTTCAAAAAATATAACATTTAATTTATCGTTTGTCAAAATGTTTCATTTAAAATAAATAAAAATATACTTTTTGAAAAAAATAGAAATGAAATGAAATGAAATTTATAATTATTTTATATCAAAATAAGAAAAATCAAAACACATTTTAAAAACATTTCCATGGAAGAGAAATATAGTTTGAATGAAATATTTAAGAGGATTTATTCAGATCAAAAGTCACTAATGATGTATGAAAGATTTAAATCATAAGTCCCATGAAATAATAACAGTAAACATTGAATTAAGTACTATGATAATAGATAAAATAAGGATATAAAATTTAATAGGGTCATTTTATACACATCATAATGTAATATTGGTTCATAACATAAAAATATGTTTGAATGGAATGATATTTAAATGAAGTCTCATTCATTGATATTTAATTAAAATTTCAATATTTATCTCCCTGAATAATAAAATAACATAAATTATTTAATTTCATGATATACTATTAAAATTTATAATTAATTTTGATTCACTTTTTATAATTTTATATAATATAACTTTATCAAATGATTATTAATTAGATTTTTTTAACACATTCAGCATCTTTTTCAAAAATTGGATTTTGTACGTCAAATATGGTCAATGAGATCATTATTTAGACATATAAAGTAAAATAATGACGAAATAATTATTATATTTATATATTAATTGTATTTTGTATTCCAATCATGAATGTTGGTTGTGGTAAATGTGGTATGTTACCATCTTGGAGAGGGTAGTCCATACACACATATAAGTAACACTTCTATTTCTCCAAATCATCATCAAAATGATGTAAGTAAAATTTTATTATTAAAAATTATAATATATCACACATATATATAATATTATTCTTTTATATATACATATATATAACATCCATCTAGTATGGTGATGAAAATAGTGTCAAGCCTCTTCATGAAGGTGTTAGTCCATACGTATACGAATAACGTTATCACATATTTATTGACAGAAAATTTATAAATGAACATGATGTATAGTACTTCCAGAATGATAAATAATTCATTAGTATAATAATTAATTCATTTATTTCACATATATTCATTATTATTACCATTATTTATTATAATTTAATGCATTATTGAAAACGAATCTCTTCGCTTTACTAGGTGGTAGTCCACCATATACATGAGCGCTATTATCATACCATCTATGGAATGAAGTGTAAAAAGACATATATGATATATTGACTCAAAATATTTAATATTGTTAAAAATATAATGTATATTTATATATATGTTATATCTATGATCATACCCAACTGTGGGAGGTGGGAATGAAAAAAAACAATCATCAATTTATGAGGTATTGGTTCGTCGTACACATTAAAGATGATTTCATAACCCATTTTATGTAGGAAGGAAAAAATTGAATGATATGAAATTATTATTAAAAATAATATTATATGTAATATACTGATTTTTTATAACATAATTTTCTCATAAAAATTCTATGTGGAGATGGGATAAAATTAAGATTCCCATTAAAAACACAATCTCTTCATTTAGTACCTTAATTTGGTTTGCAATAAATCCTCCAAAAGATAGATTTATACCCAAATTAAGACATAAAGAATGGTAAGAGGGATGTTTAAATGTGTTATGGGAATTTATTTTTTAAATCAATTCGGTTTTAATTCATTTAAAAGAGAAGATAGTGGTGGCATTTTATAATTGGGAGAGATGACACATTTGGTATTTTAGAAAATAATTGAGTGATCTAGAATTTTTCATATTAACAAAGGGTCCTAAATGGGAAATATTAAAACCATATTGGTTTCATGGTAGGAATAGAGAAATATGATATTTTTTATACATCATTAGTGGGAATTTTCACCCTTATCAAGTTAGTTTGAACCCCAGTAAGCCCATTTTTACATTAAATGTAGTAATTAGTTTTTAGTAATTTCTCTATTAATTTTAAAGAAAAATTTAGTTTAACATATTATATAGTATAAATTATTATCATCCAAAATATTTAATCTTTATATCAATATTATAATTACAAAATTAGCAAAAATTTAACTAAAAATTAATCTTGCGATACAGTGAAAAAGCGAGATTTTATGAAATATATTATTTCTAGAAAGGAAGATTTCTTGTTATATAAAATATTGATAATAATCCTATTATTAATATTAATTAATATTTAATGATACATAATATAAATAATATTTTTAAAAAATTACCCAATGGGGATAAATCTAATTAATTAAAAATGATAAATATTATGCATTTTAAAACACTTTTTAGAAAAATGAATTTATAAACCCAAAAACAAATTTCTATCTAATAACCAAAATAATGTTTATTAAAAATTAATAATGTGGATTAAATATATATAAATAAAAATTATATTACATCAAATAATATTTAAAACATAATCGGTCCTTTAACTCTTTTATTGAAAAAAAAATATTTTTTAAAAAATCTTATTTATAACTTTTCACTAAAATATCAATATTTTATAAAAAATGCCAACATTTATGGAAATGTAAAAATTGATATGATACATTAAAATTGATATCAATCATTTTGAATATAATTTATAAAAATTTGAAAATAAAATTTTAAATTAATCATTTTATGAAAAGAGTCCAATAACAACTATTTATTTTTTGATTCAATAATTACTTCATAGTTTTATAATGAATATAAAAATATAATCCATTTTAATAAATATTAGTGTTTTTTATTTTATCATTTCTTTTGATTTTAATTATTCCCCTCTTTTTGAGATTACAACATTACAATTTTTTTCACTTCATAAAAAATTTTGGACATCTTTCCCTCCTTGGATTTTTAGATTCACATATTTTCCATTAACCATATGGGTTTTCCACAAAACCATAACCTAGTGAGTAACCTTAATCTACAAACCATCTTATATATGGTTATGAATTTTTATTCTAGATTCCTCATGAGATATATTCAATTCTAATTTTACTATTTGATGGATTGAATCATGTTATAAATCTAGTACATATTTCATTGACATCAAAAATATAAATAAATTATATACATGAGATAAACAGAGAGGAAAAGCCTCCCGGTAAAAAAAATAATCCAACATTATCTAGGATTTCTTGATATCTAATGATCCATGGACATAGCTTCCATTTATTAAAAAAATTAAAAACATGTTTCATAATAGATTCTTTGATAGAGGCATTATCTCCTACCTCAAAAGAAACGATCATTTTTACAGTTATCTGCATAATGTTTCTTCATGATCTGAGTTGTCCTCATATGTTTCTGAATCAAATAAACCATTAGAAATTTCCACTACCAACTATTGTCCCATAATACTCATTTATCATACATCATCCAAAAAATATAGTGTTCAAAACCACATTCAAAATAATGGATAAAATGGTTTCATCAATTTAGTATAATTAAAACATTAGTTATAAGGAAACTCCTCAAAAGAATTATTTTTATCAAAACATCCTCGTTAATAAATTTAACCTAAAAAAATAATATTTTCTATTTTCAAAATTTTTCACTCACTCTATCCATAAGATTAGTTATGATAAACTATAAGGGTATTTGATTCAGTACCTACCGACTTCTGAAGTCCTTTAAAAAAACTAGATGTGAACGTGTGATCATTGTATAAAATAACATAGAGATAAAATCCATCTAACTTGATTATATCCATTTAATATAACTGGGAAAGATAATAAAAATTCAATGTAACTGCAATTTTAAGTAAATGTACATATTTTTTCAAAGGATAAACAATAACCCAAATTGAATTTTTACGTCCAATTTCTATAAGAAATACCAGAAAAAAAGTTCAATGGAAAAATCTACTCAGTTCCACTCTAACACGAGAAAAGTTTAAAGCATCCCCTTATATATGTTTTTTTGATTTTAACATATTGTGAATTTACACAATCCATGGTAAAATAAATGACATCTCTAATAATTCCATCCCAATATTAATTATCATCAAGTTTATGTAAATCTATGAGCTACCTCAATGAATGGAAAATGGAGAACTATGAGTTTCTCTCAATATAAATTACCAGAACAAGGAATCACAAATAAAACATTATCTTTATCTAAAAAATAAAACATATTCTTCATCAATATTAAAATCTGGAAACATTCCCATCTTAACATATTTAACCTCGTCCTAAAAGATTAATCCTCATTCTAGGACTACTTAATAAATTTTATAAAATTTGACTGAATTAAAACATAAAAAACAGATTTCAAAGTATCTAAAAACTCCAGGAAAAAATTAATCAAATCATTAACCAATGAGTAAAATTATAAACGTAACATTTAATGAAGAATTATATATTTTTATTAAAACAATCAACCACATTGAATTATTTTTTAGGATGGATATAAATAAAGTAATCATAATCCACTAAATAATTGTATAATAATTTACCAAATCATTATTCA
Source organism: Viscum album (assembly GCA_963277665.1). Taxonomy (NCBI): domain Eukaryota; kingdom Viridiplantae; phylum Streptophyta; class Magnoliopsida; order Santalales; family Viscaceae; genus Viscum; species Viscum album. Next base: position 935,424,385 of record OY728145.1, on the reverse strand, counting down.
TTAGTATTCTCTTATATCCATTCAATAAACCATCATTGAAGATGATGAATTTTATATTTCTAAAATGCCAATCTGAAACTGGACTATTTACATATCTTCTTTTTAGTTCATGAAAACAAATATCATATTATTTTATCCATAATAATTTAAATCCTTTTTGAGTTAACATTGTCAGTGGGATGGAAACCCAAGTACACTTTTAAACAAACCACTGGAATCATACCACTATTCCATGAAAACTACAATCCTCTATGATATTTTTGGGCTTTTCTCCTTCATCTACATCTTTTTTTGAAGTATTACACTTATATCATTTTAAAAATATATTTACAATGAAATAAATCTATTTCATTTAAAATTCAAACATACTAAACTTTTTATATAGTTTATTTTCTTTGATGGGTTTTTCAAAAATTCATTTATACCATTAAATATACTTTAAAAATTTATTATATTCTACAATTTGATCAAAATATATAAATAAAAACTTGTCTAGGAACACATGATTAACCCTATTTAAAATGTCCATAAATATATTAGGTGCATAAAAAAACAATCAAAAATTCATATTTCCAAAATCTAGTCTAATATGAAGTATTAAGATTTTCATCCTCCTTCACCTTCAACTGATAGTACACATATCTCAGGTCATCCTATGAAAAATATTTTACTGCATTAATTTGATCAAAGAAATCATATATATGATGAAGAATAAAATATTTCTTAACAATGATGTTACTAAATAAACTATTTACATTATTCAATTATTCATAACTTTTTTTCAACTCCATTTAGTGATTTTTAAGTAAAAGATCATATTTTTTTGTGAAATATTCTTTTTTGATAATAAAAATTATATTTAGTATTATTTAAATTACTCAAAATTTGACTCATTGTCCTATATTAATTATAAATCTCACAATAATAATATAAATAGTTTGATTATATATTTAGGGTTCATTATTAAATTTTGTAAAGGTCATTAAATTCTATATTGGTCCAATTCTACCATCAAAAATGGAACATGGGCCAGACAATAAGGCCCAAAGAATCTATCCCACAAACTAGACCATCCATGAAGATTTAATTTCTATGATCAAATAAAAATCCCAATATTATGAAATTATTGATCATTTTCATTCATATCCATAAACATCGTGGATAAAATTTTGAAATCCAATACTTACCGAAATGGGGAACAATAGATGTGTAGAAATCATGCCCACAATTATTTTCAGGAATTAAAAAAGCCATCCATTATTCTATTTTATCCCCATCCAATCATCCAACGCAGCTTAAATTTTATTATATCAAAACATGATAATGTCTAAAAAACGTTTTGAAAGAAATTGTTTGAATTTTAGGGTGTATTCATGTAAAAAAAGTCATTGAAATTTAGAACAAGGAAAACATCAACACAAAAAATGGACAGTAGAACAAGGTATTCCAAAATAGCCATACATTCGGTTACAAAAGTCCAATAAATGCCACTTTTATGGTAAAATTTTCACATCTATATATAAAACTTTTAATTAAAAGATATTTTGATATTATACTATCTTAACTATTAAATTGCAATGTGATGTTGAGATATAGTTTTGGAATGAAAAAATTCCACCACCTTGGGATATATATACACCTGTCTCTTATCTAAGAATGGAGTTGGATTTTTTAGTGATTGGGAGGATATATTTTCATTACCAAGGACCTCATATTGTCTTTTGAGGATCTTAAAAACTCATGGTTTCACATGAGAGGCCTTAACTCCAATATTTTTTTACATGTTATTTTTTCATTTTTTTCAAATGTAGTTGTTTATGTTGTTTTCAATTTAATTTGAATTTGAATGTAGGTTTCATAATAATATTTTATTATTATCATCAACCCAATTTTTTTAATATTAATGTTATTAAATTGATTTAAATCATGTTAAAAAAATTTTCCTCTCTCAATTTCTCATTTGAAATAATATTCAATTATAAATGTCTTCGTCATTTGTTCATGTGTTCGGTGCACAACTCTTATATTGTCATTTTCATTTTATTATATTTTTAACTCAAACTATTTGACACATTAATCCATATTAATGACTATCCCATTTTTTGTGTAAATTATCTATTGGGATGAGTCATAATTTGGGGAATTTATGTGATTGAGTGTTTTTTCTCATTGAATATTCTTTATATTATCATTGTGTATGTCAAACATAAAATATCATGTATTAATTACACGTTTTGTTTAAGATTTGGAATCGTGTGATTTTTGGAAACTGAAGTACAGTAACATAATCAATTTATGATTTAGATTATTTCCCTAGTTATGTTAAGAATTGTATTAAAGCCTCAACACATGGAAATTCTGATCGAAATCTTCTTGTGAAGAGGTTTTAAATTTAATTAAATATAAAGCAAAGCTCAAGGATATTGTAAGATTAAATATTTAATAATTAACTAACATAAATAATTTTAGAATTGTTAAATATGAAAAAAATAATCCATCAATATATTTAATTAATAACTATAACCCCCCCCCCCCCCCAATAAAAATAAAGACCTATAACAACCAAATATAAAATAAAAACCACGATGGATGATTCATTTCAAGTGATGTTACACACATTTGCATATAACCATTCATTTGAATGGTTTGTAGAGTAATATCATTCATGCTTCAAATGTCACCATTAATGGTGAAGATGCAACTACAAGTTGGTAGTTTTTTTTTCATAAATAAAAAATAATCCAAAAAACTAATATAAATAAATACTGAAAAAACACAATGAAAACACCAATTTTCCCTAAAAATGATAAACAAAAGAAACAAAATAAAAAACCCCCATTCCTCGTACTTCAATATTATCTCTAAATTCCCAATATCCTCCCAAAAAATATATTAGACTCTTGGAACTGTAAATCCATTGAATTCTGATCATAGTTTAGAGGACCATTGGGGATATTCAAATCACTCATGAATTATTCATTACCCATCGAATTGAAAAAGATATGGCAAATCACAGGGAATAAAACTGAAAATAAATTGTTTCTTGTGATATGAATTACCAACACATTTTAATTAAATATACAAATAATGAGGCTAATTTTGAAATCAAAGTGTATTTGATTTATCATTTATTTTATTTCAATAGTGTAGTTAGTGTGGATCCTCATCTTCACTTAACAGATTTCCATGTGGTGTTCTCTACCATGAAGACTGAAGTGGATTTTAGATAAAAATCAAACATTGTGATTTTCCATTCTTACTCTATAACTCTACCATGTCATGATTCTACTACCTCCGTCCTTGTACCATAACCTCATGTGATGACATAAAGTGACTCTGGTTTGATAAATTGATGCATGATTCTATAATTTTTTTTATGAATGGAAATAACTGGTATCCTTAAATTCAATAATATATTACTACATGAGTACTGGAAGATGTTCAAAAAACTTTTTGATACTCTCTGACAGACCAAATCCCTATGAAACTCATTATCCAACACTGCTATAAGGGTTATTGGAAATAGAGAAAAAATCATTTATATCACAATTAGTGGATCCCTTATTGAAAAAAACCTATAGTTGTACAATATATGATAGGAAATATGCAACAAAACATAATTAATTCCATACACATGCACATGATGATGTTATAAAGGTTCAAGAGAATAAATCAATGGTGACCAAATATATGAATGAGTTGATGATTGAACCAACACATCTTGTGCAATAACATGAAGTGTTTCCAAATCCTCCAGCGTTATCTTTTCCACAATCAATATTCCCTATACCTATCAAAAAATGTTGATTCTACAGCTCATTAGCTCATCCAACCGAAACAATTCTATAGCTTCAAGATGATCCATCTAATTCGTATTGTCAATGAATCTCAATGCTTTATATAATAAGATGAAAAAAACCCTAAAAAATGAGGTTAGTTTCTTAGAAACTTCAAGTAACACTACTTTGATCCCTTATCTTATTCCAATAACCCATGGTTGAAGAATGGTAAACTCATTTCTCATCCCCCTCAGTTCACTCATCAATGTCCAAACCATTTCCAATATGGTAAACATGGTGGTAACATCTAACACCATTATGCTTCTGTACCTCAACCTAAAAGGGGAAATCATCATATTTCTCCTCTTGGATTCCACCATCCTATTGAGAATTCTCAATTCCCAACCCAAAAAAATTATTTTCTCAAGAACCAAAATTGAGGCAATCCAAATATAGGACATGTCTCTTACTCCCAGAAACCAAGAGAAACGTTTATAGAATGCCTTTCCCCCTTCACCCATTATAGCCTTAAACATTGAAAACTATATTGGTCAACATGAATCCCACATAAGTTGGTAATAACAATAAAATTCATCTTAACTCACAAGTGAACTATTTCCCATCCTCGAGGGTCTTATATGTTTAATTTTACTATGATCTTTAAATAAATTCCACAATTCTTCATGGATCATAAAATAACCTCTTTAATGTTGAGATTCCAAATAAAAATAAAAAAAGGAATGAAAAATAACCTCAATCCACTACCTCACCCCTTCTATTCCTCTATGGAATCTCATTTATTTTCTCTAAGTCTTTTCTAATAAAATGATGTCCTTTGAACATGATCTTGAAATTATCATCAAGTTTACACATGATGAGCTCAAAAATACCCAAATATATTTCATAAAAAATAACGAAGTATGAAAATTTTGTTAAGGGATTGTTCACTCATATGAGACAACTTAAAGCCTTCAAGAATGTTTTATCCCAGTAGTCCAGTCCGATTAAGTGAAATGATCTACAGAAATATTCTATTTCATGACAAGTATGGAGTTAGAAATTTGATGATGAAATAATATACCTACAAGTGTCATTAAATTTCATGTCCAAATTTATTTTCTCCTACCATGGTATAGGCCCATCTTTCCCGATGGATATTTGAATCCAGTTATATAATAAAAGCATTGCTAGTCTGTAGGGAATAATTTTGGATTCCCTTGTATGAGTTTATGATTTTATCTTCCCATCTGATTTATATGTACTTAATATGGAAGGTGACATGACCTATTCTCAGTATTCCCTAATTCTAGAAAGACTATTTCTTCTTATATTTGTAAATAAGATTGATATCCATGCGGGCTTCTTATTCATGGAAATTAGTCACCAACTATGAAAGTTCATCCTTTTTGAATCCATGAAATACCCATACAAGAATCACTATACCTACTCAAAAAATAATTCTAAGGAACCATCTGAGACTCAATTGAGCCACATTTTATCATGTTTATCATTCTATAATAATAGAAAAATATTTTAATGATTTCACATTGATTTACCAATCCATAAATGGGGATGTTAATGTTTACCATTCATTCATAGACTCCTTCAATCTAAATGATCATGAAAACTATATAAAATACCATCTCAACTCTGATGTCTTTAGATACAACTTTGCATGTATTAAGGAAATGGATCAAAACCAATAGAAATACCTTATTCTTTTCATATGTTTTCTACCCCAGAAATGAAGGCAAAAAATGATTTGAATCCACTTTATGTGTAGCTAAAATATCAATTAATTTTCCATGACCACTCATAACCTATTATTATACCTACTACACATACTAAAATTGAGTATTCAAAAAAATTTATGGATTATGAGGAATACAAAACGGACTTTGTTTGGACCATAGACGACTTTCTAGGAACTATCCCTACTATTTACATACATCAAATCCATCGTAAAGAATAATAAAAACCAATCAAACGATCACAATGAAGATTCAATCCACACATATGTGTGGTAGTTATGGAAGAGATAACCATGATTAATTAAGATAATAATGTCCACATAAATTGTTATTTTTAATGGGTTAGTTCGATTCAAGTAGTACCAAATGTTCATTAGATAATTGTTATTATAAGTGAAATGGATAGGGGTAATTAAATGAGTGAAAAAATTGAATGTGTGCGTCTATTATCAGAACATGAATTCTAAAACATGAATACATAACTATCCTCTTCCTTTCAATTATCAAATTATATAAGGAATAGCTATAAAGTCATATTATTTCATTCCTTATAAATACAATAGCAACATTAAAACCCTAATTTCGCATTAGGACATGAAAATACTACATTCAACTACAACATGGGAATATATGCATATAAGAGAATGAATTTTGACCATTTCATTTCTCAACAACATTCATGAGGTGTATGATGAGTTTCTCTTATAAATTCATTGAGCATTGCATGGAGGCCTTTACGGATGACTTTACCATTTATAGTGATTCTTTTTAATCATGGTTGAATTCACTCTCGTGAATCATTATACACTATTTAAAGCATAAACTTGTGATGAATTATGAAAAAAATTACATTATAGTTACTAATGTGATTTTAATATGGAACATAATTTTATAAGAGGGTATTCAAGTCCACCTTACCAATCTTGAGGTGATCATATCATTTCCAGAACCCATATCTATTTGACACATCTATTAATTCCTTTATCATTCCAGTTTCAATCGTTGATTCATCCATAACATTCGATGGTTTTCCTGCAAACTCATTTGACTATATTAAATTGATGTTACATTCTATTTCATTGAAGCATTCTAGGTAAATTTTATTGAACTCAAATTGATTCGTTTATCTTCCCATGTAATTAAACTCCAAGAATTTTGATTTCACTTTTAATTGATTAGTGATGATTCTGAATGGTCTATTGTGTTCGTTCTTAGTGAGAGAAGATAAAAAATTACTGATTTCGTCTATTATGCCTAAAAACATTGGATGAAAATCATTATCACTACATGGTGATTGAAAAGAACATTTACTTGTTCTTTCTTCCATTGAATAAATTTTGTTCATATGTCTTATGATCCAAAATATTCATTTTTACAAACCATTCCACATTAATTTTCTTTTATAAGAAAAGTTATTCCAAACTGATTATAATAATATGGATCCTAGAACTAAAATAGTTTGAAATTGTAATTAAATATGGACATAGAAAAGAAAAACTCTTGGTTGATCACTAGAGTATAATTTATAATTATTCTCATTCTAAAATAATTGATCCAAATTTTTAGACTAAAAACCCATATTCTCGCAATACATAGTTTCCTTGTTATTCCCCACTACTAAATTTATTTATTTGTTGTATTTTATCTAAACATTTTCCAAAATAACAAAAAACGATGTTGAAATGTTAATAAAAATACTATTTTTGGATGAAAATAAACTTGGGAAAGCATGATATGAAATAGTAATTAGAATATGTTTTCATGAATATGAAAATCCATCCATTTTAGAATAATGACACTAAATTCCAGGAGATGGACACATTAGACCAAAAAGGACCTCCTAAAATGTATTTGATTCTATATTATTCTAGTTTGTATTCTTCAAGGACTTACATTAGTTCTTTCAAACATGTCACACATTCCAAAATTTTGTAACAATATCTAAATAAAATGATATACATAAGACCCCTTTAATCATATATGAGATCATTGTTGTTTGTGGTATCAGTTTCATAGGACCACTTCCCCTTTCAATAGATTCCCATAGATTCTTATTGTGGTCAATTATTTTTCTAGGTTTGTTGAGGAAAAAAACATGAAGTGATGATTCACATATAATAAGTGAGTTCCCAAAAACCCACAACTTTCATCACTTTGGGACACCCTTTTTATGATAATTTACTTTCGAACCCATTTTTGTAATCAGATAATAGAATATGTTTTGAAAAATATTCATGTTGTATATAAAAAATCGGCTGGATATCACCCCCAAAAAATGGAATGTTTTAACATTATTATAGGGAAGTAAAAATTAGTTCTTTATATAATTGCCAATCCCACAAAAAATATTTGACTAAAATACTTGGTGAAGGGCTTTGATCTTATCAAACTGACTATAAAACACCAATTGGGATGTCTTAATTTAGGATACTTTTTAGAAAATCATGTCATTTACTACGTGAAATATATCCTATGACATTTTGGATTGTATATTATTTTAATTTTGATTATGAAAAATATTGCGAAGGGAGAATATTGAAGTTGATTGAATTAGAGTTGATTCAACTTGATTCTTATGTGAATTCCAACCAGTACAAAGAGAAGACCATGTCACTCCATGAAAAATAACATCATATGAAATTTATAACATGAAGTTGAAAATCTAGTCCTATTCAATTAATGATTTTTGCTTTACCTAGTTAATCGTAATTCTTTTTGAGAAGGTCCATTTTTATTTTTGATGTTTATACCAATTTGTTATAGTGTAATTCCAATACCTCTATTTCCAAAGGACAATCATATCCAATGGAAAATTGTTAATTAATCACCATGAGAGGTCCCAAATTTCGGGAACCACAGATAATTCAATAAAATATATAACTACTATGATATATCAACCACTAGATCGTGTCACTTAACGACCATATCCAAACCTGGGGAATCTCTTTCCCATTAACTCTCTGTCTCTCTCTATCTCTTTATCTTCCTCATCCATGCTCATTTTTTATCCACTTTGATTGTCAAGTAATTTTATCCTCTTTATCTTTTGTTATGGGTGTGCATTTATATAAGAAACTGAAAAAAATAGAAAAAAATTATAAAATATAAAATCAATTCATAAATAATCTCTATTAAATTTTATAATTATTATCCACCTTTTTGGGGAGTCCAATAAATTTTTATCATCTCAATATTTTTTTTATATTCATGTTAGATTGGAAAATGAATTTAGTGTCAATATAAATTATTTTTGAATGGTTGATTTTTTATTTGGAAAATGATTATTCCCCATCAATGAGGAATGAAATTATCTTTCATGACAAGGTCACCTATAAAAATATTTTCATTTTAATTTTGTCACCCCATATTGTGAGTCTTGGGACTGTGGACCATGTAGTTTAATTTTATATCATGGTGTACATTAATTTGATAGAGTCATTTTCTAATCTCTATATTAATCACAGTGTCCAAAGAGACTATCATTAAGCTTAAATTTATTCACCTATCAAAATATCCTTCAGGCTAATAAATTATTTTTTATAGACACATTACAATCATAAAATCAATACCCACCAAACATCTACATGGATTAACATTTCATAATTTATTTAAATTTTAATGTCTGGGGAATGGATCCCATTTTCAATATCATTTCCTTGATTTTAATTGTTCTATTATATTCTTGAGGGAAATCATACAATTATGTTTGGGGTAGAGGTCTTCACTCAGTGAATTTTGGAAATATATTTAGGTTTATGACATCTTATACAAATGATATTGAAAATATTTTATTTTTTTATAAAAAATTGGAAAAAATGGAAAATAATAGTTTTTCTTGTCTTAGGATTGTAAAAAACTACTCTTACTCAACCATTGATCTTGTTATAAATATTACAAAAAATATCAAAAGGAGATTAAACAAGGTTGGAGATATGACAATGAGATTTTCATTATTTTCAACTATAGAAAAACAATGAAAAAATGGAAAAATAAACACAAACAATATATTTCCTTATGTTTTTAAGACATGTTTTGTGTTTTGATTGATATTTATTAATTTAAACTCCTTTATGTTTTCTCCCTCTCTTATCTTACCTATCAAATTCATTCCATTTTTAATATATGTATCTATTTCCATTCATGATTAATTTTAAAAAAATGTTCATATCATTTTCCACAATGGAGTTTTTCCCCACTTCTAATTCTTTCCATTAAATTCCTACAATCCCATAGCCATTGAAAAAACCCTTGAAAATCAATATTAAGGACTATGCACTTTATAATAGGAAATTGAATAATATATCTCTTTCAAACTCTATGATGTTTACTTTTGGATGTTGAATTATTGAACCTCATAATTAAATTTTTATAATTATGAGTTGAGTACGATATGAGTGCCTATATTTTCCATTTTTATTTGTTATAATGAAAATTGAATTTCCATTGAACACTATTGTTGTATTTTTTTTCCTTATTTATTAATGGATGACTAAACTAGTCTTGACATCCCCTTATTGGTCAGAACAATAGTTTCATGGTTCTTGGTTAGTGAAAATGATTTTGTTACGTATTTATTGTACATTAGGATATACACATGCATGCGTGTCGGAGATATTATGTTATTAATTTATTAATAACATTTTTATACTCTTATTAGTGATTTTCAAGTAAATGTTCATAATTATTTTGAAATACCCATGTTTTAATACTATGTATAGTTTCTAACACTATTTAAATTAATCCAGATTCATGCAAGATTACTTTTTTAATTATAATTCTCACACTAAATATCCAAATTGAGTAATTAGTGTTTTCCATGGTTCCAAGTTCAATTTAATAAAAATAACTATATGGATCTTTAGATAATTCTAACATCTAAAGGGTCATGTGGACCCCATATGATGTCCAAAATAATGTGTCTAGGAAAATGGACCAGTCACAACGATAGAATGTCTAGGCTTAATAAAAATCCTATATTTTATTAATTTTTATAATATGTTCACTCATATCCATAAAAATCATTTATAAATATATGAATCCACAAATCTTCCAATTTTTTTTTCAAAATGATTCTTTTAATTCCAGCCCAATTGTATCTACTATAATTAAAAACAATCCACATTATTGTCTCCCCCCCACATTAAATTTCCCAATTGTGCTTATATTTTATAGTTTGAAATATAATATATAGTATCCCAATATTATATAATTAATTTTTTGGATTTTATGGAATCATTTTAGCCTAAAATTAATCCATATTTAAACCATATAAAACATCGATACAAAAAAGTACAACGACACGTGGTTTTCTAAAATAAAAATAACATTTTTTATAAAACAAATGCTACTCTTATAATGTAATAGTTTGTAATTTTCATAGAACAAGAGGATATATTGGTATGATTAAGGCCCTAAAATTTTATTTTTAATATCATCCAAACTCATGTTTTCACTTAACATGCCTTTCCTCCCATCATTTTTTCGTGTTCTTTTTTGTTCTTTTCGATTATAATCGTGTATATTGTTTAAAATTTTATTTTTATTTTAATTCATGTTTCATCGTCATTTATTATTATAATTATTTTCCCACTATTTTTTAATATCATTGTTTATAAAATAGTTATATTAATGTGGAAAAATAATTCCATTTTTCTGCTTTCTCATTCAATACATATATCGTTTTTAACTCACTTCATCATTCATATAAGTGTTCTGCACACTACTCATATACCGTCCTTTTTTTAATATTATTTTGGATCATCACCATAATAATATAAAATCATATTAGTAACCATCTCATTTGATGAGTAAATAATCTTCTTGGGTGAGTCTTAATTTGGGGTGTAATGTCCTTTACTGTTTTTTCTCGTTGAATTTTATTTAGGTATATATTTTTTATGTTACATATAAAATGTCATTGATAAATATAATTTTTTGTTTAATGTGTGGATTCCATGGATTTTTTTAACCATAAATACACACATATGAAAAAGATCTTATTGATATTATGAAACCCTTTATGTTAAAAATTTGTGTAAAGCCTCAACACTTTGAAAATCCGATCAAAATCATCTTGTTATTTGGGTGTTAATTTAATTATATATAAATAAAATCTAAAAGATATTATAATCTTAAATATAAAATAATTAACTCACACTAATTGTTATAAAATGTTAAAATAAAATAATCATTCATAAATCAATTTAATTAAACTCAGGATACAACTCTCCCCATGAAAATGTTAAATATGAATAAATTGATTCTAAAATCTATCAAATCACAGAGGATTAGACCCAAAGGTCCCTATATTCAGTTGCATATAATGAGACCTTTGAATGATCAAAAATAAAAAATATTCCAATCATCAACTATGTTAAATTAAAATTACCATCAAAACATGTTTCTTTCTAAAAAAATTATAAGAGCACCATATGGGGATGTACTACGTCAGATGAATCCTTTATCTATAACTATAAAAAATGAATATAAAATGTTAAAATTTCGAAAAGATTTATTTAATAAAGATATTTTCTAAAATTAATATATTTAGGTACTAATTCAATAGCAAACTCATCCTCCCAATCAGGATGAAAATAATAATAATCATCTAGAAATACATATATGTATTTATTTAATACTACAACATTTACAATTTGAACAATTTCATTATTTTCATCAATATGAGCTATGTAACATTCCATTCAAGTAATAATAAATTTATAAACATCTTGATGAGTTATATATGGAATAAAACAATTTAACACAACAATATTACATATTAAATTCATATTATCTTGATAAAATGAATGACAATCCAACACTAGAATGATATCATACATTAATATGCACAGTTTAACCTAATTTAAAGGAAATACCATTGTACTAATAAATATAATATGTATCCTAAAAATCATTTCGTCATTAATATTTCCACTTGGATTTTTCACAAAATTTTCTATATTCTCTTCATGTTGTTATATTGACATTTTACTTGAAAATTTCTTAGAAAAGAATTAATATGATGTTCTAGAGCCAAACTGGGTATTTGAATAATTTGAATACATAAGTATCATACCTATCAATGCATTATTTGATATAACTACATCAACTATGTTAATAGAACAAATTTATTTCACATCCTTTTTCATTTGATATTCGTGATTTCGATCTTCTGTTACTCACATAAATAATATGTTATCATAATGATCCTATTCATTTCAATAGGAAAATTTTACTACTAGATGGATATCAGTTACAAAAATATTTTATTTCTCAATATTATTTTCCATTAAATCATGGAAAATATGGTCAAACTATCCATGTTGGTAGCACTTTATAGACATCATAAGAAATTATCTATGGTTCTTTTTACCACACCTACCATAAGTTTGTATCACTATTGTCTAACGTATATATTTCGTTGTAATATGATTTCCCAATGTAGGTAATCAATAATATTTCATACATGTATCATAATGAGGTACATAATATTTTAAAAACTCTATCTCAACATTTTCATCACAATGAAATCATTTCTCAAAAATTTTAAATTCTCATGCATCAAATGATCTTCCTAGACTTGATTTAATATTGAGTAGAATCAATTTATTATATTTTCATTGTTCTAAATTAATTCCAAAACATACTAGGCCAATCATGGGATGTTTAATTCATATATAGCTATATATACTTCATATTTATCTTAAATCCTATTTATTTTTTCACCTTGAGACGAAATACAATAGGTTTATACTGCTCAAGGAAAAAATCCTTAATTATTTCACATTCCATGGAATCACCATAATATTTCCCTCTGGTATTCTTATACTTATACCACCATTGATCATCTTCACCTTTAAAACAATAAATTTTAGGAGTTTCAATTTTATGTTATGAACATCCCATGACATCAAATATCATATCTGTAGAATTGATCAAACCTTAATCTACCACTAATTCAGATGATACATGAAATGATGTTTGATTTTACATCATGAAATGATTCATAATAGACATGTTCCTTCATGGTAGATTTGGTTCCTCACTAGAATGGATATTTTTCACAATTTATATATTGCTACAACTGATTCATCATAGTAATAAATTAACATATTACATTACCATCCATCTTGGTATTTTTATTTGGAAAATGTTTTTATTCTTGGTAACTTCCCACTCTATTTATCAAGTTTCATATATAGAAAACCATTATGAACTGGCATATATTAGATGAAGAAACACAATAATCATAAAATTATGTGTCATTTTAACTTGTCCAAAAGGTAAAATATTTAGTGGTGAAAATTATAATTATTTCATAACCTATAACGTTATCTAGATTGACCTATGAATCTAATAATGAATACATTTATTTAAACATTATGTTATCTTGAATTTAATCCTAGAACATTACATCGTTTCACATTAAAATTCATTTCATGATGAGAGTTTTATAGAATTAGTTAATAACTCATACATAACAAAACCATATAATATATAGAGGAATATTTTTATATATATCCATTTTTTACACCAAATAAATATTTTTGAATAAAACAAGATTTATTATTATGAAAACTCTCCACACCATTCAACATGACTGATTCATTTCACTTAACTATCCTTAATCCTCTGGAAATTGTTATAAAAATTTTAAATGATCTCAAGAAGTTAATTAAGGAACATAAAAATAAGTAAACAATTATTCTATTGAATAAAAAAACACATGAAACCCCAATTTTTTTAAAAACATAAAATTTACCAATAATGGTAATCAAAATTATATTGAAATGATCAAATATTTTCCCTCATAAAAAAATATTAATGTGAATAGACATTATCAATAATTAGAAATTATTTTAGGTACCTTAGGAAAACATCTCATAAAATCCTTATAGAACCCTTAAAACCCCTTACAAATTCGAATAATCAGACAAACATATTGTAATATATTTCTCAATGAAAATAATAATTTCCTTATATATTAGTTAATTATCTAGAAGAACACAAAGTATAAGATATAATGGGATCACACGATGCTATCTAGATATACTAGTCATATATAATATCCATGTATTAAAACATTAATAAAACATTATATTGTTTAACTTTTCACCATGGATCATATGGAAAACACTTTTAAATATTTATACAAATTACATTCAGATACTAAAATACCATTTAATTTTAAAACCATTTTCAATACCAAAATACCCATAAAATGAGAATGAGGTTTTTTAATTTAAGAAAACATATTGGAATGCAATGTAATATTGAAACAAAATAAAAGTCATGTCATTAAAAAAATTGTTGTTTCCATATAGTTAGAAAAGATAACTTTTTAAAAAATATAAAAATATTCCTTTTGGAAAACATTGAAATTAAGTAAAAGGAACTGTATAAATACTTAAAATATACATAGAAAAGTGATAAACTAAAATTAAAAACATGAACATTGAATACAAAAATACATTGGATGAAAATATTAAAAGATGATTTGTTTTGAAGAAACTACCCTTATCACTTTGGAAATATTTAAATCAGAATCCCCATGAATGTATAACAATAAAATGACATTAAATTTGATGTGAATACATAAATTCAAGATATAAAATTTCAAAGGATCTATTAATATTCCTCATAAAATAATATATCTTTATATTATAAAAATATACCTTAATGAATTGTGATTTATACAAAGTCCCTTACCATGATCCTGACAGGTCTTCTGTGTTTTTATCTTCTAGAATAATAAACATATTTTATTTGTTTAACAGATTGAAAAACTTGTTTATGTTTATTATTTATTATATTTCACTTACTATCATGTTATATATAATTACATAATCAATTTATTTTACATCATATGGTTTGAACATATCTGTCTTATGTGTCAAAAATGACTTTTTTTTGGTTGAATACGGTCCAAAAGTTCATTATTTTAGCATATCTAGAATTAAAATCAAAAAAGAAATATAATATTTATACATCAATTATAAATTAAAATCAAATAATTAAATGTGCTTCTATAAATTTATATATGTTATTATCGTGGGACAGTGGGCTATATATATGCATGAGTAACATTTCCATTTCATGAAAATCATAGTGAAAATGATGTAAAAAGAATTTATATATAAATAATGAGCATCATTTCATATATATAATATTATATAATTAAATATACTTATGTATATCATCCATTTTGTGGGGAAATGAAAATATTGTCCCATCAGTTCATGTAGGTGGTAGTACACATGTACACTAATGACCTTATAATATTTTTAGTGAGTAAAATTATAAATAAAAAAATGAAATATTATATGTTATGAATGAAAAATATTTCATTAATTCCATATTAATTTCATTTTTATCATATATATATTTTATCATAACCCTTATCACCTTCCCTGTAACCTGTTAGTGAATTAATCACGCATATTCCCGAGGTTGTTGTCCTCCGAACACACACGGGACCTTATTATATAAGATATAAAAGAAAATGTAAATCGGTATATATGATATCATGAATATGTATGTATAATTATATAATATATATAAAATCAATATTTATAGAATACCATGAGTGGTGGTAATGGAAAAAATGAGTGCCATCTGTTTGTGAGGTGATAGTCCTTCTTACACACGAGTAATGTTTTCATAACCCATTTGATGGAAGAGGGAAATGATTATAGAAAATTAAATAATTATAAATTCATACCATTTTATTATATATAATATTTAGTCTATATAATAATTTTATAATAATAATTTAATCACGTAGAGAAAGACATTAAATAAAGATGCTCATTGAAGAAAATTACCTTCCATTTGGGTACCCTCATTCATTTTTAACTCAATCACTTCTATGATGGATTTATTCCCATAGTATTTCTTCTATGATGATAGAATATAATTTTTTAAGTCATTTGTTAAGGTATTGGAATATACAAATTTATTTGATGGTGTTAGAAAAAGAGGGGCTAGGGTGGCCTTTTATATGTGGGGGAGGCAAGACACTTGGAATTTTTGAAAAGAATTGAGTGATCCCAAATTTTATAAATGTAAAATGGAGACAAAAATTGATTATTATAGTAAAATATATGTATAATGGTATAAATAGGTCCGTAAAATTGTTTTTAGACTATTTTATTGGTTATCATTACCCTCGTCTATTTATATTATCCACCGGAAAATCAGTTTTTATCTTAACAATGGTAATGAATTTCTAATGTTTTCTTAATTAATTATATATAAAAATTAATTTGAAATTATTTCATAATATAAATTATACTAATTAAAAATTATAATTCTATATTTTCAAATTAAATTCAAATATATATATAATTTTAATTTAAAAGTAATCCCGCAGACACGGCATGAATGCATTTTTTTAAAATGTGTTTTTTTTCAAAATATTATTGTATATTTACACTATGGAAAATAATAAATAATTATATGAATATAAAAAAATATTTAATCATATATAATATAATAATATCATTTAAAACACTCCCCATTATATATTATTCATATTAATTAAAATTGATAAACATTTTAAATTTTTTGCTAGTTTTTAGAAAACCCAATTATAAACCCAAAAAAACTTATACTGAAAACCTAAATAAAGTATATTCAAAAGTAATTTTTTATATAAAATATAAATAAATAATTATTTTATAACCAGAAATATTAGTCATGACCTAATGGGACTTTTATGTGACTTAATTTTTATAAATACAAAGTCTCTTTAAAAAAAATATCTTCATTATTCATTGAAAAACATTATTTTCCATGAAATATGAAAACACCACAAAAATTAAATTTTGATATGATAATTTCAAAAATTATATTAAATTTTTATAAATACAATTATATAATTTAAAATTTGTACATTTAAATGAATCCTTATAAGAAAATAATTTTATTATAATTATTTCATTTTTAATTTTAAAATTACATAATATTTTTATAATGATTATGAATATAAAAATAATCTTAATTAATATGAAAATTATTTATTCTTTTATTAAGTTTTTTTTTTCAGTCTATAATTTATTTTTTTTAAGAAATAAATATTCAATTATTCATGAGTAGTTATATTTGACTGATTGAGTATGATTATTAAAATTTTTATCATGTTCTCATTCACGTGTACTCATATTATGATCACGTACGATCATTGATTGATGAATATTGTGATTAAAATTTTTTAATCATCAGATATATCCCATTATTATTTTCCTTTACCATTGTAATAGAGAAATTTTTAAATTATGTTACGACTAAGAAGTTTTCATGTTTTAAAACACATAAAGGAAATAATGTAGATATTTTTTGTATGAGTAGTTTATATTTCCATTTTTTAATAGACCATAAAACTTCTTCATACAAGAATAGATATACTTGAAAATTAAGGAATATTATATTATTAAAATGTAGTATTTATAGATGATATTATTTTTCCTTAAACTCGGAACACGACATGACATCGTGGGAGGACAATCCTCATGATTGGTTTTAGATATTGTCATGAGTATTATGGTTGATAAAAAATGGAGTTACAGTCCTAATTTGAATTTTTGAAAAGAAAAAGACATTAAATATTATATCAATTTAGTTATATGAAAATTTGGTGATAATTTAATGAGATAAAAGTATAAGAAACTGTATTTCTATTTGAGAAATAATATTTATAACAAAAATGATAGAGGCTATTGAGAGGTGTTCTGCATGTTACAGACTGATTTGATGTTACGAAGAAAAGGTGACTAAAGGAAATACAATGTGAGATGTGTAAGTGTATATATACCTATTATTTCATAGTTGAAAACAACTAGTAATGAATGGCTCGTAGATCTTTTGGAAAGGAAAATCTATATACTTTTTCAATATTTTTTAATGATATGTTTCAAAAATGAAAGAAAATATTATCCATAGAGGGTTCTACATGTAGTGGGTTTAATATTTTGTGATATTAAGTGTTTACCTAGGTATAATATCACGTTATTTTTATTGAATAATATGAGTTGTATTCACTAGATAATGTTTTGATAGATAAAATAGGATAATCATGTAATTTTTATTGAAGGAACATAAAATTGTTGAAATGTATCTCTTGTTTTCCACTACTTCTATTTCATTATAATAATTTGAGGACTATATAAACTATAAGTGGTAGATTATTTTCTAGAAATAACATAATTAGGATAATAAATAAACCATCATATTTTTGTAATAAAAATATTCCACTATAAAATATTTATCGGAGGATAATAATGGGATACAACAATGAGTACTCTTACACATGAATATTTATTTTAAATAAAATAATTGTAATAAGGGAGACACAATAGTTTACACATCCCCTTTATGCATCTTTTTTTGCTCCAATGGGTCATAAAAAACATTTATAAGTTTCAATACATTATTAATAAATTGTTGTCTCATGTATTTAATACCTTGATCTGGACTTTCTATATTTAATCCTTCTTTAGTTGATTATTTACTTTATTCCAAGAAATCATTTAACATTTCAAAACTCTGATACTTGTGTATTATAAAAAACACATATCCATTACAAATAATGTCACCAATAATGGTTCTCAAATATATGAAACCATATAATATTTTGTAAATCATTGGTCCAGATACATAATTATTTTTGAAATTTAATATTCCACTATATATTTTATTGTCTATATAAAAATTTAGTTTGGTCATATTTACATATAAACATGATTCACAATATTCAAATGATTCAAAATAGAATAAATATAGTATTTTATCATTTTAGAGTCATTGGATGTATTTCTCATTAATATGTCCAAGGTGATAATGCCAATTTTAGTTGGGATTAGAATCAATCTATACCTTTATATTATAATAATAATAGAATATATTTTCAAATATGTAATATCTAATGGTTTTGTAATATTATAAATTCTATAAAACATATAATTAAGAATTATAGGAAAACTATGTTTCTTGATACTGACAATTAATATATTATTTTTTACATCCAGAAAAATAACTTTACAGTGGAAATATATTAACAATTATCTAACATTATTATTAATTCAATTGGTAAATTTGTGTTATAAATGTCGACCTGTAATGAATCAAATCAATATCAATTAAAAATATCATAATATTTTTCTTCCAATATATATTCTATCATATCTATGAGTATTTTATTAAAATAATAAATATGGGATGAACACCTAATATAAAATATATATGAGTCATAGTTCTTGAAATTGAACTCTAAATCATTCACATTCTTATGCTCATAATTATTATCCTTGAGAAAACATCTCAACCTTATACATTATCTCAATCACTTTCATATGTAACACCTATAAGTGATCTCCCAATTTGATTATCATAATGTCAACTATAACTAATATAAGATATATATCTGTTGTGATTATTATATATTATATACATTTCTATCAATTTAATTTGAATAAAATTACTCCCACTAAAAATGAATACATCATACATCATATATAGTTGGTGATAAAAAATCAATACTTCATCATGAATTACACCAGTTTGAGCACATAAAAACCCATTACTGTATTTATCAAACATAAAAATTTTCAATCATATTATATTTGATTCATGTTTAATTTAATAGATAAAATTGTTATCTTAATATATTAAATGAATACATTGAAATCCATTTTTATGATGTCATTACTGTGAGGGTTAAATAGATTGTGTATCCCAAATAAAACACCAAGCACTGTGAATGTAATCTTTAGGGTAAAATTTTCACTTTTATTCAGTTTATAAGATAACACATGTGAACTAAACCAATAGGTTCACCCATACAAAATAGATGAGTTCCTATAATGTTAATATTTAGAAGTATTTATAGACATTTTATTTGTGGGGTTTTCATACAAATTCTTACTAATTAAATAGAAAACACCTGCATTCTAAATTCCTAACTATTTGATATCATGATATCATTAAGATCTCATGTTTTATTACTTTTTATATGCCTTATTATAATGATTTTATTTTGGAATCTGAACTCCATTCATCAAATTAGTGTGTTCAAACCATATTAATTATTCATGCATTACAAAAACTACATAATAGGGTAACTAACCTTAAATGAGAATCTAAACAAATTCATTCATCTCTAAATACATATCATAATTAAGGATCATAAAATAATCATTTAAATTCATATATTTATATAATTGATAATCTATACTTGAATAAAAATAAATAAATATCTAACACCTCACTTTTCTTGGAAAAGTCATAATCCATCCGGTTTGTTGGAATTTGGACCCCAGGTCCCTCTCCATATAGTAAAATTAATCAATAAAAAATTCATTTACCGATATATATAACATCTAATAGTCACATAATAATCTCATTATTAGTAAAAATGAAATAAATTCAGGTCTAGGTAAATAAAAAAATTATTATCATGGGCTCATAAATAAAATTTAATGAAATAAAAAATCACCTATAAGAAAATATTCATATAAATACAGTAGAAAATATATTCAAATTTTTAAAAACATTAAAAAAAATAATATTAATGTTGTTTACTAAATAGATATAATTTTAAATATTTTCCCAAAAAATGGATATTGCACTAGTTATCCTTCCGGAGTATCCAGTTATCAGAGGAGATAACATCCAAGCTCAAATATATGTAATCTAACAGGGTAAGGGTATGTGAAATATATCTAATTGTAGGTAAACAAAAGCTTGAGGAGTACATGTTAGCGATAAAGAAAACCCACCATGTGGGGAATCACTATAGCGAGTGGTTATATAGTTTCATAGCTACAAAATAATTAATTGACCGCACATTAAATGTGTATGGATATTAAAAAACATGCATCCATGATGATGTTATATATGGGATATACAGAGTATTAAATCAATATTCGTCATTAATGTTGAAAAACTAGTTCCATATACTATATTATCTCATAATGTAGTTCGACAAATACACATGAGGTTTTACCCACAATATATATATTATTATGTAAAATAAGTTTGATAGACTATTTTTATGTCATAGACATAGGCCACATTATACTAATAAAATATTCCACTCCTTCCACACCATGATTTATTAGATTAATAAAAAAATTATATGATAATGAAATACTTCACCACATAACTATATATTACGAAACACTCATTACATTATGATAATGACTAATTTAATTTCATTATGGGTCACCCAACATGACATTATCACATAATGTAATTTAATGTGGGGTAATCCAGTATACATTAAATAAAATAAACTAATCAATAATCCATATAATTAGATATTATAAATATATAAATAAAATGTCTTAAATTCTATTTATGTGTTTAACTAGATCGTCTCATGATCATAGGATGTGAAATAAAATTCATATGATGCCAGGTATATCTTAAAGAATCAACTGTTCACAGAAAAAAAGATCGAAATTCAAGTGGACTACATATATTATTTATTAATACATATTTTACTTCATTTAATATTCCTAATAATGATCATAATAGTATAAATTGAATGTTTCATAACATTAATTGATTACATATGCCAATGGATCCCAATATTTAATTTCAGGATTCATATACACTGTGAAATTTTCTAGGTCCTTTACTATATGATGAATGATGATTAGGGGGATGATATATATGGTTATGTATAAAAGAAATATTATTCCCAATTTATGTTACATCATCCCACTATAGAGTTATCTCTATTCTTTTAATTTAATAATGTGTTTTAACAATATTGTGAGTATCAGGTGACATTTCATGGATCCTATATGTTAGAAGAAATTGCAGTATTCTTCCTTATAAACATCAATAAATTATGTGAAATTACCTAAATGATCCAAATCAAGGATTTTTATCTAATTTAAATGGTGCAAGAATTTTTTGGAGGTTCTATGTACTAAGACTAATGTTTTGTTGAGTGCAACGTAGAAACATGTCGAATCAGATAAAAATAATGTTATATTGTCACTAACATATGGCCAAGATTTTGATTAAGAATAGGATTTCCCCCAATGTATCCTTATGATATATTCACCATTTGCATATATATATTTACTAAATATCCAACTACTGCAACCAAAAACAAATGAAAGATGTATAAACTAAAAACCATTGGTGTACATCTATCATATCTATCTATTATTAAATATTTATAAATTTATTTTATATCCTTATTAATAATTTCATTACATATATTTTTGAGAATTATAAATATATAAACTATATGAAATATGTATTTGGGGTTTGGCTTCATGGTAAGGACCCCTCAAATCTACATGAAAAATGGTGGTTCAAAACCAATTGGGCGTAGGGTAATGAAGAAGTACTGTGGTGTACTATAGCAGTGGCGACACTGTAGCAATGGCGAGAACTATAGCGGTGGCAGGTCACTATAGTGGCGGCATAGTACTGTAGCAGCGGTGAGTACTGTGCATTACTGTAGTAGCGCGAGTATTGTTGCAACACTGTTCACATAATGGGATTTGTGCTAAAAAATGGGCATATGGCCATGCAATGGGTTAAATGTCCACTAGGCCTTAGAGATATGTAATGGGTCTCCCTCTACGTAGTTAAAAGATGTATTTTCTTTTCTTTAATAATAAATGAGGCTTCGGCCACAACCTTTAAAAAAACTATTAAAAATATTTAAATGATCATTTAGATAAATTAAATGATTGATGGGTTGGTGTTTTGGGATTCAATATTTATAGAATTCTTGAAAATGTATTTATTTATGTTTTTTATATGGAAGTAATTTTAAAAAAATCTATCACATAATCAAGATGAATAAAATTATATTTTACGTTCACGAATGTCATGGAAAAAATTTTCATTAATTTTTAGCATTTTAGAATAAAATGTATCATTCTCACGCTCAGAATTTGAAGAGTTAACAAATGTGTGTCTTTTTAAAATTCAAAACTGATAATAAAATTCACAACTAGAGTTTCATGCTCAAATCCTAGAAAACATACTCTGATTGTTTTGAAAGTATATAAAACTTAATTTTGAATAATTTTTTTAAAATTAGAATATGATTTATTTATTTCACACATAAAACACGGATGAAATGACATAAAAATTATTTTCACCTATTTATATTTCAATATGTAAAACAACAAATGTTCAATGTTTACTTATAAGAGAACATTCTCATATTTCCATGTAACTATAGATACATTTCTATTCATATATTTTTATCAATTTGCAATTCAAAAAAACATTAAATTTTTGTGTGTGGACGAAATGGTATAAAATAAATGTCTGTAATTTAAAATTGTAATTTTACTTCAATAAATTAATCAATTTCATAATAAAAAAATGATATCATGTTTTAATAAAACATTTTGAAATATAATCTAGATTTACTTTTAGTGTATAATTTAAAATGTATGTCAATAAAACATTCAATGATTATAGAATAAAAAAATGTGTTCATATTACAATTTAAATGTGATATTTTCACATAAAATGTGTTTTAGAGTAACAATTATAGTATAACTCACAATAGTTATCGTGAAATAAAAAAAATTCACTACATTTTACCATGGAAGAATTAACCGCAAAGCATTCTAACATGAAGTGTGGTCAAAATTGGCTAAACTGTATTTTTATATTTTAATAATTTAATTTGTATAAAAATCACATCACATTCCATAATCATATCAAACATGCTATTATTTTATAGAAATTTCTAAAAAATAAATAGGGATTTATTTTATGAAAGAAATAACTAACAACGAATCTTTTTAGGTCTGTTATGGCTGGAGTGACTAAAAACACATGTTTATTTATTAATAGTTACCATTTTGCTAAAAATTTGTTCTATAATCACAATTCAATGAAAATGAGTTCATATTTCCAATTAAAATTGGAAAATAATATTGAAATCATTTTCATCATATATAAATGAACTAAATATCACACTAACACTCAGTTTGGATGAAATGATTAAAAGTGTTCTTTTTCAAATTTAATGTGATATTCGGATTTAAAATATAGATGGTAAGATCAATTAAAATAAAAATAAAATCAATATCATAGAAATGTATGAATGAAATTTTATTACATATTTTTAATCATGAATTTATCCTATTTCATTTCATTGAATGATATTTTCTGCATTACATATGATGTATTATGCCTATTTAATCCATCAATATATATTAAATTCAAAGAATGTGAGAATATATTTTAATTGAAGCTAATATTTAAACAATCAATTAATATTTTTTAACATGTATTAATTAACCCAAAATAGTTTCAACTCTTTTAGTGATCAGAATGACCAAAAGTGGGTATTTTATATTTTAACAGTGGCAATTCACCTCAAAACATATTTCACATACACAATTCAAATAATACATTCTTATATTTTCATGAAATAATATTATAATGATTATTTACTTATTTTTTTTAAAACTAATTAACATTATTTTTATGAGGTGTTTTTCGAAAGACATGAAGTGTATTATTATATTATAATAATTAAATAGATAAAAAACAAGTGTCACATACATAAATATATGTAAATAATATCATTTTATTACATAAAAATTGTATAAAATCAATTTATTAATTTTGAGAATATATGGATTAACATCACATCATTTCGTTTGTGTTGTGGTTTGAATTTTACTCTAATTTAAAAGAGTAATTTTAGTTCAAAATGTGGATAACAAGCCACAATCAAAATTAATTTAGAATAGAGTATAATGATACTCAAGTAAATAAAAATATATTATTACTTTTTCTAATGTAGTAGTGAATTAAATTTCATTATAACTCATGGTGTGGTAAAAATAACAAAACATTCAATTATTTCAATTTAAATGTGGGATTTCTATTTAGAACAGGTGTCATATGATCAATTCTGAGAAAGCATAATCATATTGGAATGAAAATTTTTGGGAACGTATTTTGCATTAATTTTTTAAATATTAGAATCTACAGTAGATCATTTTGATTCATATTTTAGTTGAAATAGCCTAAATGACATTTTTCCATTTAAATATTTTGAAATATATAAAATACCCATTACATTCCTAAACATAAAAAATAAAAAAAATATTTTTTATGAAATTATACATCAATAGTATTTTATTAATTTTTGAATGGTAAGAATGATGCATGAATCATTTTAATATGGGGTTTTGTTAGATTGAAAAATCACTTATTTTAAAGATAAAAGTTAAATTTTGGTGCAAAACATGCATCAAATGATCAATTCTTGTTAAATGGTATCATATTTCAAGTAAATTGTTGGAGAATAATATTTTCCTTCCTTTTGGACAATATGAATGAACTATGATCCATTTTGAAACTTAGTGTTATTAAAATAAAAAATATTGTATATGTTTCCATTCAATATTAACATTTCTATTCAACACATATGTCACATGCTTATTCCAAATCCAGAAAAAAATTATTATGAAAGAATAGTAAAATAAATTCCTCTTCATTTGAATCATATAATAAACAAGAATACATCATTATAATGTGTGGTATCGTCTGAATAAATATTAATGGGTGAATTTAAGTTCAAAGTAACATTTTAATTCAAAATTTGTGTCACATGATCTGTTCATAGAATATATGATCACATTTTCATCAAACTCTATGTAAAATATCATTTATTGATTTTTGGACTTTGGGATTGAATTTTACATAGTTATTAATGTGTTTATTTTTCAATTTAAAGGTAAAAATATAGTGAAAAACATGTTACATGAGATACAATATGAGAAAATAGATTTGGATTGTAGGAATTAATCTATATAAAAATGAATGATTAAAAATTTATGGAAATTGATAATTTTCAATAAGTTAACTTGAGTGTTATAGTAATAAAAATCGAAAATGATTCTAATTTATAAGAAATAATTTATTTGAAAACATATATCATAAGATCAATTCAAAGAAAATAGGATTGAAATGTTAAGAAATTTTTTTACCACAATATTTAAATCGTCTATGGAATCTAGGAATAATCCAAAACTCTATTCTAATTCTTGGTGTATGAGAGTGTCAAAAAAATAATTTGTAAAATTGAATTAGAAATTTTGTTCATACCTTGCATCCAGTGAAAAATATTGTGATGAAACCATAATATAATTATTTTTTGTTCAAAAATTCCATTTATAAATTAAATTAATATCACATGGACTTCAGATGAGTTTAGAATGAACAAAATTTTTATTAAGCATTTTATAATTTGAAACATGCATCACATATGAAAAACTGATCAATTGAAATATAGTTTCAAGAAAAATCTATGTTAATAGTCCTTTATTTTTTTATGAAAATTAGTAATGAATGATATCATTATTTTTTTTTCTTGATAAAACGAATTTTATGATTTTATAATGTAAAATTATTATTTTAGTTCAAAATGTGTGTTATATAATCAATTATATTAATATATGATCAAATTAATTTAAATTAATATAAATAATATTTGATTATTTTGTTGTATATAGGTATGATCCTTACATAATTATGAATCTATGTCCACTAGAATGACCAAAAGTGAGTATTTTTCAATTCAAATTTTACTTTTCAATTAAAAACATCAATCACAATATCAGTTATATAAAATCATATTCAATTTTTTTAAAATAATTGAAAAATAGGTTTGGAATATTGTTTGAATTTTTATAATAAATATTACATCATTATAATTTATAGTGAAGGAAAAACGACTAAAAATAAATGTTTTCAATTTAAAAGGGATATTTTAATTATACTCATGCATCTCATTCTCAATTATAGTCATGTAAAACCTAGAAAACAATATTTGAAAATATTTTGGCATGTTGTGAGGAACCACCCATCATTCTGAATCTTGGTGTGGTCAATATTTCTAGAAGTATCACTTTTGTTATCAAAATGTAACATTTAGAATTAAAACATGTGTCAGATGATGAATTATGAGAAAAAATATGTTGTTTTCCAAGAAAATATATGAAAAATACCATTAATTTATATTTTTAATATATAAATTAGTCAAATTTGATTGTGATGTGTAATATTTTCATAGCTTCCTAAATTTTATTTTTTTTATTTCAAGCATTCAATAGATATAAAATACACATCACATGATGAAATTAATGAAAATTCAATCAAATTTTCATGAAATTATTGGATTATTATTTAATTAAGGAATTAATCGTAATTCATTACAACTCCCTATGTGGTCAGAATAAATGAAAATTCATTTTTAAAAAGTGAAATTTTAGTTCCAAACACACGTCACATGAACTATTATAGGAAAATAAAATCAAAATTATATTAAACTCATTGTAAAAATAACTAATTAATTTTTTTAATTTATGAATTGATCATACATCATTCCAACTCACAGTGTGGTAAATGTAAGCAAAAGGGTGAATTTTCTAATTTAATTGTGAAATTTCTGTTCAAATTATGTGTTCTAGGATCAATCCAAGGAGAAAAACATTAATTTTATGATTTTTTAACATGACTATATATTATTTTCTAGAAAATATGTATTAAACATAATTCATTCGGATGAATAGAGTGGAACAATGACAAAACAAATTGACGTTTTCTATGGTATTATTCAAAGAGGTGAAAAGAACACATCAAAAAATCATTAAAAACATTCTCAAATTGTTCTAATGTTCAATAAAATCAGTCTTAGATTCATATTTTAGATATAAAACTTCTCTATGTTCCAATTTGATATGTCATCTTTTTGAAATGGTATAAGAGTTATGTTTTTATTTAAAAATTGACATTTTTGTTCATACCATGTATCATTATCTATTCAAATTAAATTATACTATATTTTTTAAAACTCATAGAAAATAATCATTTGTTATTTTAATGAATTTTATAATGAAAATATCAGCATTCTGATACTTGATAAAGTGTTATTTAATAAGAAAATTTCCTTATAATTAAAATGTGACATTTCAGTTCAAATCAATTTTTGATTTCTCAATTATATAACAATGTCTTATTTTTCTGTTGAAAATAAATATAAATAATCTTCAATTAAATGATCAAATTTATAATTCTAATACACATTGTTCTGACATATGTTTTGACTTGAATGAACTAACCTGTGTTTTTTATTTTATGTTTTCAAGTTAAAAACATGCTTCACATACTCAAAACTAAAGAAATGAACTCGAATTTTCCTAATACTCAACTTTATAGGTATTTTATTCATTTATTAATTTTACGAATGAACAGAATATCATTATAATAACCATTAGAGTGAGAGTGACTGAAAAAAATCCCCAGTTTAAAATTAGACAGTAGTTCAAATTTTTTGTCACATGATCAATTATAGGAAAACGAGATCGGGATCTCATAAAAATCTTTGGGAATTATAATTGATTCATTTTTGGAATGTAGGGATGAAGTACATATCATTATGATTTGTAGTGTGTTTATTATTACCAATTCTGTATTTATCTATTTTAATAAGATTTAAATTATTATGTTATATTATCAAATAAAACATTGTTTTTTTATTCATATATATTACTCAATTCAATTAAAGTTATACATCATATATTTATTATAATTCAAATCATTATTTCTTTATAAATATTCAATTCCATTAGTTTTCATAAAAAAATGTCATATTTAGTAATTTCATAAAAACAAATTAATGTCTGAATATATAGTGAAATATTGAGATGTATTTTTTATGTTTACTCTAATGATTATCATCATTATTTTTTTCTTATTTCACTGTATTACTTTATTTTATTTTATTTGGATACTATATCTCTTAAAAATTGGTTGTATTTGTCTAGTGGTACTTTTCCCACTACTAAAAGGGAATAAAAAAATTTATTTTATTTGGTTAATAAAAACACACTAATAAATGACCAATTATGAATGTTTTCAGAATCGAAAATGGACACCAAGTATCAGTACTATATTTCTCATCATTTTTTATCACTAAGAAATCCTATTATTAGAACTGAAAAAAGAATATTTCTTTTATAGAGATATCTAATCACATATCATACCCCTTACCAATTTCTACCCATAAATTCCTTTATTCTATATCTATCTAGGGAAAAGATATAAAAAATCTCATAATATAAGAAGAATTTTATCATGGTTAAAACTCAACTAGTAACATGACCAAACATATATCCTACCACCCCGTCATTTTCTTAAACTCAAAGTTAATACTGATAAGTTTTTTATGTATAATGTTTCCCATGCAAGGTATATAATCTATTATATTATATAGGGATTCAATATAAAATAATATCCCCTAGAATAATTAATATATAAAGAATTACACACCATGCGGTAAATTTAATGCTCTCTCCAGTTTCACCTAGTCCAAGGATGGGTGGTATATGGACTCATGTGCACTTACAACTACATAAGAGGAAACTATCTAGTAGAGATCGATTGAAACATGTGTTAGAGATACAATTAACATGATACTAGATAGACATGAATTATTTAAAAATATTTTAGTAATTAGAAATAATTGATAGTATAGAACCATATAAATAATCCAATAATATAATAGCATCCCTTACTATATTAGAATGAACATTTGGATCTAATATATCAGAAGTCGTGATAATTCCCACATGATATGGATCAACATAGACAACAATCAAAAGAACTAAATCTTACATGGGTATTTATATAAAATTATTCATGTGTATGTTTTTGTCTCTCCTCTATAAAAACCCATCTCTCTAATCTAAATAACACCATATATAGGCCATTAACTTATATATATTCATGGATAGAAAATATTTAGCAGTAACATGGTTCCAATGAAGAATATCAATATATAATTGTATAGAAAACCAACGACATAGAGATAACATATGTGTAGAATATATATATGTGTGTGTGTGTGTTGATTAATTGAAGCATATAAATAACTAAAAATTTATAGTCTGTTATCTTGTTATCACATACTAACTAGGATCCCACAAATTATGATAATATAAGTTTTCATCCAATTCTGCATGTAAGAGTCAAATTATAATATAGGTTCCTGAAAATAATATCTAATACATTATCACTCAATTTATGGCCGTAATCATATACCAAAAACCCCATGTCACTCAGTGTTATATCTCACATCCACATCTCATACCAGCTGCCTACCATTCTAGGTTAGTCTTTATATTAGATTCTCATACCTCATTTTTAGAGTATAAGGGAATGGGGTAATATGATATAAAAAATTATTATAATAAATGAAATGTGAAAAGTGAGGAATAAAATTATTCTCATATGTTAATTATTTAATGAGTTAAATTAGATATTCTGAAGATAATTATAATATTAAATAAATTATTATTTATAGTGGTAGCACTAATATTGAATTTAAAAAATAATGATTATTGTATTTGAATAAGGTACTGTGTAAATAGAAATATTTTGTAAATAAAATTTGATAAAGAATTTCATGAATAGATTCTTTGATCAACTAGGTATCCTTCCATAGTATTGTCATTTTTTTATTTCTAAATAGATTTTAATAGCGGTCATGAATAATGACTCCATTTATAATTAATGAATCTAGCATGAAACTAAGCTCCCTCACTTTTCCTATTGTTATTTCTCGTCCCCCTAAGATTTCATTAGTAGTAATAAGAAAACCACTATAGAAGGTTGGTGATAATAATAGTGATTTTATAAGTGTAAATAAATTAGAAACATTCTCCCTTACCTCCATGTATTTATATTATTATTTAATGGAGATATATATAGGTTAAGAGATGACAACCTTAGAGATCAAGAAATTACAATTGTATCTTTAAAGAGGTCTTGAATAATATCACATTGATTCATCATTAGAACTTTTTGATTATTTGAGTAATATAATATTAGCATCTAAATCACGTTGGTCCTTTATTTTTAGACTATTAAAGATAAATAAACATCTTTTGATCCACTCGGGATCATTAAAGATGAAGAATACTAAAATAATGAATTTTAAAAAAAATTCAATTCATCATTGGTGTTACATTATTGATTAAAGTAGAAAACATGTATCCTCAATAGAGAATCTAGTTGTACTCCTAGTGAGGACATGATCTAAAATAATTTGACCATAGATTCAATGCTACTAATCATTTAGCTCTTGGCCTTTTATGAGAAGAACTTGGGTCTAGAACTATCTTTAGTTGGCCAGTGTTCCTCTACCAACTAGTTGATTGACTTCTTATAAGTTACGAATTCTCTCCACAAGACACTAGTGAGAAAATACCTCTATAATGATTATATTTTTCTATATTAAGTGTTCCATATTCAATTATTACATATCAAACATCAATCAAATATCCATAGTGTATTTAAATTATCTAAACCTGATTTAATGACATCCATTAATAAAAAAATTGAGAATTAAATTTGTATTAAATGTTTGTTCATGATATTAATGGGGTCTTCATGTTTAACAATCATCATTAATTTTTGAAATTGGGATAAAAAATTAATATTGACAAAGTAAATTTTATCCACTCAAATTAAATCATAAAATACATAATAAAGTGTTTATCATCATGAATACATCATGAGAGAAAGATGGGTCCAACAACATCCTCCATTTGACGATCATAAACATGTAACCAAATAAAATATATATCAAAAGAAAATCTAGAGTGAAACATTTTACAATGTAATCATGATATTTTAAATAATATACTCAACATTTTCATGATATAAATATAATATATATTCTCAGTATATTAATTAAATTATTATTCTCAGCAGATAAACATTATCAATATGCTAAAGAGAAGATATAAGTAGTTTACTCAAGATAATTACATAATCAATATGATCAATATATAAACATAATTAATATTCTCAAGAGACAAATATATAATTAATTAAATAATAAATAACCCCTCCTTAGTAAAACAAGGAAAATATTTCCTCAAAATAACACGAAACACAATTTATTAATTTTATAAAAATCTCCCCTTTGACAGAATACTTCTCCATCATTGATACTAGAAAACCTCTCCTAAATAAATAAAATATATACACCATTGAGGTGATAAAAATGAAAATGAAGAAATGAAATAATATATATTTCTATGAATATGTAAATGGAAAATGATGTAAAAAAGTCTGACTAGAAATACAATCCTCCCTTATTAATTTTTATAACCTCTAAAACCATAATAAGTGAGTATAAAACATAAATGAAATTCTATTATTAAGATGAAAAATGTAGTGAAAATTAGAAGAATTTATGATAAAACACTAAAGATCTTATAATATCAATTACAATGATATTAATAGGATATGATATATCAAAAGACAATCAGTAGAACTAAATAAATGAAAGAAAATAATTTCAGGATAAAACTAAATAAAAACATAAGAGTGAATGTAAATATTCTATAAATATTAAAATAAAATATTTTGGAAAAATCTATGATATATATTTAAAAATAAACAAAATATATGGTGATTTTTTTAAAAAAATTCCTTCGAAATAAATATTAAATTTGAAATTAAATTGAAGGCAAATAATGATTGTTTAGAAGTTAATAAATATTATTATATATTTAAAATTAATCCTCTAATTTTTTTAAACGAGAAGAAATTGATGTTTGAGAGAGGGTTAATGGAGATCATGAAATGTAAATCATTATGGGAATGAAAATTTCATGCATAGAAAAACGTATCCCATATGATATAAAATTCCTTAAAATAAAAAAAGAGAGGCTCCCCCTAAATAGGTGGATTTAATCAGAATAGAAAATATATTATGATAAAGAACTACTTGAATATTGGACAATATTTTAATAATTTACCAACCGTTTATTTAATAAATCATTGATGTCCTTGGGTACACCTATAAAATCAAAATGTAAGTGTTTTTTGGTACCATTGTGAGTTTGGGTAAAACAATATTAGCTAGAAAACAATTAAATGTTAATAAAATTATGGGTCTACAATAAAGAGGTTTTAAATAATTAGAAACTCATGAATAATTACTATGATAATAATATATTGGTTATATAAGTTTAAGGTGAAAAATATATTTATATTACATATCTAGATTTTTTATTCACAGTAATAAATGATATTCACGAATTTCTAAAAATGATTATAAAACATCTTTTAGGAAAAAAACATTAATTTTTTTTCCTAATATATTTTAAATAAAAGAATGATTTGAAATATAAATTAGAAATGTTTTCATAGTAAATATTGAGCACTAAAAATAATATAAATATATAGATCAACATAATTAAATTGAGGCAGACTATTTTCAATTCTATTGATTTGGGATTCAAAAAAAACTAGGCTATATGTTGATTATGAATCTTCAAGGATATTTCATCCTTTTCTATTAAAAAGGAATATTATACTTTATGAAATTATATTTAATACATTGTGTGTTAATTATATTTAGTAATGAGTTCTTTAGAGAAATTATCAGGATCTATTTGATAATTAGAATATTATATAAGAGGATGAAATCGGGAAAGTGGGGTAATGAGAATTATATGGAGAAATAACTTCATTAAACATCGAATATATCCATAGTTTAGAATCGTGGGTATAACCCATAAAACATTAGGTATATGATACACCAATAATATTATGAACCACGGAAGATGGAGCCATCGGTATAGATATATTCCATTGGTATCTATATAAATCAATGTTATTGCCAAAGAGATTTTATCATTGCCACAGTTTTTACCAAACCATGGGTATATAAATCTATACAAATGGTTAGAAAAACCGCGTGTATAGCTACATATCCCTATTTAGGAGAAAAATCCCTACTATATGATCCTGAAACTATAAATTAAATACAAACCATAGTACATATTCAATTCATTAGATATATTGTATATTTAGTATTTAACCAACTTTTGTAATAATTTTCAAACCATTTACTATACCATGGCATACATATACATCTATACAAAAAATTAATTCAATTAATTAAACAAAATATACATATATTATCAATAATAATTTAAAAATGGTTTCTATAAATATATCACATATCATAATCTTTTTCATCCTCATCAGCATCAGCATCATCCTCATCATCGACATTATCATTCGGAGTACCATCGTCATTATCATCATCACCACCACGAAAACCACCTGCTCAACCACCACTATGAAAATCATTGAAATATATTGGTCCATAATATATAGTGTTTATTGATCCCATAAATTAATGAAAATAAGTTTCAATATTTTATGGAATTGTTGGACTCATAACCTACACATTATTCAGGAAGTTTTTAGTGATCAACTTACTTCTTTCACGCTCCTATTATTCCTTTTTTCATTGATTCTTTAGCTAGATAATTTTGTAGCTCGGTATTCCTAGAGGTTTTAGAGGCCCCCGATGAGGGTAAATACCTTTTGGGGATGGGGTTTATATAGTGTCGACATCAGACTCCCCCTAGTTATTCTCACCGAATACAGAACTCAAATTGTAATTTGGCTTGAAGATTCCATCTTATTTCACATCGAGGGCCTCCAGTGCACACTATTTAGATTATAAACAATATATTTTATTATAAAATTCTTTTATATATTTGATATATAAATAAAAGACATATAATTTTTTCTTTTGACTTTCCTTTTACTACACTTCCACACTTCTTCCTCCTAATTAAGAAAAATTATTTTTATCCAGCCACACAACATTAGAAACCCAATGTATCCTATTAAAAATCACATTGGTTAATATAATAAAAAAATATTGAATAATATGAAATTGATAAATCTGGAATGGATAATAATTATTGGTATTGAGGATGTCCATAAAAATGGAGAAGCATCTAAATAATCATTTATTCAGAAATTTAATACTAGTCGAATAACCTAAACAATACATACTAATTGACATGATGATCATGGGTATTATTAGTATTCCTCATGTATATTCATTTTAGTACAATTCTATTTACATTACCTTATAGAGTTATTAAGTCACTATGTAATTTGGATCACTGGGTTATTATGTTTTTTTAGGTTACGTTTTTTAAATTTTCTAATTTTCCATTTTCTCATTTTTTCATTTTTCAAATTTTCTATTTAGGCCAATTAGGACAATTAGGCTAATTTGTAAAATTATGATTATTCGACCAATTTGGTCATTTAGACTAGGTATTCCATTTAGGCCAATTTGTATATTTATGGAAATTTAGGCCAATTAGACTAATTAATCAATTTAATTAGAAAATTATTTCCAGTAATCAAATTAAATCCATTTTGTTCATTTATTCCATTTAGTCAATCATGGAAATTTATGTCACATTGGAAAATTATTAAAATTATTTCTTTTCATTCATTTTGGCCAATTTATTCCAATTAAGCCAATCATGCAATTTATTTCGATATTTTAGACTAATTACACCATTTAGGAAAATATAGACTAATTATAGGCAATTCACGCCAACTGAGACCATTTTGGAAAAATTTTACATTTAGGTGAATTATATCATTTATGAAAATTTTGTTATTTTGGTTAATTATTCTATTTATGAAATTTTTCCCAATTAGTGGTATTATGAAAACTTTTCCAATTATTCCATTTTGTCTATTTAGGAATTTTGGTTATCTTGACCATTTTTTCCATTTTGGTCATTTAGTTTATTAGAAGATTACTAAGTTAGACCAATTTTCCATTAGTCCATTTTGTTCATTTAGTTCATTTAGACTAATTATTCCATTAACGCCAATTATTCTAAATACACCAATTTTCCCAATTATGCAAATTTGGCAATTCATTTTCACAATTTAGGCTAATTATGCCATTAATGAAAATTTTGGAAAATAATTCTATATAGTCAATTTGTTCAAGATACTCTATTTAGTTCATTTATTGAATTTATTCAATTTTAACCAATTTTGAAAAATAAAGAAAATTAGGCTCTCTTTTTTTGCCAATTTACGGAAAAATTTCAATTTAGTATAATTTAGGATAATTCAAGACAATTCAATCAAATTTAATTCATTTGAAATCATTTAGGCTTATTAGGACATTTATTTGAAGCAGTAAATTTAGGAAAATTATAAAATTTTGTCCAACTAGGAAAACTAGTCCATTTAGGAAATTTCGGCCAATTATGCTGAATAGTCCAATTTGACCAATTTGGCTAATTAGATCATTCAATCAATATGTACCAAGTATCCCATTATTCCAATTAGTACATTTATACCATTAGTCCATTTAACACATTAAGTCCATTTAAACCATTTAGGCCACTATGCTATTAATCCATTTCTACATGAGGACATTTGGCCAATAAGTCATTCATCAATTTGGATTATTGGTCATTAGGTCGTTGTACCAATTAAAAATTATGACATCAATATAATTTTCCATTAGGGAATTTGGAAAATATACTATTAGTTCATTAGTCCAATTTGTGAATCACGCCTTTAAAAAAATTGGTCATTTGCCTATTATGGAAGTTGGCTAGTTGGAAATTAGTCCAATAGGACATTATACCATCAACCCATTAGGCCAATTGGCCAATTTTTCCATTAGGCCTTAAGTAAAATTAGTCGTTAGGATATTAGGGAATTAATCAAAATTTTCATTTCTCCATTAGGATGTTAGGCCATTAGTCTAGTTAAACTAATTGGTCAGTATTCCATTTATCCATTTGAACAATTCTCCAATTGGGCATTAGTACATTTGACCAATACAAAATTAACCCACTTTTCCATTAGTCTATTCGGTCATTAGTTTACTAAGACATTAAGCCAATTTGTTGAAATTTTTTTAGACTATTTGGAAGTCAGGCTATTAGGGAGTTAATCCATTAGGTCAATGGGAAATTAGGATGTTAGGTGATTAGTCAATAAGGAAATTAGGTTTTTTTGACCATAGGCCTTTAGTTCATTAACACACTGGGTCATTAGGCCAATAGGCCAGTTAGGCCATCAAGCCCACTGGTCATTAAGATATTAGGTCATTAGGCCATTAGGACAATTGGCCAATTACAACACTAGGCCATTAAAACATTAGGCCAATTATCCAACTAGCCATCATGCCATTATTCCATTACGAAATTTTGATATTAGGTCATTAGTACATTACACCAATTTCATATTAAGCTAATTGGCGGCTAGTTCATTAGGAAATTTTTGAAAATAATCCTTTAATCCAATTCGCTAGTTGTCAATTGGGATGGTTGGTCATTTGGTCATTATGCCAATTGGCCAATTCGCCCAAATGCCATTAGGCAAATTTTCCATTAGACTAATTTTCTATTAGTCGATTAGGAAATTAGGCCAATTGGAAGTTAGGGTAATTGACCATTATTATATTAGTTTATTATACCAATTTTTCTTTAGAGAATTAAGCCATTTGGCCATTATTCCAATTGGCCATTAGGCCATCAGGAAATTTGTAGAACTATTAATTCAAATTTCAAGCCAACTATTCCTTAGGATATTTGTCATTTTTTCTATTTTCCCAATAGTCCAGATAGAAAATTTTCTATTAGGTCATTTTCCATTAGGAAAATTATCCAATTGTCCCTTAGGAAGTTATTCTATATTAACATTATGACATTAGGCCATTTTGCCAATTGAAAATTATGGCATTTTGCAATTATTCCATTACACCAATTTCTCCTTATACATCTAAGACAATTGTCCAATGATGCCATTATTAGAATTGGCCAATTAATCTATTATTTCAATTTTACAATTATTCATTAGTATTAAAAACAAATTGGGCATTAGTTAATTAGGACATTAGGTCATTTGGCTATTTATAAATTTAGACATTAGGAAATTATCCTAATTGGGTATTTGACCATTATTTCATCAAGACAATTGGAAAGTAGTCCATTAGGACAATTGGACAATTTTCACATTAGGAGAATTGTCCATTAGGCCATTAGACCAATATGCCAATTTTCTATTAGGCAACAAGGTCAATTGGCCATTAGACTATTAGGAAAGTAGTCCATTAGGGCATTATACCAATTTTCAATTTAGTCTATTATACCATTAAGAAAATTGGCCTGTAGGCCATTTTTCCATTAGGATATTAAGCCAATTTTCAATAAACCAATTACTATATTAGGACAATTGGACATTAGTCCATTTTTCCATTTGGACATTAGGTCATTAAGAAATTAGGGATTTAGGGAATTGGGACAATTTTCCCTTAGTCCAATAGCCCAATTGTCCATTTGTACTTAACCCAATTAGAACTATATGAAAATTTTCCTTTGGTCCGTTAGTCCTTTAGTTCAATTTTACATTAGGACATTAGGACTTTAGATTAATTGGATTCTATTAAATTGGGACATTATTCCATTAGGGAAATAAATTTTTTTTTGATTAGGCCATTAGTCCATTTGGTCATCACGAAATAAGACCATGATGCCATATGGCCAATTTGAAATTAGGCCATTAGTTGAATTAGACATTAGTCATTTTTTAAAGGGGTTTTTCAACATTATATTAAAGGGATTGATTATGATAAAAAATATATTTAAACATTAAAATAAAACAAAGTATAATTACAAATATAGGTATTATTTCTATTCATATTAATGTCCCAACAACATCCTATGATCAGGAATTGTATTGTTCCCCAAAGAGTGAAAATGTGGCATAACATCATTATTATTTATATTTTTTCATTCACACCGAAAAAAATTAAATACACGTAATAATAATTAACATTTCTATGAAACCCAATTCATTTTAAGAATAACATAAACTTATAAATCCTTCTATATGCAATCGTTTCATGATATTGTCATATTGGATACTTAGGTAATGTTAGAATACCCTCTAAATAGTATCTACCTTTAATATTATGACCAAAATAAAACTCATGCTAATATGATCTCAATAACTTACCATAACAAACCAACATTGAAACCATAGTAGCTTCACCATATTGAATGTTTAACCAAAGATTCAATGCACATGTTAATACATTAAATAAAAAAATGATATGAATGTCAATTTAATAAATTTTCAAACCCATATCTCCTCCCATTCATTCTCATTGATTTCATAGCAATTACCCCCCCCCATGAGTCTAGTTAGAATAGAATGATATCAATGTTATTGGATAATGTTCCCATGAAACATATACACTTACTAGAATTTTTTCCAACCATATATTTCTATTTATTTTAATTCACCATTGTGTATGTTTTGTGATTATAGTCTTCACACATATGGGTGAACCCACCTCAACTATTAGATGATATGACTGAATAAAATCAAATTATAAAATAGGAATTAAGTCACCGTACATTAGGGGGAAATGATGTCATATTATTTAATTCAATTATAATTATAAAAAATATATGATGGATACTCATTATGATTTGATGGATCAATGGTGTATCTTGAATCAGTAGACTCTAATAGATTTTAGTGTCCAAAACATGCTCTGGGTGATCTCCATACACATTTGTTGAAATTAAAGGAATCAAATCGTTATATTATGGATTAATGATATTAAATGGAGGTGTTGTAGAAATGGAAGGATATGGGTAGTACGGTTGGGGATACATAAAAGGTTACCTATACTGAAAATGTGGGTATATCCCTATAGGGAACAAATATATTGTATGAGAATTAGAGGCCATATTAAATGAGGATGAAGGAATTTGTGGGAACATCCCTAGAGGTCAAGAAGAAAATGTAAGGTTCTTGTAGATTAAATGTTCATTGGTGGGTCATGGTGGGAATGAGTTCGACGGGTAGTCTGACCAACTCTAAGAGAACCCCCACTCGAACCCATGGTATTTGGTTGAGTGGGAGTCAACTCGTATTCCACTGAATGTAATAATTTTTGTTGAGAAATAATAATTACATTTAATTTTATGTAATCTAGAATAAAATTATTACAGTTATCATACTAACTGAGGGAAAGATAGGAATAAGATCATACTCACGCATCATTCGATCAGTATCAAATAATCACATCCTTCAATAATATGTAGTATTTTCATAATATATATAAGAATAAAATGATAATATTTTAAATACAAATTTTCTTAACCATTTATATGAAATTGATGTCAATGAATTCATAAACAATGTAATAACTTGTTTCAACAACAATATTTTAAAATCATGTAAAACAATATTTAAAAACCCTTCTACACAGGGATTAATTAAGTGACAAAATATAATTAAATTCATTGAAACATAATAATACTAAAAGAAACATATAAATCAAAACTGAATATAAATTGAAATAATTACCATAATACCGACCTGAAAAATCCACATCAAGGTAAATGTAATTAACTATGAACATGTATGGTTGATTCTTCATACAACCCACCACTAATTCATTTTCAACATAAACTCTCACATTGTTACAAATTGACCCATCAAATGAAATATTTTTGTTATCACCCATGGGTGAGTAAATGGTGTATATATCCTCCCCAACATCATAAATAATATGTTTTCTCATCACTTCATTAGTGACACCATAATTAGGTCTCATATGATATATTATATAAAACACTGGTTTTTTCAGTGATACCAAAACATATGCTTCACCGATGCCCAAAAATAGGCTCATACCAATAACTAAGAATAAAAAATAACCAATAAATAAACCATGGTGCATTAGTGAATGAATCCATTTAAATTTACTCATAGTGACTCTAAAATGAGATTATTAATCTAATAGAAACATTTCCTCAACATTTCCATACTAAGATACATTTTCATATCGAGGCCTCTTATTTGAAGCACTAGCATAATATTCTGTTGTATCTATTTACATAATTACATCATGTTGTGTTTTTATTTTTGTAAATAAATATATTTTAATGAATTTATACCAATTTATTATTAAATATTTTCATTCATTAACAAAATAATTAGGACTAAAATCCAACAATGTTAATTCTTGATAAAAATGGTCAATTGAAAAAATCAATGATAAAAATATATATGAATAATAAAATTAAATGAATATATTTATTTTAAATTAATTAATTTAATTGTAATACCTTTGATTATAATAAATTATAAAACAATTGTCTAGGAAAATACTCTATCTTTATCAAATGAAAAATTTCAATGAAATATACTAATAATTTTGTTATGTTACCTTGATAAAATTATAATAAATTTTTATGTTATATTTGGAATTAAATAGAATGAGATAATATATAAATATTAAAATTAATTACTTGGTATATACCTCAAATGAACCATTCTTAAACAAGAATATGCGATGTTCCATATTCAAATATTCATGGATAAATGTATCCAATATATATGGCCCAGGTATTCAACATATTTGGGTAATAGAATTAAATGATGGATCAATTTCATAATATTTGTAAACTTTATTTCTCATTATTGAGTATTGTCATGTTTTCACATTAGACAAATACATTAAACCAAAATTCATAAATTTTTGTGCCATATAACCTCTCATAATAGAGCTTTCATAATGATTCTTGTTTTAAACATAACATTTCACTATAAACATATTAATTTCAGTAGGATTCATCCATTTAAAAGAAATGAGACCCCTAAGAAGAGTATAAGATAGAATATTAACTATTAAATACACCATGTTTGTGAAAAATATTTGAGGAAAAAATATTCTAACTCACTCATAATTTAGCCAACCTCTTACTTTATTTTTATCAAGAATTATTTAGATTACCTTTTAGAATATACTTATCCAAAAAATGAAAAAGGTGAATCTACATCATCATTACATTATTGGATAGAAATTTATATATTACCATTAAAATAGATTCATGATGAATGATGTGATAATCATGATATTTTTGTGATATTCATTTGAAATAAATTATTTATAATCAACTTGATATGTTTCTAGAATATCCATCAGAAACCATGATATTCTATAATACTTCAAAAAAATTATTTTTATCGAAAGATCACATCATATAATAAGGATAAGGAACATTGCTTTATTCTTCCGCAATACCAACATGATACAGTTCTGGTTAAAAACCCCAATCTAAATTTTTTTGGTTTGATCAGAAGTAATATTTAGTATTCCCCTTGATATTTAGAATAATTAAAAGAAAAATTTAACTTATATTTTTATCAATGTTTCTTATGTCTAAAAAATGACATGAAAAATTAAAAGATGAATATCAAAAGTCAAAAACGTACTTATCTTTTTCTAATTATATGTGGATTTCTTGTCATCATTCTTCGTTTTTTAAATATTTCATCTGATCCTTTAGTAATTAGAAACTAAAATCTATAAAATAAAATTGTAAATTAGTTCCTCACATATATCATGGTAGCTATTTAGTGTCAACAATATTACAACACCTCATTAAATTATTCTTGAATTGATGTTCCATTGGTATGAATCACCAAAGACCAATGAAACTAAAACTGAGATAATATTTACACCTTGTTAGTTGTATATTGTTCATAAAAATATGATATGATAGTTTTCCCTCCATACTCTAACCAAATATAGTTGCATAATAAAGGAAATAATCAACATTATATATAAGGGAAAAATGCATCAAATTTTTTTAATGAAGCGTTGAATTAGAACACACCCAAATCTTAATATTATATAAAATCTATTATTAAAGGATGCATGTCGATTTATATATTAATTCAAGGGTCAAGAGATATAGATATTACTATGACAAGGAAAGTGAATGATTGTTTTATACAGATCCATGGAAGACTATTATAAATGTGCGTAAAATCCGACCATAGAATGTGAGCTATGAGCATCTGAAAAATGTATTAAACCCAACATAGAAATGCCCAGTCTAATATTACTTATTTCAGATAAAAATTTAGTATTCTTTGAGTCAACGGTGTTCCATAAAACTTGATCTTCATGATGAACTAACTCATCGTGGTGTTTAATTCACTCAATATCATTCCATCACATATTGGATAATAAATCTATAGAAAATAAATTATTTTGATTCGAGTGTTTCATTGGTATTTTCCACATAAACTTCTATGACACAAGATACGGTGTTCAATTTTAATTTATCATCAATAAATTTTTACCAAATTATATAGTTATTAATTTTATTAATTTTATCCCAAACTAAACTACAATATTTCAAGAAAGATTTAATTTCATTTGTAGAAAATATGAGCTTTATAATTATGATACATCCCTATATTGATTTCATGGAATATCTAAAACATCAGGAATAAATTCCTTTATAAATGTATGAATAAAATCAATTATGGTATTAGAAATTCTGTACATGGTTTTCCATTTATATAAACACATTAAAAATTAAAAATTTGTTAGTATAAAACATTCCTCATCTACCAGTGCTCTAGATTCAGTAATTGATTTTTCTATCTCTAATCATAATTAAATTTAGTACCTTTCCTCATGTTTATTGATATCATTTCATTCTATCAGTTTCATATTTTATCTCCACTAATTATGCACAAAGGAAAACTGATCAAATATCATGTTCTCCATACCACTTCTTTCTTTAAATCCAAAAATAGTGGAAAATTTTCTCGTCGATACATTGTGTTAACAATAATAATTATATTTTTTTAAATATAGATTTCAATATGTGGTAGAAAACATAT
Organism: Viscum album; assembly: GCA_963277665.1. Taxonomy (NCBI): domain Eukaryota; kingdom Viridiplantae; phylum Streptophyta; class Magnoliopsida; order Santalales; family Viscaceae; genus Viscum; species Viscum album. Next base: position 935,380,260 of record OY728145.1, on the reverse strand, counting down.
TACTGGATTAACCATGGTATTCCAACTAAAATATAACATCATAACAATATATAACCTTAATATTAGTTATTGTTAAATAAAATATATTGAAATAAAAAACCAAACTCGTTTGAAAATCAATTGAAATCTGTTCGGTATGATACATCCAAATTCAATCCATTCTATTATGAGGGAAATCTGTTTAAGCTATCATCAATGTAAAACATAATTATAATGATTTCCAAATTCAAAGAAATATTAAAATTATAGTGTATATAGAATTGAAAAATAATAATAGGAAATACAATTTAATGCAATCAATGATGTATAAGACCATTATAGAATATTATTATACATCCAAATAATGAAAAGGTATATCATAAGAATAATACAGGTCATAATAATTGAAATAAAAACAAGTTTCATTTATTGGAATAAATAACAACTATGGAACAATATAATAATTTTTTTTATTTCTTATTAATCGATGTCTTCTCATTAAAAAGTATATTTGAAGATAATATTTATTCATGAAAGGTTTTTTTATTTATTTTATTATATATATTATTTAAACACAATGAAAATATATTTTACATGATTTTATATTTCAAATTAAGAAATAATTATTTTTTAGAAGATCCAATAAGACTAAATAATTAATCCATTCTATCACACTTTATCAAACCCATCAATTAATTCACGACTAATGAAACCTCGTAATTGAGCTAGTGTGTAGATATATAATTTTAATTCATTTACCTTGTAGTGTATATAAATGGAAAACTAGTCAAAAAATGATAAATGAACTAAGTAATAATTATTAACAAAGAACTGGGTTATACTCAATACGTATGAAAAATATGATAAACTAAGGTTCATACCATTAATTTTTTCCTAATTTAATAAATTATTTTTAAAAACATTATAAATAGAAATCATGTTTCATAAATTTATTATTATTAAATATTCATTCCATTATTACTTATATAATTAATTCATTACAATTAAAATAGGCTTTTATTGATATTATTACATAATAAGTGCTTAATATTCTTAATGATTTGAAATCTAAATATTTAATTAAATAAAAATGATTTATCATTCATTAATATCTAAATCATAATAATTAATTCTAATAAACATGATTGAAAAGTACTATAAATAAAATAGTGAATCCATATAGAACCAACCATCATAGTCATGTAATATTACAGATTTACATATAATAGTATTCTCATGTACATCGGCATATAGTTTTCTCTGATTCGGTTAAAATTGTACTATAAATATATTAACCATGATTCGTTATATATAAAATTAAATTTCAAAAACTAAATCAAATAAATGTATGATAATACAGAACAACATTAAAACCTATAGTTACATTAAATATGATTACCAACACTAAAAATATTGAAATCACTAAATTATTCCCCCAAAAGATCCTCAAATTTATGTAATTCGTAAGAATATGTATGTTAGAATTTAAAATAAATAAATTATATTCTGAGAAATATATGAATTAGTAGACTAAATATTATCTCTATTAGTTAACAAATTTAAAAACATTGGGATATATGGGATTCCAATATGATCCAGTGGACTCACATATATAGATAAAAATGATAATAATAGACTATAATAGAGGGAATGGATTTGGAACACAATAATTAGATGTTAAAGAAGATAAGAATCAAAAAATAATTGAATTATTCATAATGTGGTTCACATCGAAGAAAACAAAGAAGGTTTCCAAACCCGAAATCAGAGATTTTTAAAAACAATATATGTATTCCCTCCAATAACTAAGTTCCACCTCATCAAAAGGCACCTAATAAGGGAATGTTAAAGGGAAGATCATGACTTAATTTTCAACTGGATATGGTAAATATCTTTTTCTTGACTAAATATTTTCCCAACATGAGGAGGATATGGAGGAGTTGAGAAGACTCAATGCATAGTTACTCCAAAGTGACATTCCTACCAGATATGCATCGCATGCAGATCTTCAACATGTGCTTCTTGTATAAGATCCTCACCAGATAGGGTTTTTTGAATCTAGTGATCTGGATAATGAATTAAATCCATTTGTTACCTAGGATGGATGGGTTCAAACACATCCTTATAGGCTTATCTCAATGGGTGGTCCCAGAAAAATACATGCAGCACCATGAACGATGGTTTTACCCATCGTTGTGCTAGTTTAGACCCCAACTACTATACATGTATAGTTCCTATATCATCTATATATTCCCTAAATAATTATGAATACAACTAATAAATTAACAACCTAATTGGAATCTATGGTAGAACAACGCGTACCAGTACAACCAGAAAATAAGGCTTACCCCAAATTGGTAGATATGATCCCTCCCACACCAAACATTTTGAATACCACATTTATAATATTTAATATTCTGTGATATCCAGAGAAGCACATAGCACATTCTATTTCTCACTGTGATCCAATTATGGGGACCCCTCTACCAAAATAACCAGTAAATCTTAGATGTTTTCTTTAATAACTATAGGGGTCGGCCTTTTTTCTTCACAAGTTTGCAGTATCAATAAAGTACTGGATGGGAAGACCTCCATTAGAAATAACATTACCAATTCATCTCATCACTATATATGTATATAGTCTTTGATCTATCAAAATGAAAACAATGGGTGAATAAAAGAGTTTTAGAATTTAGTTCTCGATGAAAAGGATTATCATATTCTTTAAACATACGACTCCCTTAAGAAGAGTTTCTCCCAATCTGTGTGGTAAATATCTGTGATGAGCTATGTACACCACTAATCCCTATGAAACACACAAGAGGGTTTCATGACCTTTCTTTGGTCGCCCAACAAGTGGATAATTCCATCACAGAAAACAATGCAATGTCTTGTGTAATACCATCAGCTCTAGGGAGGAGAATATGAAATGTATAGGGTGCCACTATTACACTGAAGCAAGAACGTATACCAAAATCTACATCAAAACCATTATCATACCATAAGTCTCCACCTCTTGAGTTTTAGAAGTAATGACCACTTATTTAAGATGAATAAAAAATATCGTAGGTGAAAATATTTTTAAGAGTTAAAGAACAAGGTCTATTCTTTTTTGAATGTAAATTTTCCCAGTTACTTCATTTCAGCCTTGGAAAAAAACATAGTCCAACTACCACGGCCCCTGAAACAGAAAAAAGAAGAGGTTTAATACCTCCCAAATATTATAGCTTTCATCAAATGTTAGGGAATCACATTCAAGAGTTACTAATGTAAAATAATTTGTTACCAATGCATTTATACCAACGGTTTAAGAAACATGTTGGTATATATGTGTTAGGAATGTCTATCCCTACGATTTTAATGAAACCGTAGGTATACCGTCCTAAAAAATCAATCCCGTCAAGCTCATCCTTGCAACCCACTACCCCCGTATACTCTACTCGTCCTCGAAACCTTCTTCTTACCCACAACCCTCTTCTCCCCCAATTAATCAATGCACTTATCCGGTGAGTGCCTCTCCCCGACGCTTATCCAGTGAGTGCCTCTCCCCTGCAACCCTATTCTTCCTCAGATTATCCATCGTACTCATCCCATTATCTTTATCGTCGATTGTAGTCGAATTTTCGAGGAAACACATACAATCGTACGAGTTTGCGTATGGACTTATCCCCTTCGATGATTGAAGAATTGATTTGATGCAGCTTCAAACGCAAAGACTCGGAGTGAAATAGATCACCCGAGGAGACTCGGTGTATCTATAAGGTGAGATACCATTTCTTTTTTAAATTCCAATTTGAAGGATTTCAATTGGTTTCAACCTGACGCACCTCTCACACCTAGGGTTTAATTTATTCCCCTCTACTCCCATATCTTTTCTCTTAGGTGGTGTTTCCCTCTTCCATAGCCCGGATGAGCTCTTCCAGTGGCACCGTTATGGAGAACACTTCCGGGTCTCCATGTCCTTTGGTCAGCAAGTTCCACCACCATCATTAAAGGAAGTTTTATACTTATCTCATTCAATTCATCACTCATTTCGTCTATCACATGATTTTCTTATTGTTAATATAGAAAATCAATGCATTTGGTAAAAATATATTTCTATTTTAGTGTACCTATTTTATAATGGTTTCATTGAAATGGAAAAGGTTATGTATTTCAAATTTATGCCCCTCCATCAAATCCTTGCTCCTATGGTGTTTCCCTTGTAGGCCCTTCAATCGAATCCCTACCCACAATTTGATCATTCCTTTTCTTCTCAAATTAATTACACCATTATCTTGTTCATCATATTCTGCATATAATTAGTACTAGTTGAGGTAGGTGGATTGATCGATTTGGGAAAATTAGACCATTGGGTTGATTAATTTTGACAGGCATGCATGTCTTTTAGCAATTCTATTGCATTATGTATATATGTGTGTGGCTAAATTTCCAATAAACTCACAGGTATCCAATTATTTTTCTTGGATTCCTTTTGGGTTTCTTCTTCCCCGTTGTAATTTTTGGTTTGGTCAAACACAGTTTTAAGGTGACGACATTATTTTTGTGGTTTATTTAGAGTTTAGGGTTCATGGTAGTTTCTTATTTGTTGTTTGGCCATCCACCGTTATTGAAGATGCAGTATTGGTCATGTGTTGTTGATTAAAGGTAGGTTTTCATATTCCCTTACTCTCAAGGGAAATTTTTTAATGATGAAATAGAGGTTTTTATACATATATTTAAAACCCATTCATGTTGATAAAAATAATCCTTTTGATATAACATTATGAATTAACTCATCCATTTTCATCGATCATTTTATCTTCATCTATGTGATGTCAATAATTCATTCAATAATTCCCAAATTAGAAAATTTATCCAGAACAAATTCTAGATGATCAAAATAATGATACATATATTAGGGATTATCATAGACTTGTTTTATAGATATTCTACCTGCAAAAATATATTCTATTTGGTGAGGAGTTTCTTTCCCTTTAATTGATTGGATCATAAAACAAAATTTGGTTCTACATATATTATGTAATTAGAATTGGTAAAGTAAATGGTTGGTCTCCGATTTATGAGTTGGTTATTTGGATGGTATTCTATATCAAAAGTGGGTATATATCTATTGACTATGGGTGTAGTTTTTAATTGACCAATGTATTTATTAAACTGACCATGCAATACACATTTCCCACAATACGGAAGAACTACATAAATCATAGATACACACTACACACCACAAGACACCCATGGGAGACACCCCTTGACATATACAGATAGTTAAGGTGCCATTAACATAGGAACTAAAGTCAATTGGAACTCAATTCTTGAGAAATTACCATTGCTGGTAGAAAAGATACAAATAACATTATTATTAGTATAGTATAATAATATGTTTTACACCCTCATGAAAAATTAGACCATCTATTTCATGGACTGGTGCCCAACCAGGTTCAAGTGTAGGATCTACTGCTAAACATTTCTTGTGGTTCCTTTGAGGAGTTTTCCATAGAGAAGAGGGTTATGTGTACAATCTTCAACTCAAATAATGTAGAATTGGTGCATATTCAATGGATAAGTGTACTAGTATGGTGTTTCCACAATGTGATATTTAAAGAACATTATGAAAAATGAATAGATTATTAAATGGAAGTGTTTTCTCCTTGCTTGCAGGAACATGATTTGAACCATGGGGTGGTGTGGTTATTATATATTGGGTGGTGACATGTATAGTAAAAGGATATAGGTAGGTTTTTGTTTTGTTTTTATTTTTTTTTCTTTATCGGATTGGCCACTTAGGTATTTTACTTTTGTCTACAGATGGAGGGTATTGATGCTATTTTGACTAGTTGACATAGATCACTTGTATACTGTAATACCATGAGGTGTGAGAGTGAGGAAACATTGGAAGAAAGAAGATCCTTGGGGTCTTCAATGAAATAAAATTGTTTTTCTAAATCATTATGTGGGAACATTTCTAGAGAATGTTAGAGTCATGAAATAACCCCAAGTGTCTCCATGAGATAGCATAAATAACCCCAAGTGTCTCCAAGTGTCTCCATACATCATATCATCCTTGCATGGGTTGGCCACTCAACCATTCCTCTCAAACCTATCATATTCTATCCTCTCAGTCACATAGTCTAGATTCATTTCTCTAGGATTATCCCATGCCTCGATGCACATCTCATCATCCAACTAGACAAAAAGGATTATTCACCTTAGGATTGTCCTAGTCCCAAAATCACACCATGTCGAACCCATATACATTATATTCTAAATAATATGGTGAATAAACTCATCAAAATAATGTATTGTAACCCAGACCCACTAACCAGGTTCCATCCTAAGCTAAATCACACCAAGCCTCTTGGAATTATAATGACAATATGTCCAAAAATACCCAATACCCACACTAGCATCTCATACATTATCTCTTTTGTTGAACTCATTGGTTAAAATTCCACCTATACCAATGCTTTTTTCCAAACAGTTCTAAAAAACCATTTGGAAAAAGACCATATTCCAACGGTTTATATGAACCATTGTGAAATATCTATCTAAAATAAATTCACCATCGGGATACTTCTACTATCCCTAAGCTTCCCTTCTCCAAATCCGCTGCACCACTCACATACTCCTCCCTTCCTCACCGCCACTCCCATTCCGACCACCCCTCACTGTCGCTCCCATACCGACCACCCCTCGTTGCACGCCGCTCGCTGATCGCTGCTCGCCACTCGCCGCTCCCCACTCATCGGAACTCACACATCACCCTTCAAGCCATAATTTTTCAAACCCTAATGGGCCGCTCCTCTCCTCCTGTCATTACCGCCGCTCTCATCCCCCTTGAGTTCCCATCTTATCATTCCGACTCTCGCTCGCCGCTCATAGCTCCCCGCTCATGGTTGCTCGCGAATCCCCCTTCTGCTGTGTAAGAATCAATTCTAAGTCTCTGTAAGCTTGAATTCAGGTTAATTATGAATTATTATATGTATTTATATGATTCATTAAGGCTATATACTATTCATTTACAATGTTTTATATGAATTATTTTAACTCTATTGATGATTTGTGCCTTTACAAAATTATCCAAACGTGGGTGATTTAACAATACATCATTGAGTTTAGCTGTACATTGACTCAATATTTCTTGATTCCACATTTGCATACGTGAAACCCAATAACTATAGGACATGTGCATTATAATTAGTGTCCCAATTTGTTTGAGGGTGATCTTCCTCATTTAGATTCTTTTCTTGTTTCTTTTCTATTGATACAATGTGTTTGACATTATACTTTTTTTGAGATCATTTATCTTCTTTGATTTGATTCTTTTTAATGGATTTTCCCTTTTTTAGAGGCATCCCATAGGAGAGATCTCAAGATCTATCTTGTTTATGCTCATCAAAGACTAGACATACAATTCCCACATTTATCACCATAAGGCCCAATCCTCTTAGGAATATTTTACTTGATCAAAACCCTCATCTATTCAATTCACATATCATCCAAATTATAAGACATATGTTGGATTAGTTATATGCCAATCGATATCATAACAACTTGGAGACCTAGTGACAGGGTGATTTCATTTCCAAAAAATCACTAAAAAAATTTATCTAATCATAGGCGGCTTGTGATCACCATATCTATAGGTCTACTATGTTAATCTATTTACATTCATTTACCGTCCTGGACTCCATTACTCCCATGAAACATAGTTAAAATAAATCCCTTGGAAATCTATGATTGAATAATCAAGTTTGTTTTTAAGGTTCGATCGAGGCTCTTAATACTGTCTTTATATACACAAGAAATCTTATTAAAGAAAAAATTAATTTAAGAAATGGTTGATCACCCATGGAGGTGTTTATACATCATCCTTTAACAGCTAAATGATGTATTCCCTCCACCAGAATGAGGAATTAAATACCTACCCTTCCATGTTCTTGTAAAACCTATATTTTCCGAAGAGATCATAATAACTACAAATATATAGGTGAGAAAAATTATAAGACTGGTCCATGATCACATCCATAGTCATAGCTTAATAACAAATCTTCATTCCTTATGCCTTGTATTAATCATATGATTTGACATATACCTACCAGACTAGTGAATGTTGATTCATATTCAATCACTGACAATTTTTCCTACTCAATATCTAAGAGATCTCAAGATATATCTGGTTTACGATCATTTAGAATGTTTTGGTCATTGAATATTAGTTGCAATCACTACTAATAATGTTTTCATCCATCCATTCCACAATAACTTTACAAAAAAACCTATCTTGACCCTTTACTAATGGTGTAGCCATGTAATTTAACAAACAAACTTGTATTGAATAAAACAAAACCAAGATGAAACTCGAGTCAAACTATTTATATACCATTTATAGGAAGATTAATTTTTAATTAATTTGATTGTTATTTTTGATTGTATCATTTTGAAACATGGATTTTGATTCCCCCTTGCATGCAGGAACATGATTTGACCCATGTGGCATTGTGGTTCTTATATGTTGGGACGTGACATGTATAGTCACATGAGACACGAATGTTTTAGTCTAGTTTTTATTTTATTTTCTCTTTTGGATTGGCCACTTAGGTCTTTTACTAGATTATATGGATAAGGAGTAGTTATTTTCTATAATGGAGACCAGAAGGGGTTCAGATTGTTTCAGTCTTCTAGATTTGATCTGAGGTATGATTCTATGATTACTAATTGTCGCGCACCTCATATATTTCTGGAATTTCATTTTTTTTACTCCATATTATGTTCTTGGTAGGGCGTTTGATCATTTTGTGTTGTTCGGGTGGATTTGGTTCTCACCAATCGAGGTAAGGCTTTAATGTTGTTGGTTGGTTTTTCAATGGTTATTTAGGGTCCTTTTTGTGTTTTTGGGTTCTTATTATCCTTTGTGTAGTGCATTGATCCCTGGTCATTGGTTTCGAGTCACCAAGTCAAGGGTGACTCGTCTGCGTGTGCATAGGTATGTAAGTATATGTATGTGGGTTCCCCCGTTACATGTATAGTAAACCATGAAAATGATTATACACGTTTGAGGCTAGGTGAGCCCATGTATATATACAAAAATTCATATACAGGTTAGTGGAGACTGTTATATGCATATAATCATATGTGAATGGATCCCCTTGCACATGCACATGGCCATGTGGGTGTGTGCATAAGGGATAGGTGTCCATGCATGTCTGTGAAGGTGCATATACCCAGTTGGGGATCAACAGCTTTTAGTTAGAAATTTCCAAGAGCTGAAGTCGATGGCTTGGTTCCACCTTGAGGTAGAGTCCCTCTCGTTCCCCCTTTTATTTAAGAATGCCTTCAATTGAATTTATATTCATTCTTAATTCTGCTTAATTATATTGAATTGCATATCTGAAATAACTTTTCTTTAATATAATTTTTTCATTTGATAAATAAATTCATGCTTTTATAATAAAACCACTATTTAAAAAAAATAATATAAAATATATATCATTATCATACCATATTCCCGAATCAAGAGTCTGTTTTTTATAACATTAGATCGGTTTCTATAATGTGAAGGAAAACTACATATGATTTATTTGGAATCATTGGATGGAAGATACAGCCAAACTGATGTTGCAGGACCGGGCCAACATGTCGCAGTCATACCATGGTCATGCTGTGATTTGGCCCTTACACCCCGCGATGGTTCACAGTCCTATAGGAATTTGATGTATGATACCTAGATAGAGTTTTAGATACATTACCCACCCATTGTTAATTGTGAGGGAGGCGTCATGCGGAATGTTTCCCCAATTCCTCACACTCCCTCTGCTCCTGGATGAAAGATGTTTCCCCGTAGATGTCGCTGGACTAGGCCAACATGTCGTGGTCAAGCCGTGATTTGGCCCTACTGAAGGACGACACCCCACAGCGGTTCACAATCCTGTTGGAATTTGATGTATGATACCTTGACAGAGTTTATGATAAATTACTCACCCATAGTTAATGGGGAGGGAGGCAAAGACCAGAATTTTGCCCCGCTTCCTCCCAATCCCTTCCTTCTTGGACGGAACATGCTGCCCCATGGATGTTGTCGGACCAAGCCAGCACGGTGTGGTCATGCCACGGTCACACTGCGGTCACGCCGCGTTCACGCTGCGATCACTCCATAGTAATGTCGTGATTTTGCCCTACTCTCGGATAACACCTCGCGACAGTTCACAGTTATGTCATAATTCTATTAAGGATACCTAGATATTGTTGTAGATACATTACCCACTCATAGTTAATGGGGATGGAGGCGATGGATGGAATGTTTCCCTGCCTCCTCTCACTCCCTTCACTCCTTGTCGGAAGATGCTGCCCAATAGATGTTGCTAGACCGGGCCAACACGCTGTGGTCATGTAGCGGTCACGCCGCAGTCACGCCGCGGTCACACCACGATCACACCACAATAATGTCATGATTTGGCCCTGCTCTAGAACGAAACCCCACGGCATTTTTCAGTACTGTCGAAATTTGATGTATGGTACCTAGATAAAGTTTTAGATACATTACCCACCCTCCATCCTAGACCCTAGATAGCCTTCCACCCACCTCCCTGGACCCCGGACAACCCCCCATACATCCCCCCCACCCTCCTCTCTAGACCCCGGATAGCACCCCGGACATCACCCCCAACCCTTCTCTCTGGACCCCATATCCAAATCTTTTCTATCTTCAAGATTCAATATAATTCCCAACAGAAAAGTGGGTTTTAGAGATTCAGAAGAAGATGATAGAAGAGTGAAAACCCTAATATAAATGAGGAAGAAAGAAGAGGATTAGACTCACTTGGATCTTCAATCCGCAATTAAAGGCACTCAAAACGCCCATGTAACGTGTACGTGTCAACCCTACCTCAAACTGAGGAACGGTGTGGCCGGTACAACTCAAAGTGTCTCACTTTTATTTGAAATGGGAAACATTTTAAAAAAAAACAACAACTGGCATATGGAAAACCAACCAAATGTATTCAGATTGTGTTTATACATTAGCACAATGATCCATGAGACATTATTGACATGTATGAGTCAACCCCGCCTTAATCAGAGCACGGTGTGGTTGGTACCACTCAAAGTGTTTCACTTTTATTTGGAATGGACAATATTTTATGTGAAAACAACAACATTCATATATAAAACCAACCAAAACATTCGGATTGTGTTTATACTTCAATAAAACGATCCATGGGTCATTTTTGACGTATACGAGTCAACCCCGCCTCAATCTGAGGCATAGTGTGGCCGGTACCACTCAAAGTTTCGTTCTTTTTGTCTAAAATGGATACTCTTTTAAGAAAAAATAACTTGCATACTGAAAACTAATCAAATGCATTAGGATTGTGTTTATACATTAGAATTACCATTTATGGGTTATTTGGGATGTGTATGAGTCAACCTCAACTCAATCCAATCCACACTGTGGCCGGCACCACTCAATGTGTCTTTTTTTTTAAAAAAAACACATTATTTTAAGTGAATACAACAACTAAAATATGGAAAACCGACCAAAGACATTCCTATTCTATTGAAACATATGTAAAATGATCCATGGGTTATCTGTGACTTGTACGAGTTATCCTTGCCTCAATATGAAGGCCAGTGTGGCTAGAAACACTCAAACCGTCTCAATTGGTTTTTGAAATGGACATGATTTTAAGTGAAAACAATTACTGGCTTACGGAAAACTGACCAAACGCATTTTTATTGTGTTGATACTTTAGTAAAATGATCCATGGGTCATTTATGACATGTTAGAGTAAACCCTGCCTCAATCCGTGGCATGGTGTGGCCGACACCACTCAAAGTGTCTCTCTTTTGATTAAAATGGACATCATTTTAAGTGAAAACAACAACTGACATATAGAAAACTGACCAAACGCTTTTTAATTTAGTTAAAACATATAGACAACAATCCATGGGTCATATGTGACTTGTACGAGTCAACCTCGCCTCAATCCGAAGTTTGGGGTGTCCGACACCACTCAAAGTGTATCTCTTTTGTTTAAAATGAACATCATTTTGTGTGAAAACAACAATTGATATACGGAAAACCGACCAAAAGCATTCGGATTCTGTTGAAAATTTAGGACAATGATCCATGGGTCATATGAAATGTATACGAGTCAACCCTACCTCAACTCATGGTGCGGTAAGGTCAGCACCACTTAAAGTGTCTCTCTTTTGTTTCAAAAGGACATCATTTAAAGTGAATACAATAACTGACATACGGAAAACCAACCAAATGCATTTGGATTATGTTGAAACTTTAGGAAAAAGATCCATTGGTTATATGTGACTTTTAAGAGTCAAACTAGTCTCAATAAAAGGGAGAGTGTGGTCGGCACCACTCAATCTGTCTCACTTTTATTTGAAATGGACATGATTTTAAGTGGAAAAAATGGCATATGGAAAACCGACAAAACACATTAAAATTGTGTTGATACATTAGGACAAAAATCCATGGGTCATTTGTGACATGTAATCATCATCCCCGCCTCAATACGAGTAGCGGTGTGGCCGAAACCACTCAAAGTGTCTCTATTTTGTTTAAAATGAACATCATTTTAAGTGAAAAAAACAACTGACATACATAAAACATACCAAATGATTTTAGATTCTATTGAAACTTTAATACAATGATCCATGTGTCATATGTGATGTGTAAGAGTCAACCCTAACTCAATATGAAGTGCGGTGTGGCCAGAACTACTCTAAGTGTCTCTTTTTTGTTTAAAATGAACATCATTTTAAGTGAAAACAATAATTGACCTACAGAAAACAGAACAAACGCATTCAGATTCTTCTGAAAATTTATGACAATGATCCATGGGTCATATTTGAATTTAAAAATTCAACCCTTCCTCAATCCGAGGCATAGTTTGGTCGACACCACTCAAAGTATCTCTCTTTTGTTTCAATATTACATAATTTTAAGTGATTACAATAACTGAAATATGGAAAACCAACCAATGGCATTCAGATTCTGTTGAATTATTATGAAAACAATCCATGGATTATATGTGACTTTTATGAGTCAACCCCACCTCACTCTGATGGCCGGTGTGGTGGCCCCACTCAAAATGTCTCACTTTTATTTGAAATGGACAAGATTTAAAGTGAAAACAAAAACTGGCATTTGGAAAACCAAAAAAATGAATTCAGATTGTGTTGACAGATTAAGAAAATTATACATGTGTCATTTGGGATGGGTATGAGTCAACCCCACCCCAATCTGAGGCACGATGTGGCTGACACCACTCAAAGTGTCTCTCTCTTTTTTAAAATGGACATCATTTTAAGTGAAAACAACAAATGACATACCGAAAACAGCCCAAACACATTAGGATTCTATTGAAACATTAGAATAATGATCCATGGGTCATATGTGACGTGTACGAGTCAATACCACCTCAATCTGAACCACAATGTGGCCGACACCACTCAAAGATAGTGATTTACATTCATACCTTCACAATATTTGAATCTCATGATACCACTTTAAAATATCATGAGAGATGAGTAGATAAAAAACAATTATTCAATATCAAATCATTCATTGAAACTGTAAATGAAATATTCATGCAACCATGCATATAATACTTTTGGATAAATTCACAGGTTACAAAAATAGTTAACATGTTTTTTGATTTTGTAAACATATTTTAGATTTTCTGCAACCAAGATCAAAAAAAAAAATTTAGAGCAGTTCACATGTTATAAAAACTGTTCAGATGTTCTTGATTTTTTTAACCGATTTCAAATTTCCTGTAACCATGCTCTAAAAACTTTTATATTAGTTTACAAGTTACAAAAATAGTTCACAAATTCTTGATTTTGTAAAAATATTTACGATTTTTAGTTTTCTATAAACAAATTCCGGATTTTGACAACCCAACACATTTTTAAATTCACAGCTTATCCCTTTTAGCATCTCTTTCTAAATACATTCTTCTATTTTAGATATCACTCCCCCAAAATTTTATACACATATCTTACTCTAAAATGCACATATCATTTCCAAAACCACACAATAGATGTATCGTGAACCCTTAAGAACCCACACTCTCAGCACAATCATATACCTTAAATGATTTTATATTTAAACACCCTATGAAAACTAATTGCAGACATCAAGGATTCCTCAATTGAATCACAATTTCACCCCAACCAATCTAATTACAATTCCACCCGATCCAATCCAAATCTAGTTCCACAAACCTATGAGCCTTATTGAACAATGATTATATCTTTGCACCAAATACATCACTCCCCACCATAGAAGTTTCATCATCATAAAATCACCCAAAAAACCTCAACCACTTTTTCAAACAGTCCACCCACTAATAAATATAGAATTATATGTGTCTATGTTTCCTAGACCTATGAAACCAAATGAAACATAAACTTTCACTCATTCCATGCATCCTTGAATGAAACCCATGGTATTATTCAATATTTGATCTGCTATGAGGACCTCTCCCATAAATAGTCAACGGTGTTGTTTCCACCATGAGGCTTCACAAACACACTCCATGATCATAACCCCTATGATTTTTCATACTTTTCCAAAAGATATTAGGGTATCTAGACATATATCCATTGCCTCCCATTATTCTAATGAAGATATTATTGTTTTTGGAATGACCGTAACTAAATAATTCTATGGTATGATATTATCGATGAATACCACCAACAGCCATCTATTTAAGATGCCTCCATTCACTACATGGACATGTCAAAATGATTTAAAATTCTAGGGCATCCCCACCCATGATAATATCATCACATCAAAATCATTCATCCGCTTACTCATAGTTTTATTCTCTATGCAAGAAACTCCGCCTACACCCTCGAACTGGTCCTACCCCTAGTAACAACACGCATTAGCAAAACACCAACACTCCAAGTGATTCTCATTTAATGAATACTAGGAACCTCCTTGTGCTTCCTACCAAAACAAAATCTCATATTCATAGTCTCCACCCAAAGAGAAAGTTTTCACATAAAACCACATCAACCCATATTTCCTTGAGCACCTATTATTGTCATGATCAAATTTATAAGTATTAGGACCACCAACTTTAATATACATTACACGGGATAGGCACCCAAACATGTCCATCACTATAATCCAACCACAAGGATAAACAAAAATCACTAAAGTTCTCTTCCTCAAAACCAAATCCACCCTACATTCTAAAACCCATATCTGGATTCACCATTCATGTATGACTTTCAATGGCCCAAAAAATACATATTGATGTCACACACCCAAAATCACACATAGCTTACTTGACCTATCTCATCTTCTGATGAATTTACCTAAGAATAATTTTACTTCTGAAGTAATCACACATTTATTCTTTTCATTTTCTCATCTGATTCAAGCTCCTTAAACACCATATTTTCTTCTTTTTTATGCAATTTATTTCCAATTTAACATTTCATAATTTCCTCCAGTGATTACTACACCATGTTTTTTTCATATTATTTTATTGAAACTATCTTCATAAGGTGATGTAAACCTTACATTCCTCAGGAATCAATCTTATAGAATCAATCGTAAGGACATTTTCAATTCGTTAAGGTGTTATATTCTTTAGATCATCCTATTTTCTTCATATTTTTATGAACATAGATTCTCTATATTTATACAACCTTCAAAAGTAATGTGTGTGACTTCTATTTAGTTTATTAACCTAAATCATCCTGATTTTGGGATGATGTGAAGACGGCTGAAATCGTTGGGGAGAAATCTATTTGTTCCACTTTCTGTGGCATCCATTTCTCCTGGTGGTTTTGAACTCACCAAACAGATTCAATCCATTTATTTTGGTGGACCTATGGCTTTCACGGGAATCAAGATCCTCCTACTACTTTACTTTGGATGTTTCAAAACCTCCTGCATGTTTTGTGTCGCTTGAGGTCGACCAGTGTGTTGGAAATCTCGTCCTTCATCTCTAACCTACAGATATGGTATTTTTGACTTGGATTTTGGGAAAAAGAGGCACACCATGCAAGTTCATAGAAAATGGAAGAAACAGAGGCCTGGGAGGGTGATGTAAGTAGGGCCATTTCCAAGAGAGTTCCCCTTTAGAATAGATTCTTAGATTTAGGTGAAGGGCCTTCAAATGATGATGATTCTTTGAGTGGAAAAGGGTTCGTAACAAAAATCCCAAGATGGCTGGGAATTTTAAAAAGGAGAAATCATCAGTGATTCAAGAAAGAGCAATTGAACCTTCTCATAATTATCATACTTTATTAGAGTAAGAGGATGAGAAACCAACATTTTTCTACTAGAATGGAATGAATAATGTAATGAAATTGTCCATTAAATTTTATGATCTCCTAGTTACTATTAACCAACCAGTTTATTTAATATATCTCCAAAATTTACATTGGATTTTCAATCTCTATTAACCATCCAGGTTCTTTAATATATCTCCAAAATTTTCTTTGGATTTTTAATCTCTCCAACTACTAGCTTCTCAACATTTATCAAACATTTTGGAAATTTTTATCTTCAATCTATTAACACTTTTTATTTAACTTAAAGATCAGTTTAACAAAAATTTTGTATCTTGAAGAGGTGGAGGTTTTCAGTTTTACAGGTTGGGGTCTACAGGTTGGGAAATACATTGGAGTGGTGTAGGTTTATAGTTTAACAGGTTGGGGTTTACATCTTTGGAATCTGGGATTTACATGCAGGCTGTCCACATGCATGATGTAGGCTGTTTACATACAGGCTGTCCAGTTTTGGGGATATACGATATATACCAATGGTTATGAAAACCATTGATATATAGAGTTTTCTAGATAGAGTATGCCAATGGTACTGAACCGTTGGTATACAGATACATCGAACAGAGTATGCCAACAGTTTTGAAACCGTTGGGATACAGGTATGCCAACGGTTCTGAAACCGTTGGTATACTACAGGTTGGAATAAAATGTATACCAACAGTCTGAAAACCATTGGTACACCCACCAATACCAAAAGTTCATCAACTTTTGGAACATATATATACCAACAGTTTAAGTAGGACCGTTGGTATAGATTAATTTCACACCATATATGACAACGATTTTCTAGGATCCATTGGTGTAGAGCTAATTCCATGCCTCACATACCAACGGGCTATGAAACAATTCTGAAATACAATCCCAACAGTTTCAGTGGATATCCAAAATGTTTAAATATGTTTGGAAAGATGAAATTTCCAGTACTGAGTGTTTTGTTTTCAATGATCTCCTATAAAAGATGGTGGACTATGGACAAATGAATCAAAATAGTTCATCAGCCCAGGTAGCTTGTGTTATTTTTACCAATCGAGAAGAAGATTATTGATGGTAGGAAGTCAAGAACAAAAATGTGTAGAATTATGATGATTGGTTGGTCCAGAAAATTATCAATTTAACTCAATCTATTTTACGAGCATAGATTATGAAAGCTATTATTCCATTTAATACATCCACTGTAACCAAAAAATATTCATCAAAAATTAGTTCCACAATGGATAATCCTCAAAGAAGAAGATTGATCAGAAAGGTAAAGAGAATTCAGAAGAGGATAAGATCATGTTAAAACCAATTTTATCCTTTGATTTGGTAGATTTCATTCCACTTGTCTCTAAAGCATGGGCACCGTCCTACCAAAAAGCACAAAAAGAATCGACATATCATGAAGAATAATCATCTGATGAGGAATTAATATTCAGTTCGATTAACCTAATCCACATAAAAGACCCCTATAAAAATTATGATTCTATTTATGAACATTATTTTTATATCCTTGATTAGGAATCTAGGGGAAGAATTCAGGGTCGACCATACATGGGATAGTGTACATATTCTAGAAGCTTCTATTTTAATTTTAATCCTGCTCGAACTATTTATATAGTAAAAAATTATGGAAGGTCCCTTCAGTCGACTCAGGAAAAACAAGGAATCCCTCCCACACATGACAATATAATCCTCAATTTAATAATATTTGATGATCAATTAAAGGATATACCACGACTGTTTCCACATGTTGATAGACAATGTTAACCAAATCCACAAAAAGAAGATGTATTTCCAACCTCCACCCAACCACATGGTTCATCTACGGTTGGAGCATCAACATCCAAGGAACCAAAAATATTAAATCTCCATGATTTAAAATTTAATATTTTGGACTAAATGTATAAGAGTTTGAAATAATTATCCCATGTACTAACAAATTTATCAATACTGGATGCTTTGAATCTCTCAAAAGACATTCAAGAAGCACTTATTGGGGATTTATTAACTCCTTAAGAGTTTGAAACTGAGGTTGTTGTTTATATGGACTACCATACGGAGACTGATCCTATAGAATGACATGAAGTTATATATTTTACATATCAAGATGAGGATGATGTGGTAAATGGAAACATCAGTCCCCTGTACTTATCTAGAACCTTTAATTATATAGATATCTGATGATCCTTCATTGATAATGGCATAGAAGTCAAAATCATTCTTATCCGTACACTTCTGCAGTTAGGTCTCACTAAATCTGACTTATCTCCCTTTTTAAGGCTATAAAAATAATGAACAATAACCTTTTGGCGTGATTACACTCTGATCTCAGGTTGGGGAACTTGTTTCAAATTTAGATATTAGCGTTGTTCCACCAGGCACATCTTTCATCATTCCTCTTGGAAGGTCTTGACGACATCAACATGTGGTCATTCCTTCACCATACCACCAAAGTACCATGTATTTCTTTAATGTTCAAATTTGGAAATTTCACAACAAAAACGTTCTGTTAAAATCATTTGAATCTCAGTATATTGTGGCATAGTTATATCACAAAAAGGGGTATCTAGAAAAAGATATAACAAGAATCAATGCTCTGAATGGTCATGAAAAGATCCCATTTAACCCATTAAATAATCTCAGTTTTGATTACTGGTTCTCTATCAATCAAATTGAAAGGATAAATCCAAATACAATCCCTTGTCTAGTGAGATCCACAGTGTCAGTTGTGGAAATTGAGCTTGATAGCCTGGGAAAAATTATTGATTTACCAAGTATGGGTGACGGATTAAATAGAGATTTCTTCATTATATCCGCCGAACATCAGTAATTATTTTTATCATTAGAAAGGCTAAAACATGTTTTCACACTAATAGATAAAGGTAGGGATGATTATTATTAAACTATCATTTTAACTTCAATACTCCCAGAAGACCCTTCACCGTTAGTAGGGTTAGAAATGGTTGTTTCCTTTAGGATGTCCAAATATTGACTCCTCCCCAACCTCTACGTGTCTTGCTTCATCACCTACCCATCAATCATAAATAGAAGATATAAAACATGATTAAGTCGAAGAAGGTGAGGAAGAGGAAGATTGTAGGTATGACCCTATGACATTCGAGGAAGGTAACATCACTACTGTGGATGGGCTCAATGAAATAAATTTCATTATAAAAGAAGATCCACTACCAACTCTAACAAGTGCGGCCATGACTTATGATGTTCAAGAGATGTATACTTCTATTCAAAAAAACATTTAGATTTATTTTCTTGAAATTATATTTAAATTTTATGCCTTGATCCCAATGTGTACACCCATCATTTGGGATTTCCAAAGGAGCGTTGGATATTTAAGTAGGTAGAAAGAAGAACGAACCCAACTAACTCCTCAGAAATTGATTCTAAAGTCGACTAGCTTAGAAAATATAACATTAAATGTGAGGTACAATGTCCCAAATGGTTGGACATCATTGTCCCAATGAAAAACAAGAATGACAAAATCATATTTTTCATTGAATTTATAGATCCTAACCAGCACTATCTAAATGATTACATTATGGTTCCAATCAAAGAACTTTTGATTGATGCCAAATCATACTCTAAATCTTTCCCCTTTTAGGATAGCTACTCTATGTATAACCAAATTAGAATGGCCCTAGAATATGAATAATCTTCATCATTTAGAACACCTAATATCATATTTTTCTATCGGGTAATGCCCTACGGCTTGAAAAGTGACAGTGCGAAAAATCTAATTGAAATGCACCATATTTTCATACCCTTCATAGGGAAATTTATTAAATACTATGGGGATGATCCATTGGTCAATTCCAAAAAAAAAATTTTCTAATCAGTTGTCTGATATTGGGACCACATTCAGCAAGATTCAATAATATAATTTGAAGGTAAACCCCTTGAAATGTTTTTTCATCATAACCTTAGGGAAATTTGATAGTTTTTTTGTACACCATTACATCATCAAAGTTGTTACATAGAAGACCAAGGCTATCATTGGCACTTCACCTCTTCAAAACAAGGATGAATTGAGAAGACTTCAACGAAACATGGTCTATATGTGGTGTTCATAGACAATATATCAATATATTGTTTTACCTTCACAAAATTGATTTATAAATTGGTCACATATCAGTTAACTAATGACCTCTATTAATGATTTGATATTCTCAAGAAATACCTCTTTATAACACTGATATTGATTCCAATTGTTTAAGGAAATCCAATCATTCTTTATGTGGCATCCTTTGAGATATCATTGGGTGACTTCATTTCACAAAATAATGATACATGAAATGAAAACAACAATTACTATCTCAGTTGAACCATACTCATTACAGAGACTCGATATTCAGATATTGAGAAAATTTACCTAGAATTAATCTTTATAGTGTAGAATTTGAGACACTATTTGCAGCATCATGATTTCCACTTTGTATCTCATAATAACCCGCTCAAATTTATCCTCAATCATCATATCCTTTTTGGATGTCTGGAATAGTGGTATGTTATTATGTAATAGTTTGATATAGAGTTGTTACATAAAAAATTAGTAAAATGACAAGTTTTATCATATTTCTTTTTTGAGCAACCATCTGTGGAAAAAAATCATTGAACATTGAATTTCCTGATGAATAAATCTTGTCTATTATTGAAAGCCCTTGAATATGGGAAATTTACATAGATGGTTCGTCTATACATTCGATGGAAAATAAAATGGAAAAACCTAAACATAACAATGATATGTTATGAATTGTTATTATCTCTCTATAAAAGGTAGTACTACCTCATTCCTTTTTAGTATCAGAAGATGGTACAACCAATGAGGAAAAATATCATGCTCTCATTATAGGCTTGAAATTATCACTATATCTACTAGTGGATTTCATGATTGTGTAAAGAGATTCAAAAAATTTAATCAAACAGTTCAATGGAGATTATACTATTAGAAATGAATAAGTAATTACCCTGTGTGATTATGTTTGAGGGTTAATGGAAGAATTTCTCTCATATCAAGCATTTTCATACCTCCCACAATCATAATATTTACAAGATGATGCATTGGAAAATGAATCCACAACCTTGGAAGATCCAAATCAGGATGAAAAAATCATTAAATTTCATCATTGTTATGTGGTTTCACCATTTATTCAAATAAGAATAGGTAAATCAGTGAAATCCGTCCAATTTCTGATCCATATGGTAATACCATGGGATAGAATACACCCATCATGAAATATCTCTAAAATGGGGTACTTTAACCAGAAATAATTAAAATAGAAAAGATCTGATGATGAGAATCTAATTTTACACATTATAAGAAGATCCATTATAGATGAAACATTTATGGAATTCTTCTTAGGTGCATTGATAGGGGAAAAACTATGGCTATCATGAAATAAGTACATGCATGATATGGTTGTGGTCACCAGTCTAGGCATATTATTTGTTATCAATTCTAATGTCTTGGATACTTTTGTACTTTGACGACACAAGATTTCACAGATTTAACTAAGAAGTGTCCTCCATGCCAGGGCAATCCCAACTTCATTCATCAACCCCTGGAGTTTTTATATAAATCTAAATACTCCAAGCCTTTTTCTACATGGGGAATAGATATAGAAGGGCCTTATCTTCCAGCTATGGCTATGTATTTAAAATATATTCTTACTATGACTAATTTTTTCTCCAAATATGTTGAATCTATACCTCTTAAGGAAGTCAGGGAAATAATCATTATTATCTTTGTCAAAGCTAATATCATTACAAGATTTTACGTCCCTCGTTATATATTGATAGAAAAAGGCACAAAATTTTGATATATTTAAGTTAAGAAATTATATCATGAGCACAATATCAAATCCAACCATTGCTCTAAATATAATGTAGTATCCAATGGATAGATGAATACTTTCAACAACACCGTATCAAGTACACACCAGAAAATGGTGCATAAATATATAAAATATTTTTCTAATAAAATATTTCATGATTTGTGGGATTGTCACACTACTGCTCGCACTTCCACACAGGAAACTCCATACTCATTGGTATATAGAAGAGAAGCCATTTTTCCTAGTAAAATTAATTTTTATTCACTACCAGTAGACATCTGTGATCAGTCATCCTTGTATTAGCAGTATGAGAAGCGATTTGATGAGCTAGAATGATTAGAAGAAATGAGATTGAAAACATTGAATCATTTAAAATACTATCAGAATAAAATAGCATTAGATTTTAAAAAGAATGTTCGCCTCCTCTTATTTCTTCATGGGGAATTGGTATTAGTCTTCAGGACATCAATGATACTAGGAAATAATCCTCCAAATCCTGAACCAAAGTGGGAAGGACCTTATTCCATTCATATTGTATACTCTAATGGATCTTATTCCCTTATCTCAATAGATGGATAATGTATTACAACTATAAAAAATGCAAGATTCATAATGAACTTTTTGTAGTCACACAGTGAAATGTACCAGATGTAAGACATTAAAATGAATAACAACCATATGTGTCCATGCTACATGACATTAAATTGTGTACCATATTTTTCCATTTCAAAAGTCACTAAACTACATGACATCATTTTTCCTTGCTACACAACATTAAATTGCATGGTTAACATATCATTAATATGATGTTAAGAAATCCACAATATACAATAAATTTACCTTCATTTCAGTTATTTAAAAAATGAGTAGATTCCATGTTCTACTATTACTCAAATCATTGCTACTTCTTAAAGGAACATGAGTACCATTTCTCCCAATGTTTAAATCAGATCTTCTTAGTGACCTTTTTCAAGAAATATGTTTGGATTTATTCATATTCAAATGAGATAGGTAAGGATGTACAAATCTACACTATTAGGCCCATCCATAACAATATAAACTTCCCCCATTCTGTGAGTATAGGAGTCAAATATGACCATGAAATAATATTTTGCAGAACTACATCAATTCTGATTTTCATTCTATATGGGACACGTAGATATTCCCAGATCTCCAATCATGGGCCCAACCATACACAAAATAAAATTTTCCATGTGTGTATGAATAAAACCTATATAGGTAATGTTTTATGAACTACATGTGACTTGATTCTCATCCATATAAGATACGCAGTGACACCCAGATCTCTAATCACATGTCTAGTTAAAATTTCATGATTGAAACCCCTCTTTATTTTACCTATAGAGAAATCTAATTTGTATAGGGACTTTTTACAGACTTGTAAGTTGATTCTCCTTTTAAGGAGATACTTGGTGACTCATAGAGTTTATCCTTTTTTCCAAAAAAGTTGCATAGAAATTATATAAAATTTCTACTTCCCTAAATCCTAGCATTATTGATATGAGGACCAATCTCAAGAAATACTATCGATTCTTCTTATTTCAGAAAGAATCATAGTGATTCCCGCATCCTATAACTTGGATCTGCCACCATATAATTATCATACCCTTACCCTTCACCTAGTATACATTTGTGGTTCAAAGGGGACCTTTTACCTTTCCTTGTTTCTCACACTGATCACGGCTCATGTGGGCTTAGGAATTGCCTAAAGAACTTATCTTCATAAATAAGATATTTCAATTCATATTTTCTATTATATGTTCTCATCACATGAAAATAAACTACATGATCTCCTTAAAAAGTACATGTGTTCTTATTCTAATTTTTAGGTTATATTTAGTCATTTCATGTTAGTTAATCTTCTTCCTCACATCCATAGGTAAAACTACATGGGATTTGACTTCATTCTCATTTATGTGAGATATATAGTTATGTAAAAACATTAACTCATGGGCCCACATATATCATGATGTAAAAAAGAATGCTCTCCCAAATTTATGAGTTAGATCTACATGATGTTATTCAAATGCAATTTATATCAAAGTCCCTAATGTCCTTGCTTCCTGACATTAAACTACCAGGTAACCAAATAACTAGGTATTTCTTGATCTCACCCTATTGAGATACATAGTGAAAACTAGGAATTAGATATTAGTTCCAGATATGGTATAAAATATAATTCCCCATCACTAGAATGCAATTAAAAATACATATGGAATAACTTTATTTTAGGTCCTCTCTTTCGAGATCCTTCTACGGAAATAATTGGTTTTCCCTTTATACATATGATCCAGATATATGTAAGGGACTCAAAAATCATGGACTATGTTGATTCAAATATTTCTCTTATGCATTTAAAATCACACATTTCATATTTCACACTTTTAATCTTGAATAATTTTATATCTTTATAATTTTTCTTCGGTTTCTGGTGTAAAAATTTCGGATACCCGAAAACACTTTTTCCTGACTATGAAGTATGTGCCCCATGGTGGCCTTGCAAAATAATTGGCATACATAATGGTATTTTCAGCCAAAAGATGCCACTTTTAGTTTATGAAGCTCATTCCCTAGAAGGCTCTACAAAATACATCCTCAATAATGGTTTTTTCAAACAGTAGTGACTTAATTCATGGTAGAAGCCTCTTTTTTCTAATTCAATCTTGGATGATGATATACATGAACCCATACTTAAAGCAGTCATCCATTGTATATTTTTCCAATATCTGTTCTCCTGACCTAAATGTATTTAAGAACATGGTTTAAAAATTTTACCTCTCCATGTGTTCAATGAATATTGAAAAAGTACTGAATCCTTATAGGAAATATCACCTCTTTATTTAGGTAATTTTCACTATAAACATAACTCTATGATTTGGAAAATATGAATCTCCATAAAAAATATCTATTATTAAAAAAAGAATGTCTAATATGAAAGATCTCTTTTTCTAGAATATGCAGTATGATCACCTCGGTGGCATTACATATGTTTCCTACATTACATGCATGTTAGTGAAAAGATACAATTGTTGGTCTTTGCATTATATAACTCAGTTGTCCCTACATATTACATCCCCCTTAATGTGTTCACCAAATATTGGTAACTTCATTCTTGTAAGTGACATTCTCTAATTACTTTATCCCATTTTCCATGCCATTATCCACTTCAAAAAAAATTTTAAATCACAATTTATAATTCATCCTTTTCATACCTAAATATAGTAGATTGTTTCCAGAAAAATTATCAAGAAATTTGAGACTCGTAAAAGTTTGGTCAAAGAAGAAGACTACAAGTTAAATCCCACCAATGCCCTTTCTACATGACTTGAAACTTCATAACATAATGTCATTGCTACATGACTTGAAACTGCAAATCATTTTGTCTATATTGCATGACATAAAACAGCACATCATAATGTCCTTACAACATGACTTAAAACATCCCAACCTAATATCCTTACTACAAGACTCAAAAGTACACAACACAATGTCTTTAATGAAATAATTTAAACAACACATCCGAATTTCTTTTCTGCATGACATTAAACTAAATATTAGAATTTCAAAAACCCTATTTCTGAGAAGTATACCTTCCTTCATAAACCATATTCTTTTTGGAGTGGTTCTTCAGTCATGGTCTATGTCTACAAAAATGACCCATTAAATAATCAAATATCTTTCTATGTAATATCCACCCACTGTGGTCTTGAGACATCAAAATTTTAACCAACATTGTTTATCAATAATTTAATTTCGTAATTCTTATGTTCTATTTTACTTGACAATGTAGTGCATTCTCATAGGTGGACTTGTATGACTTCCCCACATGACGAGCCTATTAGTCAAAAGATGCAACTTTATGGATACTCAACACATGTCTTAGTTATCCCTAATTGATACAGTACCCATAATAGGAATGTCAAGTAGCAGTAACATTATTCTTATTGGATACCTACTCTATTATGATATTTCAAATTTTAGCTTTGGTGACCATAAAAAATCAATCAAATCATGAATCATGGTTCCCCTTGGAAGTATCTAAGAAAATATTTGTAAATTAATATCCATAAATCATTGATTAAATTATAAACTCAAAATTCATGGAAAAGTTATTTTATATAAAACACTGATTTTATTAGTCCAACATGCATAACATTAAAATGACCATAAAAAACGACATGATACTCGCCAGATTGGAAACTTGAAAAGGGAATTCTGGATAAAATTCGAGTCTTATCATTCTATATCCATACTCTATATGGTCTATGAAATAATGAGTAATAATAAAAATAAAAAATCCAAAAAGTTTGTAGGGTTTCCATATGACCCTAGTAGTAAACATATTGTGCTTAATATGTTTATTTTCATATGTAATAATTAAATCACCCTCATTCCTGTCAGTGTAATTATTATTATATGGCATAAAGATTCCATAATTATAAAAAAATTATTTGTTGTTGTAATTATAAAATGAAAAAATGGATATGTATATATATAATTGGAGATAGAATCTTTATCATTTATATTGAAGAATTAGAGGAACAACCACATAACAAAGTGTCTCCATATTATATTACAAAAAATTTTCAACTTCACTCTTCACATTTTGAATAGTCTCCTAGCCCTATCAACATCTTGTTGATGATCTGTCAGTTGAGCACCTTCAGCCACCTTAGATTGCCTAAGTACAGATTTAGTAGTTCAAATTGTAGTTATCCCATCTAATTGGGATTCTCAAAAATATTGGTTCAGTTCATTAAGTCAATGTTGGACAACATCCATTTGTTTTTGAAGATGTATTATTCCCTTAATTGTCTCTATAATTTTATGATTGAATTATTTAGACTTTTTATTATGTTCTATTTCTAGTTCAGGTACTTCAACTTAAATACTCTCTACATTGGTGTGCAATTTGGACTTTGAAATATCTTGATGTTATTTGTGTTGATTCTCCTGCTATCAAATGATTACATTCAATGCATTTTAAAATGGATTATAATCAAATCCAAAAAAATCCTAGTATGCTAAAAAGTGTTGTATGTCAGCCAAAATATGAATGTATCTCATCCAAAAAAATCTCAAATATAATATATCAAATAGTAAACCATGTTTTCTTCCAAATACTACTTAAACAAAACTGAATCTCTATGACTGAATTTGAATCACTACTATGAGTTGGAACATATTCTCGAAACAGATCACTCATGGAGGTGCTTGGATCTATTAATTTCTATTCAACAGCTACTCTATCGTCTTTTTCTGTTGATCAAACATATGAGCATCGCCTTCAGATCCAAATATTGGATCCAATAACTCTAAATGATGTATTAGAAATAATATCTTCTTAAAATAATATAAATAATAAAACATTATCATGATAGTTAATAACATTTACCTTATAATATGTTTAATGATTGAGTAGATTCCTCCTTAGTATTCTAGACTTCATTAGTTTGAGTAAGTACTTTTAAGTGAGGAGAATTCTCTAAAGATTGGCTTGTATCCAGAATGCTAGTCCCTAGAGCCTCTCTCTATGTATGATTTTTAGTTAATATCTTTACAACATTAGTAGAATAAGGATTGAGTGGGATTCTTTGATTTTGACAGGCCTTAACAATGTTCTCTGTAGATAAAACATTATAAATTGGGTTTTAATAAGTAATATCATGTAAATGAACAAATAAGAATGAAAAATGAAATAATGGTTACATAAATCCTCTCATTTCCTCATCTAAGTCCCCAAAATCCTTGAAGGAACCAAGAATATCAATTTCTTGATTAATGGAGTACATTATTCCAGTGTATATGGATTTATATTTTATAGAATCATTAACAATTAAGGTATACAATAAATGTTGTCATATGCCCAAATTTTCTCTATTGCCATTTTCATTTATCAAATCTTTAAATAGTGCAATGTCATCAGGTCTTGTTAAGTCAATATCTACCTCATATTTCCTAGGATCCTCACCCCTTTATTCTTGAGAAATTGGAATATTAACATTAATTGTCACATGATCCTTTGGCAAAAGTAATAGATATGAAATAATATAGATTAAATAATGTAGAAACAAAATTTCATATCAAGAAGAAATGAATATGATATTACTTTGATTCTTTTATCTCACTATATGAACAAGAGCTGATGCAGCCACATCCGTTAACACATCATTATTAATGGTAGCAGATTCATCATCACAAATTTTTACTTCCCCTAGAGTTTCCTTCTTGTTCTAGAAGGACTAGTTTGTAATCCCTTAAGAGAAGAAAGGGATGCAGTTCCATGGAAAAGATGAACATGGTCACCAAGTTGTATCATGAAAATTATAATACTAGAGGTTAGTGTGAATACATACTCTTTTGACATACACTTCGGATCAATCTCAATGCTCTCATGTGTTTCATTTCATAAGAAAATGGAGTGATTGAAATACTCCTCTTAGTAGTGGAGACCTGATGTAGCGGATGATGATTTTCAGTCCAAATCACCTCCATCATGGTTTTCCCTCTAGGATAAAGTCATTGAGACTTGAGGGATTTGTGAAATGTTTTAATAGGGGTTATCATGGGTCTGTATTTTTGTTATTAAAGAACCCTTATTGAGGTTCTTACTTTAATTTCAAGCTGAAAAATTCAATCCCATCAAGATTTATGATGATTGATGATGAAGCATAATATAAACAAAAGATAATGGGAATACATTATCAGTATTAATATACTTGTCCCATTCTTCATTAGGGTAAACAGATACTGCTTTATATATCCATTGATCCATCATATTGGATACTTTTTTTGAGGTCGGGACTTGGTCATCACTTGAAAATATAATTGTCTCTAGCTCCGTGATATTTTCTAGTACTATAGTTAGATTACTATCCAATTGGAAATTAGAAGTATTGACCTCACCTGTTTTGATAATCCCAGTTATTCTTTCACATACATTGATTATCCCAAATAATGTTTATCTATATACTAATTCTTTCAATCTGTGACACACTATTATCAAGTTGATATTAATATTAAAATAATCATTGAAATATGTTAATCAATGTTTATCTATGTTTGTATGAACATTGAAATAATTATAACTCAATCGACATATGTGTTGCATAGAACAGATAAGAGTTAAAATTACTGGTATGCACATAGCTATTGATATAGAAAAACAGATCCCTACTGGTAATTAGTCTACCGATAAACAAAGGTTACCAATAGACAGAATAGACAGTCACTAAAACAGAACAGAGCTACCGGTATTTATAAGTCTACTGGTAGGCACGACACTGATAGATCAAGTCTACTGATAGAAGCGGAGCTACCGATACTAGTACAAACGAGCCACCGGTATGCACAATATACTGATACAAAGTCTACCAATATGTAAGTCTACCGTTATAGAAATGTCACCGATGCACAAGTCCACCAATATGCTCTTTAGCATAGGAACAGAACAGAGCTACTGATACAAGTGATCTTCCGATACGAATGAGCTACCAATACAAAGGTCTACCGAAACATGCTACCGTTACACCAGAGCTACAGTTAGAGTAAGTCTACCGGTATTAGAAAGTCTACCGCTATGAATTCCAATGAAGATCGATTGATATAAAGACCTACCAATACAATCAGACAGACGAATGACTACTGCTACCAAGTTCACCAATATAGACAGAGTCACTGATTTGAGTAGCTACTGGTACAAGTGAGTTACTGATGGACAGGAACAGCTACCGATAGACAACTACTAATACAAAGGAAAAGAGCTACTGATACAAGAAGAGCCACAGGTAGAAGGATTAACCATTACAAGTCGATAATTTTAAGCACTCTATTTTCTTAAACATTAATACCTTATTTAAATTATAAGAACAATCATATTTTCTAAATTTAATGAAACTGCCATTAATTATGTGGGTTGTTGGCATGTCAGGGAACCATACCTGATACCTAGGAAATGGTAATCATTCCCATTACCGGTGCTAAAAGCTATAAAAATATGGTATGTGAAGTATGTGAAAGGACAAGGTGTGCTGAAGAGTTCTGAAAAGTGGTGAATACACTTAGAAAAGTAAGGCTTTATCCATAATGGAAGAACCCTGGACATACATGAAGACAATCATTCTAGAAGAGAACAGAATTTTCACCTTAAGAAAGGAGAACTAGAACGAGGTTTCTGATCAAACAGAACATGAAGAAAATAACCCTCTAGTTTCAGAAAAAACCCAGAGAAGAACTCCTAAGCATTTCTGATTAATCATAGATTTCCAGAGCTACACTTCACATCACTAGAGCATTATAAAACTCATATCTACTCTCTCAGTGATTCTTTTATTAACATTTTGAGCAGTGTGTATACTTTGTATATTTTATACACACACTATCTCCTGTTCTAAAGTGGAGGATTTATAAATCCTCACACATACCATCTGTAACTCTCTTGTATCCCATTGTGGACATTGGTAGAGGTCATGTTGGACCAGGACATCCAGTGTGTTGTTGTTTGGTTTTCCCATGTAGAACTGTGTAGAGGTATTTGTACCTAGAGAGTTTCTATACTGTTGTTTACCCCGATCCAGGGTGTGGATAAAATTTATATAAATTATTTGTGAGAACTAAGTACCTTCATGAGACTGACCCTTTTGGTTACATCTTTTATGCATCTTAGAGTAAGTCTAATGTTTGTTACATACATTATTTTCCACTGATAATTACATTTAAATGCAATTTTATAATGATAATTTGATAGTTAATATAGCAAGTGTTTTTAACTATTGTAAATCAATATGTTAGTTTAAAAAGATAATTTAATATTCTGATTAAATTAACTGAGATCTAATCAATCTTTTGAGAACCTAGTCGAACCCTTACAGTTTTACAAATTCACAATATTTTAACATAGTTTTTAATTGGGGGATTTTAAGAGAATTTTTTTAACAGAAATTTTTATTGGAACTCAATTCACCCCCCTCTTGAGTGTCCACTCTGACCAACATTTGTTATCAGAGGGTTGTTTTGTTTATTAATGGTTTGAAAAATATACTTTTTCAACTGTAATTTTAGTTGTATTTTAAAAATCTTAAATTTCTATTAGTTCTAAATTTTATCACTGTAAATATATTTGATAAAATATAATTATGGATAATAGATTAGACGGTGCTGCTACCAACATGTCACCCTTCTTTATTGGTACAAATTATGCTCAGTGGATGCTTAAAATGAAAATTCATTTAGAGATTATGGGATTTTTTATCAAGACTGCTACAGAGACATAATATAAGATTCCATAAACAGAAAGATCTACTTGGGATGAACCTACTAAGACTACATAAAATAATAATTGTAAAGCAATGAATTCCATGTACTGTGCTTTAGGTGATGAAGAATTTAATATAATATCTTCTTGTAAAATTGCTTATGAAATCTGGGACACTTTGGATATTTCCCATGAGGGTACAACCAATGTCAAGGAAATGAGACAAAAAACCTATACTATTAAGTATAAATTTTTTAAAATGAAGTCTGATGAACCCATTTCTTAAATATTTCTTAGGATCAATGAGATTTTCAACACTATGAGTTCACTTGGAAAAGTTGTTCCTATAAAGGAGCTGATCATGAGAATACTAAGATGTCTGCTAGACAAGTGGAGGGTCACATCTATTTCTATTAGAGAATCGTGTGACGTCATCAAACTGTCTGTTATGGAATTAATTGGTAATCTTATGATAATGAAGAAGAACTAAAGCTAAACAAAGAAGAAGATGATGCACCTAAAATGAATTCAGTCGGTTTTATGTCTACTACCTTAAAGAGAAAGGATAAGGAGAAAGTTCACATACCTGCTGAAAGCTCATCAAGTGAATGATCAGATTCTAGGAACGATGTTGAAATGGCTCAAATTTCCAGAAGGTTAAATAAGTTCTATAGGAGAAATTAATTCTTCAGAGAATCAAATTATAAAGGAAAATATGACAGAAAAGGTCATTGGAAGAAGGATTGGAAGAATCCTCATAAAAGTGATGAGATTGTCTGCTATGAATGCAAAAGGAATGGACTTGTAAAAGAAGACTATCCAAAATTAAAGTTCAAAAAGAAACATGACTACAAGGAAAATAAGTATAAGAAAGATAATAAAGCTACATGGAGTGCTTCAGAAAATAGTTCAACTAATTTTGATTCAACTCAGGATGAAAAATCTCAAAAAACTAACATGGGTTTCATGACAAAAACGTTTGAGGTAACATTGGATACTCCTGCTTTAAATTCATATTATTCTGGAGTTGATTTTGATTCTGAATATGAAAATATGTCTAGTGAATAATTAATTTAATATTTTAATATGCTAGAAGAAACCTATAATGAATTGAAGTGCATGTATAAAGCTTTAATGAAACAACATGCTCTGACCAGGTCATTAAAATCTGCAGTTGATATAGAAAAAGAAAAGAATACTCAATTTCAAAAAGGAAAAAACTGATCTGAAATTGTCAAATGAGAAATTAAGAAAGAAATTAGAAAAAATCACAAATGGAAAAGATACACTTCAAAAATGTTAGGAAAACTAGTGGCACCAAAATATACCACTGAAATTGGATATCATCCTGGAAAAAGACAGATTTCTACAACTAGATATATTCCTAAATCTGGAAAAAATACTGCTATTTCTAGTTCTAAAAATTCATATGCTTTAACTAGTTATTCATATGGTTATAGATAAAATAATTATTATCTTTCAAAATCTATTGATTCTGTAAATTATTTGAGACCCATAAGACAAATATGGGTACCTAAGGCTTTGATTTCTAACCTATCTAGACCCAAGATAATACGGGTACCAAAATAATTTTCCATCTAAACCTGTTTTGTAGGAGACCTGATTGAAGATTTCCATTAAGAATATATAGTACTTAGACAATGGATGTTCAAGGCATATGACTGGAGATTACTCATGTTTCAAAAACTTTATCAAATTTGATGGGGGCTATGTCACCTTTTGTGATAATTCTAAAGGAAAAATCATCAGCCTAGGCTAGATTGGAAACACTAATTCAGTTTTAATTTCCAATTTATTATTTGTTTATCGACATAAATATTATCTTTTATGTATTTCTCAGTTTTTTGATGATGGTTTCAATGTTAAATTTGAAAATTATTTTTGTAATGTTTTTCATTCTAAAAATATTTTATTATTTTCTACCTTAAGAAATGAAAATGTTTATGATGTTGATTAGAATTCTATAGCTAAACAAAAAATTACTTTCTTAAATGATTTTAATAAAGATTATTGTCTATGGAACAGAAGATTAAGACACTACAATGTTTATTCACTTAGAAAACTGACTAGGAAAAAATTAGTTAGAGACCTACCAAAACATGAATTCCCAACAGATAAAGTTTGTAATCCCTGTCAGAAGGGAAAGCAAGATAATGTTTCTTTTAAATCAAAGAAAGAATTTTCAACTTCTCAACATCTTGAGTTGGTTCACATTGATTTATTTGTACCTTCTAAAGTTTCTAGTTTAATTGGGAAGCACTATGTCTATACTTAATAGATGACTTTTCTAGATATACATGGGTATACTTTTTATCTCACAAAAGTGAATCTTGTTCTTACATTATTAAGTACTCCAAGTCTGTAGAGAACCTTAGTGTACTTGAGATTAAGACCCTGATAAGTGATCATGGTCATGAGTTTGAAAATCATGATTTTGAATATTATTGCTCACACAATGGCTATAATCACAAATTTTCTGACCCTAGAACACCTTAATAGAATGGTTTAGTATAAATAAGAAAAAGAACCCTTAAGGAGATTACAAGAAAAATGCTGATTGAGTATGATCTACCTATTTATTTTGGGACTGAATCTGTAAATATAGCTTGTTATATTATTAATAGAGTTTTGATTAGACCTGTTCTTAAGAAGGCCCCTTATGAGTTATGGAACAATAGGAAACCTAAGGTTAATTACATTAATGTTTTTGGTTGCAATGTTTTTATTCTTAATACAAAGGATAATCATGACATGTTTACTTCTAAAACGTTTGAATGAATATTTCATGCTTATTCATTAACTATAAAAGCCTATAGAGTATTCAATAAAAGAACTAAATGTGTGGATGAATCTGTTCATATCATGTCTGATGAAACTGATCCACATGAACCAAAGTCTTCTCTTGATAATCTTGAAGAAGATTTGTCTGTTCTGGACCTTAATGATAAAGTTGATAAAGTTGTGGTAAAGACATCCAGTTCTGGAAAAATTCCGGAACCTACTTCTATTGAAATAGAACCTATAGATGAACCTGAAATTTCTAGTCCCACCATTATTAGATCGACTAGGATCGTAAAGAATCATTATTTAGATGTTGTTGTTGGTAATCCTGATAGAGGGACACAAAATAAAGCTTCTCTAAGAAACCAGCTAGAGCATCAAGCCTTTCTTTCACAGTTAGAACCTAAAAATGTCAATGATGCAATCAATTATGAATTATGGGTAATAGCTATGCAAGAAGAATTAAATCAATTTTAATGAAACAAAGTCTGGGAATTAGTTGACAGACCTAAGGAAACATCGACCATAGGCACTAAATGGGTTTTTAGAAACAAATTTGATGAGTCTGAAAACATAGTTATAAAAAAATAAAGGCTAGTTGCACAAGGTTATAGTCAAGAGGAAGGAATAGTCTATGAGGAAAAATTTTCCTCTGTAGCTAGATTGGAAGATATTAGGATTTTACTTTCCTATGCTGCTCATCTAAATTTCATGTTATATCAAATGGATGCCTAAAGTGCTTTTCTAAATGATTTTATAATTAATGATTTTTTTGTTGAACAACCACCTAGATTTACAAACCCACATTTCCAAAATCACGTTTTCAAACATTCTAAATCATTATATGGTTTAAAAGATGCTCCAAGAGCTTGGTATGATAAACATAATAATTTTCTTATTTCAAATGGTTTTACTGAAGGGATTGTTGACCCAACTATTTTTATTAAAAGAATTTATAAAGTTGTTTTTATAGTACAAATCTATGTTGATGATATTTTTTATTGGTCATTTAAACATTATTTTTGTACTACTTTTTCAAAGAGTATGAAAAATGAATTTTAAATGAGTTTAATGGGAGAAAACAAATATTTTTTTTTTGGATTTCATGTTTTTCAAAATGAAAACTATATTACTTTAAATCAAAGAAAATATACAAATGATATTTTAAAACATTTTGGTTTGGATAGTATTAAGGAATGTGATACACCTATAAGTACTGTTTGTACGTTGGATGGTGATGAAACTGGGAAACTAGTGGATCAAACAAATTATAGAGCTATAATTGGAAGCATACTTTACCTTACATCTATTCGACCAGATATTATGTTTAGTGTGATCATGTGTGAAAGATTACAAGCTAATGCTAAAGAATCGCATTTGGTTGCTGTTAAAATAATTTTCAAATATCTAAATCATACTATAAATTTAGTTTTGTTTTATATGAAAGTAAAATATTTTTAATTAATGAGTTATTCAGATGCTGACTTTGCTGGTTGAAAGATGGATAGAAAAACTACATCTGGAACATCTCATTTATTAGGAAAGTCCTTAATATCTTGGTGTAGTAAGAAAAAGAATTCTATTGCCTTGTCTACTACTGAAGTAGTGTACATAGCTGCTGATATTTGTTGTGCACGAATTCTATGGATGAAACACACTCTTTTGGACTATAGATATGATTTTAAGCATGTTTAAATAAAGTGTGACAACACTAGTGCTACTAACATTTCAAATAACCCTATATCTCACTCTATGACCAAACACATTGATGTAAGGCACCATTTCGTGAGAGATCATTACCAAAAAGGTGATATTACTCTTGAATTTATAGGCACTAAACATCAATTAGATGACATTTTCTCTAATCCTTTATGTTCGGATAGGTTTTGTTACATTAGACATGAGTTAGGAATGATTAACCTTAACCATGAGAAACCTCACTGTTATAACTCACTGGTATGAAACCTTACTGTTATACCTCACTGGTATGAAACCTCATTGTTATACCTCCCCTGTATGAAACCTCACTATTATACCTCACTGGTTTGGACCCCACTGTTATACCTCACCTGTATGGACCTCACAGTTAGTGGACCTCACTGATTGATAAACCTCACTGTTAGGAATTCTCACCGGTATATCCCACTGTTATGTATGCACTGTTTTAAAATTCCGTCTTTAGCCACCAGAATCTGTATCATCTATATTTTAATTATTTTATTCTAATTATTTATTTTATGATTCCTAAATTATAAAAAGAAGTCCTAGTTACTTCTCAATCCAGCGAATCATTCCTTTACCCTCAATCTTTATCTCCCTAATCTCACGAATACCCTATGTTCCTCAAACCATAGATGGAAAAAACCAAACTCCCTATTGTCAGATATGACATTGATGAGCCTAATGTGAAGAAGCAGAATATAGAGCCAGAATCAAGTAGCAGTGTTAGAAGAACAAGGTCGGAGAGGTGACCAGTGAACCCACATTTGCAAAATAGTGATATTGTGATTGAAGAAGAGCTATGCATAGAATGGATGTTGTCTATAACATCATTAGTTATCTAGGTGCTGGAAGATCAGAAGTGGGTAGAATGCTTCTCAAATGATAATGCCCCCTACAATTCGAAGCTAGTAAAACAGTTCAATGAGTTTCTAAGTTTTGAGAAATCAGAAGATGAGAACTGAATGAGTTCATTTGTGAATGGAATGGAAATATCTTTTTAATCTATTGAGTGGGATGAGTACCTTAGAGTACCACATGAAAGAGTTTAGGGTTATTCATCGAAGACAGTACCACCTACCTGTGATATTTTTTATTGTGATACTACCCTAGAGGAGCTCATTGGTAGTGGAGAGAATAGAAAGGTGGTGGATGCTCAAATAAATGGAGAGAACATATTTCTATTCATGTTTGTGCAACATGTGCTAATCCAAAGAAGAGGGGACTTTGAAAATCTAAGATATCAAGATATCTATTTGTTACATCTCTTGAGACATGGAGTGAAGGTGAATTTGTGCATGTTGTTAATGATTCAAATGGAAGATATGAACAAACCAAAATCAAATACCAATGCTTTATTCCTTGCCAAGTTGATTTCTGTTATGATTAAGGTAAAGGGAGTAATGGAGTCCATGAATGAGACAGTGGTATTAATGAATAATTTTTGTATTACAAGCATACTTTGCAAATACATGAAGATAAACTGGAAACCTTGGAAAAGAGAGTGTGTTACTGATGAAAAGAAGATATATGATAAGTTCAATCTTGTGGATCATCCTTAAAGGCATAATCATATAAGGGATCCAGGTCGAGGACCTGATAAAGATGAGCCACAATATAGTGATGAATAAAAAGAATGGGACTCCTTTGAAGCAGATGGAGGAGTTCCTCACTTGCCTCCTAGCCCAGCTCCTGAAGTCGTGTTACAAGAAAAGGAAAGTGCTTTGAACCTACATTGTACAGAAACTATTTTGGGTACAAAAAATAAAGAGGAAACTATGGATAAGGAAGAACAGTAGAGAGTAGATCATCAATAGGCTACTCAAGAAAATGATGAAGAAGTTCATATAAGTGAAGCATCAGTTTCTGTCAGCTTGAGACTTAGTCCATTGATTGGAAATTCCCTAATGTCTGCTGAATAATTTGATGAAGTTGATAGAAATTTACCTATTCTTAAGTAACCTCCCGCTATTGCAGAAATGGAGATGGTTGTGCAAGATTATTATACGGAAGAAAGAGTTGCTAAGGATGTCATTGTTGTACAAGAGAATTCACCACTTGAGGGGGAGGATCCAACTAGGTTGGGCACTATTTCAGTGGATAATGATATTGAAGACTGGGTAGAAGACCCAGGTATTGTGGTTTGTGGATTGGATTGACCTGATTCAAATAATGATATATCCTTTCGAATACCAAAAGTCAATTATGATATTTATTCTGAAATATTACCCGAAGATGTGGTATGAATACATGATCTGGATAAACTAAAGTTTGATCATAAAGGTAGTTTCGCGGAAGAAGTAAGGAGAATGGAAGATTCATAGGATTCATCTATTCAGACTATTTTGAATGAATCTATAACCATTATTGTGTTTGAGAGAGCACCTACTATTGTGCCTAAAAATATGATCACCAGGGATGATCTTGAATCATTAAAGGATAAGAGGAAAGAGTCTTTTAGTTCTTCTATTGCCGAGATGAAACACTGCTTTGTTGAAGATATGAGAAATTTGAAAAGTCTTTTGAACTCTCTCTTGGTTGTAATGTATCAACCTTTGTGGAAGGGATAGTGGATGAAGTCAAAGCTTGCCATAATCAGATGTCTAGCTTGGAAAAGGATGTTGAAGTTCTAAAGAAATCATTTGTATCTCTGGAATCCTATATGAGTTCAAAATCTCAAATAGACAAAGACTTAGATTACGTGAAAAGTGTTGTGAGCCAGATGGTATCAGTCTTTGAGGGATTTAAATCCTCTATGAAATATCATGTCAGCACCGAGGATTCTCAAGTGAAAAATCTTATCAGTGGGTTGACCAAAAACTTCAAAGAAACTTTAACCTTCTCTATTGGTTCTCTTGCTTCTAGGCCTTCAAAGGAATTGTATCAGATAAGATATTTGATGAAGGAGGTGCTTAGTTCAGCATCAACTAGTGCATCCCTGGACTCATCTGATTGGACCAATGTGGTAACCTCTACTAGAGGTACCACTAGAGATATCATGAAGATTGTTCAAATCTATATGAGAGAAGCTTCTACATCTCAGAAAGAAGTGAAAGGCACAGTAGATTACTATTTCCAAAGGGTTTACACCAAGAACCAATTCAATATTTCAAGCTTATGTTAGAAAACTTGAAGCTCCCACCAGTTAATCAAGCCTTCAGAGAACAAGTCAGCATGCTCAGAGAGTTGAACCCTTCACCTGACAAGTCCATGGAAAACAAGGATGATTTCATTTCTGCCATGGAAAGTGGAGGATGAATCATTATGGATTTCAGAAATCTCTTGTTTCCTTTCTTGCAATTTGATGCTCGGCCAGTGATTATACCTCCATCTTTACCTGCATCTTCCTCTATAACTCCTCCGTCTCAGATGACTCCAGCCCAAGCCATCTGATGCCTTACTCCTATGATCACTTAGAGTGCTACAAAGTACATGATAAGAAACGTTTCAGTGGCTCAACATCCTCTGATCATTTCTGGTGTTCCAAATCCTCCACCTGAATCCACCACACCTGAATCCTCTTCTGATCCCATGGGAAAATATCATTTTGAGGATGTGGATTGATCAATGGCTATGATTTTTGATAGGAATCACCTGTATTTATTTTTGTTTAATTTATGTATTTCTTTGTATCCGTTTTCTCCAAGGAAAATATATGAACTTAATTTCTTTTACTCGTTTTTACTTCTCTTCACCTATATTTCCTTTTTGTCCAACTTTTTTCTAATCAGAAATGGGGAGAAATACTATCTAAGGGAAACATATCTAGGGGAGAAATAATAACTTTTATGACAAAGGGGGAGAAATACTATCTTTTTTGCGTTTAATTCATATTCATTTCCCTCTGGTACATTTGTTTTTTATTTTAACTTTGATATATGTGTTCTATAATACATTGTTATCTCTAATATAACTTCATTTTATACCATGATATCCTCTGATACATTCATGATTATTTTGGAGTATAATATCATAAGTTGTGATTATCAAAAAGGGGGGAGATTTTTGACCTCACTTATTTTGATAATTCCAATTATTCTTTCACATACTTTGATAATCCCCAATAATGTTTATCTATATACTAATTCCTTAAATCTATGACACTCTATTATCAAGTTTATATTCATATTAAAATAATCTTTGAAATATGTTAATCAATTTTTATCTATGTTTGTATGAAATTTGAAATAATTCTAACTCAATCGGTATATGTGTTACATAGAACAGATAAGTGTTAAGTCTACTGGTATGCACATAACTACAGATATAGACAAAAAGAGCCCTACTGGTACCTACTATACCGATAGTCAAAGGTTACCGATAGAATGAATAGACAGTCACTAAAACAGAATAGAGCTACCAGTATGTATTAGTCTACTGGTAAGCATGACACTGATAGATCAAGTCTACCGAAAGAAGCAGAGCTACCGCTACTGGTACAAATGAGCCACCGGTATGCACAAGCTACTGATACAAGTGTACCGATATACAAGTCTACCATTACTGATAGTTCACCGATGTACAAGTCCACTAATACGCACTTTAGCACTGGAACAGAACAGAGCTACCGATACAAGCGAGCAACCGATACAAACGAGATACCGATTCAAAAGTCTGCCGATACGAGCTACCGTTACACTAGAGCTACCATTAGAGTATGTCTACCAGTATAAGCAAGTCTACCACTATGATGTCCAATGAAGAGATATTGATATAAAGACCTACCGATACTACCTGACAGACAAATGGATACTTCTACAAAGTTCACCAATACAGATAGAGTTTCTGATATGAGCAGCTACTGGTACAAGCAAGTTACTGATGGACAAGAAGAGCTACTGATAGACAGCTATTGATACATGGACAAAGAGCTACTAATACTAGTAGAGCCAGCAACAGAAGGAGTAACGGTTACAAGTCGACCGTTATAAGAACTATGTTGCTTAAACTTCTATGCCTTATTTAAATTATAGAAATGATCATATTAACTAAATTTAATGAAACTGCAATTAATTAATGTGGGTTGTTTTCATGTCAAGGAATCGTACCTCGTACCTATGAAATGGTAATCATTCCCATTGCTGGTGCTGAATGCTATAAAAAGAAGGCATGTGATGTATGTGAAAGTATAGGGTGTGCTGAAGAGTGCTGAAAAGTGGTGAATACACACAGTAAAGAAAGAATTCATCCATACCGGAAGAACCCTGGACATACATGAAGCCATTAATTCTAGAAGACAACACAAGATGCACCTTAATTAAGGAGAACTACAGCGAGCATTCCGATTAAACTGAACTTAAAGAAAACGACCCTCTATTTTCAGAAAAAAAACCTAGATAAGGAATCAGAAGCATTTCTGAATAATCAAAGAAGCCTAGAGATTCACTTTACATCACTAGAGTATTCTAAAACTCATATCTACTCTCTCAGTGATTCTTTTATTATCATTTTGAGCAGTGTGTATACTATATATAGTTTATACACAGACATTCTCCTGTGCTAAACTGGAGGATTTCTAAATCCTCACACAAACCTTCTATAACACTCTTGTATCCCACTGTAGACAGTGGTAGAGGTCATGTTGGACCGGGAAAACCAGTGTGCTGTTGTTTTGTTTTCCCACGTAGAACTGTGGTAGAGGTCTTTGTACCTGGACAGTCTCGGTACTGTTATTTACCCCGATCCAGGGTGTGGAGAAAATTTATATAAATTGTTTGAGAGTACTAAGTCTCGGCTTGAGACTGAACCTCTTGGTTACATCTACTGTGCATCTTAGATTATGTCTAAAGTATATTACTTAATTTATTTTCCAATTCTAATTACATTGAAATACAATTTGTTTTAATGTTACTTTGATAGTTAATCTAGTAAGTGTTTGCAACTATTGTAAATCAATAGTTTATTTTGAAAAGATTATTTAATATTCTGATTAAATTAACTAAGAACTAATCAATATTTTGAGAACCGAATCGAACCCTTATAGTTTTACAAATTCAATATAGTTTATCTTAGATTTTAATTGGGGGATTTTAAGGGAAATATTTTAACAAAAATTTTAATTGGAACTCAATTCACCCCCCTTTTGAGTGTCCACTCTGACCAACAAGAAGGTTCGTAAATATCACACACATTAGGTATTCTAAGGATATATTGGATAAATTCCCATGAATCCCAACATTTAAGAGTCATGTTTTCCTAGTACTGGATTACTAAAGGCCTCACATAATTTGTTTTTGATATTTTAGGATATGGATAAAACTCAACACCCTATGATTATAAGTCCTCTTCAAGACTCCCATCTTCTTCAGAAGAATCGGTAGATGGCATGAAAATATCTTTTTGACAATGGTGACCATATCACCTCTGTGCTGGAGGTATCATATCCTTGTCCTTAGTCTTCATGGTGTATTTTCTATGAGGATTTTTTGAATGTTATAAATACCTTGAAACCTCAATGCCCTTTTTGGTTTTAGACCTTTTAAAATGGTTTCTATAAAAAACAATGGTTGTGGCCACTACCCGATATATTCTTTCTGTTAAATCCCCCAAAGAGTATGATGAAGCCCATGAATTAGCTTTTCTGGCCTCTACTCCAACTGATCAATCTAATGGAGGCAGTGTAATTTAAATTTTTTTATGTCTATAAATAAATCAGAATCCATAATTATTGTGCTACCATATCATGCCTAACATGTGTGGGATGTAATTTTCTTGGTTATTGAAGACATTTAAACTGGAGAGATAACCTATAAGGTACATAATACTCCCTGATAATTTCACTGTCAATCATTGTTGATAACATGATATCCTTCTATTTAATCTTATAAGACCTCCGATATTAATTTTATTCATTAAAATCAATAATAAAAGTAACTGTTAGTAGGTTACTAAGAGAAAAGATGTTGAATTATCTTGAAGCATTCATTTCCTTCAGAACATCATCATGTTTTAGGTTCAAAGGCTGAATCCAAGATACTTTTTGTAAAAATGGAGTATATCAACCATTACAGATTCTAATTGAATTCAATTATAAATATAAACAAAAATATTCTTCAATTGATCACCAAAACAATTGAAATAGTCCCAAAAGTATAAACAGAGACTTTCTATTGTACAAATGAAACATGGAGTGATTTATTTTTTCTAATACAGGGGTTTCCAACGCAATATATTTCCCCTATAAAAAATTGGCTGCAATAATAAAATTTCATGGCCTTATAATGTTGCCAGACTCACGGACTAGAAGCAAGTAAAGGCATTGCCACATAGCAAGGAATCTAGACAATGATACCATTGTATCAATATTAGACATGTCTATATAAGCCTTTTTCTTGTTTTCACCTCCCTCCAATGTGGGCTACTATGTGCCTGAAATACCCCGATTATCCATAGTTGGGAAAATGTAAGTGAATCCATAGGTCGGACAATTCTATTTTATTTTTTCTAGAAAATAATCAATCCACACACTTCTGTGAATATCTTCCATAGAGATAGAATCATTATTTTTTTTCATTAATTTCTTTTCTATTTTGAATAATTCATGAGCCAATGGTCGCATCCTTTTGGCATCATACAATTTTGTTGTTGGTGGAATGAATTCATTATATATATCCTTGATAATGGGAACAATATATATTTGGTTGATATCCCATAGAATAATTCTATCCTCACCATGAGTCATGTGGGATGAATTTGTTTGTGGACTACATCATCATAGTAATTTAGGAATAAAATTATTTTTGTAAACATAATTTTGACCTATCTAGATA
Source organism: Viscum album (assembly GCA_963277665.1). Lineage (NCBI taxonomy): Eukaryota > Viridiplantae > Streptophyta > Magnoliopsida > Santalales > Viscaceae > Viscum > Viscum album. Next base: position 935,336,557 of record OY728145.1, on the reverse strand, counting down.
TCTTTTATAAATGTAAACATATGTTAGTTATTTTCTTTAATAATGCATAAATCCAATGAACCCAAAAAACTCATATCTATCTAGTTTTTACTCCTCCATAATGAATTTCCCATTCTTCCTTCCAACTGTTAGACTAATCTGTTTTTAAAGCATGAAAAGTAGAATCGTAAAAATGCGGCCTTTTCCCTACAACCTAATCTCTCATACCATGATTACAACCACTATGATGTATGATGGATCCTATAGGGACCGTTCCCTCATTTACAGGAATACCCTTCACAGTAATATTCTTACAATTACTATTAAAATGTTTTACAAACGATGTCTTTGGAAAATATCTCTTATTAGTAGGAATATGGGAATCTTGAAAAATCACATGCCCGTACAGAGCCATATAATGGATTTGTGGATATTCATGTTGGTGTGGAATCAATCAGTTTAGCAATCCAGGGAGGCTACTCTAAAAAATTTCGTCATAGTCCAATTGAATGATTTTCATCATTTAGTTTTGACAAACGTTATCTTCATCAGTAGAGTTCATCATGTGAACCATTTCCTGCAAAAGGAATTACCTAATTTTCAACCTTAAATTTGAATATTAAATTTACCAAGTCCAAATTGTAATATTAATGATTTTAAAATTTTGGAAAAGGAAATGTTCTACAAAGCTCCTTCGATGACATCAACGGTGTAGAACCATCAAAAAGGTACCCAGTGAAAGTCATTTGAAAAAGATTTTATGTACAACTCCTTTGATTAAATTAAACTATGCGTTTCTCTATCAGTTAAATGGTTTAACCATGATAATTTTTCGAGGGACCTATATGAGAGTACCACACAAGATAGATGGGAGAATGAACTAAACCATGAGAGTAGAAATTGTAAATGCCGGTGAAAAAACTGACAATGGAATTAGGGTATATATAAATGACTAACAACCTATGTGACGTAGCTACGCAGTAGACCTGTGTGGTCCATAAATACCTATCCATAATATTTTTCCACAAGACTTGACCCCCTTTTCAATTAGGTCCAATCATGAGGGGGGTGTTGAAAGTCTATAAGATGGAAAACATATTATGAATAATTCCTTAGGATATTTCAAAATATTGAATAAAAAGTTAAATAAATAAAGGAAATAAAATTCAAGACACCTAGGTTGGGGACCTACAAGTCATACCTATGCATCCATCAGGCCAACACACGTTCTTCCTATATAGCCCAATGCACAACCCCCATGTCGCATACCTATGATACGAAGCTATGTGGGGGACCGACATGGAAATATAATTTCTACACCCCAAAGCAGATGAGCTAAGATACGAGGTTATACACATGTTCTCCATAGACAAACTCATCTCAAACAACCCAATTCATTATGTATAAATAGGACCCATGTGCTCCCCATATGAAAATAGAAAAAGATTTAAGGAATCATGAATCTCCAATTGCATAACTATTTCACCTAGGTCCCCTAAATTTTCACAGGTAGCTCTTCAAAACATGTTCGATGAGATAATTAGTTGGGACAAGAAAGATTGAATTTATTTTAGTGTTTGAAATACAAAACATCTGATTAAGGGGCCTTCTTATATCATAGATAAGCTACCTATGCAATCACTATTCCTTAATGACCAACATAGGGCTCCTCAAAAAACATTCAATTAGACTCAGAGTGTTCAAATTGAAATGTATCCCATGTGTTTTTTTCTAGTAGTCCTTTTAAATTTTTCATAGGCTTAATAATTATGTGTTAATAATTTTTTTCACTTCTTCCTAATAATTGCACAGTACACCTACACATCATACCTACACGGATGACCTGTGTGGTACACCTACACGAGCCTTCATAGAAGGAATATTATAATCCACATATGGATGAGGTATCTCTCTTTCCTTATCTCCCTTTCATGAAAGGGACTATGATAAAACCTCATGACTTAATAATCTTTTGGTAATGACACACCACCTTGTACTCCACATGGGTTTGTATTCCTAAAGTTAGAGGTTCTACGCATTCATATTCTATCTAACGACTCGACCCTAGTTACCCATAGTTTGTGGATTATTACATAACATTGGCATGATCACAAAATATCAAGTCTCGAAATACAGATTATTTTAGTATCCTTGGAAGTACTAGATACATTCATAAGGTTTACATTACATCATAAAATGGATAACTACAACAACATTGTTTCCATGGACAACACTGAGATCCCATAGACTATCCTTGGAGGTCCGTCATAATATACTTATTCGCATCCTGATAAAAATAAAACATAGAATGGGGTGAGCTCATATGCTCAGTAAGCATAAAAATATAGCGGAAACTTTCATAAATAAGCATAAATATTTAAGGAAATGTATAAGACTAAAAAAGACTTTTAAACATAAACATCATATTAATATGGAAAATATAAATCAAAATAATTCCATTTACTTACTCACATGGATATTCTACTAGTCGAATAATCACATTAAATATCAATAGACACTTTCATAATGATGGAATGCATAATGCCAGACATTCATAACCACATAGTCAAGGCCTTGTTCCAATAATAAAAATAATATTTTTTCAAGGCCTTGTTCCATGACACTAGTTTTTCACATGAGACCCACTGAAGCATCGAGGAGCTATAGCGGGATCCACCCTTCAATTACTAAGTCCAATTCATTTCTCATATGAAAAGGATTAAACATAACATAAACATTCATATTAAAACCAGCATAATAAATTTCAATAATTTATCCATAAACCATGAATGGCATGAAATAACACATCCACAGTCAAACATATCACAAAAACTTCAATACAATATGGATGTTTTTTATCATAATAAATCAACTTCAAACAAACTTAAAATCCATCAAAGGATGCTGACATGAATGAAATAAAAACCTTTTTATAGAAATATCCATTTCTATATTGAAATCATATAAATTTCATGTAGTTATAAAAGAAAACAATTATTCTTGAAATATTTTTCTAATCATGTAAGGGACGCTTCGATGATGTCATAACAGTGGAAAATAGATACACCTAGTGTATAAGTTAAAAAAACATTTTTATCTTCATTTTTTCAAAAAGGGAATAAAGTACCTATTTTGGAAAACGAAAGAAATATTACTTTCAAATCATATAAGGTCAAATAAGGGTAAAAATATCTTTATCCTATAGTATAGTAAATAGTAAAAATGTTTTGGAATAAAATTTTCAGATGTTAACTGATTTGTTTTCCATTATATGATTTGTTACATAAGTAATGTTTGTTATGGATAGGATGTATCTTATTCATATTCAGAATGATATTAAGTCTTCAAACCTTATTTCTAATTATCAAATGAAAATTATTTTTGAATGGATAAGATGGGGAATGAATCTCATCGTGTTCGTGGAGATGGTAATCCGTAGGTACGCACAGACAACAATATCATTTTTTTGATATTAAAATACTATATAATTGGATGGTATATCATATATACATAATAATTATCATGTTATATTTATTATATAAATCAATTACACATCATTATTATACCCATCCAAATAATAATGTTCCGAATAACAATTACATCACGACGTGGAGACTGTAAGTCGTACATACACACGTATGGTGACATGTCATTCAATGGATTAATAGAATAATGAATATGGTTGCACCATATTTATAATAACATCACAGTATATATAAGATACTAGAGTTATTATTTTATAATGGAAACAAAAAATAAAGAGGAAGTGGAAGATGAAAGGAACTTGAAAGAGGTGATGAAATATTTACCTCTTCTTCCGGTTCTTCCTTTTAATGTGATCAAGAGGGCTCTGTAAGATGAAATTTTAACAAAATAAATGCCTCTAGGTTGATGGGAGTAAAGTTGAGAGGGTATTTTGCTAGGGTTTGGCCAAGAAAAATGGCTTTGAAGGAGGTAATTAGAGAGAAGGGGGAGTGACCTTTTATAAGAGGAGTGTGGGGCACCATAGGAAATGATATAAATATCATTTTATAATAAAATAATTTTTGATTTTTAATGGCTCAAAAGTGGATTATATAAAGGGTATGGTGGGTATGGGTCTAAAACCACTCAAACAATAGGTTTTTATTGGTTTGGGTCACTATATTAAACTTATCGTTTAGATTTAACTCTTAGATAAATAGTTTGACTTTACCATGTCTCTTTTTATTTTTATATTATATGGTTAATAAACATACTATATACTTATAAGACAACCCCAAGTGGTTCATTAATGATTCACCTGTCATTATATATTTATTTTGTCCAATCCTTATATTTTTAGGAATAGAATATCAATTAATAATATAATATTTGTTTTAAAAACTCCTTTATGTCAATTTTGACACCATATGGAATTTTGTTTTTTCTAGATTCATAACACCATTATTACTTCTGATGAAATTCATATAAACGACAAAAATATGTCATATTAACCTATATAATTAGTGGAATTCATTAAAATTTCTCAAATTACATTTATTTGGATATTTATAATATTAATTATTTCAATATTTCCATAATTAGGTAATTACCGCAACATCATTGTCTCATAAATAAATTAAATTATTTAACATATAAAAAATATTTCTAAAATAACATTATGTAAAAACACATTTCAGATTTCTAATTAATATTTTAGTAGAAATTATCTTATTTGTAACCCTATATTAAAAATGTTTTTGTTATTAAACATTGAATTTAACACTTTTAACTCTTATTTGAATTAAATAATAATAAACGTCTAAATATAATCCAAGTGGACCAAAGAGGTTCATATTTTATTCTTAAGGTTGTTTTTGGTAGAATTATACTTAACTAATAGAATCTGGACTTGTGTTAGGGTAATACTGATATCATTTTTACCCTTAATAACCCTATTTACTTTTAATTGTGGTAAATAAAAGTAAAAAGATACTATTCACCAAAAAAATTTATCTTATTGAACCACATTTTACTCCTTCATAGTAACCGTGTATTTCAGATTTTCAAACTTTATCTCATTGAAGCGGTAAAATTATGTTTTATTTAAATTTTCAAATACTCATAGGAGGTAGGTAAAAGCCGGTAAAAAGATCAATAAAAATTATATATATATATAAAATTATTATAAACCGAATCTAATGAATTACATTGAACATATATAGGTATTATGTATCTATTTTGAAATTAATTTTTTTTAAATAAAATAAATAATTATTCTAATAAGTAGTCGGTTTTAAACAATGACTCAGTGTTTTTCACTATTCATCAAAAATTGATTGTTTTCAGAAACATACCAAAAATCACCCTATCTAATTTCGATATTCCGAATCCAAAAATGAAGTCCATTTTTCAAGATAAAATTTAGAAAATTTTTAAATGTGGGTATAACTATTCATAATGGACAGTTTGATTGGATGTGGTGTGTTAGAACTCGAAGTTACGTACAAAACACGCTACTGTATTATTCAAAGAGAAGTGTATTGTGGAATCATGGGGTGTTACATTCTACCCTCCTTCGAATAATTTTTTCCTCGAAATATTTAGATTATTACTACACAAAAAGACTGGTGGTTATTCATCATTAGTTCCATGGGTGCCCACGTTGCCTCTTCCATCATATGGTTTCTCCATAGAACTTTTACCAGATGATTCATTTGGTTTCTCAACACTTGATCTCTTGTATTAAGAACCCTGATAGGCTCTTCGCAATAATAATGATCTGGTTCCCATTCTAATTCCTCATAGGTGAGTACATGCATTGGGTCAGACATGTATTTTCTCAACAATGTTACGTAGAATACATCGTGAACTTTGGAATTACTTGGCGGAATTGCCAAACGGTAAGCTACAACCCCATTTCCTTATATAATTTCGAATGGTCCGATGTACCTGTGACTCAATTTTCCCTTCTTACCAAAACGTATAACACCCTTCCATGGAGATACCTTTATGAAAACGAGATCTCCTGCATGAAATTCTAAATCCTTCCTTCGGTTATCAGCACAACTCTTCTACCTAATTTGAGCTACATTGATGTCATTTCATATTACCTTCACCATTTCAAACATTTCCTCCAAAAGTTCTGGTCCTACAAGTTTTCCTTCACCAACATCATCCCAACAGGTTAGTGTTCGACATCTCTTTCCATATAATGCTTTATATGGTGCCATCTGAATACTTGAATGGAAGCTATTGTTATAGTTAAATTATACCAGATGTAAATATTGATCCCACAGACCTTGAAAGTCATGTGAGCTTGATCTCCACATGTTTTCTAATGTTTGAATAGTCCATTCTGATTTTCCATCAGTTTGGGGGTGGTAGGCATTGCTCAAACTATGTTCAGTATCCATGGATTTCTGAATAATTTTCCAGAATCATTATGTAAAACATGGATCACGATCAGAAACAATTGATAGTGGTACTACATGAAGTCTTAAAACATTATTAATATATAGTCTTCCTAAACATTCAACTGGTAAATCATCCCTTATAGCAAGAAACATTTCTGAATTGGTAAGACAATCAATAATGACCCATATTGCATTGTTCCTTCTAAGAGTATTTGGTAGTCCCATGACAAATTCCATCAAAATATTATCTTATTTCCACTCAGGTATGGGATGAGGTTTCATGACTCCTTTAGGCTGTTGCCTTCCAGCTTTCATTTGTTGAAAAACCATACATCATGACACAAAATCCAAAATCTCCCTCTTCATTTTGTCCCACCAAATATGTTCCTTCAAATCTCTATACATTTTGCAGCTCCCAGAGTGTGTAGAGAAATTGGACCTATGAGCATCATCCAAAAATTATTTTTTTATATCTGGTATATCGGGAATACAAAGTCACTTTCCAAATATTAAAATTCCATCATCATATACGAAATATTTAAATATCATGTTATTCAAATATTTAATCTTCTTTTGAAACTCCTCATCATCAGCCTGAGAACTTTTTATCCTGTATAGTAAAGTAGGTATGGAATCCGTTTGGAAAAACATTGATGTTTCACCTTCCATGGTTATTCCCATATCCATCATTACTTGATCCATGTATATAGGATCCTTTTCATGTCTCATCATTTTCAATACTCCATGACCTTTTCTGCTCAAAGCATCTGCCACCTAATTTTCCTTCCCCGCATGGTAGTGTGTGGTGCAATCATGTTCCTTGAGTAGTTCAAGTGATCTATTTTTGATCATGTTGAGTTATTTCTGTGAGAAAATATACTTCAAACTCTTATGATCAGTATAAATCTCACATTTTTCACCATATAGATAATTTCTCGATATCATCAAAGCAACGATTACAGCTGCTAACTCAAGATCATGAGTTGGAATGTTTTTCTCATGAATATTTAGCTGTCATGATGCGTAGGAAATAACCCCATAATTCTATATAAGGACACAACCAATTCCTTTCTTTGATGCATAACTATTAATAGCAAACCCATCATTTCCCGATGGTATAGTTAATATAGAATAATTGACTAATATTCTATTTAGTTCTTCAAAACATTATTCACACAATTTTTTTCAAACAAATTGATCACCATTACATGTGATCTTGTTTAATGGGTTATCCAATCAGGAAAAAATTCTAGAAGAAACGCCAATAATAACCTGCTAAAACAATAAAACTGCGTAACTCAGTTAAACTCGTCGGTCTTGGCCATTCTTGTATTTCTCTTGTCTTAGAAGGATCAACAACGATTACATCCATAGAGACAATATGTCCAAGAAAATAAATCTCTTGAAGTTGGAATTCACACTTGATAAACATTCCATATAATTCATGTCTTCTAAGAGTCTTCAAAATAATTCACAAGTGATTATCATGATCTTCGTATCTTTTGGATTATACCAATATATCATAAATAAATACCACTAGAAAGTCATCAATATATTCCTTGAAAAATATATTCATTTGATCCATGAAGACAGAGGGTGCATTAGTCAATGAAAAAGGAATTACTGTAAACTCGTAATGCCCATACCTGGTTCGAAATGCTATTTTCGGAAAATCTTCCCTCTTCACACACAACTGATGATATCCATATTGAAATTCATTCTTTGAAAAGTATTGAGCTCCATGAATTTGGTTGAATAAATCATCAATGTGAGGTAGAGGATACTTGTTCTTCATTGTTATAGCATTGATCTCCCTATAGTCAATGCACAACCTCATAAATCCATCTTTCTTCTTAACAAGAAGAAAAGGGGCTCCCCATGGAGAAAAAATATGGAGAATAAATACATCATTACTCAATTCCTCTAGCGGTTTCTTTAGTTCCACTAATTCCATTTTGGCCATTTTATAAGGGGTCTTCAGTATGGTCCTTGATCTAGGAATTAAATCAATAGAAAACTGAATTTTTTGTTCTAGAGGATGTCCAGGTAAATCTTTTGGAAACACATCAAAATTTTCATTCACAATTGGTACATCCTCTATTTTAAAATTCTTTCCCTCACCCACAGTTATTTCATTCTCTTCCTCCCCAATAATTGAATTTAGCTGAGCTACTGGGGGTGGATCTATATAAGAGTTTAGTGATGACGATTATTATCTAAAGATAATATGTTCCTTATCATCATCATAAAAAATAGTAACCTCATTTTTCTTATAATAATTTTTTTCATCATGGTCCGATAGCCAATCCATACCGAGGATTATATCAAATTCAATAATGGGTATGACGATGAGATCAACAGATAAAGAACATTTATATTACCTAATGGGAAATGATTCACAAAACATTGTAGCAATGATAAATCCCTTAAGAGTTTTTACTGACAACTACCTTTTTAAATAAAATTAGAAATATCTTATTTTTTTATCAAACTGGAAAGCTATGAAACAATGCGATGATCCAGAATAAAATAATGCATTGGATAAACTTGAAGAAACCATTAAATTACCTTCCTCTACATCTTTTTGATCTTCAACCTCATCATTAGTGATAGCATAAGATTGGCCTTGATCCCTTGGCCTCTTCTGAGGTATGATCCCCTGATGCTTAATAAATTAATTTGCACATTTCCCCCCTTTCTCTAAAATTGTATCATTCAACATCGATAGCCTCTTTCTCCCCCTTGCAATATTGATCTTGGTGGCCTTTTTCACCACACTTTTAACAAACTCCAACTCCCTTCAAGAAATTACTAGGGTGTTTCTTCCCACATTTACTTCAGGATGGATATTTAACTATTGCCTTCTTCCCCTTATTTCCATTTCCAGAGTGTTTAGTAGATCTCTTCTTCTCTTTCTTTGTTTTATAGTCGTAAGACGTAGAGAATTCTTTTACTGCCTTGATAGCACATGATACAATATCTTCGTATGACGGGAAAGATTGTGAGACGAATGCTAGATAGGGAAATGATAATAACCTATCAAATAAATGATCAATCATACTTAGTGGGGTACGTATATAATCTACAGCATGCCTCACTAACCTTGTAATGTTAGCTTCATACTTTGCGACATTCTCATTATCCTTTTTCCTCAATCTCTGAAAGGGTATTTTCATATCCACTTGATGGTCATGAGGAAGGTTTTTTTCTATGAAACTTTCTTTAAACTCCCCACATTCCATATTTTGTACTTTATCATCATCCTTTGTGTTTTGAATCAATGACCACCATTGATCAGAATATCTAGTGAGTTGATAAACTACCATGACAACATTTTCCCTTTCGTTAATCCCCATGGCATGGAATATTTTATCTAAGGAATTTATCCATTGCTCAGAGACTAGTGGATTTTTACCCCCATGGAATATTGGTGGTTTTTGCCTCATAAATCTATCTAACATTGATCATCCACGTTGTAGATCAGGGTTCTCTATACAGGTATGGTTATTATTTACAACCTGAGTGATTTGTCCCATTATGGTGATTAGATGATCACCACCAGTTCCATCACTAGATCCACTATAATTATCTTGAGCAGGAGTGAAATCCTTACCTGACCTGTGTGCATTGATACAGTTTCCATTCCTTTAAATAGGCGCCATTTCTAAACAATGGAATAAACTAGATTAGTTTATGAATCGAAATATACAATTCCAAACATGTAAAATACTAAACATAAATTGAATAGTTTTTGGATATAATCCATAATCATAAAAATGTTTTCATTGAGGATATATATACTCATAAACCCTTCATAATGGTTTGTAAATAAAATGAGAATTATCCTAAGCATATCCCTGGGAGTGTCATGACCAAGAGTGCAGTAAGGCCCGTCGTCATGCACCAGTTCCCATTCAATTCTAACTCAAAGTGGTGTTTTTGAATTTGACCCCAAGGAAAATCTCTGCCAAAGCCACCTCTACCTGCGCGTATACAGATAGGGATGTAATGCTTGGAAAACTCAAAAAATCTCTACATTACCAAAATTATAGGAAGTTCTTCTATACTAATCCTCAAAGTCTATCATAGGGAAATATTCTATAATCAGAGTTTATCTAAATCTAGAGTTCAAGGTTTGTACTAAAATTACTCTGATAACAACTAAAACGCACCAACCATAGATACCCAAATTTCGTGAATTGTTACATAACATTGGTATGATCACAATAGATCATGTCTAGAAAGACCGATTAGTTTATTATCCTTGGAAGTACTAGATACATTCATAAGGTTTACATTACATCATAAAAAGTAAAACAAAAACAACATTATTTCCATAGAAATCACTAATATCCATAGAATATCCCTTCAGTTCTGTTATAATATACTACTTCCTATCCTGGTAAAAATAAAACATAGAAATGGGTGAGATCAGATGCTCAGTAAGGATAAAAATATAGCAGAAATGTTTATAAATAAGCATAAACATTTAAGGAAATGTATAAAAGTAAAACAAAATCATTCTAAACATAACATCATCGTAATATGTTAGATATAAATCAAAATACACCCATTTACATTCTCACATAGATATTCATCTAGTTGAATAATCACATACCATATCAGTAGCTAATTTCATAATGATGGAATGCATAATGCCAGACATTCATAACCACATAGTCAAGGCCTTGTTCCAAGACTACAAATAAGATTTCTTTCAAGGCCATATGACAAGACACTAGTTTGTCTCATGAGACCTACAGATGCATCGAAGAGCTATATCAGGCTCCGCCCGTCACTTACTAAGTCCAATCCATTCCTCATATAAAATGGTTTTAACATAACATAAACATTTGTTTTAAAAATGGCATACGAAATATCAATACTTTATCCATAAACCATTAATGGTATGAAATAACACATCCACAGTCAAAAATATCACAAAACCTTCAATAAAATATGGATGGTTTGTGTCATAATAAATCAACTTCAAACAAACATAAAATCTATCAAAGGATGCTGACATAGATGAAATAAAACCCTTTTTAGATAAATATATCTTTCTATTTTGAAATCATTTAAAAGTAACATAATAATAAAATAAAAAATTTACATTTGAAAATATTCTTATGAGGTTGTATGGGAAGCATCGACAATGTTATAATGGTAGAAAATACATCCACCCTCCAGATAAGTTAAAAAGCTTTCTAACCTTAATTTTGTCAAAAAGGTCATAAAGTACCTTGTTTGGAAAATGAAGGAAATGTTTGTTTCAAAACATATAAGGTCAAATGAGGATAAAAATGAATTTATCCCATATTCTAGTAAATATTAATTTTTTGGGAATACATTTTTATGAATCATGGATGTGGATGATAAAGAGGTCCAAGTAGATACTTACATAAAAACAACCTCAGATAATAAAAAGATTGTGAAATTAACCCTTACCTTGTTCTTTTACTTGGTAGAGGGTAGGTTAAACTCCTTTATAATGGTGAAATAAAAGTTCTTAAATTATAAAATAATCATATATATTAAATTTATATCATATATGATCTTTTGACATTACTTTGTTAATAATGCATTAGTATTGTCGTCGTTTTGGGTGTTAACTGATTCGTTTTCTTTTATATGCTCTTTATATAAGTAATGTTAGTTATGGAAATGATGCATCTTATTCATATTCAAATTATATTAATTATTTAAACATTATTTTTAATCATCTAATGAAAATAAATCTTGAATGGATATGATGGGGAATGAATCTCATCACGTTTCTGGAGACTGTAATTCTTACGTACACATGAGTGACCATATCATTATTTTGATATTAAAATAATATATAATTGGATGGTATATCATATATAAATAATAATTATCATGTTATATTTATTATTTACATCAATTACACATCATTATTAAACCCATCCAAATAATAATGAATTGAATAACAATTACAACATGACGTGGAGACGGTAAGCCGTACATAAACACGTTTGGTGAAATGTCATTCAAAGGATATATAGAATAATAAATATGGTTTTACCATATTTATAATAACATCATTATATATAGAATATAATGGATTTATTATTTTATAATGGAAACTAAAAATAAAGAGGAAGTGGAAGAAAAAATGAACATGAAAGAGGTGATGAAATATTTACCTCTTCTTCAGCTTCTTCCTTTTGATTTGATCAAAAGGGATCCATAGGTTGGCATTATGACTAACATAAGGCCTATAGGATGAAGGGAGGACAGTTGAGAGGTATTTGGGTAGGGGATGGAAAAGGAAAATGCCTTTGACGGTGTTAATTAGAGAGAAGGGAGAGTGACCTTTTATAAGTGGAGTGAGGGGCACCTTAAGAAATGATAGAAATATTATTTTATAATAAAATAATATTCGGTTTATAATAGCTCAAAAGTGGATTATTTTAATGATATGGTGGGGATGGGTCGAAAAACACTCAATAATTTGTTTTAGATAGGTTTGGGTCACTATATAAACCTTATCGTTTATATTTTACTCTTATTTAAATAGTTTGACATTTACCATGTCTCTTTGTATTTTTATATTTTTTGGTTAATAAAATTAATATATACTACCAAGAGAATACCAAGTGGTTCATTAATGATACACCTATCATTATATAAGTCTTTTGAAAAAACCATATATTTTTAAGAATTTCATATCAATTAATAATATAATATATTTTTTAAAAACTCTTTTATGTCAATTTTGACACTATTTGGTATTTTGTTTTTTCTAAATTTATAACATCATTATTACTTCAAAAAATATTCATCTAAAAAACCCTAATATGTCATATTAACTTATAAAATTAGTATAATTCATAAAAAAATTATCAAATTACATTTTTTTGGTTATTTACAATATCAATTATTTCAATATTTCATTAATTTGGTAATTATTGAATCATCATTGTGTCATAAATAAATTAAATTATATAATTTATAAAAAATATAAATAAAATAAAATTATGTAGGAAATAGTTTTATCATTATAAATAATATTTATAGTCGAATTTATCATATGTTTAACCCTATATTAAAATTGGATTATTTAATAAACATTGAATTTAACACTTTCAACTCATCTTTGAATTACATAATAATTAATGTCCTAATCTAATATAAGTGGACCAAAGAGGTACATTTTTTAATCCTAAAGTTTTGTTTGGTAGAATTATACTTATCTAATAGAATTAGTACATGGGTTAGGGTAATAATAATATTATTTTTAACCTTAATTACCCTATTTACTTTTAATCGTGGTAAATAAAAATAAAAAGATATTATTCAGAAAAAATTATTTTTATCCTATCGAACCGCATTTTACTCATTGATATTAACCGTGTCTCTAAGATTTTCGAAATTCAACTAACAGAAGAGGTAAAATTATGTTTTATTTAAATTTTTAAATACCCTTAAAAGGTATGTAAAAGGCGGTAAAAAGTTCAATAAAATTATTATATATCTAAATTTATTATAAATTGAATACAATGAATTACATTGAACATATATAGGTATTATGTATCTTTTATAAATTAAAATAATTTTAAATAAAATATATAATTATTTATAAAAAAGTTGGTTTTAAACAATGACTCATTATTATTCACTATTCAACAAAAATTGAATGTTTTTAGGAAAATAAAAACATTCACCCTAAGATAATTTCGATATTCTGAATCAAAAATGAAGTCCATTTTGAATGATTAAATTTAAAAAAATTTAAAAAGTGGGTATTACTATTCATAACGACTAGTTTGATTGGTTTTTGTGTGTTAGAACATAAAGTTGCGTACAACACACGCTACTGTATTATTCAAAGAGAAGTGTACTGTGGAAGCTTGAGGTGTTACAATATAAGGGAGTCAGTATAATTAGGATGTTTATAGTTTTTTATATATACCTTCACATAGATCTTTACCCTACAAAATTTGTTGGGAATTTTTATTTTTGGATTTTAGGGATAATATATTTTCCTCCACTTTTTTTCTCTAAGATCTCGAGCCCCCAATTCTCAGGTGGGAGTGTGAGGGTCAAGCTTTCTTTTCCATTTAACAAAATAAAATTATCCCTCCTCTCACGGGACTCATTCAAGGGAATCCATACTAGATTAATTCCATAGACTTTTTGGATAGACATAATGACCTTCATTTTCATTTCCCATTGAGGGGATCATTTCCCTATGCTATCATCCACCATATCCTTGGCATCTTTCACCATAGGACAAACAAATTACATCAATATAAGATAATGGGTGTGTATTTTTTAATCATTCACATTCTCTTACTTCTCACACCGATCATGACTCATGTGGGATTATAGATTTGTGATGATCATAACATTCACACAATCTACATAATGTTTTAACTACAATAACTCTGATTCCCACCATAATTGGGATACATAGAAAGACTTCACCCATGGGTCAAGCTTATTTGATATCCTCATCCCGAATCCAACCATAATTCACTTAATCTGGGAATCCTCCTTAAGTGTATGCCTCAAATTAACCACCCTTAAATATACATTATTTAAAACATTTTTAATGGACAATGTTATAAGGGAATATTCTATAGGAGTAAAACCCAACCTATGAGACATAAAGAACTTCATGGGATTTGATTCCCATCTGAGTGGGATACCTTTGAAGACTCCTTGAGGGTCAAACACAATACTTCAAATCAACCATGTTCTTCTTGGGACCTATTCCCAACAAGTTCTAATCCAACATACAATATCATATCCTTTCGAGGATCCTTAGGCTGCATAGGAATAAGTCCCACACCTATCATTGATTGATAACCATCTACTTATATGTCCTTATCACTTGAAATTAAATTGTATGGTTATGTCCTTGTCTCGTGATTGTAAAAGGTATAATGTATCCCATTAAGCGGCACCAAAATTTGTGGGTTTTTATTCCTTTAATGAAGATATATAGGCATCATATTTAGGGGTATGATCCCAACATCAAAAAAAATTCTACATGTATGACCATAAATTCCAAAGTGCCACAGTGAGTGTATTACAAATCGGCTTCATCATAACAATGGATAAAAACATCAAGTATTATATTTTATATTTTAATTGATGGGAAACCTCAAATTAATATCGATATATCCTTTAGTTAATAACATAACATACTAGTTGATGATTCTAAATTCCCCACATGGTAATAATTGATTGCAAATTTCAAGGGAAACCAATGTTATATTTGGTAAAATAATAAGGATTCATGAACACATCTTATATCAATAAGAGATTCCTATAGTAGAAAATAATTCCACCCATAATGGTGTAATGATCCTGACCACACATCCTCTCAAAAAATGTTAGTTATTATGTATCATAGGTCCTAACCTAATAAACACCCGACTTTGGGAAGCAGGTCCCTTTGGATGCAGAACTGTTGGATGTTTCTGGTTCTATAAATAAACCCAATGAAAACCGTCTGAGAAGTAGTGATTCCTAATACGAACACACATTCCATGGATATAAATTCTCCACAAGCTATACAAATTAAACCAAATATTATTTTTATATTTTCAGAAAAAGGAAAATGAACTTCTTTTGGAAAATGAATTGAAGATTCATTACAACACATGTTTTGAAAATTAAAAAATTATTAAAAATTTCTTAAACAAAACAATTGAATAATGATAGAACATTATTGAAATAATTTTTTGAAATTCTGGATTTTGAATAAAAAATATTTTCGACCGATGAGAGTAATGATGTATGGTTTTATTGAAAACAATTTTTCAATAATATTAATCACCAAATGGTGGAGAAAAGGAAACTATTACCTGAAATATTCATTTGATTCAAATGGATATGAAATTTAATTTTTTTACTACTATAATTTCAAATAAATAATTTCAATGCAAATTTAATCATAAACAACCACAATAATAATGATATTATGAAATAAACACTCACAATGATTGTAATGTTGATGTGAGAATTAATAAATGAATAAATATTTTTTATCAAATTTAAATCCAAAAAAAGATCAAATGTTAAAAAATATAATCAAAATTCATTAAAAACATAATATTATAATATAAAATGAAATGAATAAGTTATATATTCTAATGAAACAATTAGTTGTAAAATTATTTACCACATGGTAATTTTTAAGTCAAATATACATTGATAAATTAATTATAATTAAAAAATATAATAAAATTTATTATTAAGGATCTATAATATTATATGTAAAATGTTCATTATATACACCATATAAAATAAATTAGGTTCATAACATTATAATATTATTCAATAAAGGGAATTTTAGATCAAGTCTCTTGACTCAAGCTGCTTATTGATTGAACATCATTTAATAAAATATTTAATGTTTATTATCATGATATTAATTTATTATAATAACACAATCATATTTATAATTTCATATATGATCCTATTAAAATATTTTACCTCCCAATTATTAACAACAATTCATTATTTTCGTTTGTTAGCTATTAATTGGCATTTTTTCATGTTTGTTCTTTTCATGAAACATAACGTTTTTATGAATATTATACATTTCCATTATATGAGGATGTATAATAATGATATAAATTTCAATTTTCATTACTAAAAAGGTCATTATAATAATTTTTTAAATTGAAAATTGAGAATGGATCACATCTCTTCATGGAGATAGTATGTTGTACATATGTTGGAGTTATGTTGTGGTATAAATGACTAGTTAATTGATAAAGAATTATTTAATAAATTATTTTTACATAATAAATATCCTTTCATATATATATATATATATATAACATATATTAATTTAATTTATACTTATTAAATTCAATGTAAATATTACATGAAAAAAGAATTGCATCGACTAACGAGGCAGTAGTCTGCCGTACACAAAAGTGAAATAGTGCTAATATAAACGTAATAGATAATAACAAGTTAAATGTCATATTAAAATTAAATAAGTATAATTATATAACAAATATCATATAATTTGTTTAAATAAATAGTTATATCAATCTTTTAAATGTAGTGATAGAAAAGGAATTACATCAGTTTGCGAGGCGGTAGACTGTCGTACAAACAATGGACAAATTTGTTTCCCATTTCATTGAAGAGGGGATGTATATAGTTCCTTCCATTAAAATAATAAAATAAATTTATAATAAATATAATTATTTTATTATATAAACATATAATAATAATTTTTTATGATGTTGAAGAAGAAACAAAACAAAGAAGCTCATTTTAAAATGTTGCCTCGTTTTAAGACAACTTCTATAGGTTTGAAGCAAAAGCCCCCGTATGTCGGATTTATGATAAGAAAGGGATATGAAATTTTGTAATATAATTACAAAATTATTTTTACCAAGTATTTTATATGATTTTATTTTCAATTTATGATGTGGATATGATAGCTATGGCCTTTTATAAGTGAGGCAGCCTGTACACATGTAATTTTTAAATGGACAAAGGTGTACCCAAATTTTTCACATTAAAAATGGATGAAAAATGGTACATTGATGAAACAAGGATATATAATGTATAAATATTTTAAAAAATGTATTTTTATATTGTTTTCTTCATTTTGAACCGTTATCATTTGAGTTTAACCCATGGTAATGCCATTTTTACCCTAAATATAGTAAATAAGTTTTACTGTTTTTTCAATTCATAATGGTTAAAAAAATATGTTTACATTTATATAAAATATAAATTATACTAGTTCCAAATTTTGAATCCTTTAATACAAAATTGACTAATTTTTATATCATAATTTAATTTAATGTTAAACACGCATATTAGATGAGTACATGGGTTTTAAATGGAAAATATTTGATAGACTAAAACATTTTGACTTAACCATCCACCATGAAACTGATTACAATGACATAAATTAGAATAATAGATATATAAATAACCAAATTTTACATTTTAAACCATCTTAAAATAATTTTTATTTATTGTATTATTTAATAGAAGAAATAATTCTCAATAAAACCAGTATTCATCATAATTCATCGAAATATTAATCCTTTAAAAAAATATAAACTTTTCATCGAAATATAACTATGAGATTATAATATTAAAAACTATGTTTATTATTCCAAATTAATTTTCTAAAATTGAAAAACCATAATTTTAAAATATGGACACAAAAGTTGACCAAGCTGTTTTCATTGAAAAATAATTTTTTTTAGAAAACCTTTTATTTTTATTTACATTTTTTGTATTTTATTTCAAATCAATATATAACTAGGGAGTATATTTTATAAATGTGTAAAACATATAATATCAATAATTTAGTATGTACAATTCTGACCTACTAATTTAATATATGTCTTATAATAGTATAATATATTAAGGTCCATTTAGACTCGTAGGTGCACGTTCTGCAAGCTATTGGAGTGATTAATTTTGATTAATATATATATATATAATTGTCTTAGTTTTTTAAATTCTCATATAATATTTTTGTTTTGTTTAATATACATTATCAATCACAATTTTATTCTTTTAAAATATTCAGATGTCACATTCTCACCCCCCCACCTTAAAAATTAATGTTCATACAATTTAAACACGGTGTCAGTGATATGGGGTTTTAGATTTAGAAATACCATTGTTGGAAATACTACATCGTAAAGGGGGTAATAAAAACGTCCTATTTATAACATATAAATGGAAATATTATGGTCATATATAATAATACTTATATAGGTTTCCCAAAAGAAGAATATAATTTGGACGTGATGTTATAGGCATGGAAGAAAACTATACATAATTATTGTGAAGGATAAAGGAAATTTATCATAAGAAATTGAATGATCAATACAAATAAATGGAACTAAAAACCATAAATATATAATGATTTAAAAGAAAATTCTCTTCGTCAAATATAAAGGTAACCTGATAATATTTTTGATTCAATATTATTTTCCCGATGTTGGGGAATTATTATTATTTCCATGAATATAAGAATATATTATTAATTATTACAATTTAATAAGAACATATTCATCATTTGTTTGTGATTAAATAAATTTCTAATTTTTATAACTATCCTTTAAAATAATTTCAAGATATGAATATTTTATTCTTGAATTACTAAAATTTATGTTCAATGGGACTCAAGAATAATATAAGAGTGAAACATATTTCCTTATATCTCTAAATATTTATGAAAGTAAATATTGTTGTCACAATTTGTCCAATATAAAAAATTATAATATAATCCACAATAGTATCACCACTAGTTCTGAAATAATGTTTATTCATAAAATAATTTAAGTAAAAAACATGGAAAATTAAATAAAACATCACCTAGTTCAATGGAATCCATTAAAAACATATCGTCCTTTCGTTATGGGTTCATGCCTCGTGACATTGGTTGATGTGAAAGGTTGTCAGTTAGTATGTAGGTTCTCCTATTTTGGAATCCAAAATCATATAATTATTATAAGATTACTAAATTGTGATCACCCATAATTACTACAACAAAAAAGATAATATAATCCTTATATTTCACCAGTACCATTGAAATTAATTCTACAAAATTGTACTGGAATTCCTCCTCAAATAAAATTATTTTTCACCAAATATAGGAGTTTTATTCTTGTAAATGTCTCAAAAAATATTCTCAATTTTGATAAACTCTTATCTCATAAATAAAAAAATTAAATATTAATAAATTTGAACATGTGATCAACCAAAAAATCATAAATTATTATGTATTCGAAACTCTTATGTTAATGATGACATATATTATTATGATTTTTTACACAATCCTTGAATGGTTCATGTTTGATATAATAAAAATAACATTAAGAAATAAATATTTTATAATATATATCATTAATAACAATAAATAAAAATTTCAACCATTTTATTTAAAAATATTACTTTCCTTATTCAAGGGAATAACCTTTAATAGCGAGAATTGACTTAGACAATTCAATGGTTCCCAAAATTTATGATGATGAACTATAAATATATCCTTAGGATGAAATTTATTTCCTTCCATTGTGATCTTCATTTTTTTATCATTGATTAATTTCCGGACACCCTTCCTTTGATAATTCAATCATTTTCATATTGCTTTGAGACCCATTCTATGTTGTCACGTTACACATTTATCTAAATAAACAAATAAAGCCTTCTTTCCTCCATGGTCTCAACCACTTGATCTCTTAGTGAACATTATCCTTGTCTTCTATGGTGTTTCATAGTGTTTTTAATGTTATAGGCTGTTAGACATAATTTGGGATAACGAATTAGACAGAAACACAAAATCATTCACTCCTATCATAATCCCATTTTTCGGGATATATTCACAACATTATTTTTTATATTCAATTTTAACATGATTCCTTCTGATTCCATCTATTAAAAAAAACCAAAAAACATAGATTCAATAGAAATTATCTTATAGGGAAAACAATATATTTCCTTTTAGGATATCAAAATCAAAGAACCTTATTTTCAATATAATATACCAAAGGTATAATTGAGGACATTCATTGTCATCATCTATTCAAATCCTTTATAATGGATTGCATTGATAATTTGAATTACCAAAAAAATATCCCCCATGATTTTTTAAAGAGTGTGATGTAAGGGTTGTCATCATGTACCATATTATACTCAAGTAATTATAGTTGGTCCTTTTCCAATGTTATTACCCCTAGGTACATATTTTCCCAAAATATGACCACATTAAGTATCCACATATATATTTATTTCTAGGAAAAACCCAATAATCTCTACCATAACAAAATAGTAGTCTGTTATTACATACAAATCCTAAATGTCAATCATAAACTGCTAGAAATATTGGTTATACCAATGGTTCTCTAATCCAATCGATGCTAGAATTTTGGGACAGGCCTACACTGGTGGTTCTCAATGAACCATTAGTCTAGGTGTAAATAAATTTTAGATACTAAAATGTTATAATGATACCATTGGTATTGATTTATATTAATAGTTAAGAAAATTAGTATATCTCTATACAAAGAGTTTTGAAAATATTCATTATAGAACCACCCTAATTCACTAGCTAGTAGCACACACACACCACCCAATCATCTAACATTAGCCTCCAAAACCCACCACCCTACCCAAACAACCTCCTGAAACAACAAGTAATCCTAGAAGAATGCCACCTTGAAAAATTTCCCTCAAAATAACATCAGAAACTAATATATAAGAAATTAAAATGAAATAAACCAATTATTGAATTCTAAAAGAGTAAAAAAAATTCAAAATAAGAAATATATTCATTTATAACTACTCATCAACGAAAATGTGAAAAATATCAGTAAAAATGTAAATGGTCAATATGACCCTTATAATCATAACCACGACCACGACCATCACCATCACCACCACCATCGCCATGACCATTAAAATTGTAATAATCATCATCGTTTTCGTTCCCCTCTGCCATCCTCACTATTATTTATATCGTCATCCTTTATTTCATCCTCACTATCTTTCCCACCATCACCATCAATAGTAACTTCATCATCTGGACCACAACTACAACCACTTCCTAGTGCATTATATAATGTATGAATCATCGAAATATATTTTACCTAATCCATCTTAGTATCTGGTTGATGTGATGGACATAATACTGCCATAAATTTCATAAATTCATTATTGGAGGTTTTACTTTATTCACACCCTAATATGTCCATTTTTGGGCCTCTTCTTCCTACTCTAGTGCCTCTTCTAACTCAATGCTATAAAAAAAGAATTTGATGTAGTCTAATATCTATTCAGTTCAACAATCATCCTTAGTTGATATAATACACTACAATGGATTTCATTTCCCAAAATCTAATGTACGTGATCATTTTCCCAATGTTTTAACCATTCTATTCATCTAGGCCCTCCATGTAACACTATTAAAATTTTAATGGACTATTATGTTAAAAAATACATATTAAAACGTGAAATAAATAATTTAAAACTTATTTTTTTTTTCAGTTTTTATAGTGGTTCCACATTTATTCATTATGCTTGAGAAAAAAATTCTCCAAGAACATGTCCTTCAATATTAAAAACCTCCATATGAAATGACATTGAATATAAAAATTCATATTTTGAAATAGGTTATTAATAATGAATTTCATGAAATATAAAATAGATATACTCAATAATGAAATATTATTTTCTACAATGATTTTCAAAATTTTTGATAAATTAATTGATACTATGATTAAATAATAATTAATGAAATTATTATATAGTGTAATTTCAGGATTATTTTGTACATATATATATTTATATTACAGAGAATCCCCTTAGTGTGTCCTTTTTTAAACCCTCTAATCAAGGGAACCCAAAACCCATGAAGAGGTTGCTCCAGAGAGAGCCCTAGCCGAGAAAAATCCATTTCTATCTAAGATAGTAGAGCATCCTGAAGGGAAACAACATGGAAAGAAATGGGTTGGCAATAAAATCCATTAAAAGATGTGGTTTTTCAAAATTTCACTCACCCATTCAAGGTTCAACTGACATATAAAGATGAGTATATCTCAGGTAAATGATAAATTCTATCAAGGGTACACTCCCAGGAATCAATGCCTATACCTCCCAAATGACACTGTTTATATTCTTCTCACCATAGTTGATTTAATTGTAATGATGTCAGAATATGGAAAATATAGGCAAATTTTAAATTTATGGATATTTATTATAGAATATTGTCAATATTGGTGTTTTTATTCATTAAAAACACACATAATAAATTGGATTGTTTGATTAAAAATGGTAACTTTTAGTTAGAATGAGAATATATAAGGTCATCTTGGTTTTAAACCTTATTATTCCGATTCAGTTTTATATGGTAATTTTTTATTAATTATTTTATTATATTTGGTTAAGTACATTTCAATTAAGTGCATTTTGCTTCAATTATATTCAATTTATATCAATAACGCCTGATTTAATTATCTATGGCTTATTTTTTTTCCTATTTATTCAGTTATTTTGATTATACATAAGAATTATTTATTTTGATTCATCTATATTGTTTATAACTTATCATTTCAAATTGATTTGGTTTTTTTCATCCCCTGTATGATTTAGTTTGTTATATGTTACTTTTTATTCATGGAGTTATGTTAGCATTAATTTTATTTATTTCAACTCAATTAAATTTTATATGTTTTAGTGTGATTTAATTCATTATTATTCACTTTATTGATCATGTTATGACTATTACATTTAGGTATTTTCATTTCATGTCAGTTTCAATTGTAATTAGGTTTGTTCAGTTTCATCATATTATAGACATTTAAGTTTAGTATTATTAGATTTTTATTCATTATTTATTTAGTTATTTTTTATTTTTTGGGTTTCGGATTCACTGATTGCATTTTCTTCTATAATTATCTATTTTTGAGTTTCAAATTTCATCAGTTATGGTTGATTTAGGGCTACTAAACCCATATATATTCAATTTTTCTTCATTACACTTATGATAGTTATGTTTTATTTTCATCATATAACATAAAAATTTTATATGTTTTATTGTGATTTAATTCGTTATTAGTCACTTTATATTTGGTTATTTTTTTCTTTTTTATTTTAGCTCAAATTATTTCAACATAGTCTAACATGGTTGGTTTCTGTATGATTATCCATGGATGGGTCACTATATGATTGGTATAGTTTCATGGGTTGGTTTAGTATATTAAATTTTGGTTAGTTTCTATCATTTTAATTTGATTATCATCTATTCACTTTAAACTAATGGATACTGAAATATCATAAATTGCATTTCAGTTTTAGCAGTCAATTATATTGAAAAAAATTAATATTTGAGTTGCATTGGAAGATAATTAAATGGAAATCTATGTTTTTTTAAATAATTTTGTGTTCTATAAATTATAATGTATGATGAGATAAATCTGTTTCAGATGTAAACTAGAGTTATAAGATGTTGTTCAAAAAGTGTTTTATAGAATATTATTCTTATTTTGGAAGTGTAAATTGTGTGTTTTGGATATTTTTTATTCTATTCGAATAGAATACTGATGTTTTTCAAATAAATAGATTGGTTAATTTACGGGGGTATGGATTTGTAGATTTTAGGTATTTTTTAAATCAGGGATAAATAAAACTAAAAAATAAAATACTGAAGGGTTATCTAGTACAGTACATAATAGTGACAAAATATTCATAGTTTTTCAATATTTTGATATATAAATGTTACAATAATAGTATATATGATTCGTTCAAAACAATATGAAATTTTTTTCAATATTATTAGCGCTATAGAGTTCAAATTTTCCAACACATAAGGGTATATAGTTGAGTATATGTAATGTTTGACCAGAACATTAAATCTAGTAAAAGAAATCATTTGGTGGGTTACTTAATGGTATGATAAAGTGATATATAAGATTCACTTTTCAATAGAAACAATATGTGTTATAAAAATAGGACATTGAAAATATATAACGGTAACTAGAATGCACTTTGAAAATAGAAAAGTGTTGATATGCACTAAAATACACAAGTTCACATTAAATTATATATAAGAGTCACATTATTAGAAAAAATGATAAATAATAGTATATTCTCTTATCAAATATAAAATTAATATCTATAATATAACAAACCTTAAATTAGAAGATATATTAATGTTCAATTTTATATTTCATAATAAATGTTTTATTAAGTGAAAATTTAATTCAATTTATATTATTAAATGATTCATATTAAGTTGTTATATAGTATTTATAGGAATATTAACATTTATATTAATGTTTATGTTCATCTTACTTGTTTTATTATTTTTAATTTCTAGATGTTTTATTGGATATTAATAATTCAATAAAAGATAATTATTTTGACAATAAATAATGTGTAATCCTAGTGTCAACATTAGTTCATAATTGTTTTATTTTTTATTCATGTTACATCGTCATTTTAAAAAAGTTTTCATGATTCTTGAACCTATTTAAAATGTATTCCATTAATTCATCAAAAAATTAAAAAAATTACAATAAGAAATATAAAAGTATTTATTCGTTATGTACTCCATGAGAGGAAACCAAAAGGAAATCAATAATTTAATTAAATAGTGATAAAATATAAACACATAAACATATAAAATCTCTACATTTCAACAAATAAATTAGATAAAAATATAATTTTATGTAGATAAAGACATATAATAATTGATCATGGGTTATTAATAAAATATTTTTAATATTTTAAAAAAATATTATGAGAGTTATAACCTATTGATACATTATGAATAATAATATAAATTATTTATAAAAATTATGTTCATTCAATGTAATCCATGAAATATAGTTCCAAATATCATGGAGAATAATAGATAAACCATGAAAACTAAAGTGAAAAAAAATATTTATTCAAAACATTTGAAATATCATTTTCCAATAATGAAATTATAATCAATATCAATAGAAGGATTTGAAATAATACATATATATATAATAAAAAAATTCTATAATTATTCTATTGTAAATTAAATTCACAATTCAAGGACAATACTTGAATTTTTTTTCAAAAAAAAAATAAATTGATTTAAAATGAAGTTGAGAATTAAAAAATTACAACTATATTTATAATAAATAAATATGGAATAAAAAACTCCATAAAATAGCATACATAATTAAATATATGTATTGTGAATATAATTTAATAAATTTTTATATGATGAAATTTTAAAAATATGATTTTAAAAATATTTTCAATCCAAAATTGTGTCAAAAATTCATCTAGAACATTGAATGTGAGGCATAAGAAAATCCCATATCTTTCTTTATATTTATATCATTATATTTTATTGTCAAATTGAGATAAATTTATAATAGTGAAACAAGATAATATTCACAAATTTAATGGTTGAACAAAATAAGTAAATAATTAATATGAAGAAATAATTATATTCATTCAAATGAAAAATAGTATAAAGTAATTTCGGAGAATTTTGAAAAGAAAGAGAATATAAATGCATAGAAAAAAAATAACTGAGTGACACAGAAGTGTTGGATGATTAAATATTTTTCATCAAATCATATCTTATATATCCCTATACCAACAACCACATGGGTAACTGGTATGTTGGCAGTTGGATGATACCTACCCTGGTAGAGTCCTAGGGGTCTTTAAATTCAATGATCAAGTTCTATAGTGATGGATGTAAATATATAATATTATTTTTTATTTTATTATCATCCATTCACTTATAATGAATACATATATATTATATTTGATGAAAATTTATTTCTATAATTTAATTAAATATAAAAAATAAATGAGTATCATACCATGGTCCTCTTATGGTTTGGCATCGTAGTTTTCCCCCATGTGTTGAGACACTTTATATCATCCATTTTTTTATTCTTTCTCACATTTCCTAAAAAATAATTCTAAATAATAAAAAAAAATTTATTAACGAAAATCCTAATAATATTTATTCAAAAACCAAAAATTTGATTAATACCAGGAATTCAGTAATATTCCGATAAATAATCATTTTCTGATAACATGTTATAAAAACAAGTACATGATATGTGTGGCCTCTATATTTGTACCAAAACTAGAATGAGGACCACTATAAAACCCATGATTATATGATCTCCATATCTCACCTAATTCCATAATTCATGTTCTCCTCAATGCTTCACCATCATGACAATTATAAGAATTCTAGAACAAATAATATTAATTCATATAAATAAAAAATTATTATAACATCAGATTCAATTAAATTTCATACCAATATTAGTTGAAAGTAATTATCCCTTACATTATTTGTAAAATGTATATAGGAAATGATTCTATTGGTAATGATGTCAGATTATTTAAAAATGGTCAACAAAAAACTTCAATATTCCCACCCATTTTTTCTAATAATTTTATTATCCTTGGTGTACTCGACCATCAACTATGTATGGAGGTTCCACACCGAAAAAATGTGTGTACTCCCAATCCACCTTTCCTAATCAATAGTTTTTATGGATATACATATTATATTAATGAATTTTATAATGGGAACAAATTATGGAATAAATAATTAAATAGGGTTCTATATATATACTTGATACATATTGATCAGTGCATGTCACTATATCCATAATCTTTAACGAAATGTCTTGAGGGAATCGTCAAGGGAGCATGAATGGATAATCTCATGGAAAGGGATATTGAAGTAATATAATATGAGATAAATTTATATGGAAATTCTTAATATGGATGGGGAGTAGGATTAATCATCAGATAAGGGAATGAAAGGCAATGAGGATTAGAAATAAATGGAGGAAAAAAATATACAGCCAAAATATCATGAGTACCTCTAACGACTCTATAGTATCAAAAAGTTTTCTAGATAGCATTTAAGAGGATGTTAAATGGTGTTATCAATTATATTGGGTGTTACACATTTATCTAGTACCAACCCCCTTGTATCTTTTAGTTTAGAATTGGTACCATTAGGCTGCTTGAAGAATAATTTTCTCTTAAGTGGTAGATCGGGATTACTACTTAGAAACCAAATTAATAAAATGGTTACATATTTATTTGATATATATATTTATATTTGAAATAAAGAACTTAAAAATTTCACTAAAGGAGGTATTCCCATCTCCCCCATTCGACGATTATTTTCTTCCATTATTTTCTTTTGTATCTATTCAATGTAATTTGTTTCCATCATTTGAAAACAAATATAAAATTAATTAGAAATCCATATGTAACGTGTAAGAAAAATTGGAATTTCGATGAGACATGACCAAATTAAGGAATAC
The DNA here is from genome assembly GCA_963277665.1 of Viscum album. NCBI lineage: Eukaryota > Viridiplantae > Streptophyta > Magnoliopsida > Santalales > Viscaceae > Viscum > Viscum album. The sequence goes on along the minus strand of OY728145.1, from coordinate 935,308,383 downwards.
CAATTTTCAAAAAAATAAAGGATACATAATGATTTGAAAAAATACTTTAATATTTCAAGGGATGAGTATCATAAGATAAATAACAAGTCATAGAAAAAATAAATATATTAAAAATATTATGATTATAATGGGTATGATGTAGTTTTTGTCTAAATTTAATTAGATCTAATTAAATTTAACTTACGTCATTTTTCTTCATTCTGGTCAATTGATTATTTTATTTGACTAATTTTTTCTGGGTTATTTCATTTATTTCATAATTTATGTCAGGTCATTTTTATATTTTTTTTGTTATTTCGAAATTTTCATTTGTTTTTATTTTTATTTTAATTAGTTTCCTATGTTTTACTTTAATTCATATTGTTTTTAGATCAAATTTAATAGTATAATTTTTTTGGTAGGTTATGATAAAGTCTAATTTAGTGTTATAAAATGCAACTCAGTAAAAAAAGAAAGTAGCATTTACTAAAAAATTAACATATATGACATGTTGGAAACCAAATACTTGTATCAAAATTTAATGAATTTTGAATAGTATCAACCTAAACATATATGTCGAGTGAAACCAAATAAAATGAGAACACATATCGATGATTCTATATATTTCCCACCACAACTTTAGGATTACAATAAAATCGAAATCGAACTATTAGAGTATCTAAATGTAATAAATTGATTCGGGGAAATTGGAGTAGGGATGATGTCAAATACATAATCACTAATATAAAAAAAATATTCTTCACATTACTACAATAATGAAAAAATGTTCATGCCAATTATGATCTTTCATAAAAAAAATTTTGTTGACATTGATTATAATATATAAGGCTCGTCGATATAAATGGTGTGAGTCATGTAAACAAATTGAATTCACAAAAATCAAAAAATTATCCATGCATATTAATTAAATTAGATTGGCATAATATCATCATAGTTATTATTCCATGAGAATAATAATCCAATATTTATCTTTTCATAATAACTCAATAGTAAGATAAATTTTTAAATCAAAGTCCACAATCTGATGCACAGACATAACAGTCTACTATGGATGTAACTGAAACACAATCATGTTGTTTCCTTGTGTTCATTTCTCATTCAGTGATAATAAATCAATACCCATTGTTAATAATTGAATTAGATTCCAAAATCCCTTTATTAAGGCTAACCCCAATATTATTATATCCTCATCGAAATAGTCAACATGAAAAATCAATTCCTGAATTATAAATAAATAATAAAATTAATTATATATTAATTTTATAAATTTATTACTATAATAATTTTATCACCATTTTTAACAAAATACGAAACTCATTACTATCAGAAGTCTATCTCTTTCTCAATGATAAAGAATAAAGAAAAATAGTTATCATTTTTTATTTTATATAATGAAAAAATATTAATAGTTTATTAGATATATACGAATACATGAGATGATATATCATATACATTATTTATTGAATTACATGATATATTAATTAAGGAAATAATAAATAAAAAAATATTATTTACTATCTCCCACTCTCCAAAGAATAATGTGGTCAATGTATATGATCATGTAATTCCCCTTGTTTGGGGATGTGATGGAAGACTTGGTAAAATTTCCTCAAATTTTTATTCTTTATTCCACATTGTTATGTTCTGTCTCATACTCACATAATATAAATGCATTGATAATAAATTCATACATTATTGAACCTTGTAACCATTCATGATATAACCCTAGGGATGATTCTTGTTCTATACATAAGACTAAAATTTATATATTTTTCTTTTAGTTAGATACATCAATTTAATAGAAAGAGATATTCTAAGATTTATTTCTACTAGAATATGAAATGTTACAAGTAACATGCATGTGAATATTTATATTAGAAAACATTTATCTAATTCACAATGAATTAATGGAATTTCTACTAATTTATTTTTTAAATTAATACTTGGAAGACATATTATCACTATCAGATAAGCAAAAATGGAAAAAATAATCAACTAACTCTATTATATTATTGGATTGAAAATGATAGATTTCTATTGGAATCAAATCATGTCAAATGTTGTGATAATCAATAGTCTTAATTTTTTTCATCTTTAAATATATTATGTTGACCCATTTTTATATGTGTCTTGAATAAACATTGGAAACATTATTAGTCTCTAGTTATTCTATAAATTAATTTTTTTTGTAGGTTTCATCACATTAAAATCACACAGAGCTTTCCCTTAATTTTCACTTATATATAGAAGATGAAAATATATTTTGATGCACCGATTTACCAAGTCATGTAGATATTATAAATCACCATTTGTCTTTCCCTCGACATTTGGAATAATTTAATGAAATATTTCACTAATTTTTTTCAATATGAATAAAGTATAAAAATTATGTCAAAAACTATTTGACCAATATGTAAACTCAATAAATATACTTTTTTTCTAGAAATTTTACTTATTTTAGTGGAAAAATTCTTCCTATTCAATGATTTTATCTGACCCTTCTTAAATAAAAAAATGAAATATTACAATTCATTAAGAATGTTTGTTCTAGACATATGCATAGGTGGACATTCGATCCCTATTGTAATGTCAAACCTTCAACGATTATTCCTATATATATGATCTATTGATAATAATTATAAATGTCATATAAATATAAAACAACAGTGATATTTAATTCATTCAGACCATGCATTCCTTATACAAATAAGTCATCACATTTTCCCTTAATTCTCTATCAAGAAATCATTGCATAAACAGAAAAATCAATTATCATCCACATAAAAATATCACTTATATGTAATATTTATTTCAAATATGCATAATATGTGCACACATACACATTCCAAACACTCAAAAACACTTTTATTTGTGGTTTTATGTATACCTATATATCATTTCTAGGATTACAAATTCCATATATGAGTACACTCATGATGTTGAGTGGTATTTCTATACACATAAATGGATGAAGGTTATTAATATGTATGAATATCATCTATGTGACGGGGTTTGAAATATTCTTCCATAATTGATATAAACGATCAAATGATATACTGAAACTAAAATTATGATCATATTGTGAAAAATTAGGATATCGAGCATCAAATTTCCATTATGAAAATCTATCGTTCAAGTGAAAAAACTCGTCATTATTTTTAATTAAATTGGAAACATACCACCATAATGTTATTTATATCTCCGAAAAAATTAATATTGTTTGGAATATATGAGTAAAAGGAAAGTACCACATTACTCTCTATGGAATATGTTATGTTGTTCCATCTGTATTTATATTCCACTGGGATGTTCCACATTTTATATAATCATTTTGTTCACTAGTTTCTTCCTAGAATAAACTACAATATTTTTAGGAAATAATGATTTTTTTAGAAACTCAATATTCATCAAATAAATTCCACATTGTATTATATTTTGAGGGAAGATCTACATCATCAGAAAGTACATACATTAAAAATATATAAATAAAATCTATTGATGTATTATAAATCACATATATGGTTTCTTATGAGATAATCCCATTAAAAATAACATCTCGTTTCATTTTACCACACACCATATATACTGGATTTGGGGTAGAATCATTCTATTTTTTCACCCAATTATCATCACCATTTTCTTTACATGCATCATGTGTTCTTGTATCAATGTCTTCATGTGTGTTTACCCATTCCTTCTCATAATGATAAATAAATAGAAACATGATATCTTATAATTTCTCAAATCAATTCTTCTCATTTGGATCATGAAAATTTCAAGAATTCATTTTCTTTCTATTATGATACTACATATTATATTTTATTTGAAAAAAATATTTGGTTATATGGTGTTCAGATTATTCACAACATTACTAAGGTTTTAAAATATAAATTTTAACCTGGAAAGTGTATATAAACACTTTTTAAAGCATTATTAAATGCAATTTATAAAAATTTATCCAACCTATATTGACAATTTCATGAGATCTTCTCAGTTTGATGAATAAAAATTCTATCATTTCTATATACAATTTTTCTATGTTATCTCATAAAAACATTTAAATAATATTGAGGTAAAATGAAATATATATATATATATATATAATAAAATGAGAATTTTTAACTTTATGTGAATCTATAACTAAAAAACTATTATATATGATAATCATAATATTAATGAAAATATATTATATATAAAAAAATTCAATAAATAAAACATTATAATATTGAATTAAATAATATCAATGAGAAATAAGAATACAGAATTTGAGAAGAAATTATTTTTGAAGTGCTATTTTAATATTTTCACTTATTCAATTCTCTTTTTAAATCATCTTATTCTTATTATATAAATTAATGAATAAAATATTACAACTCATTTGTAAAAAAAATACTAAAACAGAATTAAATTATGATATTAGGTCTGATAAAACTATAATTAGTGGTTTCTCATTTTGTGGGGTGTTAAAGTGAATCATTCTTCTCTTTGAGATTAAATCAAGAAATGTACTTCATAATTTTTTGTAGGATTTAACCTTCAATATATTTTCTTTGGTATCAATAATTTTTTTTGGAATGGATAATTTGGATTATTAATATTGTAGAATTTTTATTGTTTTGGTTTTCAATTGGATGGTTGAGGATGACTCTAATGGGTAGAAGTATTATGTATAATGGAATAAGTTTGAGTTGTTGTTATATAGTGGTTATAATGTTTTTTTGAATGATGTATAATTTTTAAGGATAGACATATCTAATTTTACTAAGGTTTGATGTGGAATTTTGAGGAGGGGTGTTGAGGAATTCCATGTGGGTTGGTCTGGTTCAAATTAGTTCTGCTTTCTTTTTCAATTCTATTCTATTTGGATTTGATTGGTGTTATTTCATATGGTTCACTTAAATTTGGTATAGTTTAGTTTTATTCATTTTTGGTCATTTTGGTAAGGAACCACATATAATTTATTATTAAATTATTAATAAATTTCATGTTGCTTAATTATAAAACTAAATACCTGAATTAAAAATTATTTTCTTAATATGAATTTCCAAATAACCATATGAAAATGTTTAAAAAAATTATTTTTTAATGATTATACACATGAATATATATTTCATGTAGTCAAATATATCATATATGATGTCTAAAAAATGAAAAATCACAATACATGAATGGCCTATAAGATCTTCCCAATTTCTACTAGCATGTACCCATGATATTCAACCTAAAATCTCACTCATTTATATGAATCCTTGTGAATATTTAAAGATCATTAATAACTGAAATTTAACTATTAATAGACATACCAAATCACATGACAGGATATTTTTCATGTCTCAAAACCATAATATTTTATAACTAAAATTTACCAAGAATCCTTAATAATACAAGAATACCATATTAAAATGGTATATATTAAATCAACCAATAAATTATATCAGACTAACACATACCCCATGTGTGTTCCAAATTTACACGGGGAAAGGTACTAGCACAAATAATTTCTTTTTATCATTAAGGAATATTTACAAATTTATAATGACATTCAAGATAAATGATTAATTATATTAAAAATCATGCAAGATTCATATGCATCTCAATAATTTCTTAAAATAGAATATCCACCTGTATGATATGGGGTTTTAAATAATCAATGATAATATATTCAAAAAAAATTAATATATATCCCATATATGTATAATAATAATAATCTCAATATAATACTTAAAAATATAGAATGGTCATTTTATAAAAATAGAAACCAGAAACATAATAAAACTAAAATGATATAAAAGTTTTTAAGAAAACCACCTTCAAATTTTATCAACTATAAATCAATGTATTGATAGAGTATAATTTACTAAAAAAATTCCTATAACCCATGGAAAATATATTTAAAAATTATTCTATACATTCTTGTATACAATACTAAATATTTTAAACTATATACATAGAGATATTTATGTACAGGTTGAGACTGTTTAACTCAACATGAAACCAACTACTTTTTACTTTTAATATTATAATATAAACATGAGTAAATACTTAATATGATATTCAAAAGTATGATAATATAATACGTGAATAAAATCATAATCTAGTAAAATTGTATTTACATAAATGAAACAAAAATTTTAAAAATGAAGCAAAATAAACAATAATGAACTAAACCAAATTTAATTGAGAAACTATGAAATAAATCAAACAGGTCTAAACTAATCCAAAAAAATTGAACCAGATATATGAAATAAAAAATCAAACATGATTAATATGTAACAAAAGAACATAAATCCTAAAAACTATTTTTTCCACACCAAAGAAAATTAAATATATCATAAGAAATTAAATGTTAACAAAAATATTATTCTACAACTATATTTTAGTCTAATAAAAAAAATAAAATTCGGGGTTTATTGAATACATAAATGATTTTGAAGAAAAATATTTACTAATGAAGAAGAATTGATGTGAAAAAGAGGATAGATCGTTACTAGTGGGGAAGAAACTAGAACACTGACTACTAAAAACCATGGGGTCTAATTAAAATGTTAGGGGAGGAGGGCTTATGTGGTTATTAGGGAAGGCCTCAACAAACTGTTATTTATAACCATTGGTATAGATTTTCTGTACCAACTGATTAATAAATCTATAGGTATACCATCACCTATACCCATAGTTTTTTATAACTATTGTGATATAGAAATAATTTAGGTGTGTATACAAATAGTTATATAAAACTATTGGTAGAGGCATAAGAAATAAATTTATCCTTACTATTTTAGAAAACCATTGTAATATCCCCATGGGTATAACATTTATTTCTAGTAGTAATAGGGTTATATCCGATAATCTATTTTTCGTAAATTTGTTTCATAATGTTTCTATAAAAATAACACTGATACAAATTGTAATAACCTTATCCCAAGTAACCCTGGGTTTGTTTTTTCTTTATTATATTTTAATAACATATGAGGAATAAAATCTCTAAGGACCAAATATTATTTTAGTAGTAATAAACAAGTTACATAGATGATTCATATATTTTATATGAAAAAAATACTAACCTAATGTTTTTGATAATAACATTATTCCCACTAGTAAATATTTGCTTATAAATAATAATACATTTCATGGAATTAGAGGAATAGAAACCAAAACAGAGTATACATGAATGATATGTAAATGTAAGTATAATGTAATATATCTTGAATAAACAAGAAAAATAGTCATAGAAATCTTAATAACTGAACATTTATTCAACTAAAATTGTGTAACAATCATTATAAGACAATGAAAATTAAACATGGAAATTAAAAAAAGTAAACGCACATGTCATGTAAAAAAACAATCATGATATGATAATTCATAATCAATATGAAAAGTTAAATAATTGAACACACATTCAATTAATATATCTTTACTATCACAATAAGAAAATGAATAATAAATATAAAAGGTTAAATTTCTGAATATTTTTGATATTTAGTTAATAACAAGACTATGATAACCTTATTAAGAATAAACAATATGGCAAGGTAAATAATTGAAAAAAACATGCAATTTAGTCAATAAACTGAGAATGAAATGAATTTATAGGTAATAACATTTTGAATATATAATATATATAATTAACTGAAATAATAATGAACGAAATCATTAATTATTTTACATCATGATCTCCGGCATCATGATACATCTACTATAAATATATTTCTCGATACAATGTAATAATAATAAGTATATATAAACCAGAATCCCATAAACTGATTCATCACATGAGATTACTGAAGCATCTAGGGGATATCTAAAATTAGACCCCACCCATTTCATCATGTTTAAAAAATTCCACATATATCAAACAATTCATTTAATTCATTAAAATATTCATTACCATTAAATATCCACATTAAAAAAATGAATATTTTTCATATTTTCTAACATAATGAATTAATATTCAATTAGAAACACTCTATATAGAAATGGGATTTGGTTTAATAATAACAAAATCCATGATACATAATATGGATGCTTAAGGTAAATTTAATGTCAAATTATCATATTAAAATCAATAATTCAAGGGGGCATTAATGCTTATAAAAATAAATCATGGAATTTAATTTCAATATTATATTTGGTCAAAATAATCATAAACCAAACAATATAAGAATAATAATGGTATTAATACTACATATCCCAAATGGAGAATATGTAAAATAAATTCAAGTTATCAAAAATCAATGTAAATACCATAAATTGATTATTCAAGAAATTATAGAGGAAAATGTATATTTCATTTTGAAGAAAATATTTAAAACTAAATGTTTACCAAACATTATGAAAACTGTTCTATTTTAAAAGAAAACTTTAATCATATAATTTAATCTTTAAATTATTTATTTTTAAAAAGAGTGTGAAATTTTTTACATGCTGTATATGTTAAAACAAATAATAATTTATCAATTTTGGTTAAATCCAGAAAGGCCATTTTTTTGATGCTAAAATGACCATTCCATTCCATATTTTTTTTGAACGTTCAAAAATGGGTAAAAATTATATATTTAATCCTTTGAATAATGTTAGATCGTTTGTGAAAAAACATCTTAAAATAAGGATATGGCTGAAAATTTATTTTTGACTAATGTGATAAATAGAATCATATTTTATTAAAAAAATTCTCAATAATGTTTATAAAAAAAGAGTGAAAAATGTTCTTTTATTACATGAAATATTCATGAATAAACGTAATTAATGAAATTTAATAGGGCTAGTAAAATTAATCAATAATTTCGATTAATGAAAATTGATACCTAAAAACCCAAATTAAGTTGATATTTTAAAAAACAACCCTCACAAAGATCAGAATGTTGAAGGAAAAATTAATCAATGAATATATTAGTTTTATAAAATTTAAATCTGCATAAAAAATTTTATATTTAACATAAGATTATCATAATTATTTACAAAAAAATGATAAAATAAATATATAGTAATACCATATTAATAACCTTTTTCAATCTTGTTTAACCTAATATAGTATAAATATTTCTTAGTTATTACCATTGCTGTAACTTACTGTTTTATCTCCCTCATTTTCACCATCAAAGTAGAAACCAATAACTAATGGATTGAGATTATCATTTAGGCTCACATATCATCATCTATAATTCCCAAGTGTCATGTCATGAATAAAAAATTTATAAACATTCATTTTTCACAATAAATTAATTTAAAAACTCATTTGAATGCATAAAAAGTAGATAAAATAGTTAACATATGAAAACATAGTGAAATATCAATTTATTTGTATAATTATTACAAATAAAAATTACTCTGAATAAGGGTAATGTGATTTAATTTGAAAACCAATGTAATAATTAAGTGGAATATTGAAAATATATAATGTCTATAATGGTTGGGAAAGAGGATCATTTAATGAACACAAATTACATTATTTTTCTTTATGTTAAAAAGATAATAAGTTTTATAGGTAGGGAAAATTTAAATGTTTTATAATCATTGTGTTTAGAGTCAAATATAGTTTAATATGGACATATATCAGTCGATAAATTGTATAAAATACTTATAATAAAACATTTAAAACAACAATTATATAAAGGTGAATATTTTAAAACATTAAAAACAAATTTTAAGAAAAACATCATTACCACAATTTTCCATTTAGAATCAAATGTACATTGAATAAAAGAAATCTATTTGTAAGACATTTCAATTTCATGAAATTCATGATAAAATTAATTAATATGTTATTTTATACCCCACACAAAAGATAAAATGTTGTGAAAATGGAATTGGTATCAATGAAAAGAGAAGTGAGACGCTAAATCCTTTACATCATGTCCTGACTCAACACTCACATGTTTTAATTTTCTAACCAATAAAATTATATTCATTATATCCATTTTTCAATAAGTTAATCAATTTAATTCTGTTTATAATATTACTTTTATATACTTTATTATAATTCCAAAATTAATTACTATGTTTTTTATTTTTATATGGAATTTTTTGAAATCAATAAGGTCATAATATATAAAATTAACATGAGTTGGATAACTATAGTAAAAGTGTACATGGGTAAAATATTTAGAAACTTTTACGAAACATAAAATTATAATTTTTAACCATTCAATAAAATTTTAGAACTATCCATTTTATAATATCATTAAAAATGAATCACATCATTTAAATGATGAGATATTTCATACTTACACGTAAATGAAATACTCATTAATCAAGTTGTTGAAAACCAAATAAATTAGAAAAAGTTATAACATTTATAATATTAATCACATTATATAAAAAAACATTATTAATGAAAATAAATCCTTATAAATATCAATGTAGGGTGTAAATCCGAAATGAATATCATCGCTTCATGGAAGTGGTAGTCTACATGTACACAAGAGAGATAATATCAATTTCCCATAAGAAAATTTTTATTATGATAGATAATAAATTATCTTTATAAAACCGTAATAATTATATATATATATATATATATATCATAGATATTTTTTATTTAAATTTTTATAATGTTATATGTGAATTAGTGATGAAAAACACAACGCATCACTTCAAGGAGGTGGTTGTCCACACACACACACAAGTGATGTTTTACTTTCCAAAATAATGGAATGGGTGTAGAAAATTGTTTTTTCATCATTATTAAAAAATTGTTTATATCTAAGATACTGATTAAATAATTTTAGTATCATAATAATATATTTAATATAGATACAAGAAGAAATAATCCTTAAAATTCGGGTTAAGCCTTATATATCCTCCTTAGACATATACCATTGAATAAAACATTAACCATTATAGGATTATTATTTATGATATATTTGGGATAATATGATGTGTGTTAGAGAGTTGGAAATATATTTCGGATTTTTTTCCATAGAGTGCTCAATGTGTGCAGAAATGTATGGATAGAAGCTTCCCTTTTATAAGTAATTCTAGGGACAGTCGTTTAAATATTGAGAATATTAAAGTAACATTAAGTCATATACTAGGGAATGTAGCACCAATAAATAAAAATTTACAACCTAAGTTATTTAAGGTTTTAAATCTTCTAAAAAATCATATTTAGAAATTTTTTATGACATTTGAATTTATATCTACAAGTGTAACCCCCCTGTTAAAACTGTTTACCCCTACCATAGTGCAAAATAGTGACCATAGTAAACATTCATTATTAGTAAAAATAAAATTTACCTCATAAAAAAATTTGAGCGTGATTATTCCATATATTAATAAAATATTAAAATTTTAAATTTTAAAAAAAACTGACAATAATTATCACATAAACAAAAAAAAATTCTTTAAATTCATTTTTTGATAAAAAAATATTTTTAGTTGGAAAAAATATTTTATAAGTATTTATGATAAAGAATATAGATTAGTGGTAATTACCATGTGTTTTTTGTATTATAATTATATAAATTAATTTTTTTTTGAAATTATAACCATCACTAAACTTAATGAAATCATCTAGCTACACTCTTAATTGTAAATATAAAAAATATTTTTTTAGTTTGAATAAAATATAAGGTTTGTTCCCAAAGGACAATAATATATTTCTATATTTATAATTATGTTATCACTGAATTATTTTAATCCTTAAAAAATATTTAATTAATTAAAATGTTATACTAATTTTAAATCTATCATACACTATAATGATCTTTTAAATATTACAATACTATTAAAAATGGTATTTTCACAGTTCACTCATAAAGATCCCATTTCAGAAGAATATGAATAATTTACACGAAGAAAAATTCCATAAGACAAATAAAAAATTATAATTTAATTTTATAAATTAAAATTTCTAAATGTCCTTTAAAACAAATCTATTTTACCCACACAATACATATAATATTGTTTGAAAAAAAAAATTAATTTCAAATCATAAAATGAATTTATCTTATTTAATAAATTATAATTGATTTAATTTATTAAGTTAAAAATACATTAGGACCTTTAAAGTAGTATTATGAAATTTTATGACTTTTTAATGTTGACTGATTTTATGTTCATATCTATCAAATTAAAAATCAATATATGAATGATTATTAATTATTTTTTATATGTAGACATTAACTTTTGCAAAAAAATTATGACACTAAATATGAAAAAACTATATTTTAAATGACATATATAAAATAAAAATATCATTAACTATTATAAAATGTGTTGATTTAAAACATTAAATATTATTAACCTTGTATGATTTAATTATAATAAATAATAAATAAAAACATATCTCCTATAAATCAATAAAATAATTTTTAAGATAACATTTTTTCATTGATTTAATAATTCTGTTACTCATATTCAAAACTATTGGGTAGATTCCTTCATTTTCTCTTAGAATTTTCTCTCGACAACTCTCATCAACATTTAAGGGTTTTATCCCTTCATGTGGTTAGTTCTTGTCCCTTACAGTTATGACCCTTCCAGTGGTGTATTCCCCTGGGTTTCTCTATTCCAACATTTGTTTGTTTGTTTTTCATCCTTCCAGTAGGTGTTTCTTAAACGATCTCTATAGGCGTTGTCTCCCCGAATTCCTTGTTTCTATTCTGCTCCCAGCTCAGTGGAGTAAACATTTTCACTCCATCCATTTTCTATTTTTCATTCTTGTTATTGATTTGGAGAAATAGGATCGGCGTGTGCCTCTCAGGTTCTAAGGCTTCAAATCATTATCCTCTAATGGTGTTCCCTCCACTATTCCTGGTTTTCTTCTAGTCTTTTTCCCTTTTCTCCTATGACTATAGGCATCCCCCCCATGGCATTGGTCTCAGATTGTATTTCCCTATGTTCTTTGTTTATGGTCGGAAATCCATGGATATTAAATTTCTAGATCATGCTCTCAGTGCTAGGGTCCTTGGAAGTGAAGTCCACCATCATATCCATTTTCTCTTTTTGGCCTCACCAAACATGTCTGACCCCATCTTGGCCTTATACGATTTAGATGATAGTGATTTGGGATTATTATGAGTGTAATAAGGGGGGGTCATTTTATCTCTGTCTTGTTTGTTTATATGGTTGTGCCCTCTATTAAAGCGTGATTTTGGCCTTTATTCTACTCTTTCTTCCTAGAGATATAGTTATATTCTTCATATTGGTCTATTGTGACATGGTTCTATGGATTTTTGGGATGTTATTCTGACCCCTATATAGTGTTTCTTGGGTTTTTTCATGGTTTTATTTCATCATTTGGTTTTTGTTTCTCTGGTGGTGATGATCCAAAATCGTATTGGATTGATGGGTGCTTCCTACTAGTGATTCTAGGGGTTCATGGAAATGATTAAAGATTGTGTTTCCTTGATTTGGAAGAAGAATATGCAGTTTCAATTGGAGATCATCATTGTTTGGATTTTATTATGTTATTGGGTGATTATTGAGGGGAAGTGGCTTAAGCAGTTCTAGAGTGAATTCTGATTTGTAGTAGTTTTCTTACAGGTGAAGGTATTGAAGATTTATTTGTAATTTGAATTTAATAGAGTTTTTAACGATGGGTAATTTTTTTAATTTCATGTTAAATTTAACTTATGATTCTGTGATCTTTTGATTTTCTTATCTAGTAATAGTGAGGTTCCCACTAATCCTATTCTGGATTTCTTGAAAAAAGGGGTTCATATTATTCATACTTTTCAATTTAAGAGCTTGGTTATAAATAATAGATTTAAATAATAATGTTATAGTTGGTTTATCTTCAGTGTTCCATATATTATATTCAATTATGCATAATTTTCCTTTCTAAGAATATTAAATAAAATTTCAGGATGTAACAATCTCCCCCTTAATGAAATTGTGTTCTCACAATTTCATCTCATGTACAATGAAAAAATTGATGTAAAATAATTTCCAAATCAATCTTAATAAGTGCAATGTAAATATAAATAATTCAAATTAAATATTCATTATCACTTTACCAAAACATATCATTTCCAAAATATTCTGAAAACCAAGAATTAAACATATTTAATCACATATTTATGAAAGAGTTTCAAATAATAATAATACGGGTAAGATATATTTTTCTCATATGACCGAATATATTTATCTTCTATTTACAAGGGATTTTTTTACCAATACGATATATATTATATAAATCGAAACTAAATTTATTTTAAAAATTTATTTCTTTTATTATTTCTCATTCTTTTTTCTAGATCTTCATAATCTCATATTCAAAATGATAAAAGGTGAACATTTCATACATGAATAACTAAAATTAAAATGTAATATATCATATGATCAAAAAATGATGAGAGGTTATTTCCCCTACATTTAGATATTAACAAAAACCCAAAAAAAATTAACAGTATACTTTAATAACCAACCCTAATAAACCTTCACATAGATAAATATACATTAACCTAAAAAATAAACAATAACAACATGAAAAAATAATAAATTATTACATAAATAAATAAACCCAAATTTATTTAAAATGTACAATAAAAAACAAAAACCCATATATCATAAATATTTAATCACATATTCCACCATATGAATCTATCAGTTATCTCCAAGAATCATTTATTACTAATAATGTCATTTAAAATATACATATGACTTATTCGTATATTTTCCAAAATATGATAATCATTTCCATAAATAAACTATGTCAGCATAAATGAAAATAAAATCATACATGCTTCCAAAAAGTAATGAATAGTTATCATTTAAATAATATTTATGTCTTAGCATGAATTTTTTATTTACCTTAATCATATAAGGATCCAAATAAATATGGTAACCTCATTCCCAAAAATTAATAATTACCTCATCATTAAATAATTTATTAACCAAAAAAATAAATTATTCCTTTTACCCAAAATATAATAATATTCTTCCCAAATATATTTCATAATAAATCATGAGACAAAAATAAGGTTTATGTATAATTCAATAAGGTTTTTTTCTTAAAACCATATAAATGTATCCAAAAATATAATTTCCTATCCACAACTCTATTAATATAAAACATAATAATTGGTGAATATTCTGTTAAGATTACAATAAACCAAAATATATTAAACCCATGATAGAATCTAAAACACATAAAATATCATAATCAATTATAACTGATAAATTTATCTAAACAATTTCTTTGATAATAACTATTATAACCCTATCACTAGTAACCAAGATTTAGTGTTTACTTTTTCATATTAACATAGATATATGGGATTAAATTTTGATGAACCAATCATTATAGTTTATTTAGAGTAACACATTCATAGATGACACCGATTTTACATTGGGTATAATATAAAAAACATTGTAATGGAAAAATCTAGTATCCTTGAACTCATTCAAAGATTTCATCTTCAAATCATATGGAGTGGAAACAAAAAATTGGTGTGCTCAAATTAACATTATGGGTAGTGAACAATATAAGATATCATAAATAAATGAGAAATAATAAATATGGGATTTTAAATTAAAAAAAACACATTCTATTTAATCAATAACTTAAATCTCAAGTTTGGATAAGTCATAATCAATAATGAAAGTTAAATAATTGAACACACGAACAATTTAACCAAGAATTTGAGAAATCAATTCACTTGTGGATAGTATAAATTAAATAATCACATTGTTAAAAATTAAGGAATTAACATTGAATAAAATACATAGTAATATATTTTATGATATCATACAACATGATATATAAAATATCAATAACTTGTAATAATAATGTTTAGAACTATTCCTAAAACACCACCTAATTTTATAAATTGATTTGTATCATGAGGCATTTCCATGCATAGAAGCGCAATATATTTTTAGGAATCACCAATAATTTCACATCTATAGGATAACTCATATCTCAAAAATTCTATTTAATTAATGGAAAATTTTCCATATCTATAAATATCTAGATTGAGTTAATAATACATATTTTTTAATATTTCCCAGCTAATTTAATAATATTCCAAGTATACACTATAAGTATAAAATGTTATAAAATCTTACAAAAATCATATCTATGAGAAACAAATATGTATATAAAACTAAAACATAAAATCCATTGATAAATTATAACAAGAATGTTTTTATATCAAGAAATAGTTAACAATCACAAAAAGCATCAAGAGATGATAGGGGACAACTGGTTCATCGAGAATATAGGGTTTTCAATGAAATTATGTCATTTGGGATAATATAGGGAATGAAAGTGAGATATTAAAATAATATTTTTTAAAATAGTTTTATTAACCCATGAAAATGTGTGGAAAAACAAATTTATGAAGAAATAGTTACGGCATTGAGTATTTTTGTTATCATTTTACATGTTAGAAAAATTATTTTTACTTTTTTAAATAATGATTTAAACATACCATTATAAATTTAGTATAAGGATTCCAATAATAATATTCTAAAATGTCATGGATTACATATAATTTTCTTGAAAATTCATTTTATAAAATAAATTATATTATTTAAAAAATATTTCAAAATAATTACATTGAAGAAAAATATATTTGGTTAAAAGATAAATAAAATCAATTAGTCATTTAAATCTTTATCTAAAATTTTAAGGTAAAAAATATAAGATAAGTCAAAAAAATATGGGAACTCCATATAAAAATAATGTATTAGAAAATTATTGATTCGTATTAAAGATAAATGAGAAATTTACTTACATGAAAATAAAAGAAATCTCATAAAAATGTGATATTATTAAATAAATTCTTGCCTATTTAAAAATATTAAAATTTTAACCCCAAAAAAGAATAATATTTTATTAAAACAATAATAAAAATGAATAAATGTGTATTTGTAGTTGGGGTTTTAGTTGAGTAGTTAACACACCTTATAATATTGCATGAAACCCGAGATCAAATCCTGATATAGAATAATTTCCAGATTACTATAGAAATTTTTTTTTGAAGGTTCTATAATGGTACATTATTATCTAGATCTATTAATCAATTTTGCCATCTGGCCACAAGTCTGGGCCTACTATCCACCAAGGACCATCAGTCTATTAAAGTGGGTTGTGAAACAAACATGATGGGTATGCAGTGAAGTAGGTGTAACGCAAGAGGGTCCTTGAGGCTTCCAAATGGTAGGACTATGGTCCATGTAATGGGATTCATACCCAATCGATCATCGGGGAAAAAAAATAAATAAATGGGTGGGTGGGTGGGTGGGTTCTCCCATGGGGGTTTTGACCTACCTTTTCAGCTCTCATTGATGTAGTGTGTTTGTTTGATTGATTGAAATTGTACCTCAAAAAACCTAATGTAATAAATAGGTATTCATGTTAAATATATAATTGGTGAATCTTATACGAAACATAAAAGTGAAAAGGTTCATAATAACAAATATTATTCATTGGATTATAAATTGAGACGAAATCCCTTATAGTGATAATAGAATTGTAACTAAGATTAACTAATTAAGTGAAAAAAAATTAATAAGGGAAAAAAGATAAATACAAATTTAACCCAAAAAAATCCATTTTACACATAATAATAACATAATATAATATATAAATAAGAGAAATATCCCAATGAAATAAAATCGAGTTATCAAATAGTTTCTATATGAAAACATTCCAGTAAAATCCACTTAGTTGAAATAATTTTAGTTGAATCATATAATAAAATGAAGGTTTAAGGATCGATGATTTAATATATTAAATGGTAATCAGATCAACCATAGAATGTAAATTAGGTGAATACCATTACAGTTTTCCCCAATGATTGGAAATTGAGATGAAATCCCATTAATTATGCTTCCCATTAATTATACATGATTATACATCTTATATAAGGGTTATAAAATTGTTATTAACTTATATCTGAAATAAATGTATATTTATTTTGTCATATATGATCATAATATAACATCTTATCACCTATTAGTTAATAATACTTTATTATTACAATTATTTTGGGTGTTAATTCCCCGGTTCTCTAATGCATGTTCTGTGATAGAATTTTCAGTTATTTTGAATTAGATGTAGATAAAGCATATATTGGGTCGTAATAATGTTATAAATATAATTTTAATTTGTCACGACGCCCTCCCCACAATGTGTACCCCTCCTGGTCCGGCAATGTTAGAAGAGAGATAATGACCCCCGAGTCCCGTCTCCAGTAGGCCCCGGGTTGGCGACTAGCACCGAGGGTATAATAAACATACAAATGGGAGGCATTACCCTCTAAGAGAACACATGAAGAAGAGAGAGATAGAATATACTCCAATCAACTCCAACTTAGAACTGAAATATAAAAGAAATCCAAGTACATATATGAAATGTCATGCAAAAGTACTACAACTGAAAGGGAAAACTAAAAGTACCCAAAAGAATGTAAAACGGCAGCGACCAGAAGCCCGAATAGCTCCTCCTCCATCCACAAGCTAGTAGTAACCAACTTGATTGCCAACCTGCTCCATGTGACCTGAAAAACAGTTTATATATATATAGGGTGAGTATAATAGTATACTCAGTAGGACCTCCCCAAGCCTCTCGTGCAACAGTAAAGAAACAATGCTAAAGCCTAGTGAACAACAAGTGAAACTAACTCTTCACCTAAACAGTTATATTATGTTCCCAACCTCACCATGGCTACTCTCACCAAGTAACGAATACAAGAATATAGAATATAGTAAATATTATCAAGGGTACCCCGCTACTACTTCCCCACTGGTTTGCCGCTTTGCCCTAATGACATACGTCCTGTGCATTTATCTCCAAAGGATTCCCCGCAGACAACTGGGCTAAGCTCCACAATCTGCACCTCATGCACCACAAAGGCTTGCCTGCAGACACCTGGGCGAAGCACCACAGCATCCTCACAACCAAAAGCAACTGTGTATGTTCCGAGAGCCACCACAGCCCACATAACGTGTATCATACATCATGTATTATACCTCAATCCATTATAGCCCATACACCGAATAGGGATCCTCAACCCATCAAAGCCTATACACGTTACACCTATAGTAATCCATAGGAAACTATATCTAGAATATATTTGTGTGAAATAACCACAAGCCATTACAGCCCTCTACACACATATATGGGTAAAACTAACCAGTGTTCCTTCCAGCACAAAGATCTACCACGAGAAGAGAGCAAGGTCAAAGGGGGTAGTCATCCATTCAACCTCCCATCATAATGTTGGGGAAAACACCACCCCCCCCCCGCCCCGGCTCAGAATCCCCTGGGTGTCAGTTTCCCTTACCGATAGGGTGGAGTAGCATATAGAAACACAAAAAGTACAGAATATATATATAAATCACATCCACACTATGGGCATAACCTATTCTCAGATACAAATGCAGCTATCGTCTCTCAGACTCCAGGCTGCTACTTCTAAGACTATGTATCCTATAAGCACACAATAATTTAAAGAGATTTATTAGATTACTCCGTTCTCATTTTATTAGTTCCACTATATATTAATTAATTATTTAAACATTAATTAAGCATGAACAATTACACATTAAACTGAATTGGCATCACATTCAAAATCAACTGCTCCTTTTAAGATTCACATCACCTTTAAATTCTAGTATCTCCATCCCCGTTGATTTTCACCATTTAATCAAACATTCATTACAGAATTAATTTTCCATATTCTCAGGAATTTTAGAAAAGCATCATATGCTTCTAAACACAAAGGAGGCTCAACACGGTGAGTAGACATACTACCCATCGAGTCGTTGCCGCCAATAGAAAGAGCATAGACCCATTCTCCCTCGAGAGGCTAAACACAGAAATCACGTGGCATACCCCACGCGTCTTCGCCTCCTTTGGAAGAAGGGTAGCAAGAACAGATGCCTTGAGCAGTGTGGAAAAGCAAATAAGATTAACATTCAATGAAAATCACAAGCATCCAGCAACCACATCCATCCCATTCCATCACCCCTGGTGTCCTCCCCGACACCCACATGCATAAACGGATGCATCTCGCCACTCTAGGCATCATCTAATGCCACAACCACAAGGCCTCTCTGCCTCCACATATCACAACAGCCATCCAGGCTCACATCACAGCACAAGCAGCATGAGAACAGCAGTCACAACCATGGGCTCTTGACCCTTTAACAAACAAGAGGGTAACTCAGAACCCTTTTAGAAATTCCCATATAATCTATTCTTTAATCCATATTGAATTAGCAGATTTTTTATTCATAGGTTCCAATTACGGGATACCTAATCAGTAAGCTATCAGAATTAAATAACCATTCTTACTTCCCTTATTTGATTATCCTCAAATTAGAACAACTACAACAACGGCAATAACCAGATTAATTTATATGCCTCATTATCTTTATCCAATTAATTAACAATTAATTCCGGCTTTACGTTCATCATCAATTTTTATCATGAACGAACAACAAATCAAAGAAATCATAGATATCACTATATCTAGAAAATCATGAGGCAAACCGTTATCACATTATAAAGAAACAACATGCGATCAACCAATTCTTTTAATCCGGTTCAAGTATTTAATTAGTTCAATTTCATTGTGATCCAAAGGACTAAATCATGCTAATTCTACGATTGCACATATAAAATTAGAGAAGCCATGAATCCCCTGCCTGGAAGAGTTCTTGATGTCCTTTATCCACACAACGGGTCACAATCCTCCTCTCACGACAACTGCATCCACCGGAGGATGCCACGGTACGACAGTACCAACCAACCCCAAGAAAAACCAATTAGAATCTTGGAAAATACATGGTATAATATGGAAGGGATAAACAAGAGAAGATGATCCCCAAAGGAACGATGATAAAACATACCTTATTGGGAAGATTGACTGAAACATTTCAGTTGCATCCAAAACAAGGCAGAACCAATCCTAGGAGTAAAGATTGATTGTGAAACTCCTATTGGAATGATTGAAAGGTTCTAGCGTCTCATAGATGAGAACAAAGGGAAAGAACAAGGTATAATGATATCTCATCCCATTTTAATATTTAATGGGGTGACAGTCTAAGATCTTTTTATTTCTCCATTAAAAACAGATCGCATTATCCCACGTGGTTTGACCAAGTAAATACATCCCGACCTTAGGAATAATTAATATAGGATTTATGGCCTTTGAAACGGCCTTAAGAGCCCTTAAAATAAGGCTTTAAATGTATTTTACGTCAAAGGAAACGTCAAAAGGGGAAAAACTGTAGGAAGCTGGAAACACTGTTCACCCACTGTTACTGTACATGAAACCGATTTGTGAAACCGATCTGTCAGACCGATCTATGAAACCGATATGTCAGACCGGTCTGTTAGACCGCTCTGTAAAACTGATCTGTCAGACCGATCTGTGAGACCGATCTGTCAGACCGATCTGTCAGAACGATCTGTCAGACCAATCTGTGAAACTGATCTGTCAGACCGATCTGTGAGACTGATCTGTTAGACCAATCTATGAGACCAATCTTTCAGACAGATCATTCAGACCGATCTGTGAGACCGATCTTTGAGACCGATCATTTAGAACGATCTGTGAGACCGATCTGTGAGACCGATCTGTCAGACAGATCTGTCAGACCGATCTGTGAGACCGATCTGTGAGACTGATCTGTGAGACCGATCTGTGAGACCGATCAATGAGACCGATCTGTCAGACCGATCCGTAACTGTTCATAAAACTGGAAACACTGTTCACAGAACTGGAAAATTGGCAATGTTTTTGGGATAAGTTCCCTTGACCTCCCGGAACACCTCCAACACCAAAATTTCACAATGTAATGGAACGGAGAGGTACAGCCCATTACATCAGATACCTCTCAAAACATTCTCATCCTCAAGAATTTAAAACCATCCTGATTAAAAGAGGTGTCCGAACAAGAACCCTGTAAGATACCTCTCAGGGGAAAACCACCCTGAGTTGTTCTAAAGCTAGGACAAAACCACGACATCCAAGAGCAAGGGAACAAACAATCCATATCCATACCATTCAAACATAACATCACATGAAAATTACATAAATAAAACATGAACGGTCCAACCAAAAAGAAAACATCATTACATGAAAGGAGTTAAACATTAAAGAACTCTGGGTACTGAGCACGTATTTGTGACTCACGCTCCCATGTACTCTCCTCCATGCCACCGTGTCACCACAAGACACGAACTAAGGGGATAGAACGCCCACATAACACCTTCTTCTTGCGGTCTTGGATCTCCACAGGTCACTCCTCGAAGGTCTCATCATCATCAATATCGATCTCTCCCCAATTGATAACATGAGATTCATCATGAAGATAACGACGAAGCTGTGATACATGGTAAACATCATGTATCCAACTCATCTGAGGAGGAAGTGCTACTTGATACGCCACAGCTCCAACATGAGCTATCACCTCGAAAGGCCCAACAAAATGGGGAGAAAGCGTACTTCCACGACCAAACCTTCACTACCCACGACGGGGAGTCACCTTCAGAAACACATGATCCCCAACGTTAAACTCTAAGGGTCTCCTTATTTTATTAGCATATGATTTCTAATGATCCTTTGCTGTCTTCATCCTCTCACGAATCACCTGAACCGTCTCTGTTGTATTCTGCACTAGTTCTGGTCCGAGAATTGCTGACTCTCCGACCCTAGTCCAGCACAACGGAGAACGGCATGGCCGGCCATACAAGGCTTCAAACGGCGCCATTCCAATGGTAGAGTGAAAACTATTATTTTAAGCGAACTCTACCAAGTGTATGTGCTTCATCCATGAACCTCCAAAATCAGGAACACAAGAGCGCAACATCTCTTCAAGAGTCTGGCAGGTTCGCTCTGTCTGACCATCCGTTTGAGGATGAAAAGCAGTGTTAAGGCACAGTTGAGATCCAAAAGCATGCTGGAGACCTCTCCACACCCTAGAGGTAAAACTAGGATCTCTATCAGAAATTATCGTCCTAGGTACTCCATGATGTCTCACCACCTCCTCTAGATACTGCCTCGACAAAACCTCCACTGAGCTCGACTCCTTGATCGCTATGAAGTGGGCCGACTTTGTTAAACGATCCACTACCACTCATATAGCATCATGTCCTACCAGATCTTGAGGTAAACCTGTAAAAAAGTCCATTGAGATGTCCTCCCACTTCATCTGAGGAATCTCTAATTGCTGGAGAAGTCCACTAGGAACACGGTGTTCGGCCTTCACCTTCTGATAGACTAAACATCGAGACACACACTCTGTAACCGTATGTTTCATCCCCGGCCACCAAAACTGACTCCTCACGGATCGGTACATCTTCTTCACACTAGGATGTACTACCAAGGGTAAACTATGGAACTCTCAGAGAACCGTCTCACGCATCTCCAAGGGAAAAAATGCCTACCATGATACAACACTCGGTGTTGTTCATCCTCCGACCAACCATCAGGGGCCACACCACAAACAACTCTGTCTCTCCAGACCTCCACCTCTAGATCACCAAACTGAGAATCTTCCACCTTCTGCATCAGGGATGACTGCACCGTCATCTAGAAAAGGCAACCTCTACCCCCCAACTTCTCCCATATCATGATGTAAAGCTGATAGCTCTTCCATCACTCTCCAGGAATCACCAGATTCACGCACAACATCATTACATGACTTTCAGCTTAGTGCATCAGCTACAACATTCCCTTTTCCAGGTGTATACGATATTTCAATGTCATATTCTTGCAAGAGCTTCATCCACCGACGCTGCCGCAAGTTCAAGTAACGTTGGGAGATAACATACCTCAAACTCTTATGATCGGTGAAAACCACAAAGTGATCACCAATGAGGTAAGGTCTCCACAATATCAGAGCAAACACCACGGCTGCCAACTCATGATCATGGGTGTCACAGTTTCATTCATGGGGACACAACTGCCGAGACCCATAAGAAACAATTGACCCCTGCTGCATGAGAACACAGCCTAGCCCCAGATGTAAAGCATCACAGAGAACATCAAACTAGACTCCCTCCTCTGGAAGACAAAGGACTGGAGCACTTACCAACGTCTCCTTTAGATACTCGAAAGCTTCCTAACACTGATCGGTCCATATGAACGCTTGATCCTTCTTGGTCAAAGCGGTCAGAGGAGTCGCAAGTCGGGAAAAATTGGTTACAAACCTCCTATAATAGCCTGTGAGACCAAGGAAACATCGCACCTCTGACACGGTCTTGGGGACTGCCCAAGACAACACTACTTCTATCTTCGACGGATCCATAGCTACTCCCTGTTGGGACACAACATGCCCCAAGAAACGAACTTCTCAAGGCCAAAACACACACATGGACAACTTCCCAAAAAAATGATGTTGAGGAAGAACTCCCAAAACGGCTCGTAGATGCTCTGCATGATTTTCTTCAGATGTGGAGTACACAAAGATGTCATCGATGAAAACCACAACAAACTTGTCCAGGAATTCACAGAACACAACATTCATCAACCCCATGAAAACAGCTGGAGCATTCGTAACGCCTAATGGAATTACAACAAAATCATAATGCCCATGACGACAACAGAAAGCAGTCTTCGGGACATCCTCATCCTTTACACGCATCTAATGATATCCTGACCACAAGTCGATCTTTGAGAACCAACATCCACCGTTCAGTTGATCAAATAGGTCATCAATCCGCAGAAGATGATAGCGTTTCTTTATTGTCACTTTGTTTAATCGACGATAATCGACACACAACCGCAAACTGCCGTCAGCCTTTTTCACAAACAAAATTGGCGCTCCCCACGGTGACACACTTGGCCGAACAAAACCGCACTGCAACAGAACATCAAGCTGAACACGTAGCTCTCGTAACTCAGAAGGGGCCATCCTATACAGAGACATAGAGATAGGAGACGCTCCTGGGTGTAGGTCAATCCCAAACTTGATCTCTCGTCGAGGGGGTAAGGATACAACCTCTTCTAGAAAGACGTCAGGGTACTCCTCTACGACCCTAGGAAATGCCAACTGTTGAACCTCTGAATAACTCAACATCATCTCATCCATCATGGATGATAAAGATGGAACTTGTGTATGACTCATCTGAGGATCTCTCTCACCAACAAACACCACTTTATCTTCATCTGCATCAAAGAAAATGACCTTATTCCTATAGCAATCCACAATAGACTTCACCGAATACTACCAATCCATGTCGAGTATGACATCATACGGTTATATTCGTAAACATTGGAAATCTCCCAAAGAGCGGTGTTTCCCCAACACTAGCTCACAGTCTCTACATACTTCAAACAAGTCGGTTCGACTTCAAACTGGAATAGTCAACGACAAGGGCACTGGAAGCATCTCTACATCATGTGCCAAAGCATGGACAAGGGTAGGTGATATGAAGGAGTGTGTTTCTCTTGAATCAAACAAGGCATACACCAATGTATAAAACAAGCAAAGGGTACCTCTAATGTCATCTGGCTCACCTGGGGCTGGCAACGCTAGAGCATGAAGCTGACCACGACCTCCTCCACAGCCTCTCTGACCCTGATGAAGACCACCACCACGACCACACTCTGCTCTTTGAGGACGGGGAGAATCATGGGGATGTCCTCCGCCTGCTCCATCTACACTCTGGTGATCAAAATCTAGTGCAACCTGCTGCTGTTGCCTCAGCTGGAACTGCCTCAATGGAGGAACATGGAGAAAATCACCCGGTGCACGATGACTGCTCTGAAAATTCGGGCACTCCCACTACTGATGACCACGACCACCATAAGAAAAACAAGCGCCTGATCCCTTGGCATAGGCCTGAGAGTTTCTGCCTCCGGAGAAACGAGATTGGAAGGGCTGGGACCTACCCCCATGTGAACGGAAACTCTTCTTCCCTGAAAACCGGGAACCTCTGACCACAGCTTTGCTTCGTGAGGAATCATGAAGATTCCCCTCTTGTGATGATCCGGTCCTAGACAATGTCCTCTCAACAACCTATACCCTCGCAAACACCTCAAGATATGTCTTTATCATAAATGGGGTGTCCTGGCACTGGATCTCTGGACGCAAAGCCTCCTCAAAATGCCTCGCCCTGGCCTCCTCATCTGGTAACAGGTCTGAAGCATATCGTAGAAGGTTCCTGAAACATATTCCAAACTCTCGAACACTGCAGCTCCCCTGTCGAAGGGTAAGAAGCTCTTGGCGACTGGATGCCTTCACAGTCAATGAAAGAAACTCAACTCTAAACCTGTCTCAAAACACCTCCCGTGAGATCGCTGACTCCTCACGATCCCTGAGGAACAAGAACCACCACTGCCTCGCTGCTCCATGCAGCATCGTTACAACCAAGGACACCCAGTGTTCCTTCCGAGCACGGATCGAACTGAAGCCTATCTCGACCTCCTCCAACCAGTCTTCTGTGACTGCATCTGAAACGGAGCCCTCGTACTTCTATAGACTCTGGCGCTGAAACTCTTGGAGTGTCTTCCTCCATGTGTCATCGTTGTCAACCTCTACCCGGCGGCGATTTGCTGGAACAGCTTGCTGGGCATCTTCTGCGCAAACCTGACGAGGACATCGACCTAGAGCCATACCTATAAAATAACAACTATTAGAGCTCCTAACCCTGGAATATGGAAGAATCAACATTAATTAATTAATTTTTTTGTTTTATTAATTTTAGGTTACCTATCCCAAGGTATACCCATTCAAACACAGGCGCAAAGAATAATGATGCATGATCCCTTCCTAGGTCTCTACCCTGCAACCAGTATAACATTGTTTAGTAGCCATCGTAAACTTAGAGGTCCGTGGAACAGATCATAGGGGGCCCCAAAAGCCTATGCCTCTGCTGGTCTCCAGTTTTTACCCCACTTGCTAAACATGAATGACACCGTTGCCCTACCATCCCATGCATCCTCACCTGTGCCTAACTCCAAACTCCATTCTATCCCTCAACCAGACCTCTGATACCACTCTGTCACGACCCCCTCCCCACAAAGTGTACCCCTCCTGGGCCGGCAATGTGAGAAGAGCGATAATGGCCCTCGAGTCCCGCCTCTAGTAGGCCCCGGGTTGGTGACTAGCACTGAGGGTATAATAAACATACAACTGGGAGGCATTACCCTCTAAGAGAACACATGTAGAAGAGAGAGATAGAATAGACTCCAATAAAATCCAACTCAGAACTGAAATATAAAAGAAATCCAAGTACATATTTGAAATTTCATGCAAAAGTACTAAACCTGAAAGGGAGAACTAAAAGTACCCAAAAGAATGTAAAACAGCAGCGACCACAAGCCCGAACAGCTCCTCCTCCAACCACAAGCTAGTAGTAACCAACATGATCCCCAACCTACTCCAAGTGACCTGAAAAATAGTTTATATATATATAGGGTAAGAATAACAGTATACTCAGTAGGATCCTCCCCATGCCTCTCGTGAAACAGTAAAGAAAGCATGCTAAAGCCTAGTGAAAAACAAGTGAAACTAACTCGTCACCTAAACAGGTATACTAAGTACCCAACATCACCATGGCTACTCTCACCAAGTAACGAATACAATAATATATCATATATAAAAGATTATCAAGGGTACCCCGCTACTACTTCCCCACTGGTTTTCCACTTTTCCCCAATGACATACGTCCTGTTCATCTCTCTCCAAAGGCTTCCTCGCAGAC
This sequence comes from Viscum album, assembly GCA_963277665.1. Lineage (NCBI taxonomy): Eukaryota > Viridiplantae > Streptophyta > Magnoliopsida > Santalales > Viscaceae > Viscum > Viscum album. The sequence goes on along the minus strand of OY728145.1, from coordinate 935,280,773 downwards.
ACCTGGGCTAAGATCCACAATCTGTACCTCGTGCACCACAAAGGCTTTCCCGCAGACACCTGGGCGAAGCACCACACCATCCTCACAAGAAAATGCAACCGGGTAAGTTTCAGGAGCCACCACATCCCATATAACGTGTATCATACATCGGGTATTATACCTCAAGCCATTATTGCCCATAGACAGAATAGAGATGCTGAAGCCATCCCAGCCTATACACGTTACACCTATAGTAGTCCATAGGATACTATATCCAGAATATATGTGTGTGAAATAACCACAAGCCATTACAGCCCTCTACACACATATATGGGTAAAACTAACCAGTGTTCCTACCAGTAAAAAGATCTACCACGAGAAGAGAGCGGGGTCAAAGGGGGTAGTCATCCATTCAACCTCCCATCAAAATTTTGGGGAAAACACCCCCCCCCAGGGATAAGAATCCTCGGGGTGTCAGTTGCCCTTACTGACAGGGTGGAGTAGAATATAGAAACACAAAAAGTACAGAATATATATAACTCACATCCACACTATGGGAATTACCTAGTCTTAGATAAAACTGCAGCTAACTTCTCTCAGACTCCAGGCTGCTACTTCTAAGACTTGGTATCCTATAAGCACACAAACATTTGAAGAGCTTTATTAGATTACTCCGTTCTGATTTTATCAGTTCCACTGTACATTAATTAATTCTTTAAACATTAATGAAGCATGAATAATTCCACATTAAATTTAATTGGCATCACATTCAAAATCAACTACTCCTTTAATGATTCACATCATCTTTAAATTCTAGTATCTCCATCCCCGTGGATTTTCACCATTTAATAAAACATTCATTACAGAATTACTTTTCCATATTCCCAGGCATTCTAGAAAAGCATCATATGCTTCTAAACACAAAGGAGGCTCAACATGGTGAATATATATACTACCCATTGAGTCTTTGCCACCTATAGAAAGAACATAGACTCATTCTCCCTCGAGAGGCTAAACACGGAAAGCACGTGGCATACCCCACATGTCTTCGCCTGCTTCGGAAGAAGGGTAGCAAGACCAGCTGCCTTAAGAAGTGGGGAAAATCAAAGCAGATTAACATTCAAAGAAAACCACAAGCATCCAGCAACGACAACCATCCCATTCCATCACCCCTGGTGTCCTCCCCGACACCCACATGCATAAACTGATGCATCTCCCCACTCTAGGCGTCATCTACTGCCACAACCACAGGGCCTCCATGCCTCCACATATCACAACAGCCATCCAGGCTCACATCACAGCACAAGCATCATGAAAACAATAGTCACAACCATGGGCTCTGAACCCTTTAACAAACAAGAGGGTAACTCAGAACCATTTTAGAAATTCCCACATAAGCTGTTCTTTAATCCATATTGAATTAGCAGGTTTGTTATTCGTAGGTTCCAATTACGGGATACCTAATCAGTAAGATATCACAATTAAAAAACCATGCTTTCATCCCTAATTTGATTATCCTCAAATTAGAACAACTACAACAATGGCAGTAACCAGATTAATTTACATGACTCTTTATCTTTAGCCAATTAATTAACAATTAATTCCGACTTTACGTTCATTATCAATTTCTATCATGAAAGAACAACAAATCAAAGAAATCGTAGATATCACTCTATCTAGAAAAACATGAGGCAAACTGTTATCACTGTATAAAGTAACAACATGTGATCAACCAATTCTTTTAATCCAGTTCAAGTATTTTATTAGGTCAATTTCATTGTGATCCAAAGGTCTAAATCATGCTAATTCTACGATTGCACATATACAATTAGAGAAGCCATGAATCCCCTACCTGGAAGTGTTCCTGAGGTCTTTTATCCACACAACATGTCACAATCCTCCTCTCATGACAACTGCATCCACCGGAGGATGCCATGGTACAACAGTACCAACCAACCCCAAGAAAAACCCATTAGAATATTGGAAATTACATGGTATAATATGGAAGGGAGAAACAAGAGAATATGATCCCCAAAGGAACGACGATAAAACATACCTTATTGGGAAGATTGACCGACACAGTTTGGTTGCATCCAATACAGGGCAGAACCAATAATAAAAGTAAAGATTGATTGTGAAACTCCTACGGGAATGATTGAAAGTTTCTATCGTCTCTTATCTGAGAACAAAGGGAAAGAACAACGGAGAATGATATCTCATCCCTCTTTATGATTTAATGGGGCGACGGCCTATGATCTGGTTAATTCTCTATTAAAAACGGATCACATTAACCCACGCAGTTTAACCAAGTAAATAAATCTCGGAATTAGGAATAATTAATATAGGATTTATGGCCTTTGAAACGTCCTTAAGAGCCCTTAAAATAAGGGTTTAAATGTATTTTACGTCAAAGGAAACGTCAAAAGGGGAAAAACTATAGGAATTTGGAAACACTATTCACCCACTGTTACTGTACATGAAACCGATCTATCAGACCGATATGTGAAACCGATCTGTCAGACTGTTCTGTCAGACCAATCTGTCAGACTGATCTGTCAGACTGATCTGTGAGACCGATCTGTCAGACCGATCTGTCAGACCGATCTGTCAGACCGATCTGTGACACCGATCTGTCAGACCGATATGTGGGACTGATCTGTCAGACCGATCTGTGAGACCGATCTCTCAGACTAATCTGTCAGACCGATCTGTGAGACCGATCTATGAGACCTATTTGTCAGACTGATCTGTGAGACCGATCTATGAGACCGATTTGTCAGACCGATCTGTGAGACCGACCTCTGAGACCGATCTGTGAGACTGATATGTGAGACCGATCTGTGAGACTGATCTGTCAGATTGATCTGTGAGACCGAGCTGTTACTGTTCATAAAAATGGAAACACTATTCACAGATCCGGAAAATTGGCAAAGTGTTGGGGATAAGTCCCCTTGACCTCCCGGAGCACCTCCAACACCAAACATTCACAAAGTAATGGACGGGAGAGGTCCGGGCCATTACATAATTCATTATATAAATTTTTATTAAAATTATTTTATGTTATAGATGATAAATGAATCTCATCACTTCGTAGAGATGGTATGTCATATGTATGCATGACCAATGATATCATTCCCTTAACAGGTGACAAAGTAACAAAATGGATGGTATATTAGTTTTAAATATTTAATATTGTGTAATATATATAATATATAATAATTATTTCTACCAATATGTAAATATATATGAGTCTGTGATGGGAAACATTAAATCACCTTGTGAGGTTGTAGTCTTCCATACATATAAGGGATGGTTTTATTGCCCATTTTATGGGGAGGCATAAGGATAAATATTATACCATCAACATAAAAAAATCTAACTATATGATATATATTTATGTTATTATATTTTATGTTTCAATTTATAATTTGTAATGTCAAAATAAGAATTAAAAAAATAAAGAGGTTAGTGAATACAATTACCATCACTTTGAAGAACATCCTTTCGATATTTTATTCTGGACCGTAGGGTTTCTCCTTTAAAAAAAGAAGAACTTATAAAATGTACCACTTGATTTTAAGGATATATTATAGAAGGTTTAGGGAAAGATAAATTTATTAATATGTTTAAAAAAGTTAGGGGAGGCAGTTTTCTTTTATAAGTGGGTGATTGAACCTTCATTGAAACTACATGGTTATTTCCAAAAAGAAATAAAATTAGTAACATCATTCAGATGAGAAAAACATCCAAATGAATTTATATTTTATTTTGGTATGAATAAGTCAGATAAATGGAATCCTAGTTTTATTTTAGAAATTCTAATTTGAATAAATATCATTTTCATTCAGGTTGACCCCCCCACCCATGTTAAACCTATTTTAACCATAACATTGGTAATTTATAATTACTATTTTTACTTTTCATTATCAAAAAAATTAATTTTATTTTAAAAATTGATATGAATTATTACGATTAAAATTATGTAATATATTTTAGAAAATATGCCTCACATAATAGGAAATTTTAATTTAAAAATAAACTCACAAAATGACTATAAAATCTATTTTTAATCAAATTAATTTTTAAATAATAAGATTACATTACATTAACTGTATGAATAGTAATCATAATTTCATTGAAATAATTAATATATTTAGATAATAAATTTATAAATTTAATATGAATAATTCAATATTAATTATTTCATTAATTAATTAACATTTTTAGACATTATGCAATTTTATATAAAATGTGTTTTTGAAAAAATGATCCTTGAAAATGCTATCTTTTTCTTCCAAATTACCCGATAATTATTTATAAATAATTTATAATCAAATTATTTTTTGTTTTAAATACTATAGTAAATTATTATAAATAATTTGAGGAATCTTTAAATATTATATATTATATTTTTTCACTAAAAATTTATTTCAAAAGGAAAATTTATAATATTCATTAAGGAAAATTTAGACAAAGTAATCTTAAAATTAATATTAATCATAAAAAATTAATCTTTTCATTATATTAGATATTAAAATGTTTATTTTATAACATTTTAATTAATATAAAATGTTCATTTACCATAATTGAGGCTGTGATGTTACTTTATTCCCCCCTAAAAAATTTAATTCCGATATTTATTTCATTGATATCACCTTATATAAAAGTGGAGATGGATATTCTTTATAACGCAATATATTTTCAACATTTTTTTCTATTTTATAATTTCTAAAAAGTACATTTTCATGTAATTTTATACAATTCCTCAATAATTTCTCTCTAGTATGAATAATGAGGACATGCACTTCATAGATTGAAATATCTGCTCCCAATTTTATTTAATCTTATGTGGGAATTTTCATTTTTTCTGGAATTCAATTCCATAAAAATGATATATGTAACAAGTTATGAACTTTATAAAGGCTTGGTGGAATTTCTAATTGAATAGTCATAAATCTAATTGTTTCCTAAATTTTAAATTGTTTGATGTACCTAGGGGCTTAGTTACCATTTCTTATCTAACCTTAGTATACCCTTCCATGGAGATACATTCAATAAAACTTGATCTCCAACATGAAATTAAAAAATATGACATGTGATTATTGAAAAACTATTTTAACTATAGTTATGTACATCAATATGATCATGAATAGTCCTTACCTTTTTATTTCCTTTTTAACATGTTCAGGGACTACAATATTACCCTTGGTCGACTTCATCCCAAAAAGCTGGAGTAAAACATCTCTTTACATATAATTCTTCATCAAGAGCCATTTGAATCCATGAATAAAAATTATTTTTATACGAAAAATTGAAAAAAGTTATATACAAATACTAAAACTAAGAAATACATTATAGAATGACCTCAAAAGTTACTATAATGATCTAATAGTCATTTTAGAATATTTATCAGCTTAAAGATAGTAGGATCCTCTCAAAAATATGCTCAATATTATGATCTTTCAAAAAAATATTTTAGGGTATTAATGTAAATCGGGGATCATGATATGAAAAAATAAAAAGTGCATAACCATGATGAATTAAAAATGAAGTAATATAGATCATTGTGAGGATATCATGTGTAAATTATAAACTTATTATGATGAAATGTTTATATTTTGTGAGGAATTCAATAATTACCCATATATAATCATTATTTTTAAGAATATTTGCTATTAATTTTCTAAATCCCATAGTAATGTAATAATACTTTTATATATGAATATAAATAGTTTGTGGGAATCATCATGTGTTACATCCATCAACCTTAATCTTTTTTAAAACAAAGAATCATGAATATTAATATTCATTTCACTACTTACTCATTTCCCATAAAAAATATCACCTCAAATCCGTATACATCAAGAAGCTATCGGGTTGTATAAGGAAATTTGATCTATGGAAATTTATCCTTTATAGTAAATATTGTTTCATAATCATATGAAAATGGTGTTATGTATATCATTTCATAATTATTCACATATCCATTTTTAAGAGATCCAAGAACATAGTATCCCTCTAAATCCACATTTGGGTATGAACTCAATGATCTTTCCTTCTCAGTGCATCTGCTACCTTATTTTCATTCCATGGGTTGTAGTTTTTTATAGAACCTAATAAATTCATGTCTGTATGCATTTTCATTACCTCATGTTGATTTATTCCTGTGAAAATATATATTTGACCATATAGAAAATGTCACTACATTTTCAAAGAAAAGAATACATCTTCCAATGCAACGTTATCGGTTGGATTGTTCGGTACATGAGTTATTAACGACCTTTTTATTTTGAAAAAAACCATATCCTATATAAAATGAATCACTCTATATATCAAATTTATTATTTCCTATTGTCATATTCTAATTAGAGAATTTACCAATGTCCAAAAAAATTCATCAAATATTTCTTCATAATTCTTAGTCCTAATGAACTTATACCATTTATGTATCATCTATTTTAATGGGTTTTCTAATTGGGAAACAATATTGATTATTCACATATTGTATCATACAAAACCAATAAAACAAAATACCATTTTTATGTTCTTCGGGGTATGACACTCTCTGACTACATTTTTCTTCACATGACCAACTAAGATTCCATCCTTTGATATAATATAGACGAGAAAGGAAACATCCTTAATCTATAACTAGAATGTTCTAAACATCCCATATAAATATTTCCTTTTAGGATTCCCATGAATGATCCATAAGTTATTTTGATATTCATCAGGGCACACATAATATACCAAGATATCATCAATGAATACAACCAAAAATTGTTTAATTTATTCCTTTAACAATTTTTTTCTCTACATAGATAAAATGAATGGTACGTTATTCAATACAAATGAAAATACTATAAACTCATGCTTTTCATACATAATTTGTAATATTGTCATTTGAATATATTCTTTCATTACTTCCATTTGATTATACCTAGAATGAAGGTCTATATTTGAAAAATATTTAGCCCTGTTTAGTTGTTTGAATAATTAATTAATGTGTCTATGAGGATAATTATTTTTTATCACAATAACATTGATTTCATTGTAATCAATACAAAACCAAATTGATCTATATTTCCTCTTAATGGAAAAAGCATGGGCTACCCATATTTAAATACTAGGTTTGGAAAACACATTATTACACAAATCCTTTAGTTGTTTCTTTAACTCCAATAATTTCATAGTGTCATATCTATATTGAATATGTGATATTGGTCTAGTATTATGTATTAAATAAACGTAAATCTTTATTTCACACTCTGGTGTATGTAAATGAAATTCCTCAATGAATACATCAATGTATTTTTGTAAAATAGTGACATCCTAAAATTGAATATTACCTTTTACATATATTGGTTATGTTTTCCCTTCTTCCCTATGAATTTTATTTTGAAGAGTTACAGGGGTTAGATCTTGACCTAACATATAGGATGATTTATCATATATAAAGATAAGGAATTATACCTCTTCATCATGAATCATGATTTCCTTCACCTTTTAATAATGATTTTAATAATATTTTGATATAATGACTATGTTTAGGATTATATAGAATTCTACATTTTGTATGAAAATTAACCCAACACATAAGGAATGTTTATGTGTCAAAATTGGAACTATTTGACACATCCTTTTTGAAGTGATACTTCCATAAAGTGTTTTATCTAATAACTCCCATATTAGGGAGTTAGGTATATAACCATAAAATTTAGAAAATGTGAAACATATAAAACACTATTAATATCAGGAGTCAAGTAAAAAATTGGGAAAATTTTAGTTTACGAATAATGTACCTACCACCACATCATTAGGGTCTTCCTGATCAATTGTTGTGAACATATAGGGTTGGAATTTTTCACTCTTCCAATTTTTTTATTTGTTCTCCGGACACTTGGGACATTGGTGTGAATAATTCTGCATTTATATATAGCTAAATAACGATAAATAATTTATTTGTTTCTTTTCCTTACACTCATCATCCATATGACCTTTATCATCACACTTATAATAAACCAACCTTCCATTTAAAGAGTAAACATGACAATTCCTCACATAACATTCACATGTTTTGGAAAATCCCATATCCGGGTGAGTATAATATTACCCCTTAAGACACATTAAAATCAATAATCATATAGAATAAATATTAAAAATATGATCATAAAAAATATCTGTGAACATCATATATATTACAATAAAATCTATAAATACTCATAACAGGCATGTAGTCTCAATTAATGTTCACAACTACATTTCAATCCTAGGATCCGTGCATGACCATTTCATATATCACTCATCCATGGGAACACACATAACAACAAAGATAGAACTACTGTAATATATTTTGGATTTTAGTCTCTTTGGATATCTTTATTGGAATTATATTTTGGATGTATGAATTGATCTATACACATATGCGGATTTCAACACACAGATGGGGATTAGACTCAAGGCCACATGGTTTAACAACAAATTAAGGCAGATTTACTTACCAAGTAGGGGATCGATGCCCACTAGTGTTGGTCATGAAATTACAAAGAACCCCACCTAGGGAATTTATTATTATATAAATCAAACTATGGACCCTATGAAGGGATTCCTGTAACTCTATTAATGATTTATGTTCCTCAAATGGGATCACCATTCTATTCATAGAACATGACTCCACACTAAACCCTTAGGTAATATATCTAGGGAATGTACCCTAACAAAACATTTACAAGGTAAAGAAAAAGAGGTATCCAACCCATCATTTTCGGAGTACAAAGTGTGTACTAGAAGAAAATTTAATTTCCATTTGGTAATAGGTTCTACACATGTTTTACTTCCCATTCCCATCTATGTGTATGAGTAAATATTGTGTCCCACCTCTTGTACTCCAGAATGTGTCTATATAATACTAGGGAAGTCCATTTATAGCTAGACACATCATTTTTATCCTTCCTTCCTAGGAACATTCTGAGATTATGGATAAGTTTCAAATGACATGTGACTGAGTCATATGGTGTCTGATACTTATCACTATGCCAAAACCAGAGCACTGAACATAAGTATCCGACATGGGGTGTTATCTAGGATTACACGCCATGAAATTAGTAAATTCACGGAACATGGGAGTTCTTATTTATGTCAACCTCTACTCCATTAGCCTATGTTATGACAATGAATCTCATTAGAGGATGCATAATGGGAATGATCGAGCCCCACCATCACTACTCACTGAAATCCGACCCCTAAATCACTTGGGATAACCATATATTTGAATCTCTTAGTCACCATATTCCAAAAACTACACGAATGACATTGATCTAGTTCTTATTCATAATTGTAGTGTCATATAATGATCAATGAGAACATAAATATATCATATCAATCCATTTCACCAAAAAAATGTTCATGCAATGATTGACTTCTGGGTATTAATCTAACTACCCACCAAAGTAACTTCCCATGATGAAGGAATAACAAGGGAAGATATTTTTATAATAGAAACATGAAGAATATATAGCATTTAATGTCCATTTATCCCATTATTAAATTATTTTATAATTATTAATGATAATATTATAATGAAGTCAAAAAATAAACCATCACTCTAAATTAATATCAAACTGATTCCTATAATATCCATAATCCAGGAATCAATTCATTCATTTATTGTTTCATGTCTTCCATGTTAACAAATGAAAATGGATTAATCAAAATAAAACAATTTCATACATCAATATGAATCAATATATAATGATGGAAAAATATGTGTCTTTTTAATGGCGATTTCCTTTATTTTTTTATACATCGATTGTCTATCCTCAATCTGGTTGTGGTTATCCTAAGAACGATCCTCCAATGCACTCTCCAATGGATTGAGATTTATGGGTCTACCCCTCATATTTTTTCACATTTTCATATCTATAATCAATATAAAATGTCATGGGAAATTAAATTGAACATATTATTTTAAACATCTAGTTTTGTAAACATTCTCCCATGGTCACGCCCAACCAAAGCTAATGACGTTATCTAAGTTCTTGTTTTTAATAGAGTAAAACTCATTATCTAATATTAATGAAGGACACATATTTCTAATCTGAGCCACCTTTTATAATTTATTATACATATTTAGGAAAAGTTATCTTGTGATATTTCATATATAGAATACATTTAAAAAATTAATTCCATGCACACTGGGTCTCAGAATATCACGTCATAAATATTATCACTAAAAATATTCTATATACTTTTATATAGATATACATGGAATATTCGGAGTCATTACTTTCTAACTACCTTATGTATGTACATCCCAAATATCCAATACAATATGATACATAAAGAGATGTGATTAATGAACACACATATTGGTATATCACAGTCATCTAATCTCTTTAAAATTAGCATGATGCCACTATACGTGCAAAAAAGCAATCTATCCCCCATGGAAGATCATCGCCTACTAATCCTAAATATCTACCAATTACTATGTAAGATTATATTTTTCCTCAATGTCCATCTCACCCCATTCGTTATCATGTGGTGGGGTGTACACTTACCTCTTTAGCTACGACAGTTGGAAGACATTACGCACCTAGTCTATCTGTGATGGTATAGATAAGAGGTAAGAAACCTCACTATCTCTATCTAATATATATAATAGGACAAGAATTATCATAGATGTGTTTTTTATCGAACCAATTCTATAAAACCCACATTTGAGGTGAGACCCATTAAAACACATGTCATCCCTCCTCGAAATCCAAAGGCCTATATCTTTGGTCCGCATAGGACATATGATGGTTATATGAAGTCCTCTTCTTCTCCAAGATGATCTTAACCTTCGTTATCATGGAACACAAAAACTATAGACCGACAAGTTATTACTCTTGTATGTAGTTCCACAATATTGGCACAAAAAAGGTCAACACTACAAGGCCTCAAATTGTGTCAAACATATGTTGGAATAACTGTTTTTGTTGGATGAAAACTCTAAAAATTCTTGGTGATCCTTAAATATATAATCAGCATCTAATATGAAATCCTACTACATGTCCTCCAGGACATGGATGGTCCATTAATTTTGGCCATTAGCCTATGGGTGAACCATGGTGGTCACACGTAACTAACACATAAGAGGTCTCTGGAAATAAATTTCATTACTAAGATGTGATGTAAGCATCATTGTGAGAAATGATCATCAAGGGAAAAAATTAATTTGGTATATTTCAAAATGTAATGGAATCCAAGTCATGCATTTTAAATACTCTTTAAAATAGTTAGGAAATGGGAAGAATTGTAGACTTGCTCTAGAATCACCTAAATGGAATAGTGACTCCTGAAAAAACATTGTATCCCCATCATAAATTACATTTATTACTCATCCCGTATTGACTCTAGAACGTTGAGTGGATTAGATAAACCTATTATCAAGTAGTGATCATCCATCACTTATTAAAATGTGATATATCGAGTATAAAAACGTGTAACTCCCTTGTTCATTCCCAACCACTAGCAATTCCATCAAAGGTCCTATTACATCTTTAACACAACTAGATATACCAATATGGGTTAGTTATGAAACTCTCTCAGCTCCTCCTCTCTCAGAGAAACTTGCTCCATCTTTTATCCTCAAAATAAAATGGCATACTCCCCCTTTAAAAAATCATTTACAAGAATGTCCATTGGATATTAGAGTAAATAGGTCTCACATATGGTATCTTGAAATTGGGCCTCCATATCATGATGAAAAGAAGAAGGGTGAAAACCATTTATTGTAGATATTATTATCCGTCACCATTTAAAAGTATTACCTTAATGTGACCAAATTCTCTGAATCTTGGTTCAGACACTGCAAAAACACCCATATTGAGAGAATCTACAATTACCTTCCCATTATCACGAGTATAGAGAATCTATAAGTCATAATCTTGGAGGAATTATAGTTATCAACTCTATCTTATTTTATGATCCTTAGGACAGAATATATATACTATACTCTTATATTTATAAGATTTAATTAACCGCTCGCCTATAAGGTAGTGTCACCCCATTTTCTAAGTGATGAATACTACAACTAACTCATGACCATGGTTTGAATAGTTCTAGTCATGTGGTATCAACTGATGTGAGACATAAGAAATCAAATCCTTCCAATTCCTCAGAACAATGCTTTGAAAGATCCATATTCATCACAGACCACTACATAATCGACACTCTCCTTTGATAATTTCATGATGGGAGTGCTCTTCAATTTCTACATCAACCCCTGGAAAGCCTGATGACAACTCTTTATCTACAAGAAAGGATTCTACTTTCATATCCAATATTTCAATGGATATTCTAACATGGAGAAATCATTTATGAATCTCCAACCATAGCCTAAATTCCAAAGGGAGCTCCACACCTCTATCATTCACTTGGTTGGCTCCAAATATAACACTTCCCCAGTACATTCTAGGTCCACTACTACACCATCCAGTTAGATAACATGTCATTGAACGTGGTCCAAAAAAATCCGGATCTATCACTTCAAGAGGTTCTCATAAATATGATGCTCCAAAATTACATCCAAAACCATCCTAATTCCTCTCATGTTCTCCTCCTTGGAAATGTATTACTCTAGGAAATAGTAAATGAAGACTACCACAAACTCACTTAATAAGGCTGAAATATCCAATTAATGAGTCCCATGATCACTGTTGGGGACTTCACCATGACAAATGGAATCATCCAGCACTAATAGTGACCATAATGACATAGAAAATCTATAATCAGTATATCCTCATCCCATATTCGAAACTTGTGATCGCCTGATATGAGAAAAATCTTTTATAACCATCATGACCATTTAATCCAATCCAATAGTTCATCAATCATCCATAGTGGATACATGCTATTTGAGTTCACCTGGATTAGGTGATGGTAATCCATAAATGACATCAGGATCCTATCCAAATTCATGGTGAACAACATAGGGGATTCCCAGCATGAAACTCATGGTATAATAAATCCCTTCATTTTCATTTCCACCAAAAAACACCCCCGACTCATGAGTCTCTGTTGGAGCCATCCGATATGTTAGCACATGAATCGAGGTCGTCTAAGGGTGTATATCAACTCTTAAGTATATCTCTATGTGATAAGGTAGGTCTACCATGTCCTCATCAAATTTTTCCTCATATCCCACTACCGCTATTGGAAATAGAGAAATCATATCATATACTGCACCAAATGTCTTTCTAGGGAAATTGTGTTTTATTAGTTGAACCGTTCTATGAATTAGTTCATCCCACATTCCCTAGGTTTCCTTCTCACATAGTAGGAAAACCTCATCCCATCCCTACAGACGAACTATGTCCTTCACATGAAATAGACTATTTGGGAATGAATAGTAGATAACCAGTCACTAAGTAAGATGATGTCGTAATACCTCTTTATTGCAATAATTAGATCCCAAAAGAAACTAACACTTATAAAATTTAGATGAAACCATTAGCAGTATTGGATGATATATGAGCCTACCTAATTTGGAATCAATAAGTAAAAGGGTCCTTGCATGGGATCAATAAGAATTTCTGTGTCTTGAACAAGATAAATGGATATTAATGAATGACTCAAAACTATGTCTATTAGTATAGATACCAAAATGGATAAGAGATATATAATACCTTGTTTTATCCCCAGAAAATCATTAACTACCTATAGCTTCCCTCACCCCTCTCCGCCCACTTTCGGATCCTAGAAAGGAATACTTGGGGTTGTGGTGGTAATAAGTAGAATCTTCTATGACATATAACTTCTCTACTATATCCTATACTATATAAGATACCTGATGGAACAACCTATTCCATCTACTAACTCTACCTTGGTGTTCTAACCTCTATTTCAAAATCAGTCAAACGTCGGGTCGGAAAATCACATGTAAAATATCTCTGATCATCGTAATAGTAAAATAGACTATATCTAGTATGACTAAATAAACCATGGGTGCCTTGAACTACATGAAATATGTCTTTGGATTTCTATTGAAACATATCATCCATCATGTTCATGGTGTCTATCATCTGTTTCCTACTATCAAAGTTTCAACTCTTATGTTCCCACTACCAGCACCAACTGCCTTTATCCACCCATCCATTAAATTTTTGTCCACTAAAACAGGACCAGGAACCAAAAAATATGTGTTAATTCATATTGGTGTTATGTTGACATAGATGTATATGCTATGTCCTTTCTTGAGCGTCTAAGGATGAGATAAATAATCATGTACCATATAAATCAACCACAGAGAGAGGTTTTTGAGCCTTGATGAATATTCTTCCATAGTCATACTTCCCCTATGAAGTTAAAAAACCTATTAGATTCACACTTCCATCATCATAGCTATAAGAAAATTCTTTTCAAAAAAGGGGCTCAAACTCTGACCATATAAGAGTCCCCTCATCATTTGAATGGGGAAATACCTTCACAATCATCCTATAAAGCCATTGGGAAGGCTCATTTCCTGGAACCCAATTTGATCTTCAGGTGTCCTAAGACGACATAATACTCATGTCACAACATCAATCCAATCCTTCGATGCCTTTGGGTTGGGCTCACCTTAGAACCATATGAGTCTCTTTTACTAAATATCTTGAAGTGCAATCAATCATTTTCAAAACGTATGTTGGTACTTGGTAAACCATTTGTTTCATGAATGGTGGAGGTAAGACCTGTGCACCACCTAAATGTAAATCATCCTGAATAAGTACTAATGTCAAATCATAGCCATTGAGGGGGTCATTATCATTATCATGATGGTATATCCCTTATGGAAAACATCATGAAAACATCCTGAAATACACATGGTGTACCATGGTGAATGAGTATATCCGGAGAGATATCTGAAGAAGGACATGAAAACCACAACTCATTCTTATATGATCCATGGATCAATTGTTTCCCAAAAACTAATTTCTACATGTATTGAGTCAACACTAAGGCTTTTAGAGTCATTGTTATGAACACGACAGCCATCGAACAAACCCTGGAGTCTATATCTTGAGAGAAAAACCAAAAACACATAACATGTTTTTCCTAAACAAAGATCGTAGAATCTAGTAATAAAGTGGAACTTACACTTTGATTCCACTCTATCATCAACTGGCCTAATGGGACCTAAAAAATGAAAAACCCAATCACACCACCAATATAATAGGGCCTGTAAACCAATGTCGAGTTGGCATATCATACATGTGGTAATCCATGGCCTATTATACTGATACACATTCATATATCTCCAAGACCTTACAATGATGAAATGTAATCAATTGATTACTACTGTAAATGTCTTCTATATCCACATACTTATCTCCATAGTTTTATTGGCCTATAACTAAATATTAATTTATAGACAATATTTAAATAAGAAATGGATATATGGTTATATTATTCTACAGATTTATAAAAAAAATTAATAGGGTTCATTGCCTCATGAGGGTCTCATCTTCTCTAAAACCCCACCCCATTACCCTCATGATACCCTCCTCCACTGACACATCCCCTCAGAATATCTTCTATCTTAATCCCTCTTCTATTAACACTTCAAAAAAATGTGGCCACCCCACAACGAGTTGTCTTATCCTCAACATCCCCCCACGACTACAAAACCCAAAGAGCACACCCCACCTCTCCACCGATGATGCCAATATGGGTCCTTCAAACCTCAAATTCTATCAAACGTATGATGTGGCCCCAACCTCTCAATGATCATCCTCCTCTTTGAGAATCATATCTTGTCACACCTCTTGAATTCTCATAACCACCGATTTTATGTAAGCTATTATGTTATCGAGTTGATGAAACTAGTTTATATTATTCATTATTGTGTAGAATATCCTCTATCTCCAACAAATTTTTTTATTTAGACTTCATCTTTTTTGGATAAATACATATATTTCATATAGTATGTTCTGATTTTCAAAATCATTCTTATGTTAATAAATATTTGAACTAGTTTTATCCTTATTTTTCTACCCTCAATTTATTTAAAAACGTCCCTATAAAGTATTTCTCTGATTTTACCAATTTTAATCTAAATTTTACCATTTATGTATGTCCCTATATAGTTATAATTTTATTTTGGTACTATAGAGTCCGTCATTACTAATAATAATTAAACATTATTATTTTTCTTTTTTTCTTCCTATACTGTTGAATTCATGAAATATTATATAAATGTATTTTTATAGACTTTGAAACCTTGATACATGCATGATATTAGAAACATTGAATTTCATTTCTAAAATTGAACATTTTATGCCCAATTGGTTACATTTCAAATGATTCTTTTTTATTCTAAGGTAGGTATGTTGTGATTTTTAATCCTAAGAATTATTTTTTAAAATAAATTCCATGATAGTTTTATCATTTTAATCTCTACCAAAATACTAATATACTAGGTTTCATTATGGGGTGACATTGTTATGAAATCTTTCAATGAGAAATTATTTAGAGAATTAATGGATCATACACTACCTAATTAAAACATTAAATCATTCTCTGGCCTCATTTAATAATATTACCTCATCTTAAATAAATATTTTTATTTTTAAGTCTTATCTCAATATAAATTCAAAATGGATAGATATTAATCTCAAAATCACTTAATAGTTGGTATTATCATTAAAAAACTAATGCATCTATTTGATGGAACCAAATACTAGAATTTCCATTAATGAACATTTGTAAAATTCATAGAATTATTTCATCATCGCCAAACCCCATATGTTGTTATTGATACCCCACACCATATAATTACTTAATTTATTCAGTAGAATGTACATTACGTAATACATTGTATAATGGAGTTATAGAAAAATGTGATTTTTTACCACATAGTTTCTAGACCAAGGAGATTTCATTATACATGATGGATTTCTATAAAATAATAACTTGAAACTATTTATTCCTTACTCACTATACTAACTAACTCCTAGTATAAATGTAATTAACAATTATAATTTTATTATTTTTCGGATTCTCTCAATTAATATCAATTTTTCATATCATTTATTTTTTAGAACTAATATGTAAATGAATTTCAAGAGTAATCAGCTCATTATTCTATTTGGACGATGTTTTACTCCACAAAAAAGAATTATTGAATTTATATTTTGGTTATCCAATAATAATTTATTTGATAAATGTTTTTGTTTATCTTGATAATTTCATAATGCCTCATAGACATATGTCCTTCCCTGTAAAATAGTACAAAAATCAAACTGACCATGTAGTTGATTCTCAATTGATTATTTATTTATATTATCTTACAAAAAATATTATAGGTGATTTCTGGGTTGAAGAAAAAGTATGGACATAAAAATTTGTGCATGTTTTACATGGGAAATAAATGGGAATAAATAAAGAATTGAAACAATTTATGACAAAGAAAGTGATTATCATGAAAAATCTCTTTGTTATTAATTAATACATCTTCATAAAGAACTATATATCATTAAGAAATTTTAAAAAAAATAATTAATTAAATGTATGAATTTAATTAGATAGTTTAATAAATAAATTAAATTTTATATGCACAAAAATCACTACATACGGATATGAAGTATTTGGATATATATGCCAGTAGATCATCTTATGTGTGTATAAATCATAACATATTTTATCTACAGAACACACTTGTAAAAAGAAATTATTATTTTAACATCCTCACTAAGACGAAATTGTAGTTTGATCCTAGTGTATTAATATTTTCGACTGATAACATGTCTGGTTAATAAATTATTGATTTAGAAATTTATAATTAATTCAGATAATGATTAATAATTTATCACACAATTTGGTTTATAAAAAAATTGAATTATAAGTGAAACTGATTTTGAGAGATACATAGATAAATGTAATACATGAATGATGTAAACAGATTACCCATAGAATCCCAATCCACAAATGAGGTTGTATATGATGACCATATCTAATTGAAAAAAATTGTACAAAATCATAATAATTAATATAAAACTTATGGGATTATGTTTTCCTTAAAAATATATTTTCATGTTATTCTCAACTATTCCAAATTATACAACTACCACTATTAATTGTTTCTTGCCACCAATAAAAATCATTTTTTCATAGATAATGTATTTTAATGGATTAAAATGCAAAAAATATCAAATTTATATCACACATAATTGATGGATTTTGAAACATTTCATTGAAATAAAAAACATGATGTCTAATAATTTAGGAAATTTAGTAATCAATTATAAACAATTAATTTCATTTGTTTTACATATTACATTAATAGAACAAAAAAAAGTTAATTTTAAAACATTTTATAATGATTTCAAGTTTAAAAGATTCATTAATAATAAATGTACCAAAAAAATTAAATTAGGGTTATGATATTCCCTTCCAATAATTTAGTTTTTTATACAATATACATAGAAGCATTATTATACTATAAAAATAAATTCTTTAGTTTAATATAAAATTATATTCTTGATTAACTAATAATGATAGGAAACTAATGTCTCCATAACATAAATAAAATCATTAAATACCAACCACCGAATGACTTAAAAAATATTTTTGTTGATTAATCCAAAGTATTTGATATTCACTATCATAGAATAAATATAAAAATAACATTAAACATGTAGGTGATGTGAAAAAATAAATATCTCTATAATTTATACATATGGATCATTTTGGATGAACTGATATAACCTGAATTGGAGTGATAAACTATATGTATATACTATATTAGAAATATCCCAATTGAGGATGATTATATTACTTTATAAAATATCTACATATATCATTATTTTTTTTATTTGATATTAATTTGATATAATTGATTTTTTTCATTTTAAATATAATAATAATTACGTTATTTTTCATTTTCAATACCTTATTTTCAAGTGGCACACGCCTCACACCGCTCCTCATGCCGCATCCTTAGGTAGCCACTATGCTGCATGAATTTGACAACAATGAGGTCATATAAGAAAAAATACAATAACTAAAATATTCTAATGACAAACAAAATATCCCCAATATGCATGGTTATTAATGGAACATTCTGTGGATCTCTTTTTCACCATGGTTAACGCTAGGGACCATTGTGCCATGAAATGCTTGCATAATTTCCCAGTTGAGATGGAATGATGTGGCCTATGCTATTTTGTGCAATGGCATAGTGTATATTGTGAACTCCTATTGTGCAATCATTTTTTTTATCCACCATTTTGAACCGGTTATACCACCTATTTTAAAATACTTGTTTCAAAATTCTTGTTATAAGTCAAGTGATTCCCCTCCATCTGACCTAAATTTATGTGATTAATATATCGGTCACCTTAGAAAATAACAACTAGAGAGCCTTTCACCTCATCATTGTATCCTATTCAATATAATTGTAATGATTATTTATTTGAATGAATTATTTACAATTATTAAAAATTGATTATTTTTTAAAGTAATTTTTCACTTAAATTTATTGGAAAAAATTATTTTTATTCTTTTATTATTATTAATAATTTTACCATATAACATCAGACATGTTATTATTTCAATGTTCAAATGTTCCCTTTTTTCACTGTATGTTAATAATGCCTCTTGTTTTGTGCCTTACAATACGCTTTTTCTTCAGAGAAACTTCTCACCATTGTGCACCATATTCCAAAAATAACCATGTCAATTGGGATCTGATAATTAAAGAACCATATTTATTTCATTAGATATATATATATTTTATAATTAATTTAAAAAATATATTGATCTCAACAATATATAATATATCCTATGATTGTGTACATATAATATTTTACATTTCATTTAAGATATGTTTTACTATTTTCTTATAATTATGTTATTAATGATTAGTTTTTATCATCCAAAATAATACAATTCAGGTTGTGTAATTTTCTAGATAATTTATATAATTTTTGTTTATTTTTGTCAGGATTGATAGATTATGGACATACAATGTTGATCAGATCACTAATGTGTTTTAGAAAGAGTTTAAATTATCTTTACAGTTTTCATTCAATATTGATTCAGATGGTGGGCTAATTCAATTCCCATGTTTTAATTATAATGGAATACCCTGGTTAACACATAAGTAACTGATTCATCATGTAACTAAATATGGTTTCTAACAAAATATCATTTGTTTTATCATAATGGAGAAAAGGATCAAGTAGAAAATTACATTGATTCAGCTGAAAGGATTGTTATGAAAATTTTGATTTCTGATCGGTTTCCAATTGTTTCTAAGGCTATCTAATCATGTAGAGAATTGAAATAATAAATAAATACCAAAAATAGTTCATACCTATTTAGTAGAATAATTGTGATGAGGGAGTTAGAAATATTATGAAATACTTGAATACCACATTACATCATGAATGTAAAAATATGAGCGGACATCAGTTTTTAATGTGATTATATCAATGGAATGAAATGTGTGGATGTAGTGATATTAATGTTGACTATGTACTTATATTCATTAAGTATTTACTATCCTTTGATGAATGTATTATAGAGAATTATTACATGTTGTCAATGTTGGGTGAAAAATTATCATTTTCATTTATTATGATTCAATATTTCCCAAATTTTATTTTTTATTTAGGAAGGAAAATGCAGAGTTGAGTCAATGTAAATTGTATCGTACATCAAGGTGGAAGAATAGTAAATGAAGAACTGAATCCTACATACTAGATAAAGAAGTGTGAAACCTCCCTTTAATTATATATCTTCAAAAAATATTTCCTGTTATAATAAAGGGAATGGAATGTGAGATGACTTTGGGATAAAATAAATAATGATAATGATGAAATCGTACATCCTATATACGAGTTATATTGGATGAAATTTCAAAGGAAACATCTTGGTTTTATAGGTAACCCAGGAAATGTAATATTGGGATTGTCCTGCGATGGTTTCACCCTATTTCACCAAATGTATATAACACACAATGCTTAGCCTTTTTCATTCACATTAATATCATTACATCATGGATGTATCTGAAGAAGAGGTTTACTATCATGATTATATTGATATCTGATCCTAGTGATCCAAAAAATGATATTAACATATACTTGCATACATTAATAGGTTAGTTAAAGGAGATTTGGATTATTGGTGTGTGAGAGTATGATGTATTCAGGAAGTTGTACTTTATGATTCCTGTAAAAAATATTATTGATCATAACTGATTTTCATTATTACATATTTATTTCTATTTATATAATAAATAATAAATTATAAATCCCATTTTAAATAAATAATACAAATTCGAATAGATTAACTATTTTATAAACATTTGTCGTCATACTTAATCGAAGATTTCTACCATAGGATCATTCTAAAAATATAATTATAAGATAGTTTAATATTTATATTGAGATAGATGAAACACCTCAATGAATTTCAGGGAGTTATATTGTTAAAGAACATGATGGTTTAAATTAGGATATTTAAAAAAATAAACCAAATATCAGAAAGATAATGCATAAAAATTTGAATTTCAATAGAAATTCCAGAGAGAAATGAATATTTTTTGTGTTATTGTATTGGTTATCAAATTTTTTCTACCATTTTTGGATTTAATTCATTTTAGGAAAAAATTATGAGTTGTTTCTTTCAATTATTTTAAATACCAACTTTAAAACTAAATATGACTTGGGGTCACAACCTTTGTTTATGGATTATGGAATAATAGAAAGTCTACATCCTGGGTTAATTAGTTAAAATATGTGGGAAGTCCATTTTCACTATTATTTTATGACATGTGGAGTGAAAAATAAATTTTTTATTTTATTGAATGATTGACAGTTCTAGATAGTTATTCATGTAATATTCCGAAAATGGTGAATACAAAAGATATGAAAATATATTCTCATTAAACCCATGATTACCATGTCTTGTTACATGAGTTTATTCCCATTTCCAATCTACATTTACTTTCACTTTATTTTATCTTTTTTGTGATTAAATTATTCCTTTTTTATTTATATCTTTATTCCTAAAGACTAATCATTACTTTTTTTTGAAACTATTGAGTGATGGATATATTATTCTTTATGGACATGATAAAATATTCCCACAATCACTTTTCACATGTATGTTACATATGACTATGAATCTTCAAACAGATGTTTTTTTGGTCATCCTATTATATGTCAGTTGATGTACCCGAAAAGAATATTGATTTTTAAATTGAAATCTTATTTGATAAATATATATCATGTTATATGATATATTTTCAAATGATATTTTTAATAAGAATTCATGGATTTCCCTTCATTGTACCTTTTGATCATCACTACGTGGTCCAATAGACTAATGAGAACTATAGATGAGAAATATATTCACATTGAGAATTAATTTACATGAATTCCCCAAATATGGGGGATTTCTAGATCATACTAGGTTGCGTACCTTAATAAGGGAGGAGTGGGAAATAGATCATCAGATAATATTATTCAACTATAGTGTACATCACGATTAAATCAATTAAGTAAACTAATAAATATGAATTTTTTCATTATCCACATTATCTGAAACATATAAAATTTAATGAATTTCATATTTCTTTAAGTCATTAATAAATAAATATTAGGAGACATAGTTAACTATCTGATAAGATAATCAAAAAATTACACAAAAAAATTTAATGCTAAGTCAATTTCAATTGAAATAGATTTACTTTATTCTTATAAAATATTCACATATATTTGTTCAATATTTGATTTATGTTTCATAGATGTATTAAAAATACCTAGGACAGATGGATTAGATGAAATAATTTAATTTTCTTATTGAAAAATCAATGTGGTAAATGATTGTAAGTAAATGGTTTTCAATGTCTTTAAATTCATTATAAATAGCTATGAAAAAAAATTCAAAGCAATATAATAGTATGACAATAAGGAGAAAAACAAATTATTATGTATGTATATCATACAAGAATCCTCAATTAGAAAATACCTCATAATATGGGGTTGTCCAAAGAATTATTTTATTATATTACAATGCACATGGCCTACATGAAATGAGGGAATGTTTGTGGTTTAATTCAACTACATGGCAAGGCGGGCCTATAGATAACTGTGGATTTAGAGTGAATGATATAGACCATAAAATTTATATTGATGAACCTTATATTCTTAAATCACAATCTATAGAGGGTTTTTAGGTAATTGACCCCTCAAAACAAAACATTGGTGTTATTTTTGATATCATTCCAAGAATTTTTTTGAAAGAATGAATGATAAATATGTCGTGGATGAATTTATAGTATTTTTTTAATATTTAATTTTATGAAATATATAATTCAATGGTTAAAAAAATTTGAACCATAAATTATCATACATCACATATAGCATTGGAACATTTGTATGTATTTTCCTGATATTATTTCAATTTTATATGACTATTAACATTTTCATTCGAGATATAAAAATTACTTGTATTTTCCACAATGTTGTTGAATATGATATGATTTGTTTTTTAAATAATGTGTTGATTATGGATAAAAAAATATCACACATTAGTCTATACATAATAGTTATTGAAATGAAATATTATTTTTTATCAACCTAGGATATTATTTTTGATGAAATGTAGAGTCTATATATATTACTACAAATATACATGTCATGTAACAATATTAACACATAATTAATCATATATGGGTGGTTATAGAAGACTCTAGACTACTAAATCAATGGATTTATATAGTTTAAATAATTAATTAGTTTCAAACAAATAAAATAATATCATTCTCTAGTAACCCCTATATGATTGAAAAATACCTCAAAATGAAAAACTCATAAATATGTTATTATGATATTGCATGCTCAATAAATATACTTGGATATTAAAATCTAATTTATTTCCTCTGTAAAGAAATACTACAACTTCTTATATCATCATCCAAAACTCCATGGTATAAGTTATTTATCCTTATATTAACGTCTCAACATTCCATCATTTTAATAATGATAACACAAAACATCTCCAAGTAAATGTTTTCTAATAGTCATGGCATGGGAAAACTCATTCTTTTGGTATAGAGAAAATGTAAGTAAACTGTATTTTTTTAACTAGATCAGTGAATCATAATCCTATTGGGGTGTAAGATTAATATTTTTTATTTAACCCCCCCCCAATTCACATTCATATATTTTATAGACTAATATTAAGGACTTATATGTGGTGTATAATTGGTTTTGTTACTAGCAGCTTGCATGGTCACCTCGATGTGTGTGTATAATTTTATATTAGGTATCTATCCAAGGGAAAGGTCCCTATATTCGGAAAATTATTTTGTATAACTATATAGTATTAGATGATATTCCATGATACTCCTTGTGATATTTTCCTAAATTGATTATTTTTTAGTTCATGTATGTCATATGTTGTTATCCATCGCTTGTGGGGGCCCTTTTAAATTATTATATAGGATTGAAATACATATTAGATATTATCGAAGTATATATTTATTCGATTGATTTATCATTGATTCCACCATAACATTATTTATATACTTATTCATCCATTATTCATACTCTTTATTATCATTGATTTCTATAGAATATACTCCCCACATTGTGGTTCAGTCTCCCATTACTAGTTGGAAACATTTTGTAAACATGGAGGTATGCAGGAGGAAATTTAGTTCACTTGATAAATTATGATATATAGGAAAGGGTTTTACACTTATTGATTCTAAGACCATTGACCCCATTACCTTGAAGGTATATATGTAAATTATATAATAAGACCATTGATCTGATTAATTGGGGAATCTAATTCACTAGTGGTCTCGTATATTTTCATACATTCTACTAATTCCCTGAGGAAGCCAATGGTTCTTTAGAAAATTTTTAAAAAAATTAAAAATATAAATTTAATGATCTTAAAAAATTATAGTTAAAACATAAAAAAATGTGTCCATATCTATAAAAATCATGTAAAAATAGTTGTCAAACAATTGTGTACAAAAAGTGAATTTTTTTTGATTTTCTCTTGAAAAATAATCGATTTTTAATGATTACTTATTTAAATCTAGTGATTCTGTTCTATAATTACCTAAATGATATAAAATATTAATGTTATTTAAAAATTATTATATATGGTTTGATGCTTACTTTTTTTAAATTTCTAGAATGTAAAATATGGTGGTATTTATTGTTGATAACTATTTCATTTTTACTATATTAATAATTTCATGGCTATGTGAACACATTATTTACTAAATATATGGATCAGAATCTTTTTAGTTAATATATAGGGAATAAATTTTATAAAAACCACACTTACATCAACTAAACCAACCCCAACCCAACATTTCGTAACAATCCACCACCAAATAACATTAACAAAAACTAATTTATCCATACCATCCAAAATCCATGTAACATTTACATAGGAAATTATTCCAACTATAATATGGAATCATCATCTAGATAGCCATGGGAAAATTATCATCATAATCAAAACTAATCCACCCAAAATCAATGAAGTTATAAAAATAGAATCAAAACCCAATTAGGATATATCAATTCTCAATCACATAAAATAAATCACTACATTGAAAACCTAAGTTGATAACAACCTTTATGAAATCATCTAAAACCTAAAGGTATTATGAATGAAACTAATTACAGGTAAGTAATATTATTAATTCAACATAAAATATTGGTAAATAGTTGATTAACTAGTAATATCATAGGTGAAAATTTTAAAACTAAATAACAAAAAGTTTTTCACCGATATTTTGAGAAATAATTAGTGGGTAATCGTGAATCTTTTTTTTGAAACACATGGAAAACCTGACATTTGTTTAATAAAATATTATTGTTCAATTTCATAACCATTCTATTATAAAGGGAAAACATTCTCATTTTAGTGAATGTTCATCAACTAATTTATGTTTTGATCCTATAAAATCATCACATATTCTGACCTCTGTTCTTTTCCATATAGTTTCTTTTCCTCAAGCTTTCAACAAGGATGAAAATAACATTGAACCTAAACTAGTATTGCATGATATATTTATGAAAATTGAGTTAAATAATACATTTATTTATTTTTTATTGAAGATACCTAAATATGTTACGCATTTATAGGAAATTTCATACAATCATATATGATAAAAGTTGTTCAAAATGTATCTAATTGTTTTACGTTACAAGAGTATAATTTAACATTTGAATTATTTTTTTATCTAATAATATTATTTTAAATTTCTAAGTAGAAATTTCTGATTATAATAAAATTATAAGAAAAATTATATAGAAAAATGAACAAGATATTACAGATTTAGTAATGTATTATATAGTCACCAATCAATGTACAATTTAGGTATGAATATTATGTTCTTCCATATTATTTATCTCCTTATTGTTAATTTTATTTTATCATCCATGTTATTTAAGGATACACTATCAAAGAGATGATTTGATTTTGATTCAAAGGAGGATAGTATGGTAGGGGTACTTGTATGACTTATTCTATAGTCCATCCCACTATTTTGTAACTTCACTCACATGAAGGTAGTTTAATTGAGCATCACTTCATCTCTCTTTAGTAACCACGAGTTCATACTCTTTTTATTACAACTCTATGTTTTAAAAAACCAAATTTTCCATATCCCCTTCTGCCCACACCCACATAGAATTGTAGTTCCCAAGATCTCATACCTTTTTACTACCCAATCTCAAGATCCACTATACAGGGTTCTACTCCCCCATATATACCACACCATATCCATGTAATTATTCACCCTCATATGTATTTGTTATTCCATAAACTATTATCCCTAAATTAGTAAACTAATCATCATCGAATATATAGATTACTCTTACTATAGATATCCCACCGACCAAATTAGGCTTCTCCACCTACTCAAGATGCCAAACATCAATTGCTATTAGATGCCCAGTCTATTATTATGTGTTTAAAAATTATTAATATTGATTAATTATATATTTATATATATTATTTACTTCTACTAAATCATTTTCATGGCTAGATATTGAATCTATGATATGAAGAGGCCACACAAAATTTCTATAGGTCTGGAATCGACACGCATACATTATGGTTCAATAAAATGAGGAAAATGGTATAATGGGAAAAATTGGGTATGAATGTAATATTTTTCTAGGAAATATTTCTAGACACGACAATATCATTCAGGTTCCCCTAAAAATTTCATGGGATGTTAGATAAAAAATAAAGAACTATTCATTGGATGATATTTTGGTTTGTAATGTTAGACAACTTATATATATTAATATATAGTAATTTATTGAAAACTATTTTTTCTAATGAATCTCTCATATAGGTTTTTTAATAGAGAAAATTCCAAGGCAGCAAGGTTATTGTAATTAGGTGATATGCGGAGAGTGTACAATAATGACTTAAACATTGGTTCCAACAAGATAGTTGATATAGAGAATAATTAAATACATATCATTCATGATTTCCCAATTTCACAATATAGATAGATGATTTTCTTTTAGAAGATCCCATAGTTAAAGGTATTATATAAATTTATATATTTTATATTTTATTTAATTCAAAATTATTTCTAATGTATTAATTATTGATTTTATTCATACAAGTGGAATAATATTATTTATTATTTATAAGAGAAATTAGGAAAAAAAATAAATGAAATTAGAGTGCAATGAAATACATTCACACACTTCAACACACATCAATCCAAGACCATATGCATGCATTTGTAATTTACAATTTAAAATATTCAATATGGATTCTGTTGCACATTTATGATTTATCGATTATATAATACATCCAATATGTTAATCCCAAATATTTTGTACTACTAATAATTCTCTAAAAAATGAATTTTTTTATTTTCAGTGTTATGATATTCTATATTGGAGGGAATTCTATTTTTTTAATCCACCTTGACTGGTTGGGATATATTTTAAGAATATGAAATCAATCTCACTCTACTATCAACCAAGGATATGGAAGTGAATTGTTATAAATTTTCTTCATCCGTATTATTAATAATTTTTTATTAAAACTAGATTACTTATGAAACAATAATGAGTAGTTAGTAGAATTAAATATACATATTACATATGGATTTAATCTCAATAGTATTTCTCTTACCAATATGTTGTTCATGAGTAAACACACTATGTGTAATGGAAATTTACATTGTTTTACTCTGAAATGAAATGATTATACTTTGTGTGAGTGAGAAAAAATACACAATTAAAATAACCACTATAATTATTCTTGTGACATCTAATGTAAAAGATAGATCATTGGAACTCATGTTTTCAATTTAGTATATCAATATTCCTTTGGTTCCGCCCACACACAGGTACCTCATACACTATATGCTAAATATCATGTGTTTCCTTGTAATTTCTTCCTTTCATAGTACTTGTATTGTGACATACAATAACATATATATTCTTTTATTCTATTCTTACACTGAATGTAATATTTTATTCTACATCTGAAAACATAAATATATGGCCTATTTTTCTTTATCCTCACAATAGAAAAGTATAATGTTTTTTTACTATTTATTCACATTGATGAATAAAATATACATCTATTTCATTCTTCCACATCTATGCCAATGATGAGTGAACCAAAATTTTCTAATATTATCCTTTTAACATTTTATCATTCTTCTTTCATCAATTCATCAGGAATTAATTTATTTTTATATATATTTTGGTTATAGGAATGTTCAATGCATTATTATCATAATTGATTCAGTTCTTAAAAAACATCAAGAGTTCTCTTCGAATTAACATTGACACTCAAAAATTTCTTGACTATAGGTACTATAGTTGTTCTTCTATTATGATAGTTGGATCTTCTTATCCTAATAAAAATGTCACATTATCTTCCAGTAGATATATATATATATAATAATTACAGGATTTTTGGGTCCTAATCACCATTTTCTCATTCTTTTTCATTTTTTGAACCACATGATTGTGTTATTTTAAAATTTTAATATTCTATGTAATTCAAAATATTAAATATTTTTTAAAATAAAAAAACACAACATGCATTTTCATTTTTTCATTTTGGGCTCTTAGATAATTTTCATTTATAGATGGCGGAATAATTTAACCTAATATTATCATTGAAATAAATCCTTTACCAATTTCAAAAAATATCTTTTCCAATCTATAGAATCTATATATTAATTTTATTCCTCATATTCAATTTATCTAGGCATTTATTTTATTCTCATGGGTTGTACATAAATTGATGTTCCAATCATATGGTTATCCATTTATTTTCTCCTTTCACATGAAATAATCAGGATTCTTAGTGTTGGGATATTTTGAAATGTAAATTATAATAACCAGCCATCATAATAATTGAATTATAAGACATTGGAAGTTATAAAATCTTAATATCATATAAGTCATTTAAAAACATATTTTGATGAGATGTTTAATCCCAATTCATATGTTGTGAGACATACAAATATGTCATAGGAAAATCTATATCTCATAAAACATATTCAACTCCAAAACACACAGATCTTTACAAGAAGATGATTTTATATTATCAGTCATCAATTATCCCTAAATTTACACATTTCAATTTACCTCCATTAACAACTATCAAACAACTAGAAAATCATGACCAAAAGTGAACGAATCAAAAAATCAATGGATTTTTCATTTATAATAATTTAAGTCATATTATTTAAACCCATTTAAATTTTATATAAATTAATTGAAATGATGTTATGAATGTTTTTAACATCTCAAATTTCCAAAAAAAAACTTATTTAGAAAAATAACAGATGGATTTTCAAAATAAAATCCTTTACTCTTATGGAAATATCAAACCACTCCATTAATTATTTTATTCCTTATAAACTCAATCGTTTAGAGAATACATATTTAAAACATTATGAATTCATTTATAATCATTTTACTACATCATAGTTAAAAAAAATTCAAACAAATCAAAGAATGTTCAGCTACAGAGTCATACAATCCTCAACAGAATATTAAATTACCAGTTAAAATAATCCAATCAACTCTACAAAAAAATTGAATTTTCAATTTTAGTGAAACTAACATTACTATGAAAACCAATCAATAAAAACAAATATAGACTTATAGTTAATCATAAATTCAAATAAAATATTTATGGAAAGTTTTTCATTCTAATTAAATTCACATAATGATTTATAAATGTTACTTATTCAAAAGATATGAAAATATTATATCCATATGAAGCTAATCCTTTGATATCAACTCAAATAATAGTGGGATTCATTTTCTCATAAAGACGCCGACATAGGTGAAGCATCCTGGTTATCACATCCCATTCTACTTAATTATTTTCATTCCAAATATTGATTCTTCTTAAAAACAACATTATATTTGTTAATTTTTATTGAGAATTTTTTGGAAATTAATAATAGTGGTGTTTCTACCTAATGTATTACTTGAAAATTGTAAATAATCTAGGATTTTTTGTGGACATCCCATATTTTTTAGTAGTCAGACCCTAATAGATGATCAATATCATTAATGTTTGATGAACATTGATGCATGATTAACTCTTATTACAATATTAAATCCCATGATATATTTTTAATTAAAGGGTTCTTTGGATTAAATCTACGAGATTTTTCATTTTCACTAATTGAATTCTGTTAATGGGTATCATCAATGTTTAAGGACCATTCCAGAATGATTAACTATTTTTACCGAATGAAATCCAATAATATACTCTTAATTAATCAGTTTATTAATATTAATCATATTAATTTTTCATGTTTATTACATGAAATATTTTTACTGAGTAATGGAATTAACTTTTTCTATTGATATCATAATTTTTTATGAAAATTATTTTCAGAAAATGAATGTTTACATTATTCTTCTTAATGAATTTTGAAAAATTATTTATTTTTTATTGAATTTTTTTCTCACCATATTTTTCTCTCCTTGTAGTTATAATCCCATCAAAATTTATATGGGTAGTGTTCTGGTGTGACACTACACACCATTATATGAAGTTATTGTCGGTCACCTTTCATTTTTGAAATTTATTTCCATATGTTGTGAAAAATTTCATCACATTGGACCCCTTTATGAGATGAATTATTTTTTATAAGTGAATTCAAATATCTTCCTTGTGATCTTTTAAAATTATTTATTTATTACATGATCACATTCGATAAATCATACCAAATTTTATTTATATTGAGATAAATATGTCCCTATGAGTTTTCAATTGAGACTGAATTAGGGTATTAGTAAATCAATCATGCCATAATTATTTATATTTTTTTTAAGTGATTATAAAACGAATACTTTTTTTGAATTATGACATATTTCATCGAATTAATCCAAACACCAGTTCAAATTTTTTGTTCATTTATATATCCAGAGTAGTTCATTGATTTATTTTACCTGTTAACATTAATAAATTTTCATAATTGTGATCCAATATTCTTTTCTTATTCATAATAGCTTTCACTTTTTCATTCATGTTGCATTTTATAGGAGAATATGGTTGTAAATAAGATGATATTTTTATTGTAACAAAAATGCTCAAAATATTTCAATTTGTATTAATTTTCATGGGAATTCATTTTAAGAAATTGTATGATTCTTTAATGTATATTAAGATTAATCTGATTTAGTTTATCTTTGTTTTCTTTCATGAAATTGACATCTAATGTTTCATTATTTATTTTTTTTGTAAAATATAGAATTCAATGTCGAGGGGTGTGCTCATCCCTCTACATTTTTTTCCTACATGTAGAAAAAGGTGAGATGGTATAATGGTAAATAGATACACCCATGATTGAATTGTAAGTATATTTTAATTTATTTTATTTTTATTAAACATAATTATTTAAATTATATTAAAAATATAATTAATTTTTTTATCACTTAATAGATATTTTTGAGGCATTTGTAGAAAATGAACCTAAAATTTTAGGCATGGATGATCATCTGCAAAGGTATTATATGATTAGTATCATGGTTTATTGCATTATCAACAAGGGATGAATATTTTACCATTACAATACTAGTATTAAAAAAAATTCATTTGATTATTAGTTATGATATCGTCATACTAAACCAAATAAATGTCACAGTCAAACAAGAAGCTCAAAAATCAGAAGAAGATACACAATTTCAATAGTTGACAAATTTACATATGATAAAATATATGCTTTCTATTTAATCTACATAAAGACTAGATGTTTTTGTGGAGGTTGGTGTTTTGTTTTGACATCGATGTGTTCTATTTATGTATATTACTCTACACCTATCAAAATTGGTGTCAATACCAATGTTGATTTCAATTTAAATTTCAATGTTAATGATGATATTGGTTGTGTTGTAGGTGGTGAGGGTGTTTCTATAGGAGGTGTGGATGAGGGTTAGCATGGTTCTGATGATACTAATATTTATTATATCTATTGATTTAAAATATATGTCATGTTTTTTAATATATTTATTTTTAGTATGTAATGGTTTATTATTGTTTTCTATATTTTATTATGATATATGTTTGTATAGACATATATTTAATTATTGAATTATGAAGTCTGATTATTTTATTAGGAGTGGAAAGGAGGTTATATACTTACCAAATTCATGGATGAATCTATTTTCATGGTTTGAAACTATCGATATAGTTCAATTTCATGGTTTCACCATCAGAATAAGGTTTTTATCCATGGTTTCGAACAATTGTTATAGATTAGAATATAATTATATATACACATGGTTTTAAAACAATGGATATATGTGTACTAAAATGGTTGAAACTATGCATATAGTTTTAGATCTATGGTTTTAAACCAAGAAAATTTATTTGAATGAAATTAACAATAGTTTCTGTTTAAACCATTGATACACTCATGGCCCTATTACCACATAAATATGAGGTCATGTTCACCAAAACGAGGATTTAACCTATAACTATGTTTTATGGAATTATTTGCGTGGTAATAAATTGGGTATATGGCCTGAATTTCAAGAAATTGATGACCCAACAAGCATATATATAAAATCCCACAATTAGTGTACAAAAATTAATTACTAGAAATAAATTTCCAAATATATTTCCACCCAAAAAACTAAAAAAAATCCAACCTATGATTTAGGTGAGAACTACTATCAATATATCCACCCAAATACACCTTGGTATGTCTTCCTCTATAAGCTTCATCAAGTACTGGTCCCTCTTGGACTCTTTCAAAATGTCGACCAGAAAAATGAATGATAAAATAATAAGGAATGTACTATAAATCGTTGATTATAACAATACCCAATAGAAGAAAAGAACATAGAATCAAGAATAATAGTAATCCCATCATTGGTATATGTCAAAAACATATATATAACAAGAAAATATAAATATACTCTTAATATGAACAAGGTCTCAAGAAAAGGGCCCAATCATATTACTAGCCAAGGATTCAGGGTCGAAGGATCCAAATAATACTCGTATGGGAGAACACAATCCACTAGATATATAGCAAGAATTGAATCTATTAGATACATTGTTATCACTAAGTCTCACTATAATAAGTTCATGTTGGATGCCTTAATAGATCAATAAAGATATTAAAATCACACACAAGTCCATGCGGTATACCAACAACCCACTCTAGATTAACCGAATAAGAATGGGATTGACACCCACATAGTGTATGTCATGATGATAGTAAGAATGCCACTAAGGGGAATGAAGATAATAAAGGGTATTTCTTATGTCCCCATGAATAGATTCTTATAACTCTATCTAAGAATGAAGATCCATAGAAGGGATCACCATTATATGCATAGGATGTGACTCTATACTAAACCATCAAATAAATATTCCTGGGAATGATATCTAATGAAAATTGGCCAATATGGAGAGGATAAGGGATATAAAACATATTTTAAGGAGTATAGGGAATTCACTAGAAGTACAAGGAATATCCCTTCAGCATTGTGTTTTACTCATGTATCTCATACCATAATCATGTATTTTTTTGAGTGCACGGTGTGTTCGACCTTATAAACTCTTGACCATGTCCATGTACGATTAGTCATTCCCCAATCTCGATAGTTATTTATGTGTTTGTGTAACACCAAAGATGATTTACAAGTTTATAAGTAAGGGTCACATGTAATGTGACAGAGTAACATGGAGTGTGATACTTATCTCTTGAACAAAATCGGTTCACCGCATATGGGGGATGCACAAAACATGTTCTCCCAGATTACATGCCATGTAACATCAAATTTCATAGGAGTGATGGATTCATCTTTTCATCATTTTCCTCTCCTCTTATAACTCCCTGAGAATCTAAAAATATATTCAATATAGAATGAATAAAACACTTATTCTCTACAAAAAAACGTTATTATTTCCAAAACAATAAACATAATTTTTCCTCTTTTGTAATTTGAATTTCAAAAAAAATACTGACATACATCGTTGCATAGAGTAGGATATTTAGAGTCTGATAAGACATTCATAATTTTTTATGACCAATAACATACCCGTATGAATATTAACATACCCTTATATAGAATAATGTTACTCTTATGAATATTAATTAATAGTAAATCCTCCAAAACCTTGATACTTCACCCATGAATGTATAAATACAATTAAGATATATTATAAGTGAAAAATTGATCATAGTTTAAGTATTGTTTTTTGTATTTCTTATATATTTTAATTAAAATTTGATGTGTAATTTAATAATTTAAAATTGAAATTTATTTTCATAATATATAGTTATAAATTTTTAATTTATTATCTTATGATATAATATAATTTAATTGGACATTGATTAATTTCTCAAGGTTTTATAAATCATATTATAGTTTTAAAGTTGTTATTTGGAATAAATTGTGATTTTATTTAAAAAAATAAAATAAAAATATTTATTAAATTATCTTCAAAAAATGGATAAAATGTATTTATTCTACACACTGAACAATGGATGTGGATTATTTCTAGGATTACTAAAAAATACTTGATTTTTTCGTGAATACAAAAATTACAATTTTGAGTTTTCGGTATGTTTAATGACATAATAATGATGTAATAATTAATATAAAATGATGGTCGACTTGTGTACTGAAAAAAATCATATTTGGTTTCCCAAGTTGCTAAACCCATGAGAAAATACCATGGGAAGAACATGGTTTTAAAAAACCCTCTTATGGTATGTTCTTATAAATTAATAAAAAACTCCATATCATTCACTATTAATGCACACTCATTGTTTAATATTCTTTCATGAAAAACACATCACTCAAAAATATCTTGTATTTTAACCTCCAAATGAGTCCTTCCAAGGATTTATAAATCCACTATGGTCCCAAACTTCATGTTTTATGAGTTACTCTAAAATGTAAGAGAATCTACCACCATTTTCTTTTTCAAGCACTCTTTTTATGTTATTCTCTTATAATTTATTTTGGATTATAATGCGATATGTCATTACATATCCCCCTTAATATCCATATTATGTAATAATTGTGAGATACCAATGTTTATCTAATAATAATATTATATTAATTTTTAAGGGATGAAATTAGGCTATTATGTTTTCGTAAGGTGTTTCTTAACGTTTCTTTTATTTCGAGTTCATTTATTTTATTTTTTCATTCCTCACGTACATTCATACAAATTTTATGATAAATCTAGTACCATAAATGTGTTGGATTTTTTCTGTTATAATGGAATGATTCATCTTCATCTCTTATTTCCCATTGTTTTGTACTAAAAATGAAAACACCATCCGAGATGTGTAAATTTATTACATTCAAGGACGACAGGTTTTCAATCTCTATTAACATATTTAATTATAGTCATGAAACCATTTTTATGGTTGAAAAAAATATAATATATATATATATTATAACTTATATAAGGTTTTTTAATCTTTTATACATGTGATATTAATTTATAAATGAAAATGAGTTCATTATTATAAAAAAACCCAATTAACCCGAATAATTATCATTAACATTCTATATAATAATTCATCTTCAATCCCAATAACCAAATGAATTTTAGAACTGTGTAATCTTATGTATATTCGCTAATAACATATAACCTCAATTATGGACAAAACATCTCATTCTACATGTTTGTTTGTACATGAATGTAATTAATCCAATCATGAAAACAATAGAAGAAAATAGTCGTGAACAATGAAATTGAACCTCTTAAACCCATCAAGAATGACATCAATATACTTAAAAAGGATATAATAGATCAATTAAATAAGTAATATATTCTATAAATATTAATTAATGAGTTTAATTTGGTTTTTTAGGACACTATGATCATGTGAATAACCTCATCAAACTTAAGGTAAGTGTTTTTTCATCTCACTTTCATTTTTGTGAGATGTTCCATATTCACTATTATTACTTATGTGTGGCGTATGTATACTACCTATTGATTTTTAATAACAAAAATATAGTTATTTTAATGATATTAAAGGTATCATTTAAATATTATTATATTTGGGGCATATGATTCAATTGATTACAAAGTTTTAATAATTTTCTACCTAAACTACCATTTTCATTTGAGTTCCTCTTATTCTCTACTCATGTAAATTATATTCTTTTTTTTATTATGTTTTCCTCGTAAATTATATGTGAATGTAATATATTTTTATACTAATGTGAATCTTAAATTACTTTATGATGATTCATATGTTTCAAAATTATCATTCAAAAATTCATCCCAAAATACTAGCTCAATTCAAGGAACATGTGGGATTCTTTCCTAATTTGAAGTTCATAGTATAATTTTTTAATCCATATTTTGTATACTAAAACCAGAAATTTTAAAATGAAAAATATAATTTTTTTTTTCAGTTATGGTAATATTAAATAAAATAGTCCCCTGCACTTTAGAATCTCTTTAATTAATTACTTAAGCCACACTAAAATATTTTAATTCAAAGTGTCGTTAAGAATACTTTTTACATAATTTAACATCATTAGAACCTAATATATGCCAAAAATTATAATATCATTGTCCTTAAATTTTATTTTCAGGGATATAAATGTTTTGAAATTATATTTAAGTCAAATAAAAATGATTTTCCAAAATAAATATTCTTTCTAATATAAAATGTATTTTTCTCAACTCACATTTACTTTTTTGAGATATATGAATAGTTATCCACTTATTCCATGCATGTGGTGTTTGTAATACCCCTTGGTATATCATATAAAGAGTCTCCTTATTCAAATGATCATCTATGGAATTGTGATTTCGGTTTTTCAAAGTGCAATGGGACACTTTGGAATGTAAAAGTATTATTTCCTCCTGAATTTCAAAATTGTATGATAACAAATTATCTTTATCATTCAATGAAAATTTTATTTCGTAGAATTTTATCCATTCTGTTGTCATCATTTATATTTTTTTAAAGGTTCATGAATAGATTTACTATGAATGTTCTCTCCTGATACCCATTATCATATTACTCAGAATGCATCGTGTTTATGTTAAATGACTCGGGAGAGTTGTTTAAATTTCCTATGATTGTTTTAATATGAATATATATATATTGATTATGTTCACCCCATTCATATAATGAATGAATTGGACATATTATGAGATGGGTGGGGCCCGTTATATCCCCTTGATTCATTGGTAGGCCTCTTGCGACTAATAGATATGGACTTGGATGAGGCCTTTCCCATTCTAAGATATGGTTTTGGTCAAGACATTAATAATTTTTAGACTTCTTGACCGAGGCATTGATAGTATATTTTATAATGTTTGGAATATAAATTTCCCTAATTATGATGCTAGTAACAAGAATTTCATGTGGTTATTCGACTACTAGAATACACATGGTTATGTTTTTTTGGGGAATTATTTACTCAACTCATATTCCTGCCATAATGTATTCAAATTTATTATTTATTGATGAATTTTTGTTAAATTATTCACCATTCATATTGTTTATGTATATTATATCAATATATGTATTTCTTACCCTTACTAAGACTCTGAGCTCACCCCTTATTTTGTTTTATTTTTTAGCAATGCATGAAGAGGTATATATTGATTTACTTGAAGGGATAATCATAGATTGGTGGATGCTCCCAATGGAACTTATTTTTTGTTCTTTTTTATTTCGTGTTGTAATGCTGAACATATGTATGTATCTTGTTTTCCAAAACTAAAAAACAACTCAGTCTATCTGGATTTGATTCCTTGTAATTATGATAATGTATTAAAATAAGGCACCTACTCAGGGAAACTAATATCAGGGTGTTACACTTGGTATCGACAGAAGATTAGAAGAAAACTCAGAAACCAGATTTAGAAAATGTAGATTAGGGAACAAACACATATGATAGTCTATGTGGATAAGCATACAAGAACATCCTAGAATATTGGTATGGAATAAATTATGTGGGTTTTTCTTGAATATACGTCCTATTCTAGAAACTACAAGTGGATGTGGATAGGGCGCAAATGTACCTAGGTTTGAAAACTCCGATATGGATTTTTAGGCTTGAGAAAGGGTATCATTGTACAAGACAATGGTCCCGACAGTGAACCTTGTTTGACACACCAGAGTAATAGGCTTAGGTTAATTTGAATTTTATTTACCCACTATTAGAAAGTATTTATTTTCTAATGTAACCAAATTATATGGTTCTATAAATTACAATTTATAAATTTATGTTATGTGTTATACCATGTGTAGAGTCATAGAGAGTTCATAATTTAATGAGCTAATATAGAGTGTCAAATTTATTAGAAAATATGCCTAGAAAAAAGAATGTAATCATAACCAATGCATGTTATACAAAGATTAAGAAGTATCATATCTCTAATGTCCTTAAGCAATCATTTCAATGGAATATTTTTCCCCAAGAATCCTCATCATATGATGAAATAATATTATGTGTTAATAAGGTATGTAAGTAATTATATGATTCATATGGAATTGAAGGGATGAAAAAGAAGAAGTGGATTGCATATGAAAACATGGATAAAGGGAAGAAGGGAAATATATAGTTTCCCAAATGTGATAATTATGGGAGGAAACACCATGGTACATAATTAAGAGTAAAAGAATTTTACTTCAACTATGGAGAAAAAGGGCACCATGCTCATAAATGCAATATAAGAAAATAATTTTCCTATATTCCATGCTTCAACTATAATGATATGAGGAACTACATAAATGAATGTCGTAGGAATCATGGAAATATAGCTATGAAAGAGAAAAAAGATCATATCCATGATTATGATGTTACTATAGTTGATGTAGAATAAATAATGTATTTATGTTTTTGGATTCAAGAAATATGTTACAATATTCTTGATATAATAATTATGATATATATAGGGATTGTACTACTATACAATTTAATTAGGGATACTAGGTCGTATGATGAATGGTACATATGAAAATTGGTTCAGTAGAAAGATAAACTTCTTAGACAAAACATGGTTGAGGTAAAGAAAACCCAAAATATATATATATGTTATGTTGAGATAATGAGGAAGAAATGGTTGATTTGGATAAGTACTAAACACGTTGGAAATTATTATTGACTTGTCGAGAAGTGGTCTATGTTATCATCGATGGTGTTTACAAGACTTTTTAATTTAGGGAATGTATCTAATAACATTTATCTTACTAAAGGAATATAGAATAATAAATGTTTTCAATTTGGTTTTATGGTAATTTATGTTATTACCATGTATGAAGAGGATATTTCATGATGTTATTCACATGTTTTGAATGTGAAAATTAAGAGCTGGTTCAAGTTCATTATGGTTTAATGATAATTTCATCTTCGAAATTTAGAGACCATTATTATAATATGATGAATCATTATATTTTTTAATTTTTAACCATTTATGAAATGGTTTAAGTTGATAATTTTATGAGATTTTATTGGTTAATGTATTACATCACTATATAGCATAACATGTGCTACGTGATGAGGTATAACAGTTCAAGGTGAACTCAAAGGATGAGTTTGTAAATAAAAAAATATTTTTAAACTTTTATAGACTGGAATAATTCCATGAATCAAAGAAATGATTTCTAAATAACATGTTGTCCTATTGTCATAATCCTTAATTATATCGAAGATTTTTGGAAAAATATTATAGTTATATAGTAATCAACTTTCATCTGAACATGTTCTCCATCATGTTCCTTCAAAATATTATAGTTAGATTTTTCTTTTATTTCATAGTTTTTACTTCCAAATAATGTCACCCTATTCAAAAGCAGATATTTTTGGGGACCACCTCATTTTACTTAACCTATTTTTTGTAAAATATTTTATTAACCGTATTTCTGATGTGGGTTCCCCACAAGAGAATTTTCAGGCATTAACCATTATCTTTTGAAGTGTAGTTTCCAATTTTGAGGATGAAATTCTGTTGAGGGGGGAATATTGTAACACCCCAAGAATGTAAATATATATTTAATAAAAAAATTATGAAGAACTAATTCTCTAAAAAGAAACACTTTATTATAACCTAACCAATAAACATAATTTTTCCACTTCTGTAATTGGAATTTCTAAAAAATGACATACATTGTTGCATTCTGTATGATATTTTGAGTCTGATAAAAAACATAATTGTTGATGAATAGTAACTCACCCTTCAAAATATTAATGTTACTATTATGAATAGTAATGAACTATAAATCATCCAAAAAATTAAACTTCACCCATGAATGTATAAACACAATTTAGACATCTTATAAGTGAAAAATGATTATAGTATAAGTATTGGTGTTTTCCTATGCCATAAATATTTTAATTACAATTTCATAAATAATTTTATACAATAAAATGTAAATTTATTTTCATAAAATATAATCATAAATCGTTACTTTTTTGTTATGGTTATTAGATAATTTAATCAGACATTGATTAATTTCTCAAGGTGATATAAAAAAGTTATAGTTTTAATGATTTTTTTTGAATAATTTATGATTTTATTTTGAAATTAAAATAAAAATATTTATAAGATTATTTTCAAAAAAATTATTTCATTTTTAAATTCAACACATTGAAATATGTTTAGGGTAAATATTTGGGATTTTTCTAAAATACATAAATTTTTCATGAATATTTAAAATATTGTTTTGAGTATTCCGTATGTTTAATGACATCATAATGATGTAATAATTAATATAAAATGATTTTGAACTTTTTTAAAAGATGATATGAGGTTTCCCATGTGGAAAATACCATGGGTAAATGCCATGGTAAAGCCCATGGTTTTGCAAAAACAACTAATTAGGTGTCCATTTGAATTAATATAAAAAACTCCCTCTCAATTACTATAAATTCACAATCATTACTCCATTTTTATATATTCCAAACACATTATCCGAGAATATATGCTATATTTACCTCCCTATTAGTCCTACCAATGTTTCCTCATCCCCCAAGGTCAAAACCATCATGTTTTAGGAGTTATTATACATGGTAAGAGAATCTACCACCCTTCTTCTTTTCAAGAACTCTTTTTATGTTTTGCTCTTATAATCTATTTAGTATTATAATCGGATTTTCGATTACATATCCCCCTTAAAATCCATATTGTGTAGGAATGATTCGATACAACATTTTCTCTAATAAAAAATATTTAATGATTTTTTATGCGACGTCGTTAGGCTGGTGAATTTTCATAAGGGATTTCTCATCATTTTGTTTTGAGTTATTTTATTTTCATTATGCATTACTCACTTAATTTCATATAATAGTTATGATAACTCCAAGACCATATATGTAATGAAATATTATTATGATAATGATATACTTCATCATAATGTCTCATTTCCCATTCTTTTATACTAAAAAAACAAAGCACCATCTGAGATGTGTTAATTTATCACATTCATGGGTGACGAGTTTCAAATTTCTATTATCATCTTCAATTTTCATCACAAAAATATTTTGATTGTTTAAAAATAATATAAAAAATATTATAACTTCTTTATGATCATGGAATATTTATTAAATGGGATATTAGTTTATAAATCAATATGGGTTCATTGTGATAAAAAAACTACCAATTAACCCAAACAATTATCATAAAATTATTTTATAATATTTCATCTTAACTGCTAATAGGAAAATGAAATTTATAACAATGTAATTTTATAGATGTTAACTAATGAAATATAACTTCAATTCTAGGAAACCATTCCCATTATCCTTCTTTTTTTAAATTAATATAAGTAATTCCTTCATCAAAACCAAGGAAGAAGACACACCCGAAAATTGAAATTGAACTTCTTAAACCCATCGTGAAGGACATGAATGAACTTAGTAGGGTTATAATAAATCAATTGAATAAATAATTGGTTCTAGAAATATTAGATAATGAATTTAATTTGGTTATCCATGACACTAATATCATGTTAATGACACCATCACAGTTAAGGTAAGGGTTTCTTCATCTCCCTTCCATTTTTGTGAGATATTCTGTATTCACTAATAATTCTTGTCTTTGGTGTATGTATACTACCTATTGATGTTTCATAATATGAATATATTTATTTTAATTATATTAAATGTATCATGTAAGGATTATTAATTATTGGGCATATGATTCAAATGATTACAAAGTTGTTTGTATTTTCTACCTGAACCTCCATTTTCATTCGGGCTTCTCTTATTCCCTACTCACCTCTACGATAATCTAATTGATTCTTATGTAAAAAAATATAAATTCTTTTTGAATGTTCTATATATGTTTACCAACTATAATCTTACTTTTATATTTGGGGATTTATATTTTTTAAAGTGATCTTTCAAAAATTTATCCCAAAATACTAGCTCGATTAAAAAAACTTCCCGGATTCCTTCCTATTTTTAAGTTCACTCTATAATTTTTTTAGACATGTTATTATTTATATAGTCACACATTCTAAAATAAAAAATCTATTTTGGTTCATTTCTGATTTTATTATAGCAAACATGTGTTTTCACATTAAAGTTTTATTAATGAATTCCTTAAACTGCACTAAAATGTTTTAATTCTAAAGCTTCTTTAAACAAAAATTTTACATGATCTCACATCAGTGGGAAACAATTTAATCCATAAATGTATTCTCATTTTCTTATATTTTATTCTCTAATATATTCATGTTTAAACGTACTTTTATGGGAAATACAAATAATGTTTCCCAAAGAACACTTCTTTT
The DNA here is from genome assembly GCA_963277665.1 of Viscum album. Taxonomy (NCBI): domain Eukaryota; kingdom Viridiplantae; phylum Streptophyta; class Magnoliopsida; order Santalales; family Viscaceae; genus Viscum; species Viscum album. The sequence goes on along the minus strand of OY728145.1, from coordinate 935,237,539 downwards.
TAAAATAAAATTGATATTTCTCGCCTCACTTTAACTTTTATGAGATATATGCCTTGTTCACCACTTATTCCATGCATGTGGTGTATGTACATCCCATTAGTATATCATATATATATTCTCCTTATACGAATGATATTTTATGGGATTATAGTTTGAATGTTTCATGGTTGTGTGAGACACTTTGGAATGATTAAGGATTATTTTCTCAAGAATTTATCAATGTTCTCATTTAAAAGTATCTTTACCGATTGATGAATCTTGTCTTTCTTAGAGATTTAACTGTTATTTTATCATCTAAAAAATATTTCTGAAATGTACTTGATTAGTTTGAAAGTGGATGTGCTATCTTGATACCCTTCACCAAATTACTCTGAATGGTTAGTGTTGATGTTATGTTACAAGGGAATGTTACTTGATTTTCATTTGTTATTTTTAATAAAAATATAAATTGATTATGTTCACCCCTTTCATATGAGTAATTAATTGGACATATAATGTGATGGTTGGGGCCCACTATAATCCCTTGATGCATCAGTATGTCTAATAAGAAAAATAGATATGGACTGAGTCAAGTCCATTACCATTTTGAGATATAGTTTTGGTCGAGCCTTAATCAGTTTAGAGGTCATAGACGAGGACTTGACGGTTTGTTTTAGAATGTTTTGCATATGAATTTCCCTCATTATGAAGCATGTAATTACAATTTCATGTGGTTTTCTACTATTAGAATACATATGGTTATATATTATTATGGAATTATTTACTAATCTCATAATCTTTCCATAATGTCTTCAAGATTATTATTTTTAGAGGAATGTGTTTTCAATTATTCCCCATGCATTTTGTTTATGTTAATGATATCATTTGTGGTATTTCTTACCTTTCTGAGAATCAGAGATCACCCTTTCTTGTGTTTTATTTTTTACCATGACATGAAGCAGTATATTATGATTGAATTGCATGGATAATATTAGTGTGGTTGATGTTCACAATGGAACTCATTTGTTTTTTCTTCTTTTTATGTTGTAATGTTGAACCTATTTATGTATCAGGTTTTCAAAAACTAATAAACAACTGAGTTCTCTATGATTTGATTCTTTATAATAATGTCAATGTATTGAAATCATGAATAGGAACCCAGAAACTATGGTTGGGGGGTTTCACCTCTGGCCTCCATTAACACCATAAATTTGAATGGAGATTGAGAAACTGGTCCATCCATTCATTTTCATCACTACTCACTAAAATTTGACAACTAACTCACTTATAAAACTTCTTATATCTAATATATCGATCATTTAACACACAAAAATGAATTAATTAATAATATGTGAATTCTATTATTCATTTTAGCTTAGTCAAATCATTAATATTAACCCATATTGGTGGTATCAATCTCTTTCCCTGAGAAATGAGAGGGAAAAAATTGATTTTTGGGTATCCATCAAATGTATAGACAAATGCATTTCTCAGGATAAATATAGAGTGAGGAATAAATGCACCACAGACAAACACGAGAAAGGGGCCTCATCTAATTTTCTTTCTTTCCTGTATTTTTTCATATATAATGACTAATGGATATATTATTAATGAATAAAAAATCACCAATATCAAATAATATCTATCCCATACCAACAATATGATGTATCTACGAGTAAATTTGTTAATTATTTTATTTTCATTAATTATAGGAATAAAAGAAAGAGGACAAATATAAATAAAAAAACACCTTACCATGATATGAATCAATGGTTGGTGATTAATGAATCTAAATCATTGTTTTTTTGGGATCCTTGAATCTTGTTACACACCAATCAGCAATCAACCATACTGTTTTTTTACCCAAGAACATTCCCATAATTCATTCTCCAACGGATCCAACATTATGCAGAAAACCCTTATATTTTATTATTTCCATATATATTTTAAAAAATAATCTCATGTAAAATGAATTATATAAATTATTTTAATCATCTATTTTTCATAATAATTGTCCGATGAATGTGCCCATCCAAAGTGTCCAATGTGATCTAAGGATATGTCACACATAGTGTACCAACCACCAATTGAGCTCAATAATAGCCTCATATTTTTTATATGATCCCCAATTTAGATTTTGTTACACTTTTTCTTGAAACTTGTGTCGTAGGGATATTAAATATATGTAATATAATTCAAAAATTAATTATGTGCTCATTGAGCATTGTAATCTTATGTTGTGATGTCCTGAATTTTCCAAGTATTATTTTTAGATATTTTTTGGATTGATTTAGAGGTAAGACATTAATATGACATGCAATTCAGAGACCGATTGTCTCTGAAAAAAATGTTTTAAATTTTTTTACATGTTTAAAATCACTCATATGCAAACATCCCAAATAGGTTAAATAACTTTGAAACGGGTTCCTATATTAGAAATATAAGGGAATTGTTTATCTTTGAATGGATGATTTACCCTAGGCATCACATAAATTTAGTCGGGGTGGGTCATATGCTGATAAATTATTATAGGAGCCCACCATAGATAAAAAATAATAATGGAATTATTTTGACTCTGAAAAATTATTTTTATTATGTATTTTTAAATAATTCAGCATTAGAATCATATCCTTAGAATTCCTCTAGAGACATAGAGAAAGAACCTATAGAGAAACCATTGGAGGATGATGATGGATTGGTCGAATGATACACCATTGTTTAGAAGAACCATTCCTATAATGACAACAACTCTTTTTTCTACATCAGTGATCAAAATGTATCGAGGTTGGTCATGTTTTATGAGTTGTTTTCCTGTTCATTAATTTTATGAGGAACACAGACCAAACAACAAACAGATTTTAAATGTGGTTTATTATTGTTTCAAAATGGTATATTATCTATGATGTTATCAAGAGAATAATATTTATTCCTCTTTATTTTTTCATTATAAAGGAAAACGATCGTGGAAAGCATCCAAAAAAGTAGAGGTTCAATTTTGAGGGTTTGCCTTTGTTTTTTTTCTCCCTCAATTCCTCGTGTTCTTTATCACTGGATCCTCATTGTCAGGTCTCGAAATTTTAGGGTGGCTCCAAACAAAATCAGACACCCAGATTAGATAAAAATTGACCTAAAATTTTGGATCTATGTAAATTTAGAACCATGCAGATATGATCTACAACCGTTATAATTTTTAGACATTAGAGGTGGCCCAGTTCATTGCGGAAGAGACCACGGGTGTAGCACTGGCGATTAGAAATGAAAGTGCATGGGAGTAGAGCCGTGTGTGGTGGTGAAGACAGTGGTGTCTTTAGTGGTGGCTGTAAGAGGTGGTATAAATTATGTCAATGCGGAGCCAACATACTATGAGATGTGGTAGTGGCTACCATGTGGGGTGCGGTCAGTGATCGCGTGTAGCAGGTTTGTCGAACCCGCTTGGCCATGCTGCTATTGCATGATTAGGCCCAGCTATGTGTATTGGATGATTCCAACTGAAATTTCCCGGTTGGGCCAAGCGAGTAGGTCAGACCAAGGTCACACTTGAAGCGATCAGGGAAGATCCATTATAGATCTAGCAATTAGTGGTGCGATAGCTATGTAAGGCCGACCCTCATGTTTGACAGCAATGGATGGTTGGCTGCGGTTGGTAGACCAACTTCCACGGTAGGTCCACGGTGGTCAGTCCGTGGGGCGATCAATAGTGCAAGTGGTCTTCCGGCCCATGACCCCTCTTTTAAAACATCAAATAGTAGAACATTTTAAACAGATCAACCAATTTATTTTCCATCTACAGCTCTGAGACCATTTCATTGAAACTATCCTTATGAGATAATTTGTGAGTTCTTTTTGGAGATGTATATGATGAGAGAGTATCTTTGTTCATTCCTTGAGGTTTCAATATGACATTATGTCAAGATTAATAGATTGTAATCACCTCTATAGGTAGATTACGAGATAGAGTATGGTATCCCTCAATGGGACTATAGTGTGATTATCTATTATTATATTGGACTTTTCGGGAATTGACGAAACCATAGATAATAAGTCTTTGGTCCCCTGTCTAGTTGGCCACATTAGTAGGGTAAGTGATATTCCCCAGTGTTTTTGAGTATAATCCTCTATGTTAGAGGTTAATCTATATTGGGTATGTGGTATTCCCATGTAGTTTTGGGTAGGATCCCCTCTCTATTTAACATAGTCTTCATTTACGATTTACATCATTTTGGGTAGGGCTGAAATGATCTAGTCCTCTTCTTTAGATTCTGTGATGATATTATGGAATGCTGAGTGAGTTATCTCGGAATGAGCATATTTCAAGAAGAATCCTTTGGATGGTAATTTATTGTGCATTACCTCTAGACTTTAGTTTTGGATTGAGTATATCTAGTTGTTCTTGTTATGTCTGTTATAATAATATACCTACTTATAGAATACTTTACATTTCATTATAGTATTTATCTATTGTTTTTCAATGAGGTTTTAGGGTTTTCAACTGACTATTGTCATAATAAACCTTGCATTGAATTTTCACGCACCTGTCATGTCTTTTGCAGATGACCGATATTTCGATAGAGCACTAGGAAGACCAAAACATGGTGGTTATTAGTGAGACTTGATAGACTGAGGTGTGTTTCAGTGTCTTTTCAGATAGCAATCCAAGTACCATGTTTCTTACAGGTTCAACTTGGGTTCATAAACACCTTTTTATGGGATTTTTTGGCTGAATTCTATTTTTAGTACTTTAACTGTTGTACTCTAGATATGGGATATATTTGTTTTCATGCATTTTTAACTTATTGTTTTAAAATTATCATTATTTTGGGATTAGATGTTTGTGTGTGTATAGGTATTTAAGATAATTCCTCCCATTTGTAGGATATTGCTACTCGGTGCTAGTCACCACCTCTTATACTATTATAGGTGGTCCTATCATTTTAATGACATGGGCCCCTCTGGGAGGATCATGATAGAGTGATATTAGAGGGGGTCGGTTCTACTTTAGGATTGAGATTATGTGAGATTGGTTTGGGTAAATAGTGTTAAGTGATTCAATTTTTTATTTTTATTATAAGGATTATAATGCTGGTGTGGTGGCTAATATATCCATACACCCAAACTCTGAGCACCTACCCTTGAATCTTTACTTAAAAAACTAGTTTTCAGAAAAAAAACAACGGTGCATGCATCATATAGGAATAGTTTTTTATTATCCTTCTTAAGTCATCTCTCCAGATATACTCTACTGAATGTGGTGCATCACATTATTTACATGATGTCTCTATGCATACATCCATCATGCATTCCACCATGTGATCTTGAGGATGATCTTCCTAGTTTTGAGGCATTAATACAGGGGCATGTACTGAACATGTCACCTATAAGTGGATTAATAGCTATACAGTCACCTGTTGAGAAGCAGTTACTAGTAGAAATATCACCCAAGGATGGACACATGCTCAGTGCATTGCACGTGTTTCAGAGGTAGATACCTCCTAGATATCAGTGTGAGATGGACCCCAAGATGGATAAGGATTGGCTAGAGGAAGTCACCTGTGTTTTCAACCTTGTAAGGAAGCATTCCAATCATATGATAGACATTTTCAGGATCTCTATTTAGTGATTTGTGGGGTGATGGTTGATCTTACTAACTCCAAAACATGATGATAAATATCTATCCTAGACAGGCTTTGATCATCTCTTCATAGAGGAGTTATATTCAACCATGTTATCATTAGTAAAGATTCCTGAAATTCTTCATATGTCATAGGGAAGTATGTTTGTGATGGAGTATTCGGTGAATTTTAATGATATTTGACACTACTCTAAGTACTTTTTGTGGTACCTGTTCATTAGGTCTCAATCCATCGAGAAGGACTTACGCTAAGACATTAGGGAATCAGTGGTATCCCTTCGAATTCCAACAAATCATGGGGTTTTTTGTTAAACCCTTATAGTGGAGTGATATCAATAGGAGAAGACACTAGTTGTGGGAGGTCACATTTGGAACCAAGTAGCTATGACCTTGGTAGTAGGTAGCCGAGAGTATTCGTAGTGATCCAAGCTGGTCAGGCAATTCAAGATTCAATCCTAAGATATAGGGATAGTGGTTTAGGGATCCAATTGTAGATCAAATCAACTTGGTGACATATATTGTTACACATGTGGTGGTTAGGGAAGTAATGCATGGGATTTCCCAACCTGTCACATTGTTGACTAGGATACAGTACGGGGACCACTGAGGTTGATGAAAAGATAATAGATGGTTGTTTTTAATGGTGGTGGATGTGGTAGAGGAGCTAACAGGGTAGTAGGAGGTGGTCTTAGGTTTTACCAACTACATCCCATGGTATTTCACGCCAGACTCTATAATATGGTTGATAGAGATGAGTCCATTTGTAGGAAATGGAGGCTTTTGACCCAGAGGCTCGAGGTATTATTATAGGTACGACTTGTGTCTTTTCCACCATAGAAATAGTTATAATATACAAGGGTTCTAGTCATTCCCTTATTTCTATAAATCTCTTTCGAGACTCAGTGATTATGGTTGATCTGTTTACATGACCCTCACATTTAGAGACTCTTATGGGGAAATATTCAATGATCACATGATGATTATGATAGTTTGACTTGAGTCTTGGAGGTGATAGTTTCAGTTCAAACCTCTTTGTAGAGGATTCGTGTCCTTATGACTCCATTATTTGTATAGACTTGTTATCCACAGTTCATGCTCAGGTTTACTATTTTAGCCATAGTCTGTAGTGAATCTGTAGTAATGAAACCAGGATTTAATTTGTTTGAGAAAAGGAAACACATGCAGCATAAGATGAACTCACCCATAGGATGCTGTAGCTAATCACTCATCAGTTGCCTAGCATGACCCTCAGTGTAGTGGATGATATGAGTCCTATGTTTCTTGTAGTGGTGGTGTTGTATGAGGACATCTTATCAATGTATGGTCCAGGTTTACCTCATTGAAGGGAGATGGACTTCTGGATTGATCAATACCCAACGATGGAATAGATATCTACACCTGCATATCAGATGGCACCCATAATTCTTTATTATTTGAGGGTATAGTAGGAGGACTTGTAGAGGAAGGGCTTCGTGAAACCCATTTTTTCACCATGGGGAGCCTAAGTTTTCTTTTCCAATAAGTACGAAAGGATCTTGAGAATATTTATGGATTTCAAGACCATAAACTAGGTGACCATGAAGAATTTGTATACACTAAATAGGTTCAATGACCTCTCTGAAAAATTATATTTGGTGAAGTGGTTCTCACTGATTAAACTTAGATATGGCTATCACTAGCTTCATGTGTGGGGTGAGGATATACTGATGAAGATCATCATATGTCTTTATGTCCACTACCTGTACTTAGTGTTGTATTTTACTATAAATAATTCTGTATCAGTATTCATGGGACTCATGAATGAGATCTTATATCCTTATATTTACCGGTTTATGGTGTTCTCCAAAGATGACATCCTAGTGTACTTGGAGTCTATTGATGATCACATGAGTAAATTGATTATGGACTTGGACACACATTGAGAGCACCAAATTTACAGGAAGCACCCGATGTGTCAATTATATATTTGAGATGTCCATTTTCCTGAACAAATAATTTCAGAGGATATAGTTATAGTTGATCCAATGAAGATTGAGGTGGATCTTTCTTGGGAGACACCAAAGAGTGTTACTGAAGTATAATGATTCCTTGGTTTGGTAGGGTACTATTAGAGGATTATACATGAATTCCCATGAGTGGAAACATCCATGAATGTTTTCATTTAAAAGGGGTATCCTTTCATTGAGATAGAAAAGTTCTATGAGAGTTTTTTATATTTGAGGAGTAGATTTATGAGTGCTCCCATTTTGAGATTTTCATAGGGGTTTATCGAGTATGTCGTGTTTTGTGATGCAATAGGAATTGGGAATGGTTTTGTTCTAATGTAGAGGAAAGTGTTGATTTACTATGTTTCATGTTAGTTGGGACCACACAAGAAGAAATACATGACACATGATATTGAGTTATCAAAAGTAGTATGCACATTGAATATGTTGTGACACTACTTGATGGGGAGATGTTTATTATAGAAAATGAACATAACTGCCTCATGTTTATTATCTCTTAGAAGGATACAAACATGATATAGAGGTGATGGAAAGAGATCATCCATGGCTATGTCTTTGATATTGTCTATACTCCTGGAAAGGGGAACGTGGTGGAAGTTTCTCTCATTAGTAGATCAAGTTCACAGTTTCTGAAAGGTTCATCGGAGTAGATAGCCTCATCATTGTAATACATTGTATATGGAGATGGAGCAGCTTACCTGCAGTAGGTGGTTATCACCAGTACAATCTTACAGTGAGTGATGGGGGCACATACACGGTATATCAACTATGATACACTATGTTCTCTTATTACCAAATGGAATTCACCTGATAGATATTCAAAATATGGGGAGAAATATTTTATAATAAGAGGATATATAGTAGTAGTAGTGGAATTGTGGGAGGTGGTTCTTGGATAGTCTCATAAATTTTCTTTTTTAGTACATATAGGTTTGGAAAATATATACCATTACCTTTGGTATCAATTGTTCTGGTCTATAATGAAGATGAGAGTTGCATATCTAGTCCCTTGATTCCTTACATATATACAATGAATGTTGGGGATCATATTTTGTGGGTTTTAATCAACAACACGATGTTACAGAACGAAGGTGTAATGAGATGTAGATGTACTTTGTGATGTATTTTCCACGTATTTCCATGGGACACAATTACATCTTGGTGATTGTTGACCAAATCACCATTTTATACAACCTCAATGATATCTGAGAGGAGAGTTCAGTATAGAGATTATGATGCCTCTATATGCGGGAAATAGTTTGACTCTATGGCGTCTCATCGATTATAATATCATATCATGATGCTCTCTTTGCATCCTGGTTATGGAAAAGATTATTGGGGGCATTTGGGATCCTGTTACGCTTGAGCATAGCATTCCACTAAAAGACGGATGCCCTGAAAGAGCAGACAATTCTGGTTCTGGAGGACATGATATGGGAATTCATGTTAGACATTGGTTATAGTTGAGAGTATCATTGATCGTTTGGTTAGTATATATGAAATAACATCTTCTATTACACCATTACAATGGCACCATTCTTGGCCTTTTACGGGTGCCTCTATCAGCATCCCCTTTGAAGACTTACCTAGGTGAGTCACTACTCATGGAAACAATGTTAGTGCATTCAAATAATGAGAAGGTGAAAATAATATAAGAATAGATGAAGACTATGTAGAGCTATCAAAATTATTATGTTGACAGTTGACAATGGTATTTGGAGTTCGATAAATAATACCATGTGTTTGTTCCGGATACACCTCAATGTGGATGGTAGATATTTGGATTGGGTGAAAATTTATCTTTGAGGTTCATCGACCCTTTCTAGATACTATGTAGATGTGGTGAGGTTGAATACTAATAGATTTTTATTCCCAAGTCCGATCAGGTACATGATGTCTTCCATGTGTCATAGCTATGTATTTACATCCATGACCCATCACACATCATCGACTAGGGTTAGATGGAAAACAAGGATGGAGTGAATTTTACTCAATACCCTATAGAGATCGAGGATCAGTCAGAGAATAATTCATGGGTGGGTGATTCAATTTTTTCTTGTATGGTGGTAGCATGATAATCTCTAGGATATCACTTAGTAGTGAGAGGCTCAGATTCATGGTTAGTACCCTCATCTATTTGACTAGCACTTGTTTTTGATTTTGGGGACCTAAATACCCAATGTTTAGAGAATCTAACATCTAGGATTTTCACATGTATTTTTTTAGAAATTAAATGGATTGATTTGGAGACAAAGAACTAAGACGAAATGCAATTCTGAGACCTGTTGTTCCTAAAAGAAATGCTTGAAAAATATTAAAAAATTTAATAGAATACACATTCGGTATACTTCAAAAAGTTGAATAACTCATAAAAGGTTTCCCGGATCATAAATATAAAGACAATATTGAGTTTAAAATTGAAGCTTTACCCTAGGAGAGACTTAAACATAGTTGCTGTGTTTTGTCTGTAGAAAAAGTCATGGAGGACGCAAACATAAATAAAAAAATTAATAAAAAATTATTTTGACATAATGACTTCTTTTCATCAGTATTTTTCATGAATTCAAGGTTAGCTTCATAACACAAGAATTCATCTAGATATGTGGAGAAAAAACCTCTGGATAAAATTTGGGTGGACGATGAGGGATCGATCAAACTATGCACCTAGAATTCAAGAAATTTTTCCAATGATGACAACCACACTTCTTTCTTCATCAGAAGTCAAAAAATTGAGGTAGGGCATGTTGTTTTGAGTTGTTATCCCCGACCATTAATTAGATGATTTAAATAGACCAATCAAAAAATAGATTGTCCAATAAATTATATATTTTTGTGGGATGAGATATTATCTGTGGATTTATTAAGAGGTTATTCTTCATTCTTCATCATTTATCATTATAACTGAAAAGGATTTATGAAGACAAGAAAAATGGATGAGTTTAATTACTTAGGGTTTTGATTTTTTCTTTTCTCCCTCTATTTTCAACATTCTTCCTAGTTGGATCTTTGTGGTCAGGGATCGACCTTGCCTAGTGACTCCAAATGTGATCGGACCTCCATATTAGAGGAAATTCGACAACCAATGTCAGGTCTATGTAGATTGTGACTAGGGGAGCACAAATATATAACCGTTAGATTATTTGGGATTAGTAGTAGGTTGGATGGTCTATGGAAGGGAACATCGGTGAATCAATGGAAACCAGCGGTGATGGAAGTGGTAGGATCTGACATATACATGTTTAATAGTGCAACAATTGTCAGTTATGATAGCTACCGTGGGAGACGGTGGTGGAAATGGTGATGTGGAGGTGGCTGGCCATAGGACGTAGTTCTGGGCGATGCATGGGACGTGGTCAAAAACTACATGGATTGTGCCAAGAAAACATTCCAAGGAAGGTGAACAACATGTTAGGAGGTTAGGCCAAGTGGACATCACATGAGCAGGTCAGGTAGATAGAATATGTCAGGTCATGACCAGAAGGTCAGGTCCGGCCCAGTGGTCAGGTCTGAACCGGGGCAAAGTAGCCGAATTTTCGACCGTAATCCGCGATAGGTGGACCGACCTCCATGGTCGATCCATAGTAGTCAGTCTATAGGGAGGTTGACTACCATGGTCGACCATAAGGTTAGTCCTCTGTCCCAACAACCACCTTCAAAAAAAATCCCTCCGTCATAACATATAAATGGATAATTCAATCAAAAATCCAAATGCTGCATTGATAATATGGAATTGTGATGGTCCTTTAAAGAAAAAGTTCCGAGTTTTTAATTTGGACTAGTATAGGTTGAGGGTGTTCCCATGGTCCATTAATTGAGGGTTCCATATGGCATTACATCCGCATCAATGGATTGAAACCCCTTCTAGAGTCCTAATCATAGATAAGGTATGTTATTACTTTGAGGTAATGGTGTGAAATCCTCTATCTCCCCTAGTGGTGTATTTTGGGATCGATGTAGCCCCCAATAGTAGGGTGTTGGGCATATATAAATCAGGTTGCAATGGTAGGGTCAATGGAATTTCAAAGTGTGTTTAGGGATGATCATCTACATTATGGGATGATCAATTATGGTTATGTCATATTCCCTAGTGTATCTGGTAAATATCTCATCTCTGTGTTTGGTCGTCTTCCTTGGCCCACATATTCTCTTTGGGTGGGGCACAAAAAAATATATATACCTGTTTGTGAGTGTCTCCGATGATATCATGGATCAATAAGTGAGTTCTCTAGGAAAGATAATTCCACATGTAGAATCATGTGTATGGTAATTTATTGTGGCTTAATTTTAAAATTTTGTGTCTTTGATTTATTATATATGGATGTTCTTTTTATATGTGATGTAGACATTTTCAAGTGTAATTTGAATGTACTTTCCTTTGTGGTAAATATTTTTCAAATTCTTTTTTGGTTTTTGGGTGTCTAACTATGTATTTTTATACTCACCCCAACATGGGCATTACCTTCATGTGTCGTGTCTTGTACGGACGATCAATCATTCAACTAAGTCCCAGGCAGACCGAGAAGAGGTGGTGCTTTATGACACCATAGATGTCAAGGTGTGTCTTATTTATTTTTGAACAGTTTCCCCAATACCTCTTTTCATACAGGTTAGACATGTGGTTACATGCTCTTTTTTTAGGCTTTTCCTTGTACATTTTTACCTTTTGGTACATTCACTATAGTACTATGGTTGTGGGATATAGTGGGTTGCATGCATTGTTTAATTAGTATATTTAAATTTCATCATTTGTGGATTTGGATATGCGTCCATGCATACAATTATTATAGGTTAACACCTCCTATTTTTGGGATATTCTTACTTTGTGCTAGTAACCCTCCCTTGTCTTATTGGACAAGGGTTTGGGGTAGTCACGGTATTCCCCCTTTAGGACATGTTGTGAAATAAACCATCTCAACTTGTCTTACTGAAGTAAACCATATTATATTTTAATGTAATACAATCAAAATTCATAAGAAATAAATACTAAAATGTTTCTATTCATTTTAGTCCTTTGATAATAATAGAACTATTTTTCAAATTAGTATTCCCTAAATATTTTCATTCTATATTTTCTATTTCTTCATTATTCCATGTTTTCTAGATCAATTAACACTATTGATCTGCCTCTTCCTTGTAATAGTATACTTCATGTATAAAATTTTCCGCATAATCACATCCTAAGGCCCAAACAATCATTTCATGGGACATAATCAATTTCTCAAAAACCATTGGAATATTATTCCTCCTAATGATGGGTACATCTGTAACATCAATCAATCCATAATAGGAGAATCACATAGTGGAAAAATAGGTTACTCTATTTTGAAAACCTTATTACGATTATTTAATATAGGCCTGGTTTGTTCAATTCATAAAAATGATTTATTAACATTATCATTAGGGAAATTTATACATTGTCCACAAGTATTGAAACCTTTCTTTAATTCTAGAACATTTTTAAATAAAAGCATAAAATGGAATAGATTATAAATTTATAAATTCTAAATCAGAATATGTAATTATAAATCTAGGTTAACATTAAACATAAATTGAATATTTATAAATTTCTAATCTCATAATATTACACATTATTTCTTTTCCCATATCGTTATTTTCAATGCCATCATAATGGCTTGTAACAAAATATTAAATTCCTAAGAATATTCACCAAGAATACCAATGTCAGTGAAAAATAAAGCATGTTTTCGAGTACCATGTGATGATTGAGTCAAATCTTAATTAGACATTTTTAGAGTAATTACCCCTAAGTTTAACTATGATAGAACCTCATCAACTTATGTCATCAATATAGGGGTATATTTCTTTGAAAACCATATAATATCTAACTTAAAAAACCAGTAGTATGTTCTTCTATACTTATTTGTAAATCCTATCATAGTTTTATGTTCCATAATATTTTTCCCTTAATCTAGTTCCAAATGTTTCTACTAAACTTGGTTTGATAACAATTGTGACAATACCAACATTAGTAACACAGAGTTAGTGTATACATTTTTACATTAGTATAAATAAAAGAAGTAAAATACCAAATGAGTAATTAGTTTATTAATTTTGGAGAATAAGATACATATATGATACTTATTTTACATTGGTTATAAGATATAAAACCTGTTAATGGAATAAATTCTTCACCATTGGACTCATTCAAATTTTTCACCTTCAAATACTTATAAAATGAATAAAAATACTCATGAGAACAAACTATCAATAAGTGCTATGTAAAAATAACGTTTCATTGATAATTGATTCATAATTAATATCGGAAGGTAAATAACTGAACACACATTCCATTTAATGATTAACATGACTATCATGATTATATAAGGAATAGTTAACATGGAAGGTAAATTACTAAAAACACATTCCATTTAAAAACTAAAATGAAAAAAAATTTAATCAATGGATAATATCATACACTGTAATACCTATAACATCAATACCTTTCACCGTGAAACATTAAAACTATGAGTAAAAACCCATTTATTTTGGGCACTTGATTTTTCTCATGAGACATATTGATAAATCAAGGGGATATATAATTATGTCCCCCAACCATCACCATAATTAAAAATAATTTTTCTATATATATTTATTGATTTAACTTATGAACTATATTCTTTATGAAAAATACATTTTTCAGTAAATAATATGAATTTTTAAATATTAACCATGTTAATTAAATATCTTTAAATGTAAACAGTATTTGTAAAATTTTTATTTGTTTTAAGAAATAATAATATCAATGATACATATATTATTTAATTTTAAGATAAATATATAGCTAAATGAATCAATATAGAAATAAAATGATTGTACAAAGAGAAATTGAACAATCACAACGATAGTCAATATATGAGAGGATAAAATTAGTTCATTGGGAATATATGTTTATGAAATAAAATCATATCCTTTAGAATAATAATTGCAATATAAGTGAAATAATAAAATAAACATTCATAAAATATTTTTATTTTTAAAACCATTGAAAAAGATTGAAAAAAGCTATGTTTTTTAAAGTAGTTATGAAGTCGGGGAAGACTATTACCTCCATATACATTAAAAGAATTACTATAGACTTTTGCATTGAATTTTGAAAAAATTTCTTTCAAAAAGTGATAAAAATTATAATTAAATAAGTTTTTAAAAATCAAAATGAAATCTTCGTATATTAAATATTTTTATAAGTAAAAGGATTTTTTAAAAAAATAGAAAAATATGGACGTTGAAGAAAAATATATCTTGGTAAAAGATAAATAAAATGAGTTTTTATTTTAAATGTTTCATTCTTGTATCAAGTCTAAGAGGGTGGAATAGTTGAAGAAAATATGAAAACACTTTAAATATATTTTGGGAAAAAAATTTATAGATCCTGTGAAGGTTTAATAGTAATATACCTTTAACATAAATAAAATAAATACCAAATTAATGATATATTGAAAAAATATATTCTTACCAGTTTGGGAAAATATAAATTGTAAAACCTTGATAGAAGATATATTTTTATAAACATTGACCATAATTAATGAATAGGTATTCATGCTAAACAAATCAAATATACTATATATACATCATATATAAGTGAATAAGTTCATAATAACAAATATGACCCAATGGAATGTTAATTGGGATGAAATCATTTACACTGATCAAAATATTTAATATAAAATTAATCAATTAAGTGATTATTTTTAAAATTTTAAAATAGAAAATAGTTTTAGTTAGAGGATATATAAGTCAAATTTCATTTTAATCATAATCTTCAAAGAATATAAAAATTGAATAAGGGATATAACCTAGTGAATGGTAATTGAGTTATGAAATACTTACTACTTGTTACTTTTTTCCAAATTTCTTTATATGAAATAACATGAATTGAAACATAAATTACCATTATGTATGAGGGATTCAAGATATAATATTTTAATGTTAGTTATATATACTATTTAAAATAAATTAGATCCATAACATTAAAATATCCCTCATTGATAGAAAAATGAGATGAAATTCCATAGCTCATGTTTACTTTTAGTTTAACATGATTAAAAATCATGTATAATGGTTATAAATATGGTATTATTTTAGAAAATAACCATATTTTTATTTTTAATATCAATTATTTCGCGGTTATAACACAATATCATTTGTTCCTTAAGAATATTTTATTCTTACAATTATTTTGGGCATTAATTTTCTTGTATTTTCATGCATGTTTTATCGGGGATGTTCTGGTTATTGTGAATCAGATAAAGATTCATCATGTATAGAATTATAATATTATTATGAATTCACATTTAATTATTATATACAATTTTATAACCATTCTTGAATGTTTTACATGGAAAATGATTCACATTTATTCTCTGTGATGGTAAGTCGTGTGTACACACGAGCAATAATATCATTCCCTTAAATAGTAGAAGGGTAAGTAATTGGGTGACATATTAATTAAAAGTATTTCATATAATGTTATATTTATTATATATATTAATTATTTCCATTATTATTACTATACAATTGAGTTTATTATGTAAAATAAATTACATCATGTTGTGTGGTGGTAGTCCACTATACACATGAGAGATGTTTTTTCTCATTTGATGGATAAGGAGATGGAAAAATATTTTTCAAAAAACACAATAACATAAAATTTTATGGGAGATATTAATTTTTATTTTTTGTTAAGATACAATTTGATGTCTTAAAAGTAGAAGTAAAAAAGTGAATGATCTTAGTGAAGGCGATTACCATAACTTAGTGGAACCTCCTTTGTATATCTTATTAATGACACTATAGAAGTTATTTTTTGAATACCAAAACCTATATAATATTTATACATATGTTTGGAAGATATTTTGGAAGATTTAGGTTGAGTTAAATTCCCTAATATATGTGTACAAGTGATGGTTGGCGGTTCTATTTTATATGTGAGAGAGCGGACATTATAGGAAAGTAGAAGAATGATTGCCAAAAGAGTAAATAATGATAATGTAATTCCAATGAAAAATGATTCTCGGTGACCTTATATTATAGTTTTCAATAGATAAGTTAATAATATTTTCACATATTTATTTGTAAAACATAACCTTATCAATAGGTTAACCCCCTAGTTAAACCTCTTTTAACCTGAACTTTGGTAATTAATTTTTACTATTTTTACTAATCATTATGAAAAAAATTTATGTTATCAATTTTTACTAATATTATATATTTTTATTCCAAATATGGATTCTTGTTCACTAAATTAAATACATATAAGTGACAATATTTAATTTTAAAAAATCACAAAATATGATCATAGACGGTTTTCCAGATATTCATTTTTCAAGCATAAGATGAAATTATATAACTCTATAAATAGTAGTCACAATAATATGGATTTAAATTAAAATAATTTGATATATAATATATAAATTTCATTTAAATAAAACATCATTAAAAATAAATTTAATTAATTAAAATGGGTTGAAATGATTCTCTTTTATACAAGAATAGTTTTCTGAAGAAGAAAAGAAAATATTCTGAAAAACATCCATTTTTTCATAAAAATGATATTATAATTGATTATATAAAATTTAGAGTCAGTAAATTTTTTATTCTATATATTATTATAAAATAAACAAATAATATTTTGAATTATTGGAGACTATGTTTGTGTTTTTTTGTGTAATTTTATTTCTATGGAAAATTTTCAAAAACTCATTCACAGATAATCTATGCCATGTAAGTTCAAAATAAATATTTACCCAATAGAATAAGACTATTTTTAGATAAATATTAACAATTTTATTTTATTTTATTATTATTAAAATATAATAATCACATACTCTATTTGGGGATCATGTGTTACACCAACAATAACCCCATATATCCTCAATAGCCCACAATTATATAATGTATAATTGGGGTTCTAATTTATTAAATTTATAGTTTCATTTATGTTAAGAGTTATAGATAATTAAAAAAACCATTTATAACACAAACCCAAATTTTTCATCAATATTGGATTTTTTCCTCCATATGAAGATCTTATTATAAAATATATTTTTTCTTTGTACAAATCCAAATTCTACATTTAGGTATAAAAATCATATTTTCTTAAAATCATTGTTATCCCTTGGAAAATAATTTGAAAATATAAGATAAGAAACAAAATGCTCTGTAAGGATCATAAAATATGAAACTTGATAGTTTAGTGAGAAACATGAAATTAAATGAAATTATTTATCTTTTTAACAATAATACATTTAACACACAAATTAAACATTTTCATATGATAAAATCATTCTTTTATCCAAGAATGAATTTAAATCCCATTATCATGAATAGTAAAACCATGGAGACAACATAAGGAAAATGAAATATCATGAAAATATTTCTTTGAAAAATAAAATATCACTTTAAAGGATCTTATGCATTTCCTGCCCCTATAATAAATGTATTACCATAAAAAATTTACGGAGAATAATATATGTATTTTAAAGAAACAAATTTATAACAAATATCCACTTGTGTTTAACATGTGTTAGAATAAATGTTTCTATATTAATTCAATAAGTGTAACCTACCCAGTTACCTCACCCATCTTTGCTATTGAATACAAAATCATTACCCAATGCATTATATAGCTATATGGGTCTCACCAATTATCATGAGTAATATCAAGTTCATATATCATAATATATAATCCTAAAGTAAGGTATTATGAAAAAAATCATAATGTTTCACCTTTCACACTAAATATATCTAAAAACACATACTAACTCATAAGAAATAAACATCCATTTTTTTCATACAAACATATATAAATATTCCAATTTTTTTAGATTTTTAAAAAATAAGAATATCCAACAAGATTGGGAATAAAATATTAATTGAAAACCCATGAAAAATTAAGGAGTAATCATGGTAATTATTAATTTATATGAAAGTAAGAAAGGTAGGTAACGTACTAAATAATGAAAAACATCTTTGGTAATTTTCTATAAACATCAAAAATTGATTCATATAGGACACATTAGAAAGATTGCTTTCTAAAATAATTTTTAATGAAATAAAAATTTATTTTAAAATGTACTTATAAAATATTTAAATTATAAATTATAAAAATATAGAAACATTTAAAAGAACACGGATTTCAAATTAAAAGTGATTAAAATATTTTAAACCATGTTTTGAAGAATATTATCACAGCACATTTGCAATTATTGAATCAACATTAAAACGTCGAAGATAAAATGAACTGAAACTACATGAATTTGAGGAAATTAAATATAAAATAAATCTTTATGGTAGTTTATAGACCAAATTAAATAATACATGTTGTAAAAATGTATCAAGTCTTTGAGAAAGGAAATTTGGGCAAAAATATTTAAAAGTGTGTCTCAAATTCCGATGTTCTTAATTTACATTCTAAAATAAAAAAAATATTATTAGTAATCTAATAGATTAAAACCCTATTCATGTTAATTAATTTAATATTATTTCACTTATTACATTTATTTCCTCACTTTATTTAGTTTCTATGTTGGTCAATTTTATGTATAATGTTTTGAGGTTGTTAGGTTCATAATATCTAAAATTATCCTTAGTTCAATGACCATAGTCAATGGTTTCATGGTTTCATTTTCTACAGAATCATAAATATGATTCAATTATCATCTTCAAACACTTAATATAAAATTAGAACCATCTATTTAAAGTAGTCATAAAAAATGATGCACATCGTTTTAAGGATATGTTATTCTATACATATGTATGAATGAAAATTTCATTTTTCTAATGGATATAAATGAAATAAATGAAATAAATTAGATAATGGTTTTTTATTATAAATCATAATCATATTATAAGTTTCATATTATACTACACTTGTTTGGCAGTGATGTATGAATTTTATAATGGGTAGAATGGTATGACGGTTGATAATATCATATCTATCCATAATCATAGTAATATAGTTAATATAATTAATACTCATTCATTATATCTTTATAACTGGGGATGAAATCTATATTACTTAGTATATTTTTAACTAAATTATAATTTTCCCTATGTTATATAAAACATTAGTACAAATGGTTTTCTCAAATGATACTAACCTTAAAGTGTTTCCCACTCACAAATTTCATCATATTTAATATACATTAATTGGGAAACATCAATAATTAAATAAATAATTAATCCATTATATAAACAATCAATGATTGAAAAAAATTAAAATTTAGAAATAAGAATCATTAGACAAAAATGAATGACATATTTAATCAAATAATTTGGATCATCATTGCTTCACCATTTAAAATTATTTTAAAATTAATAACTCTCAAAACACATTATTTATGAACACATTTAATGTATCTCATCCTATTAAAAACATTGAAATCAATAAAATAAATATAATAATCTTATTTTCTTTTTGTTTGAGTTATTAAATGCACTTAACGGTCACAATTTTCAAAGAAACATATAAGCACTATTGATACTCACATTCCATGGTCGAGGAATGATAAATTTAATAATAACTGATCACCTTCAAAAATCTATATGACCTTTGTTGAAAAAGAACATCCTATCATCTAAACAGTTTATTCATAGTGAAATTGGTCACATAGATGATGAAAAAATATTATCCAAACTATATGAATCTTGAAAACCAAAATTTATAATAATTAAATCATTTAGTAATATAGAGAGGGTTATAGTTTAAAATTAAAAGAGAAAGACTCATAAGGAATTCACCATGATAATCTATAATATACAGATACTATGATACTTAAGAAAACATCATCCAGTTTCCAAATAAAATATTAATATTAAACATCATTGAAATAACCAACACTAATCTCATCCTCTATCTCTCTTGAAGATACACTATACATGTATTATATAATTTTCTATGTGTTCATCATGTATTTAATTTTTATATTTCCCATTGTGAACCTGATCTAACTTAACACCATTATTTTTAGATAAAACATCCTTATGACTTTATTATATCTCCACTATCACGACCACACTAACCGTACTTATCACCTCATACTATATCAATATACTCACATGATTTTTTTTCAATTATATATAATTTGAATTTGATGTATTCTTATCAAGATATATAGTAAATAAACTCATTAGATTATCTCAAATGATTCATAAAAAATCATAGAATCTTCTCATGTATTTAGCTTCAATGACTAAATATACCCTTTTTATTTTATAATGATTTAAAATGTAAGTGATTCATTATATTTAATTGGGATTAAACTACCATTTTGTAAGTGGTAATTTGGTTTGATGTACCCTTACATATCCTTGTTAACAAAATATCAAATGATTGTAGAAGAAATTTCCATAGTTATATAGAATACACGATTACCTTTCTATAAACCATACCTAAACATTAATATGTAATAATAATTAGATATATAATTTAATCAGGTATAATGATAATTTATTAGTGGAATAAATAACCCATCAAATAGTAAATCAATAAATATAGTTAATATTCACAGAGTAATGGGTTCAACATATATTATGATTTTCATTTCACAAACCATTTCAAATCATATCTTACGAGTTAAATTCTATTTGAAATTCTCAAAGTCAATTTTTATTATTTATCTTTTTCTACATATTTTATTGAAGTCCCTTTCTTCAAAAATAAAAAATTTATGCTTAATCTAATTAAACCAATAGGGTAGTAAATATTAACCTTTCTAATGTGGCATCAAGAAATTTAAATTTTACGAAAATATTCATATAGTGAAAATGACTATGTGATTTTTAAAATCTCAATGATTGGAAGGTTTTTATTGTCATTGATGGGTTCTCGATGAATTATATTTTAAAATCACTAAAAACCTCCCCCAAACATAAAAATAAACAATTTACCCATTTTTGAATCCAATGTATAGGAGACAAAGAAATTAGTTTTTTTTTGTGGAATGATTCGTGTAAGAATTATATATGAAATTTTATGAGTAAATATTAGAAAATATATTTTAAAATAAGAAGAATATGAAAAATAATAATAAATAACTCCTTAAATATATAATATTTTTTAATGTTGAATATAATAAAATATTTACCCCATATTTATTTCACGTAATCCCCTCTAATTTATCATCCTCAATCTCATAATGATGAAAAAATATAAACATCATGGAACAAAACAACTAAGTCATGTAAAATAGTACCTGCGATTAAAAATTAAAGAGGATGATCCTTAATTCATAAATGTATAGCATATATTGATCATTTATTATAATGATAAATATTATCCCATAAGATAGTAATGTGGAGAGATTCCCCATGTTAATTAATCACTATTAATATTGATAACATCAGTATCTATAAAATTATACAACTCCATTCACTTGGTAAAAAAGCAGGAAAACACCAAACACTGTAACATTTATTACCCCCTCCCACCCACACATTTTCTAAAAAATTTAATGGTAGTATATATATTATATAATTAGTGGTATTCATTTTACCTTTGAAGGAACTCATCCCATATAGGCTCTTTAATCTCAAATCAAAATTGCTTATGACTATATTTGTTTACATTAAATTGAATGTCCTTCCAAGGGGAAATAATTTTTCTAACTAAAAAAGGTAAAAAGTGAGTTATAATAAATGTCCATCCTAGTTGGGAAAACATTTACCTCAAAAGAGTTTCTTCTTAGAGCTGGACATTATCACAAAATCTATAATCTTGAAGTCTTTGTTCAAAAATAAATTTACCATGAACAACCTATTATTTTTTATTAAAAACCATTTTTTTCATGGGAATTTATCACACTTTCATAAAAATATGGTAAATATAATTTTCCTCTTTTTTAACATTGATCATATTCTAAATAAAAGACCAGATAACCCAAAATTCCATATTTTCTTACACTACAAGAAAATGAGGGGATCTAATATATGTCATCTAGAGGGTCAAATCCTTATTAATGTTTTACATGTTTTTTATACCCTCAAAAAGATTCATTAAACCTTAAACTAAAATCATTCCAATTTGGGATAACCATGTTTTCAAGAATATGATTGATATGTCTATTTAAATACTTGTTCATCTCATTTTTTTTATAATGATAGGGTATATACTCTCTCTGGATATCCCGATGTCATATCTAGAAAGATCCCAATGTCCTATTATAGAAATGTGTAAGCCATTATGTAAGAATAATGAATTATATTTAAAATCTAATAGCCCTATTACTCTAGATAATATAGGATTTTTACTCTAGAACAATCCATTCTGGTTGGTAAATCATCAATTTACTTTGGCACATAGATTTAAAAAAAACATGTTGATTGAATATCTCAAGGAATTGGGAAAAGGGCCCCATAAATCTCATTACCTAAACAATAAAAACATTATATAACAACTAAGGTTTTTTGGAATAACACGACATTAATAAATAGTAAATTATAATTATTCTCAAAATCATGATAATAATTTAAAAGGTACCCAGAGATATGATTTAATACAACACTCCCATAATAGTATTCTATTGCCAAATGTTTTCTCTACAACTAAAACTATGCAATAGTTTAAGAAAGGATGAAATATCAGAATAAAATATATATATTCTAATAATATGATTTTATTCCAAACGAATTAAAGTGGGGATCGACCCAAACCAATTTCAATAACTTGCTTATCAGTTATTAAAACATTTGTTTATAAAACTAGTGAGGAACAACATCATCTACTGTGTAATTCACTATTTAAAAAAACCGCAATATCTTTTCTAATGAAGCAGAATACAACCTCTATCTTGGAAAAAACACACTAGTGGGTTCAAAAGATGAATTTCTTAGAAAAAATAGTTATTAGACTCAAATAATAGTCCTAAATGTACTAAATTTCACTCTTATAATGAATCGCTATTTCAATTTCCTAAATAAATAATATCCATCAAACCATATTTCCTTTTGACTCTTTTTTTATCATGAGATATAAAATTACACAATTGTTAGTGAGAAATGCTAAAATTGAACCCAAAGGTTTTAATCTAATATTATTAAAAGTGAAAAAAAATATCTTCTTTATTATGGAGTAATTATACATGATATATTTAACTGTTCTTGAAGAATAAACTGTAACATGTGATTTCCTCTCCACATTTTTCTGATAACAGCACCAAAAGTTAATTTTGGAGTGTCTACCATAAATTCATAAGGAAAGTCCCAACTATCTATCTGAATTTTATTGAGACACTAGCTTATTATTGAGGTCAGAAAAATTATTTAAATTTAATATCAACGTCAAACTGAATACATTTCTGTAGAAGAATTGTAAAATAGAAAAACTTATACTATAGTCTTTAATAAACCACTTATTGAAAATATCATAGTCAAAAAATATTGAATATACTTTATAGTATTTAAAAATGTAAATGATGAGATAATTTAAATCTTTGAATAGTCTTCTGAAATTCTATTCCAAGACACTTTTTGGACCAAAAAAATTAATCCCACAACTGTAAAATAGAATATTAAAAATTTTAATGTATGGTTATTTTTTATTTATATTATATGAATGTTTCTTTAAAATCTCAAAAATATTATAAAATATTACATATACAATGTAAAATCACATATAAACACATCCATATGATCCACAAGAATCATAAAAAAATAAAAAACATTCACCATTTAATGGTAGTAGAGGAATGATTAAGTCCAAAATTCATTGACCAATTGGCTAAATTTTAAAACAATATAATTTTAACTTGGTCTTATAGACAAATATGAATGCAAAAATATCTAGGAATCCATATAGTAAATAAAAACTATATGTAAAAGATACCATTTTTTGGAATTGATGAAAAAAACCCAATGGAATATAATCCATTCAATTCACTCTGTTAATCCACATATCTTCAATGTATACCCTCAAATAATTTGAAAATCTTGGAGCAGATAATCCTCCAAATCATTGTTAACAAGTTTTATGTCACCCTTTTTGGAATAATTTAGACTATAAATACCTATAATCTATCTAAAATGGGTTAAATTATACCCACCAACAAAAACGTTAGTGAGAGAACATTTTTAAACCCCTAGAAGTGGGTGGATTCAATATCTTATTGAGTTTTCTCACCGGTTAATAATTTCCCTCAACAAGTATACTATTAATATACAATGAAGGACTAATCCCTCGTACGTCATCTAAAAACTATCATATAGTCTTTATATTCTCTGAAAGGTCCACTATGATTTGGTTCTCATAATCTTTTGATTTCCCTATAACAATGGCAATCAAGAATTTATATAAACCTCCCATGTATTCATACAATACATGACTTGGAAAGAAATTATGTTCAGGTGATTATTTTTTGTCCTCTTTATAGAAATTAGATAATATGGGTTCCATCAATTATTTTTCAATCATTATATCATTTTTTATCATAAATTTTATTGAAGCACTCAAAAACTGTAGGTAAATTATATTTAGGTAATGTACAAGTCTCAACCTAAAAATAAATTATAGTTTTAAGCTATAGTAATAGTAAGTCACTAATCAATAATGTTTTGAGTAGAATCCAAATTCAAAACAATGGAATCACATGAATCATTCCCATAGAAATAATAATTTTCCACAATTATATCATATTGGAAAGAATTGTTATCAGTTTAATCCATTTTAGGTTAATATTAACATTGTAATTTAAAATTTACAAAAATAATATATTATTAAAAAACAACAAAAATTTACAAATCCATATCATCTTCATTTCCATTCAACAACAGTTTATGTTAACCATTTTCATTTTTACTAATCTCAAAATAATATGCAGTGTCGTTAAAAATATACTTGGTTTCCATATCATTAGAGTTGTTAGAAATTTCAATTTTAGAAGACTAAATATCATGCAATAATTTATTTTATAAAGAAATCAAAAGATGGTTATTTTTGAAAAAAATAATTAAAAGCTCTTATAAACCAAATCAATAATTTTAAATTATTGTAAAATATGATCATACATATGGTGTTTTTTATTAGAATATACAAATATTTACTATATAAACTCCAAACACTAAAGACAAAGTCCCTCAATGAGCATATATTACATACAATTTTGTTTTCAAATATGGAATCCCTAATATAAAAGTTCAATTTAAGCTAAATGTTATTTTTTTCATATCTAACACTTAAAATAATTAGAGAAAAAAAATCTTTTAATAATAAAAACGCATCTTCAATTACCCAATCTAGCTTAGATAAACATGATTAACCAACTTGATAATAATTAAATGCTTCTTGAGATATGAAACCATCATATATGAAAATAAATAATAAGTAAATTAATTTATGGAGAATAATAAATATAACATATAATAAAAAAATGATGTTCACTATTAATATAAAGAATATAAAAATTTTATAGATCCCCTCATTTAACAAGGATAGTGTGTTTGATCATGGATGAATCATTCCACCCCCAGTTGACTTTCCCAAATCCCTTGAAAATAATTTTGTGAATACATATTTCATTATAAAATTTAAAATATCTATTAATATATTTAATAGCTTTTAAAAAACTGATGTTAACTGAGGCATTCCTGAAATTTTAAGGTACATCCATATCAATTTCATTTTCATTATTATTATTGATTGGAGGACTACCTAGAGGTTCTGGATATGGGTCTATGTATATTTTAATCCCTTCATAAAAAGTTTTCATTCAAATTTACGATGATATATAAATTATAAATTATATATATTTTAAATCAGGATAGATTTATTTTTTTATTATTTCTTATTTTTCAAGAATCTTGTTGATTGCAGGTTAATGAATAGATTTACAATTTTAATGATTTGGTTCAGTTGGAGCTTTTATAACCTCTTGAATTATTATTTTTAATTTATTCAAAACTCAGACAATCTATTTTAAGATCTTTTATATTTATTGAATATTTATTATTTTGAATTTATTTTCAACTTCATGGAAATTATGGAACTACCATTCTCCCTTTGTCTCTAGTTGACATCATCTTGGGATATAAAAATGCAACTTCTTTGATTTTTTGGGAGACCACATTTACTTTCCAATGAAACTAGCTAGGTTAACATATTCTGTACTCTCACTTGTTTATGATGGATAAAATTCTTATTTTTTTACCATTACATCATGATTTCAATCATTATTTATATTATTTTTCTATTATTAGTAATATGTTTTTAAAGGATGAAAAATTCATTCTTGAATAATTACAAAAAATTTCTGGATTAGATATAGGATTTTTATTGAAATTTGGGAATATAAATTCTTATTTGATTAATCTATAATAATAAATTGATTATTCTACTTGTAATTCTAGACTTGACTGGAATTATATTTGGTTTCAAAAATATTGATTTTTCTTTTATAAATAAGATTTTTATTGTTTAGGTCATTCTGGAATGGCCATCCAGGGAATATTAAATTATTATATTTAGAATTTTCATCAAATTGAACATAATGAACATTAAAATATTTATTATTAGAACACATTCAACTGTCTAGAATATATGGTAAAACTGGTAAATGTTATGTTTTTGGAAGGGCGTAGTTAGATAGAACATGTCTCATCATATTGGAATGATCACTCAGCCAACATTCATTTTGGCCACGTTTTGGATTGAAATCGGACACTTTCATGAATGGTGTGACATGAATTAAGCCCATAATACGCCAATTGTATCAATTTTGACCCTTGTAAAATATAATATTCCTATCATCTATATGTCTTTTATCAATTAAAACTTCTCCAATTGAATCATTAAACAATATCACTTCCCTAAAAACTAATCCCATATAAAATTAATGGATTAAATGTTAATAGAAAATTATTTAATAAGGGAATCTATAAAAATCATCTTAAATCTCTCAAAATACTAAGGTAGTGTCTCTTATTTCAACTTCTTATCACTGAAAATGTCTTTCAAAATATACTAAGCCCTAAAATATTGGAAAATTGTCCACATGATATTCATTTAGATTTATTAAAAACTCTATATGGAAGTAGATCGGTAGTAGTAAAATCACTCTATATCTACACTATCTAAGGAGAAATGCAATTCTACCATTTTGATTTGATCCTCACTAGCAACCTAGGGTTTCATTGAGATGAACACCATATGAAATTCCGGAATGTGTTTGTGTGGGTTATCTACTGTTGATCCATGAGATTTTGGAAGATGGTGAATAAATCCTTATATAAGATTAAATACCAGTGCTATTTCAAGGTATCTTATCCAATTATATCTATTTTAAAATTCTTAAGAATCCACCATCATTAGTGTTCTTTGATCGTCCACACTTTTAAAATTTTCTAATTTTGTATTTTTGGTGAATTTATTTTCATACATTTTAGGGGTGATGTATCCTCATTATCCAAATTTCCAATTCTAATAACATGTTTTCCATTTTCATTGAATTATTATTGTAGGAATTTTAAATATAAAAAACTATTATTGTTATATAACATATTAACATTATTTTGATTCCTTTTGATTTCCTATAATTAATTAGTACATTATTTTTTATTATTTATGAAATAACTTGAGAGCTTACATGATAATGATATATATTAATGTGATTAATTTTCTTTAGTAATCATTACACTAAATACTTTTTTTCCATTATGTTCTATAGTATCATAATATCTAATGTTTTCTCTTGTGGGACTTCCCTCAATGATTTTCTCTATCACACAATTTGTTATATTTCATATATATTCGTTGCGGAAATTAAATTACAAAACTAAGAAGAACTCAATAAAAAATTTACTTAAGGAAAGAAAGAATTAATAATACATAATAATGATTAATAGAATAAAATAGTGGCCTATTATACCAGTTTATGTGGATCATCTTCTTTTTTCATTAAATATATTCTATCATTAATATCTCTCCCAACACCCTGATATGTGATCAAATTATATGAATCTAATTTAGTTCAAATGGTTCATATTAGAATCATAAATATAATAATTTTATTTATTTTATGTTAGTGTGTATAAAATTATTAAATGACCAGTAAGTAAAAATTCACAAATATCCAATCAAAAAACCCTCAATTCTTGGTTCATGATCACGAAATATAAACACCATTATTCTTATTAAAACTCATACTCGATCATGTTGACAAGAAACATACTATAATAAAAACAATATTATTGTAATGAAATAGGTAAAAATGTGAAAGAATAAAGAAAAACTTGACCTGATGATTCAATATCAAAATTCAATTAAATTTCACATTTCAATAATCTAGAGAGAGTTTATTTTATAAATTGATGTAATAATAATTTCATAGAAATCGCTATGATAATCCAATACATTTGACCAATGAAAATCATAGTCAATCATCATTTAGATGTCAGAGCATACACTAGTCGTAACATTTATTGAAGGAGGTAATAGGAATATCCTTCTAAATTCCTCCCAATGCTCTTGAATCTATGTGATTTATTTTATATTATGTGTTCAAAATGGTTTTCTTTTTTACATTGGTAGAAACCAACATGCACCAATAGAAAACCATTTTTTATTAAAAACATTACCTTGGATCCATTAGTTTACCATTATAACCAAAACATGACCAATGATTATCCCCTATGAATTATGTGATGGGACCACATTCTTATTGTTCAATTACTAGAAATTGAATTGGGATAATTTCTTGGGTTAGTACATAGTAAATTTACTCCTCCAACAATATCAACAAGCCCAATAAGAACACTACTGAAGACTCTTAGGCATTTATCTTAGATGACTCAATTTACCATTTTTTAAATTTTATAATGATTTTTGAACAACGGGCTCCATGATATTTAATTACATATAATATACATTTAAATAAATAGATTCATTCATATATGTAAACATACATATCATTGTGGATTCATTCTTGAAGTCTTGTTGAGGACCATGTTATAGTCTTAAAAAATAATGTATTTCCTTGTTTTTACCTTTAACTAACTTTTACATTGATGATGTGACTATGAAATAACTAATTGAAACTCATAATTCTCTTTACCTCACTATAATAAATTCATAAAATCCCAGTTTCCATTAAATTTATTCATACATTATCCAATCTAGGTGGACCATCATCTTTAGTTTTTTTTCCTCATCAATATTTACTTCAACCAAAAAATTTAATATTTAAATATATTTAAGGAAATAAAAACGTATTCTCATATTAGAAAATATAGAAATCATATACTAGTGTAGGTTGACTATAAAATTATTTTACCAATCTATTTAAGAGTTAAAAAAGAACACAGAAGTTAATCGGTAAAAGTTGAAAAGTCTAGGGATTTTTCCTCCTTGTAACTAAGCATGTTACAAAAAAAATTGGTCCTCTACTCTGATTATCATTAGATTAATACAAATAATAGGTTTAATAAACTCAATATGAACTCCTAAAAATGACATCAGGGGTCTTAAATCCCAAATTTCTGTCCTCAAAATATTTTATACAAAATATAAGGTGAGCATAATTTGTGATGCCTCATAGACTAAGGAAAAAAACTAGCATCGTAACTGGTATCTCCACTAATGAATCAGAATTCCTTTTTAATATTGTTATTATCTAGCATCAATTAAAAGAACTATATTTAGATTACTAATAGATTCTAGAAATCATTTTCTCTAATGAATATCAATTTAGTCTTTGTTTATCTCGATCAATTGATTTATTATTCATGGACAATATTTTTGTATTCTTATATTTGGATTTCTCAAAAATAAAATTAATCTCTTTGATTGAATATCACATATTCCTAAATATGAATTAGTTCATCTTGTCCATTCCACATTATCTACATTCAATAATTGAATAATATCAACTACATTGAAGAAACCTATTGGATTTACTAATGAATTTACTGATCCATTCATCAATCATGGATTCAATACCCCATTATATTTGACTTCGTCCACTGAAAAATGATCATATCGTAATCATTGTGTTCTAATTAGTTTGAATTAGGTTACATTCAGTCATGATCATATTTAATATGCCTCATTCGGATTTATTTTTGACTTCAAATTCTTTTTATAATATACATGGTAGTTTGAGGGATTAAAATGTAGTTAGTTCATTTCTTCAGGTGTCATAGATTGATCACTCAAATGGTCAGTTATAAAAGGTGGTTTCATGGTCACAGTACAAACCATAACACCTCCTCATAGTAGTTTTTATATTTCCATAAGTTTTTAGTTCTTCAAATAGTAACATTAAAACTCTTTATTCATTATAAGTAATGTTTTTTAACACACCGTCACTTATGTTACCTTGGAAACATTAATAATATTATTGTGAAAAATTAACAATTTGGGGTGTTTTATGTTATAACACGTACAAATTTTACCTAAATTTTCACATCAGTGGTTTTGTATTATTTATGGATATTCATGAAAAAAATTCATCCCTTTTGGTAACTTGATGTCTCTAACTGGACAGTTGGGTACATTACCATTCATTCACCTAGAAACACTTTTTGTACTCTATATATTGTTTTTAAAGGAGTAATATGGTACATTTGAATGAACAAACATAAAAAATAATTAAGGATAAATAAAATATCGATGTTACATATTAAAAATAATTGAAAGTAGAGTAAATAAATATAAAAACAATGATAATTTAATTATAAAAAACAATGTAAATGCGTAAATATATTTAACTAGGAATGTAAGATAAAACATTTAAATTTTTTATTTTGAAAAACAAATAATAAATAAGAAATTAAAAAGAAAATGACCCATAATTCATACGTAATGAAAGAATAGAAATTATGATTTACCAACACTAATTATTCAACTAAAAATATAATCCAATAATTACAATTTAACAAATCATTTAACATAATATTAAGAGTTTAAGTAATCAAAAAAAATTCAATAGATATAAATTATGAAATAAATAGTAATATTAATAAAAAAATTAAATAAAATAAATTGTGTTTAATAATCCAATAAATAAAGAACACATCAACCTGATATGCGAGGATGTGATGAAAAATTAAGCACAACTTTTTTTCGAATTGGTGTCCCATACATATGCACGAGTGATGTTTTCATTTCCCATAAGATATAAAAGATGTAAAAACTATTTATTAAATAATAATGAAAACATTTTAGTAAATAAGAAATTATGATGTCATTATTTTTGGAAGGATATCATTGATATTAAAGAGGTAGAAGCTGAAATAATCTTGAAATAATTCGATTAAGACATTTACTTTATCCTTAGATGTCTTTCTTCTTCTTACACCTTAAACAATCTTGGATTGATCTTATATTTTATATTGAACCAGTAGGATATGGGGAGGATATTTAGTTATCATTTTGGATATATATATATTTTCATAATGAGTCTTGAATATATACAAATAAGTTTGGATATGATGTACTCTTTTATAAGTGAGGAGAGTGACACCCATGTAATGTTTATGAACATTAAAATACTATAATGTCATTTTCCTGGAAAAGTGGCCCAATGGAAATAGAAGTTAGAATATAAGATGTAGTATAGTTCAAATCAACTAAACTAATCATATTTATACATGTTATTGAGATATTTTATGTATTATTTCTTTTTTGAACCCCCAGTTAACCCTTTTTAGCATAACAATGTTAAAATCATCTTCCATGTCAACTATTTATGATGACCAAAAATGACGTTAACCTCCATAAAAAATTTGAAAATTCTTACCAACCTATTTATGTTATTTTTTAGGATTCATATTCATGAATTGGTATATATTATTTATTATATAAGTGAAAAAATCCTTTAGACTGTTTTTAGAAAAAAAAGTATTTATTCAAAGAAATGACTTTATACATATTTAGGCCAAAGCCACTTTAGTAATGCTAATTAACATGAGTTTATTGGATTATTATTAAACCAATAATGTTTATTTGACATTTTTACCATTCCAAAACATAATGGTAGTTTCCATCCACACTTATAAATGTGAAAATCTAGAAATAGTTTTTAATTAGAATAAAATATAATATATGTTCCCAAAATTCATGGATAGGTTTCCAAATTCAAAATAATGTTTTAAATGATTTTTTAATACCTAAAATATAGTTTCATTGAAATTTTTTTTCTAATTTTTAAATCATGATTACATTATGAAGGTTGCATTAATGTTATAGTTTTTGGAAATATAGAATTTTTCACTATTCATCAAAAAATCAACCATTTTAGAAAATAAAAACATTGAAACTAAAAAAATAAAAAATTCTAAATAAAAATATGAAGTTCATTTTATAAAATAATATTTAATGAATTTAAAAAGAATAATTCTAATTCAAACACATAAATTTCTAAAAAATTTTGGAAATTATATATCTACTATTCATACCTTGTATTTTTAGAACGATCTCTCTACTATTGAGGCTATGTTGGGTCCTCATATGAAGGATATGGTGCTCTCATGAACTATATAATGTAATGATGACTTAACATATATGTATAGTTATATTTATATAGATGTTTTCATTATATGTGGTTCGAATGTTTTCCAAGTTCACCATGAAACTCTTCTTCATTTGGGGTTTCCACCATGTCATCCTCCAAATGATAAAGATGATGATGTAGCGGGTGACAGCTAGTGTTACCTTATTTTTTACATTAACCAAATGAATTAAAATTATTATATCTTCATCATATATTCATCCATGTATAATGACACCGTGAGGATAAAATATATTAGTATAAAAACTCCATCAGGGAACTTTTTATATGAGAGGTTACCTAAGGGCCTCAGTGATAATATCATTGATTGGTTAAAGTACAAAGTTGAGATAATGTTTTTGGTTAAGAAAACAAATAAATCTTAATATAAAAATTATATTACATCCATGATATATATAACCACAAAAATTTGAGCAAATATGTGATTCATTTTGTTAATGGACGTAAGGGACATATCATAGAAATATAATTCCCAACCCAAACAAGGAGATGTTTCTACTACATCGTCAAATGATGATATTATGATTATTGATAACCAAATTAATAGAGAACTATTATACATATAAATCTAGGGGGATACCATCCTTATAACATGGGTAGTTGAGTAAAATATAATAAGTGATGTTTTTCCTCCCAAATTATTGAAAGCTAGTTTCTGATATATTCAGTTATCTTGACTGAGTTTCAAAATTTTTATACCCGTCCCTTTTTTCATTCATTTTTTATTTTTAATTTAGGGGATTTTAAAAAAATTACATTAAAAAAATTTCATCATAATCATTAATCAATACTGAGTGAGTAAATTAATTAAGAAAAAATACACTGTGAACATAAAAACTATTTTCTAAAATTATCTATTTTAAATAATCAATGATGTTGTCTTCATTTTAAAAAAACATAATCAATGGAAGAATTATTATTAGTTATTTTTATTAATTATATACACAATTTCATAATAATTAATTCTATAAATAACTAAAATTCATCTTTTAAATGAAATATACATAATATAATGAAAACCCACTTTAATAGGAAAATGATCCATTTAAAATATTAATTTTAAAATCCTCATAATATTTAATTCTTATAATTTAAAATTTTATTATAATTTCCTAGTAATTAATAAATCAATATTTATAATGAAAATTATTATACACATATTCATAACAATGTACCTCTTCTTCAAACACGTCAATCCAACGACTGGGTTACAATTGACATATTTGAATAAACATTTTCTAATTAGTTACAGTAAATGTTCAATGTGGTAAATTCTTTTGAATGTAGTATTAATTTAATTGAATATCAACTCAAATATTTGGGTGTTCCACAATTTTTCCTATGGATTTAATAGATCGAACTATCTCGTGAATTTAATCGAACCTTATTCTATCAAATATTTCAAATATACAACCATTCTTAGTGAGTTAAAGATCACAACACATCTCATGGATTTAATAGAACCACCCATTCATATAATCATTATATATAATCACTTTTACATCACCCATCCTTCATCTAGTATCATATCTTAATGAACCCTTATAATAAATTTTTTTGTAACATTTTGGAGTTGTATAACCTAAAATGACATTAGAAATTATATCAGTTGATACAAAAAAATTACCTACCAAAATAGATATTTTATAAAACTTAATTGGAGGGTGATGCATAAAAATATTTCATTTTTTTATATAATGATTATAATTGAATTGAGCCATTTAAGAGCCTTTATAAAACACATAATAACCCTGTTATAAAAAACAATGTTTCAATAATACCTCAAATTCATTTTATATTATAAAATGTGGAAAAAAAATAAAAACAAACATCTAAAGAATCAAAAAGAATGAATCCATGAAAATTTGATAACAATTTTCTAGACGAAATCTCAATTTAAAGTTAAAAATTTTTATAGTAAATGGAAATTACTTTATTATTTTATAATATTTTTGTCTAAACCCAAAACATTTTAAAGATAAATATACAATCCTTACCCCAAAGTGGTAAGTATAATTATGAATATTGGAAAAAATTACATTTTAGGATTTCAAAATAATAAATTGGATTATTAGTAAGAAAATATGAACATGAATGAAAAGTAAAATTATAAAAGCCATAAATTACTCTTTATAATATAGATTTTTTTGAAAGGAAATCTATTATAGGAGACTATTTTTATGTGAATTAACCAATCTAAAAACATAATAGATCTAATATAAATAAAAAATGGTATAATAAAATAAATATGTAATTGATATATCAGGAAATTTATTTTATATAAAAATCATTGAAAATTTAGTCTATCAAATCACTTTCAAAGGATTCATGATCAGTCCAATGTATTCAAGATTCATATATAATATGAATAGGCTTAATAACCATATATCTTATAAAATCATTATTTTTATTTCGTTTTTAAATAATATATTAGTATCTTTCATTACATAGTTTTTACTCATTTTAAATAATATTACATACTGATGATTTATGGTTTTAATCATTCTATGATTTTTTTCATATGATTGTTCTAGTTTTCAATCCATAATAATTTGTTTTATTATATTTTAGAATGTTCTATGTACTATAAATAGATGTTCCATAATTATTTAGAGTGTTCCACCATCATACAATGAAAATTTGAGGTAAGATTCAAGAAAAATCTAAAACATTTTTGTATTGGTAACTACGGTCCTAAAAAATAATACTTGTTTACATAGATTTTAAAAAGTAATACGATAATTATATAAATAAATAATAAAATAGTATATGAATATTTTAATTTTCAAGATATTATTTTTCATAAAATATTTATGATAAAAATAAATAACACCATTCAGATAGGGGATTTAAAAGACAAAAATACCATATCATTGGATTAATTAGACATGTATGATTTTGGAATGATTTCATTATTGTAACATAATTAAATAATTATGATTTCAAAATAAATTTCTCTTTATTATATAATATTATCCTTACATAATATTTTTATCTCATTCATTATATAATCATTTTAACATTATTTGTAAAGGTGGAAAGCTAATTAAAAAAAGTGAGTATTATAATTACTGAAAGAATAATAACACACTATTTATAAATTGTAATATTACTTTTATAGAAGATTAATTATTTTAAAAATAATGAAAATTTAGTAATAATTAATATTTTATAATTGGATGTAGAAAAATAATTGGATGGATAATAAGAGTACAGAAATACATACGTAAAAGAATGTAATATTCTCTTACAATCCTTTTTGATTTAAATGGCGATTGGGAAATATATAAAGACCATAAGCTCAATAATATGGAATATTTTTATTCATATGTAAATAAGGGTGAGAATATGGGTTAATTCTAATTTTCATGAGTTCAATTTATGGGGTGGCTTTATGATCCCTTTATAAGTGATGAGAGTTATGTTCTTATAAATACATTTAATAATAAAATAGTATAATTTAATTTTCATAGGAATATGTAATAAACACGATAATGTTATAATATTAAAATTTCATATATTATAAATATTCATTAGTCAAATTTCATAAAGTAATAATCATTATAAATTTAATATGAAAATATAAAATGAAAAACGATATAGTTTTATAAAATTCATTTATTAAAAGAAACTATTTAATTTTTTTTAATTATAATATTTCAAATTTAAAGTGTTTACTTTATTTTTTGACTAATCATGAAAAATTATAGCCTGGTCATAATTTTTTTTATTTTTATGTACTCAGAAAAGTTGAAGACTATTTTTTATGGTTATTTTAAATTTAATTAGATCCTTTAGATTTAAAATAATCCATCTATGGGATTTTAAATTGAATTCTACACATTAATATAGTATACAAACATTTAAATATTAAAATGTGAATTTTTCTATAAAAAAATATTGCACTCTTTCAATTTAATTATAGATTATATTATGCCAATTATGTGTTACAAATCATGAATATTGGGTTAGATTTTGGAATCACTATCTCCCAATTTAGTAAATATAGCCCTTTTCCAATTTCAATAGTAAACCTAGCAATTTATATTACAATAGTAAAGCATAAATATGTTAATTAAAGATAAAAATAAAATGGTAAGGATTATAAAATGACCCTAAAACTTATCTCAATTTTATTTAATGATTCCATTTCATAAATAAGTATACAATATTCAGTTATATCGACTTTTTTCATTTTTTTTAATCATAGCCTTTATAAAATATTATATAATCAAAATTCATAAATGCCACACTCTTATTTTTAATGACTTTGATATTTTTAATATAGAATTAACAAAAGGATCTTCTTGGTTATTAATATTGATATGGATGAAAAAATTAATTATATAAATCATGTAAATTTATTTTTAATTATTATTTTTGAAATCGTTACCTTTAATATTTACACAAACTAATACAACAACGATTCAATTAATGAAACAAATAAAATAACTGATATTAAAATTACTAAAAGTATTTTAATTTGAGAAAATTAAGCTGATAATAAAACATAAGGATTACCATGACATTTTAGGTTTGTGTTAAAATATTTTTCTTCGAACAATAGTTTCCATTAGGATTTTATTAATATCATAATAAAGTATAGATCATAATATTGACATTAATTATACACTATAATATATAATATTTTATTAAATGATATTAAATTGGTAAAAATATTATATTCAACCAAGTAATTATAAAAAAATTATAATTCCAAAAAATCCATTAATCAACATTTTATTAATTTTTAGTAAATATATTCACCAGAGAACTGCAAAAATCCTTGTTCACATGGTTTATGTGGATGGGGATAATGAGGGGATAAAACAAAAAAGTTAAGGGCAACAATATGATCAACAAATAAATTTTTTACATTATTATTTAGATCCATTCATATACTATCTTTTAAATAAATCATTTTATAGAAATTTGGAATTGAAAATAAATTTATATTATATTTTGATTTTCAGAAATTCCAATAGTGACTCTACCCACTCTTATAAAAGTGGATCCCTTATAACTTATACATCAAAAATAAAAATCTATATTCTTTTTCCAATACATACCCAAATAACTTCCTTGAATCCCAAACCTCATTCAAGTGGTTTTTTTGTAAGACTTAAAAATATGGAGGGATTAATGTGTTAATCAAATGAGATTTTCCAGGAATATTTATTGTTTTTAACCACTTATTTGAGATTTAGTTCAAATTAAATCTCCTTAAAATATTAATTAAAAATTATTATTTATTAAATCTGGTATATTGAAAATTATAAGGTATATTTTTTTAAATTTAACAACTTATATCCCTATCCACTTCTAACAAATTGTAAACAAAACCCCCCTTTCAAATGTATGTAAGTGTCACGACCCGTCCCCCGGGGCCCAGGCCGTGACTACCCAAAGCCTTCCTTCCATTGACCAGGGAATGGAGACTAGCCCCAAAAGGTGTATTCCCTAAAATCAGGAAGGCATTTCCATTATAGCCTATAAACTCACACACAACCTAGCACACAACAAGATACGACACAAGTACTCTATATAGTAAAAGGAGTGTGTATAGTATAAAAAATGGGCCAGAATACAAGCCCAAATGTAAAGTACAAGAAAACTGGAATGTATATGTAAACTGAAATAGCTCATGTGAACACCCGGCAAGGATCCTTCTTGAAGGGTAGGTACATCTCTCGGATTGTCGTCTCTACGGTACACCTCTTCTAATGTCTATCTCTGATATACCTCGAGTCCTAGTACTCTCTTCCTCTATCAGCGTTGTCCATCATCTGTTCCAAACACAACAAGGTGTGTTCATATCCCATCTAGGGGTCAGTTTTACGATACTTAGTAGGGACCTCAATACCCTTAATGGTCTCAAAAAATCAACAAAGGATAATCCACAATGTATGGATACAATATACAACCCCACTTAGGTATATGCACATACATATACCTATGTTATCATGAATACTCATCTCATTAATGATGTAACCCAAGGATCAACTCATTAGCCCCAAGATCAAATATTCCATGAAGGAAAGAATACCATGAAGGTAACACCAAAAATTTAAGGCCATAAATAAGAATACCATAAAGGTATCAACACGAAGGTAAGTACCGCGACGGTATGCCACCCAGAAGAATACCAAAAAGGTATCACCACGAATGTAAGGACGCAGCTCACACAAGGTATAACTTAGGTATGGTAGCAAAGATGATTAGATGTAACTACTGAAACATATTACTCTGTTAAAGAGGCAGACCCATGAAATATCCTAAATCATCAGACCCACGTAGGATCCTTATAAGGCCCCAGCCTTAAACATTACTTAATCTTGAGATATTTCAAGAATACACCTTGAGGATCTTTTCAGGCTTAGAGTTTTAGAGAATTAGATCATAAAACATGTATTACATTCCACATTTAAGCAAAGTGGTTACATAAAAGATAGTATTCAATTTTCCAATCAATGGAAACATATTTAAAATAAAACATGGAATCTTTCTTGACACTTCCTTGACACTATCATCATATCATGTACCGTTCCCTTGACCTGTGAAAAACATTTCAAAAACTTGGGATGAGCATAAAAAGCTCAGTAAGGGATATAAAAATATGGAAAGGAAACATGGGTACATATTTACATAAGAATGAAATCATAATTTAACCCTAAAACATAAGCACTTTATCATACCTCATCAAATCATGAATAAATCATAGAAATCATAAGACATAATGGTAACTTGAGGCTTTCATAACATTCTTACGTAGGGAGTAACCCACTTGGTTATGTTTGGAATACCCATCATAGTATATTCCCTAAATCTGTTCGGATTAACCTTAAAGTTTCACTACTTCGCGTTACCCAATGCATTGGAGATCTATATTGGGCTCACCCACCCTTAGTTTATCATGTAACCACCCGTCTTCATAATAATTCCCAAGAACTATAATACAATCCTATCACATAAAACATACATAAAAGAAACATAACATTTCCACATTTCAATCACAAGATATCAATAACACAGTGATATAAGAAAAACAATTTTAAATACCAAAATAATAGAAAAGTAAAACATGGTATTTATTTTCCTTTAGAAAAAAGGTATGGCTTGTAGAGGAAGCCGAAACTCAAATAATGGTCACGGCGGCGGAGAAGTCGTTGTCACCGCCTACATACGACAAAAACATTCCCTTTTGTCATTTAGTAAATGCTTCGTATAAAAAATATTCCTTTTGAATAAATGTAAAAGTCAAAGGGGTTTATACACTGTATAAAAGAAGGTTGTGTATAAAACAAAATATGCCTCAATGAAAGGAGATTGAGACGAAGTCCCATACCTCGGGTCCGACATGACTCGATCGTTCTTTAATGTCCTGAATAATAAACTTGAGTTAATATCTACTTGCTTAAGAACCTTTTTCATGTTCATTATTCCTTTTATATCACTTATTTCCATGTCATGAACACTATGTAATTATTTAAGTTAATAACGGTCGTTTTAACGATCATTATTACTTGAGAAAAAAATAAACCCTTAATAATTACAAGTTGTTCATGTATCCATTATATCCAGAATGGTATTCATGATATAGATATCATATATATCATATATATCCAGTACATGCATGCATTTATAAAATTACATAACATTTAGAGGTAAGAAATGAAATGCACCGTTCATGGAGATGGTAAGCCGTACGTACGCATGAACGCTGCTTCGATTTCTATTTCGTTTTTTATGAAATGGAATAATAATGATATAAAGGTATATTATAATTCCAGTGTAACATCGTATATAATATCATAACTTCATCCTTTATACGCCCCACATATGGTATTAACGAATCAAATCACATTGAGGGGGCGGTAGTCCGCACTTCCCTTGTAACATCCCAGGTAAATAAAGAATAAAGAATTTTCATATTTATTAATATTTACAAATTAAATATTAATTTTATTTTAAAGGGGTTTCTATGTTCGATAGCGTACCCGATACGCAACGATGAGTTTCTTTGAAACTTACGTAGCACACTAGTAATAAAATAATATTATTTTAAATGTTAGTTAACAAGTAGCCATTGTACTGGCGGGAATGGATAGAAATAACTAAAATATAATTAGATA
This sequence comes from Viscum album, assembly GCA_963277665.1. NCBI lineage: Eukaryota > Viridiplantae > Streptophyta > Magnoliopsida > Santalales > Viscaceae > Viscum > Viscum album. The sequence goes on along the minus strand of OY728145.1, from coordinate 935,196,279 downwards.
TGTTTTTAAATGTTTATACATTTACCCAATAAAAGATAAAGGCTTAAAATACGGAAAGAGTTCAATTTTAGGGCATGTATACTCTAATTTTCACTAAAGGTTCACTTATCACCTTTTGACGGAGAACCGCCATTAAATATAGTTTTGATCGATCTTATAAATTCAATTGGACCAAATATAACTCTTCTTTAGAATCGGGACATCAAAATTTACTTTGTGTAAATTTTTGGTACCTTTCTGATAAAGTTCTTTTTTTTAATGAATAGTGTAAAATGTTGTATTTTAATTCAAAACCTCTTTTTAATCTAATTTATCTATATGATTAGATTATCTTTTGAATTGGTTTTGAAGTGAAATTAGAATATATTTTTACTAGTTAATCCAATGGTGGTCATTGGAATCAATTTCACTTTGAAATTGGACTTAAACTCGTGTCAATATTTTGAAACTTATTGTTTCACAAAAACACGCTATTTGTCATGACAGCGGGAATTAATTATTAAATTAATTAATTTGACTTATAGGTTTTAAATTTTGTAAAATGGACTTCATTTTTGAATTTGGAATATCAAATATAGCTTAGGGTGAATTTTTGGTAATTTTCTGAAAAACTTCAATTTTTGATGAATAGTGAAACCACTAAGTGGTAATCAAGCAAACTGATTTTTCAGTTAAATGAAAATTTACCACTAATGTGTATTGAATTTTGAAAATCCGACATACATGGTTGTCATTAAGAAGTAAAAAGTGGTTCAATGAGATTAAAATAATTTTTTGGTGAATAGTAACTTTTTTTCATTAATCACGATTAGAGGTAATTAGTGTAGTTTAAAGTAAAAATGGCATTATAAGAATGTGAAAACACCATGACACTTGTCCTACACCTATTGGGTGAGTCATGGCCGACCAAGACAAGCCATGGGCCAACTTGGGGACCCCATGGAGCCACTTTAGTTGGAAAATGACATTAATATATTTTTATTTAATGTTAAAGTGAAAATGACACTAACATAAATTGTTTTACTAAAATAATTTTTAAGTGGGGTTATACAAGTCCAAATTTTGATTATAAATAGTCATTGGAAAGATAAAACGATTTACTACATCATTGTAGTTTTTTTATAATTTTTAGACATTAAATAAATTAAATTATATATGACATAATAATGATGCAGCGATGACATCATTATTTGACGATTTAAATAAAATGGAAAGATAATGAAAAATATAAAACCTACACATGGCCAAAACCAATTGTATGAGTGGATTTAGAATCCTTATCACCTTATCCACGAATTATATCAATGTGGGATCTTTTAAAACAGAAACACTTTTTCAAATAAAGTAATATTTCTTTACTTTCCAAAAGTTCCCCTCCTCTCCTCTTATAAAAGGCCCCCACCTCTACCTCATTTCACACACTTCTCAAGCCTTTGGCTCGGCCAACCCCTGCCCAATTACTCTCTCCACATCCCTCTCCTCATCCTAGAGGATTCCCTTTGGGCAGAATCCTTTCAAATGAAGCCTTTAGGCTCAAATCAAAAGGGAGTTACACTTTTAAAGGTAATTCATTCTCTCTTGTTCATTTGTTTTATTTTGCTTCTCCAACCCTCTAAACTCTTTTTATTTACTACTTTTGTAACAACACCAGTATCTTAAATATACTAGGATGTTTTTATAAGATTTATTTGAGCTACACTCTCACACAACTACATCAAATGGTTAAAGAACATACAGTTTCCGTGGATGATGAAATTCTGCCTCCCGAAACGATGATTGTTCAATACTCATTTAACACCTTCAAGGGTGGCCATTATGATGTCACTATTTTTATATATGATATATAATATGTTTATGTTTTCTTTAAGCTTCTGTATTTTTCATTTTTGGCATACCATTATGGGGAAACACGATATCTTCATTTAAGGAAGTGCGGACTACCGCCCCCTCAATGTGATGTGATTCGTTAATGCCATATGTGGGACATGTAAAGGATGGATTTAACGTTATTATATATGATGTTATACTGGAATTATAATATACCTCTATATCATTATTATTTCTTTCCATTAAAGTATGAGATAGAAATGAAAGTAGCGTTCATGCGTACGTACGGCTTACCGTCTCCATGAACGGTACATTTCATTTCTTATCCCCAAATGTAATGTACTATTAAAATTACATGTATATAATGTATATATATAATTAATGATATATCTAAATGATGAATATAATTCTGGAATTAAAATATACATACCTCTCATTTAGTTTTAATTCCACTAATATGACAAAGAAATGAAAGTAGCGTTCATGCGTACGTACGACTTACCGTCTCCATGAACGGTGCATTTCATTTCTTACCTCTAAATGATTATGTAATATTATAAATACATGTATATTCTGGATATATATGATATATATGATATCCAAATCAGGAATTTCATTCTGGATATAAATAACGTTTGACCACACGAACAACATGTAATTGTAAGAAGTCAACTTTCGACTTAAGAACCAAATATTGACAAAACAAACATTATTAACTTAAATGGTTACATAATGTTTATAACATGGAAATAAGTGATATAAAAGTAATAATGAACTTTCAAAAGGTTCTTAAGCAAGTAGAAATTAACTCAAGTTTATTATTCAGGACGTTAAAGAACGATCGAGTCAAGTCGGACCCGAGGTAAGGGACTTCGTCTCAATATCCTTTCATTGAGGCATATTTCGTTTTATACACAACTTTCTTTTATACGGTGTATCAAATCCTTTGACCTTTACTTTTATACAAAAGGAATCTTTTTCTACGAAGCGATTTACTAAACGACAAAAAGGAATGTTTTTTTTAACGTACGCGGTGACAACGACCTTTTTCCGCCGCCGCGAGTATTATTTGATCTTTGGCATTCTCAACAAGCCGTAATGTTTTTAGAATAAAATAAATACCATATACTCTTTTATGTATTTTGGTATTTAAAATGGTTTTGAAAAAGGATTCTATTATGTCAATATATTTATGATATATTGTGATTGAAATGTGGAAATGTTATCATTCCTTTATATTAGTTTTATGTTTTATGATTTTATATTGGTACTTGGACATTTTAACGGGTGGTTACGTTATAAACCATATGACGGGTGGTGCCGTGAATACCAGGACGGGTGGTTACGTTATAACCTCCAATGCATTGGGTATGGAAGTCGGCCGTATGGCTATTCCATTAAGTATGTATGGAAATTGGCCGTATGGCTATTCCATTAAGTGATATGTGTGGAAGTCAACCGTATGGTTATTCCACTTAAGTATGTTTATGTCACAAGTTACCTTTATATATTGTATGTGTTCTTTATATGGGTTTTATGGTAATCTTTTGGTAACAAAAAGGTAAGTAATGATACTTTATTCAGTGAATATTTTTTTTACTACTTCACGAAGGTGAAGGTATTACTTTGATATAGTATACATGGTTTACTTGATGTTTTAAAAACTAACAGTTTTCATTCTTTGTGTATCCCTTACTGAGCTTTTTATGCTCACCCCAAGTTTTTCGAAATGTTTTTCATAGGACTTAAAGTGGAATAAGGTCAAGGATGGGATCAAGGGAATTTCATGCTATCTAAAACATGGAATCTAGACATCTTTTTTTTAAGAGTTTTTATTTTATGGAGACTTAGTAGAAGTGTCTACTTTGTAATCTTTTAAGAATTAATAGTTATGTTCTAATTCTCTAAAACTCTAAACCTGAAAAGATCCTCAATGTGAATTATTCATTTAATTCAATATTATGTAAGTTTTAAGGCTGGGGCCTTATAGTTGGTATCAGAGGTCGGTTTAGACAACTTTAGGAGTTAGAAAAGTGTTAAATTATAATATGATTGAAATGATATAGCATTTACGGATTACCATGTTGCTTCGCCTAAGATATTTCTGTGTTCAGAATGGTTTTCCGCAGAGGAAACAAAGCAGCTATATTGGGAAGACATCAGGAGGAAGATAACCTTCCAAATCAGCAACCTGAGATGGTCGGAATCGGAACTGAACAGTTTGTTGCAGTGATGGCACAGTTGACTCAGGCTATAAATGGTGGTGGTATCCATGCACGAGATCATCCAGATCAACCGTAGAGGAACATGTCAGTGGTGGAACATTTCATGAGGCAACATCCCCCATCATTCAGAGGATCATCTGACCCTGTGCAAGCTGAAGGGTGGATTAAAGCACTGGAAAAGATTTTTGATGTCATGGTGTGTTCAGAACATCAAAAGTTTAGTCTTGTTGTTTACCGTTTTGAAGGTGAAGCTGATCAGTGGTGGTCGATGGTGAAAAAGATAAGGGATAATGATGAGATTGAGGATCTTCACTGGGTCGAATTCAAAGGTTTGTTTCTTGAGAAATATTTTCCTAAGGTGGTTCGTCTTAGGATGGAAAAACAATTCCTAGAATTGAGGCAGGAGGATGATTCAGTGGCTGCTTATGAAGAAAAGATCACTCGATTGGCAAGGTATGCTCCAAACTTCATACGAGATCTTGATAGTAAAATAAACCGTTTTTACTCAGGGTTAAAGCCAAAGTATCGAAGGGCTTTAGCTTCTTGTGAGTTCAAAAGTTATGAAAAACTTGTTCGATGTGCGGAGAAGGTGGAAATGGAGTTTGCTGATGGTCAGGTGTTCTATGACAAACAATAGAATAATAGGTCTAGTTGGTAGGCAAAGGGGAATAATTCATCAAAGAAGCAAGGAGGTAAGAAAACCAAATATCCATCCTGTGAGAAGTGTGCTAAAATGCATCCTGTAGAATGTTTATCCAAGTCTGGTAAGTGCTTTCGGTGTGGTAAGTCTGGTCATATTGCTCGTAACTGTAAGGAAGATGATCAAGAAGGAAATGAAAAGACAATGGTAAGATGTTTTAAGTGTAATGAAATGGGTCATTATGAAAACGACTGTCCAACGAAGAACTCAACTGGGGGAATTCAGCCAGACTACAAGAAGAAAGGGGTGGAGAAATCCTTTGCAACAACTTCAGCAGATGTTGGGCCATCGAATGAAGTGGTATCAGCTCCAGGGAGCTCAGTATTTTTCAAAGATTGACTTGAGGTCGGGGTACCATCAGTTGAAAGTAAAAGAAGAAGACGTTCCGAAGACTGCGTTCCGTACTAGATATGGCCATTATGAATTTTTAGTTATGCATTTTGGGTTAACCAATGCACTTGCTGTATTCATGGACCTTATGAATAAAATTTTCCATGAGTTCTTGGATATGTTTGTGTTTGTGTTTTGGGGTTTGTGAAGAGGTTATGTGTGCCCTGTGATTCACAGTTGAAGAATGAGTTGTTTTTTTTCATCCTGGCAGTACTAAGATGTACAGAGGTCTTCGGGAGTATTACTGGTGGGATGGAATGAAAAGAGACATTGCTGATTTTACTGTGAAGTGTTTGACATGTCAACAGGTTAAAGCAGAGCAGCAGTTACCGAAAGGGATGCTTCAGCCTTTACCAGTGCCAGAGTGGAAATGGGAAAACATATACATGGGCTTTGTTGTGGGATTACCGAGGACATCTCGAGGTAATAATGCAATCTGGGTTATTATTGATCGCTTGACCAAATCTTCTCATTTCCTTTCTATACGAGATACTTTCTCTCTTGATCAAATTTCTCGTCTAAATCTTAAAGAGATAGTCAGGTTACATGGAGTTCCTCTCTCCATTGTATCGGATCGTGATCCCAGGTTTACTTTTAAATTTTGGAAAGGCCTTCAGAAGTCGTTGGGTACTGAATTAAATTTTAGTACAGCTTTTCATCCTCAATCAGATGGGCAGTCAGAACGAACAATTCAGAACTTGGAGGATATGCTACGAGCTTGTTCGATGGATTATCAGGGAAGTTGGGACCAACATCTTTCTTTGGTTGAGTTTTCTTATAATAACAGTTTTCATTCCAGTATACAGATGGCACCATTTCAGGCATTATATGGGAAGCGGTGTCGAACTCCAGCTTTCTGGGATGAAGTGGGTGAAACGAAGTTGATGGGACCAGAATTGGTAGAAAAGATGGCAGAAAAAGTTCGGCTGATTCAGAAACACATGAGAACAGCTCAGAGTAGGCAGAAGAGTTATGCGGACAACCGGAGGAAGGATCTATCTTTCAAGGTAGGTGATCATGTTTTTCTCAAGGTTTCTCCATGGAAAAGTGTGATGAGATTTGGTAAGAAAGGAAAGCTGAGTCCAAGGTTTATTGGACCATATGAAATTCTGGAGAGAGTTGGATCAGTTGCTTACCGAGTGGCTCTACTTCTGAGTTTATACCAGGTACACAATGTTTGTCATGTTTCAATGTTGAGAAAGTACATGCCAGATCCATCTCATGTTTTGAGCCCAGAGGTAGTTCAGCTGGAAGAGAACCTATCTTATGAGGAACAACCGGTCCAGATTCTTGACCACAGGGAGCAAGTGTTACGGAATAAGGTGATTCATCAGGTAAAGGTTTTGTGGAAAACCCATGTGATTTAAGAGGCAACGTGGGAATCTGAAAATGCTATGAGGGATAAATACCCCCACTTATTTTGATAAGTGAATAAAATTGTGAGGACGCAATTCCCAAAAGGGGGGAAGGATGTAACATCCCAGGTAAATAAAGAATAAAGAATTTTCATATTTATTAATATTAACAAATTAAATATTAATTTTATTTTAAAGGGGTTGCTATGTTCGATAGCGTACCCGATACGCAACGATGAGTTTCTTTGAAACTTACGTATCACACTAGTAATAAAATAATATTATTTTAAATGTTAGTTAACAAGTAGCCATTGTACTGGCGGGAATGGATAGAAATAACTAAAATATGATTAGATATGTTTTTAAATGTTTATACATTTACCCAATAAAAGATAAAGGCATAAAATACTAAAAGAGTTCAATTTTAGGGCATGTATACTCTAATTTTCACTAAAGGTTCACTTATCAACTTTTGACGGAGAACCGCCATTAAATATAGTTTTGATTGATCTTATAAATTCTATTGGACCAAATATAACTCTTCTTTAGAATCGGGACATCAAAATTTACTTTGTGTAAATTTTTGGTACCTTTCTGATAAAGTTCTTTTTTTTAATGAATAGTGTAAAATGTTGTATTTTAATTCAAAACCTCTTTTTAATCTAATTTATCTATATGATTATATTATCTTTTGAATTGGTTTTGAAGTGAAATTAGAATATATTTTTACCAGTTAATCCAATGGTGGTCATTGGAATCAATTTCACTTTAAAATTGGACTTAAACTGGTGTCAATCTTTTGATACTTATTGTTTCACAAAAACACGCTATTTGTCATGACAGCGGGAATTAATTATTAAATTAATTAATTTGACTTATATGTTTATAATTTTGTAAAATGGACTTCATTTTTGAATTCGGAATATCAAATATAGCTTAGGGTGAATTTTTGGTAATTTTCTGAAAAACTTCAATTTTCGATGAATAGTGAAACCACTAAGTGGTAATCAAGCAAACTGATTTTTCGGTTAAATGAAAATTTACCACTAATGTGTTTTGAATTTTGAAAATCCGACATACATGGTTGTCATTAAGAAGTAAAAAGTGGTTCAATGAGATTAAAATAATTTTTTGGTGAATAGTAACGTTTTTTCATTAATCGCGATTAGAGGTAATTAGTGTAGTTTAAAGTAAAAATGGTATTATAAGAATGTGAAAACACCATGACACTTGTCCTACACCTATTGGGTGAGTCATGGCCGACCGAGACAAGCCATGGGACAACTTGGGGACCCCATGGAGCCACTTTAGATGGAAAATGACATTAATATAGTTTTATTTAATGTTAAAGTGAAAATGACACTAACATAAATTTTTTTACTACAATAATTTTTAAGTGGGGTTATACAAGTCCAAATTTTGATTATAAATAGTCATTGGAAATATAAAAAGATTTCCTACATCATAGTATTTTTTTTATAATTTTTATACATTAAATAAATTAAATTATATATGACATAATAATGATGCAGCGATGACATCATTATTTGACGATTTAAATAAAATGGAAAGATAATGAAAAATATAAAACCTACACATGGAAAAAACCAATTGGATGAGTGGATTTCGAATCCTTATCACCTTATCCACGAATTATATCAATGTGGGACCTTTTAAAACCGAAAAGTTGTTTCAAATAAAGTAATATTTCTTTACTTTCCGAAAGTGCCCCTCCTCTCCTCTTATAAAAGGCCCCCACATCTACCTCATTTCACACACTTCTCAAGCCTTTTTCTCGGCCAACACCTACCCAATTACTCTCTCCACATCCCTCTCCTCATCCTAGAGTATTCCCTTTGGGCAGAATCCTTTCAAAGGAATCCTTTAGGCTCAAATCAAAAGGGAGTTACACTTTTAAATGTAATTCATTCTCTCTTGTTCATTTGTTTTATTTTGCTTCTCCAACCCTCTAAACTCTTTTTATTTACTTCTTTTGTAACAACACAAATATATTCAATATACTAGGATGTTGTTATAAGATTTATTTGAGCTACACTCTCACAAAACTACATCAAATGGTTAAAGAACATACGGTTTCCGTGGATGGCGAAATTCTGCCTCCCGAAATGATGATTGTTCAATACTCATTTAACACCTTCAAGGGTGGCCATTATGATGTCACTATTTTTATATATGATATATAATATGTTTATGTTTTCTTTAAGCTTCTGTATTTTTCATTTTTGGAATACCACTATGGGTAAACATGATATCTTCATTTAAGGAATTGCGGACTACCGCCCCCTCAAAGTGATGTGATTCGTTAATGCCATATGTGGGACGTGTAAAGGATGGATTTAAAGTTATTATATATGATGTTATACTAGAATTATAATATACCTCTATATCATTATTATTTCTTTCCATTAATGTATGAGATACAAATGAAAGTAGCGTTCATGCGTACGTACGACTTACCGTCTCCATGAACGGTACATTTCATTTCTTATCCCCAAATGTAATGTACTATTAAAATTACATGTATATAATGTATATATATAATTAATGATATATCTAAATGATGAATATAATTCTGGAATTAAAATATACATACCTCTCATTTAGTTTTAATTCCACTAATATGACAAAGAAATGAAAGTAGCGTTCATGCGTACGTACGGCTTACCGTCTCCATGAACGGTGCATTTCATTTCTTACCTCTAAATGATTATGTAATATTATAAATACATGTATATGCTGGATATATATGATATATATGATATTCAAATCAGGAATTTCATTCTGGATATAAAGAACTTTTGACCACACGAACAACATGTAATTGTAAGAAGTCAACTTTCGACTTAAGAACCAAATATTGACAAAACAAACATTATTAACTTAAATGGTTACATAATGTTTATAACATGGAAATAAGTGATATAAAAGGAATAATGAACTTTGAAAAGGTTCTTAAGCAAGTATAAATTAAGTCAAGTTTATTATTCAGGACGTTAAAGAACGATCGAGTCAAGTCGGACCCGAGGTAAGGGACTTCGTCTCAATCTCCTTTCATTGAGGCATATTTCGTTTTATACTCAACTTTCTTTTATACGGTGTATAAACTCCTTTGACTTTTACTTTTATACAAAAGGAATCTTTTTCTACGAAGCGTTTTACTAAATGACAAAAAGGAATGTTTTTTTAACGTACGTGGTGACAACGACCTTTTTCCGCCGCCGCGAGTATTATTTGATCTTTGGCTTTCTCAACAAGCCGTAATGTTTTTAGAATAAAATAAATACCATATACTCTTTTATGTATTTTGGTATTGAAAATGGTTTTGAAAAAGGATTCTATTATGTCAATATATTTATGATATATTGTGATTGAAATGTGGAAATGTTATCATTCCTTTATATTGGTTTTATGTTTTATGATTTTATATTGGTACTTGGACATTTTAACGGGTGGTTACGTTATAAACCATATGACGGGTGGTGCCGTGAATACCAGGACGGGTGGTTACGTTATAACCTCCAATGCATTGGGTATGGAAGTCGGCCGTATGGCTATTCCATTAAGTATGTATGGAAATTGGCCGTATGGCTATTCCATTAAGTGATATGTGTGGAAGTCAACCGTATGGTTATTCCACTTAAGTATGTTTATGTCCCAAGTTACCTTTATATATTCTATGTGTTCTTTATATGGGTTTTATGGTAATCATTTGGTTACAAAAAGGTAAGTAATGATACTTTATTCAGTGAAGATTTTTTTTACTACTTCACGAAGGTGAAGGTATTAATTTGATATAGTATACATGGTTTACTTGATGTTTGAAAAACTAACATTTTTCATTCTTTTTGTATCCCTTACTGAGCTTTTTATGCTAACCCCAAGTTTTTCGAAATGTTTTTCACAGGACTTAAAGTGGAATAAGGTCAAGGATGGGATCAATGGAATTTCATGCTACCTAAAACATGGAATCTAGACATCTTTTTTTAAGAGTTTTTATTTTATGGAGACTTAGTATAAGTGTTTACTTAGTAATCTTTTAATATGTAATAGTTATGTTCTAATTCTCTAAAACTCTAAACCTGAAAAGATACTCAATGTGAATTATTAATTTAATTCAATATTAAGTAAGGTTTAAGGCTGGGGCCTTATATCCCTAAATGAAGATATCGCGTCTACCCATAATAGAAACCATAAAGGAATGCCCAAAATGAAAAATACAGAACCTTAAGGAAAACATTAACATATTATATATCATATATAAATATATTGTCATCTTAATGGCCACCTTTGAAGGTGTTAAAAGAATGTTGAACAATCATCGTTTCGGGAGGCAAAAATTCGCCATCCACGGAAACAATATGTTCTTTAACCATTAGATGTAGGTGTGTGTAAGTGTAGCTCGAATCCTTATTATAACAACATCCTAGTATATGAAAGATACTAGTGTTGTTACAAAAGAAATGAATAAAAAGCGTTTATGGGGTTGGAAAAGAAAAATAAAACAAAATAACACAAGTGAAGACATAACCTTAAAATCGGGTAACTCCCTTTGGTTTGAGCTCAAAGGCTTCCTTGGGAAGACTTCTGCCCAAAGTGGGGCTTGAAGAAGTAATATAGGGAAGTGGAGAGACAAAATGGGTAGGGTTTGGCCGATCCAAAGGCTATGGAAGTGTGGGTAAGGAGGTATAGGTGGGGGCCTTTTATAAGAGGAGAGGAGGGGCACTCTTGGAAAGTAAAGAATGGTTACATTATTTTAAAATGATTTTCGCATTCAAAAGGTCCCACATTGATATAATTAGAGGTTAAGGTGATAAGGGTTATAAATATACCCATCCAATAGGGTTTGGACATGTTTAGGCCAAAGATTTTACATTATTATTTCTTTTTTTTAAATCCTTTATTAATGAGGTAATCACTGCATCATCATGATGTCATATATAATTTAATATATTTAATGTCTAAAAATTAAAAAAAATATCATGATGTAAAAAATATTTTTAGCTTTCTAATGATTTTTATAGTCAAAAATATGACTTGTATAACCCCATGTAAAAAATGTTTTAGTAAAACATATCATGTTTGTGTCATATTTACTTTAACTTTAAATAAAAAGATATTAATGTCATTTTTCTACCAAAGTGGCTCCATGGGGTCCCCAAGATGACCCATGGATTGTCTCGGTTGGCCATGAGACATCCAATGAGGGTAGGACATGTGTCAAGCTCATCTCATATTATTAAAACCTTATTTTTACCTTAAACCACACTAATTACCTCTAATCGCGATTAAGAACTTAAAAGTTACTATTCACCAAAAAAATTAGATTAATCTCATTGAACCACATTTTACTTCTTAATGACAACCATGTATGACGGATTTTTGAAAATCAAATCACAGAAGTGGCAATGTTTCATTTAAACAAAAAATCAGTTTCATTAACTACCACTTAGTGGTTTCACTATTCATCAAAAATTGAAGTTTTTCAGAAAAATTCCAAAACTTCACCCTAAGATATATTTGTTATTATGAATTCAAAAATGATGTCTATTTTACAAAATTAAAAACATATAAGTTACATTAATTAATTTAATAATTAATTCCCACTGTCAGAGCAAATAGAGTGTTTTTATGAAACAATAAGTATCAAAAGATTGACACTAGTTTAAGTCCAATTTTAAAGTGAAATTTATTCCAATGACCACCATTGGATTAAATGGTTAAAATATATTCGAATTTAACTTTAAAATCAATTCAAAAGATAATCTAATAATATAAATAAATTAGATTAAAAAGAGGTTTTGAATTAAAATACAACATTTGTCACTATTCATTAAAAATGAACTTTATCGGAAAAATACCAAAAATTCACACAAAGTAAATTTTGATGTCCCAATCATAAATAATAAGTTTATTTTGACCAACATAGCTTATTAAATCGTCAAAAGATAGATTTAAAAATGGTTTTCCATTAAAAGGCAGTAAAACAATCTTTTAAAAATATTAGTGTATTACATACTTAAGATTGGATTTATTTTCATTTTATGCCTCTAAAACACTATCTTGTTCATTAATAGGAGTAGATTAAAATATCTATTATTCATTACTTACTTGGGATGTTACATACTTCCCCCCTTTAGAAAATTGTTTCCCCGCAATTTGTTTACTTATCAATAAGTGGGGGTATTTATCCCTCATTGCATTTTCAGATTACCATGATGCCTCTTCAATCATGTGGTTTCTCCACAAAACCTTTACCTGATAGAACACCTTATTCCGTAACACATGCTCCTTGTGGTCAAATATTTGGACCGGTTGTTCCTCATAATATAGGTTCTCTTCCAGCTGAACTACCTCTGGACTCAAAACATGAGATGGATCTGGCATGTACTTTCTCAGCATCGAAACATGAAAAACATTGTGTACATGAGATAAGCTCGAAGGTAATGCCACTCTGTATGCAACTGAACCAACTATCTCCAGAATTTCATATGGTCCAATGAACCTTGAACTCATCTTTACTTTCTTACCAAATCGCATCACACTATTCCATGGAGAAACCTTGAGAAAAACATGATCACCTACCTCAAAAGAGAGATCCTTCCTCCTATTGTCCGCATAACTCTTCTGCCTGCTCTGAGCTGTTCTCATGTGTTTCTGTATCAGATGAACTTTTTCTGCCATCTCTTCTACCAATTCTAGTCCCATCAGGTTCCTTTCACCCACTTCATCCCAAAAAGCTGGAGTTCGACAGCGCTTCCCATATAAAGCCTCAAATGGTGCCATCTGTGTACTGGAATGAAAACTGTTATTATATGAAAACTCAACCAAAGAAAGATGTTGGTCCCAACTTCCCTGATAATCCATCGAACAAGGACGTAGCATATCTTCCAAACTCTGAATTGTTCGTTCTGACTGCCCTTCTGATTGAGGATGAAAATCTGTACTAAAATTTAATTCAGTACCGAATTACTTTTGAAGGCCCTTTAAAAAGTTAGAAGTAAACCTGGGATCACGATCGGATACAATGGATAGAGGAACTCCATGAAACCTGACTATCTCTTAAGGTACAATCGAGAAATTTGATCTAGAGAGAATGTATCTCGAATAGGATGGAAATGAGAAGATTTAGTCAAGCGATCAACAATAACCCAGATTGCATTATTACCTCGAGATGTCTTCAGTAATCCCACAACAAAGTCCATGGATATATTCTCTCATTTCCATTCTGGTACTGGTAAAGGCCGAATCATCCCTTTTGGTAACGGTCTCTCTGCTTTAACCTGTTGACAAGTCAAACACTTCTCTGTAATATTAGCAATATCTCTTTTCATTCCATCCCACCGGTAATACTCCCGCAGATCTCTGTACATCTTAGTACTGCCAGGATGAACTGAAAACGGAGAACTATGAGCTTCAAATAACAACTCTCTCTTCAACTGTGAATAACAAGGCACACACAATCTCTTCCCAAATCTCAAAACACATTCCTTATCAATGTTGAATTCAGGCAACTTACCCTTCTGAACCAGCTCTACATTTTTCTGCAACTCACTGTCTTGCTTCTGTGCTTGCTTTATTCTGTCTAATAGAGAAGATTTCACTAATACCTGAAACAAAATAGAAGGAAATCCTGCACCAAAAACTTCTATGCCAAAGTTTATCAAATCCTTAAACAAAGGATCACGTTCCAAACAAAACATTGTTAATGAAGCATTACTTTTTCGACTCAAAGTATCAGCAACTTTATTTTCTTTTCCCGGATGGTAATGAATTGTACAATCATAATCCTTGATTAATTCTAGCAATCTCCTCTGTCAAATGTTCAATTCCTTCTAAGAGAATATATACTTTAAACCTTTGTGATCAGTATATATTTCACACTTTACTCCATAAAAATGATGCCTCAAAACTTTTAAAGCGAAAACAACATCAGCTAATTCCGAATCATGTGTAGGGTAATTTACCTCATGAGTTTTCAACTATCGTGAAGCATAAGAAATTACCTGATCAATATGTATTAGGACACAACCAAGTCCTTTCAATGAAGCATCACTGTAGATAACAAACTCACCATTCCTGAAAGGTAGTTCCAAAACTGGAGCATTCACCAATCATCTTTTCAATTCCTGAAAAAAAATCATCACATTCTTTTGTCCAGATAAACATAAAACCCTTCCGAGTTAGCTTAGTCATTGGAGTACATAACCATGAAAAATTTCTAACAAACCTTCGGTAATAACCTGAAAACCCAAGGAAACTACGAATCTCTGTTACATTTGTGGGTCTTGGCTATTCTTCAACAACCTTTGTTTTTGCAGGATCAACGGTTATCCCATCATTAGAAACAATGTGACCAAGGAAAAAATTTGTTGCAACCAAAACTCACACTTGCTGAATTTCCCATACAATTTATTTTCTTTTAAGGATAGCAAAATAACCCTTAAATGTCTTTCATGCACCTCTTTAATTTTAGAAAACACCAAAATATCATCAATGAAAACCACCCCAAACTTATCCAAGAACTCATGGGAAATTCTATTCATTAAGTCCATGATTACAGCAGGTGCATTGGTTAGCCCAAAAGGCATTAATACAAATTCATAATTGCCATATCTTGTACGGAACGCGGTCTTCAGAACATCTACTTCCTTTACCTTCAACTGATGGTACCCCGATCTCAGGTCAATCTTTTTAAAAAACTGAGCTCCCTGGAGCTGATCAAACAAATCATCGATATGAGGAAAAAGATATTTGTTCTTAATAGTGATGTTATTCAAGGATCTATAATCAATGAAAAGTCTCATTGAACCATATTTCTTTTTAACAAATAAAACAGGAGCACCCCATTGTGATGTACTAGGTCGAATGAAACCATTCTCTAATAAATCTTGTAATTGATCCTTCAACTCTAAAAGTTCAATTTGGTCCATTCGATAAGGGGGTTTTGAAATTGGCTTAGCATCAGGAACTAAGTCGACAGTAAATTCAGCTTCTCGATCTGGTATTATTCCAGGAAACTCATAAGGAAAAAAATTAGGATACTCATTTACCACTGGCACATAATTAATCTGAACAGTTCCCTTGTTTTCAACAATATGTGCAAGGTAACATTCATTTCCATCTTTTACAAGTTTCTCAGCCTCTTGATAAGTTACCAATAGTAAGGGTTCATTCTTGTACACAAACTGAAAGTCTTTCTGAAAAGAAACTTCTTTAGCTCTACAGTCAATCTTAGCATGGTAAATAGAGAGCCAATCCATACTCAGGATAACATCAAACTCTACTAGAGGTAGAACAATAAGGTTTTCAAGTTGGTTCTTTCCACAGATAAGGATAGGAAGATTCTTATAAATTCTTTTTTCCTCAACATTTCCCCCATGTGTTTTTACCACATGTTTATGAGTAATTTCATGAGATGGTATTCCCATTTTACTATAAAAGGTTTCAGAGGTGAAATAATGTGTGGACCTCGAATCAAATTACACACTGGAATAATCTGAAAAAACAAACAAAGTACCCGATACAACTTCATTTGATGGCCCGACATCTGCTGAAGTAGTTGCAAAGGATTTCACCACCCCTTTCTGCTTGTAGTCTAAGTGCTTCCCATCACTCAAGCTCTTTGTCAGACACTTGTTTGCATAGTGACCCATCTCATTGCACATAAAACATTTCACTAACTGAAAATCAAATTTGGACTTACCACCACCATGATCTTTTTCAGGGCAATCACAAGCCTTATGTCCCATCTTACCACATCGGTAGAACTTTCCAGAATTCAGAAGACATTCCCCAGCATGCCTTTTACCCCATTTATCACAAATTGGAAACATAGATTTCTTACCATCAGAATTTTTTGAAGAATTCTTCCCTTTCTTCTGCCACCTCGGTCTCTTCTTCTGCTGGTTGTTATAGAACACTTGATCATTAGAAAACTCCATTTCCAACTTCTCAACACATCGAACAATCTTTTCATAACTTTTAAACTCACAAGAAGCTAATGAACTTCGATATTTTGGTTTTAATCCTGAGAAAAAACGATTGATTTTACATTCCAGGTCTCGGATAAAATTTTGAGCATACCTTGCCAATCGAGTGAACCTCTCTTCATCGGAAGCCACTGAGTCTTCCTCTTTCCTCAATTCCAGGAATTTTTTTTCCATCCTAAGTCGAACAGCCTTAGGAAAATACTTCCCAAGAAACATACCTTTGAATTCATCCCAGTCGACAGCATCAATCTCATCAGTGTCCCTGATATTTTTAACCATCGACCACCACTGATCTGCTTCACCATCCAAATGGTAAATAGCAAGACTATCCTTTTGATTGTCTGAACACCCCATGACATCGAAAATATTCTCCAGTTCTTTAATCCACCCTTCAGCTAACACAGGGTCATATGATCCTCTAAATGATGGAGGATGTTGCCTCATGAAATGTTCTACCACTAACAAGTTTCTCTGCGGTTGATCTGGCTGATCTCGTGCATGGATACCACCACCATTTATCGCTTGAGTCAACTGTGCCATTACCGCAACAAACTGTTTAGTTCCAATTCTGACCATCTCAGTATGCTGATTCGGAAGGTTATTTCCTTTTGTATTCCTTTCTAGCACTACTTCCCTGTTACCTCTGCGGAAAACCATTCTGAACAAACATGTATTAGATGTAGCAACATGGTAATCTTCAAAGGCTTTATCATTTCAATTTGACCATAAAAAAATATTTTGGATAATCATTTAATATAATTCTAACTCCTAAAGTTATCTAAACCAACCTATGATACCAACTATAAGCCCCCAGCCTTAAACATTACTTAATCGAGAGATATTTCAAGAATACACCTTGAGGATCTTTTCAGGTTTAGAGTTTTAGAGAATTAGATCATAAAACATGTATTACATTCCACATTTATGAAAATTGGTTATATAAAAGATAGTATTCATTTTTCCCATCAATGGAAAAATATTTAAAATAAAACATGGATTCTTTCTTGACACTTCCTTAACACAATCATCATATCATATACCTTTCCCTTGACCTGTGAAAAACATTTAAAAAACTTGGGATGAGCATAAAAAAGCTCAGTAAGGGATATAGAAATATGGAAAGGAAACATGGGTACATATATACATAAGAATGAAATCATACTTTACCCATAAAAAATAACCTCTTTAACATACCTCATCAAATCATGAATAATTCATAGAAATCATAAGACATAAAGGTAAATTGAGGCATTCATAACATTTTTACGTAGGGAGTAACCCTCTTAGATACGTTTGGAATACCCATCACAGTATATTCCCTAAATCTCTTCGAAGAAACCTTAACATTTCACTTCTTTGTGTTACCCAATGCATTGGAGAGCTATATCGGGCTCACCTGCCCTTAGTTTATCACGGAACCACCCATCTTCATAACAATTCCCAAGAACCATAACATAATCGTATCACATAAAACATACATAAAGGAAACATAACATTTCCACATTTCAATCACAAGATATCAATAACACAGTGATATAATAAAAACCATTTTAAATACCAAAATAAAAGAAAAGTAAAACATGGTATTTATTTTCCTTTAAAAAAAGGTATGGCTTGTAGAGGAAGCCGAAACTCAAATAATGGTCACGGCAGCGGAGAAGTCGTTGTCGCCGCGTACGTACAACAAAAACATTCCCTTTTGTCTTTTAGTAAAAGATTCATATAATAAATATTCCTTTTGAATAAACATAAAAGTCAAAGGTGATTATACACTGTATAAAAGAAGGTTGTGTATAAAACAAAATATGCCTCAATGAAAGGAGATTGATACGAAGTCCCATACCTCAGGTCCGACTTGACTCGATCGTTATTTAATGTCCTGAATAATAAACTTGAGTTAATTTCTACTTTTTTAAGAACCTTTTTCATGTTCATTATTCCTTTTATATAACTTATTTCCATGTCATGAACACTATGTAATTATTTAACTTAATAACGGTCATTTTAACGATCATTGGTACTTGAGTCAAAAATAAACCCTTTATAATTACAAGTTGTTCATGTATCCATTATATCGAGAATGGTATTAATGATGTAGATATCATATATATCATATATATCCAGTACATTCATGCATTTATAATATTACATAACATTTAGAGGTAAGAAATGAAATGCACCGTTCATGGAGATGGTAAGACGTACGTACGCATGAACACTGCTTCCATTTCTATTTCATATTTTATGAAATGGAATCATAATGATATAACAGTATATTATAATTCCAGTGTAATATCATATATAATATCGTAACTCCATCCTTTATATGTCCCATATATGGTATTAGCGAATCAAATCACTTTGTGGGGGCGGTAGTCCGCACTTCCTTAAATGAAGATATCGCGTTTACCCATAATGGAAACCATAAAGGTATGCCCAAAATGAAAAACACAGAAGCTTAAATAAAACATATACATATTATATATCATATATAAATATAGTTTAATCTTAATGTCCCCCTTTGAAGGTTTTAAAAGAATGTTGAACAATCATCATTTCAGGAGGAAGAAATTCACCATCCACGGAAACAATATGTTCTTTAACCATTAGATGTAGGTGTGTGTAAGTGTAGCTTGAATACATATTATAACAACATCCTAGTATATGTAATATACTGGTGTTATTACAAAAGAAATGAATAAAAATAGTTTAGGGGGTTGGAGAAGCAAAATAAAACAAAAGAACACAAGTGAAGACATTACCTTAAAATCGGGTAAATCCCTTTCGATTGAGCTCAATGGCTTCCATGGGAAGACTTCTGCCCAAAGTGAGGCATCAAGGAGTAAGAGAGGGAAGTGGAGAGGCAAAATGAGAAGGGGTTGGCCAAGACAAAGGCTTTGGACGTGTGGGTAAGGAGGTAGAGGTGGGGGCCTTTTATAAGGGGACAGGACGGGCACTCTTGGAAAGTAAAAAATGATACAATATTTTAAAATTAGTTTCGGATTAATAAGGTCCCACATTGATATAATTAAAGGGTAAGGTGATAAGGGTTCTAAATAAACCCATCCAATAGGTTTTGGACATGTGTAGGTCATATATTTTACATTATTATTTCATTTTATTTAAATCCTTTATTAATGAGGTAATCGCTGCATCATCATGATGTCATAAATAATTTAATATTTTTAATGTCTAAAAATTAAAAAAAAATATATCATGATTTAAGAACTCTATTTAACTTTTCTAATTAATATTTATAGTCAAAAATATGACTTGTATATCCCCATATAAAAATTGTTTTAATAAAACATTTCATGTTTGTGTCATTTTTACTTTAACATTAAATAAAAAGATATTAATATCATTTTCCTACCAAAGTGGCTCCATGGGGTCCCCAAGTTGACATGGATTGTCTTGGTCGTCCATGACACATCCAATGAGGGTATGACATGTGTCAAGCTCATCTCATATTATTAAAACATTATTTTTACCTTAAACCACACTAATTACCTGTAATCACGATTAAGAACTTAAAAGTTACTATTCACAAAAAAATTATTTTAATCTCATTGAACCACATTTTACTTCTTAATGACAACCATGTATGTCTGATTTTTGAAAATCAAATCACAGATGTGGCAAAGTTTCATTTAAACGAAAAATTAGTTTCTTTAACTACCACTTAGTGGTTTCACTATTCATCAAAAATTGATGTTTTTTAGAAAAATACCATAACTTCACCCTAAGATATATTTGTTATTCTGAATTAAAAAATGATGTCTGTTTTAAAAAATTCAAAACATATAAGTTACATTAATTAATTTAATAATTAATTCCCACTGTCAAATCAAATAGCGTGTTTTTATGAAACAATAAGTATCAAAAGATTGACACTAGTTTAAGTCCATTTTCAATGTGAAATTGATTCCAATTACCACCATTGGATTAAATGGTAAAAATATATTCAAATTTAACTTTAAAACCAATTAAAAAGATAATCTAATAATATAAATAAATTATATTAAAAAGAGGTTTTGAATTAAAATACAACATTTTTCACAATTCATTAAAAAATGAACATTATCGGAAAAATACCAAAAATTCACACAAAGTAAATTTTGATGTGCCAATCATAATGAATAAGTTTATTTTGATAAACATAGCTTATAAAATTGTCAAAAGATAGATTTAAAAATGGTTTTCCATTAAAAGTCATTAAAACATTCTTTTAAAAATATTAGTGTATACCATGCTTAAGATTGGATTTATTTTCATTTTAAGCCTCTAAAACACTATCTAATTCATTAATTAGAATAGATAAAAATATCTATTATTCATTACTTACTTGGGATGTTACAATCCTAGTATATTAGAATCACGTAGGATCCTAGTATAGCAGACCAACGTAAGATCCAATAGTAGTCCCAAAATGGATTTCCTAGATTGGATCCAATTGGGACTCTCAAACACAGACCCATGTATGATCCCATAGCACAGACCCAAATAGGATACATTTCTCATGTTATAGCCAGCTATAGGGTTCTTTTAATAACCTTTCTTGATTCCTGGAGGGTCCCCTTGTTAATCCCCAGGATGGTACCCCAACTGCCATGAATTTGTAAGAAAAATAATCCCAAATACCTCCACATAAATGGGATCTCAACGCAACAGATGGTGCATCAATTGGATGCCTGGTCTGTATGTTATTGGCCTTTTAGTACCTAGGGCCTGGTTGGATTCGTGTTAAATCCAACCCAACTGAAACCCCACTTAATCCAAAACTCAAGTGGGGTATACCAAAAGGACCATCTCAATCCAAGGATTCTGGTACCGTAGACGGTTCGTCAAAACGGATACCTGTATCTCAAGTTTTGTCTGAAACAATAGAATGGGTCGAAATTGGTCTGGGTCCAGTCCGACCCAGTCAGACTGACCCGACCTGTCACGTGTCCATCCCTAGGTCTGACCCAGCCCAAATTGCGCGGACCAATACTGGCCGGATGACCAACACTCCTCAGTGGCGCAGTCGCGGGTCACACCTCCACTGATAGCCAGCATCAAGTAGGGTGCATCGCTTTGCTGCCGCGGCACAAAGCTTCGGCTCCTACAAGCCCAGTGGAGCTGATGTGTGTCGTCTCCTCCCATTCATGTGGTCAGACATCCACTACCTGCCACCTCTACTCTTCTGTGGCTGACAGGTCGTGCCCCTCCTCCGGCGGCGCGGTTGCACGGGCACCATCGTCGCGGTCGGACAGAGTGTCGGTTGCTGCTCTTAATCCCTATCTGCGTCATTCCTCGGGTCACTGAGTGTGACCCTATGGCCCATTCCTCATTCTGTAGAATGTAGCACACACCTCAGGATGTCGAAATAGATTCGTGATCGTAAAAGTCTCACAAACATTGCGGATTTGTCAGGCCATGTTCATTTGGCCCGCACCCACCGCGTAAGAGTGGTAGCAAGAGGATAATGGGGAGAGACTCAACATATAGAAATTAACTAAGATAAATAAAATCACACCCTACCTTTTCACTCGTTGGAGGAGTCGAGAGTTAAAAGATGAAGTCATTGGGGATAGTGATGTCAGCGTCCATCGGCCCTACAAGATGATTTTGTTCTGGGCTCAAGCGTCATTCTCATTCTTTGACTTTGGATTCTGATCTTCATATCGAGGAAATGTTCCTCCAAAGTTCTTCCCAACACTCTCATTATCAAACTATTTCCCACTAGGAAATGAGGAGCCAACATAATTAAAATAGGGTTGTCAAATTAATTCATGTTGGCATAATTAAATGGCACAATTAAAAGTCACAATAAATTGTATTTCATTGACATAATTAATTAATTGAAGATTTTAAGGTTTTACCACATTGAGAGGGGTTCGGTTGGTCTCCAACACTAGGATTCAAATTGGGTGGTTTCCTACCTTAGGTGGTTCCCACCTCCATAAATCAAAATGAGAGGATTGAAATGAAAAATAAAATGTCAATTATTGTATTTTTCTTCTTCCATGAAAAATATGAAAACTAATGTTCACCCTCCCACTCCCATGTTATCTTTTAGGGGTTCATATTTTGCCAACGTACACGCACCAAATGCATCGATTGACCACAATCGACTCTCTCTTGTGGATCCTAAATCTCAGCTAGAACCTCCGTAAACGTCGCCCCATCGTCGATGCCCATATCTCCCAAGTCAATGATGTGTGAAGGGTCATGCATGTATCTCCTCAGTTTCGATACAAGTAAAATTCCCTTAACCCAGTGCAACTGAGGTGGAAGAGCTATACTGTAAGCCACTTCGCCAACTCTAATGAGTACTTTATAGGGTGAAATGAACCACGATGATAACTTGTCGCCCCGGCCAAATTTCTGCAAACCTCATCGGGGTGAGACCCATATAAATATGTGGTCATCATCCTCGAACCCCATAGGTCTCTATCTCTTGGCAGCAGAAGACTTACGACAGCGCTGTGTTGTATTCATCCACTCATGGATGATCTGTACCTTCTCTGGAGTAGCCCATACCATATCTCATCCCAGGAGTGCTGACGCCCCTGGGTTATTCCAGCACAAAGGCGATATGCATGGTTGGTCTAACAACGCCTCGAAAGGTGCCATCATAATGGTGGAGTGATATCTGTTTTTGTATGTAAACTCCCCCAAGTTAAATTGATCCTCCTAGATGTGACCGAAGACGAGGATGCAAGACGCAACATGTCCTCGAGGGTCTGAATGGTCCGCTCAGTGTGGCCATCCGTCTAAGGATGGAAGGTGGTGCTCAAACAAAGTTGCGTCCTGAAATCCTCTTACAACCCCTACCATAGTTGGGAATTGAAACGTACATCATTATTGGAGACAATCATTGGGCATACTCCATGTATCCTCATAATCTCCTGCACATAATGGTGTATCGAGCTCTCTACTGAACCCTCCGCTCTGATTGGTAGGAAGTGGGCTGACTTGGTGAGTCGGTCGAGGATCACCCAAATAGAATCATGACCACTGTATGTACGTGGAAGTATTCTAACGAATTACATGGATATCCCATCCCACTTATACTATGGGACCTCTAATGGATGAAGTAAGCCTGCTGGTACCTGATGCTCTACCTTCACTGGAAAATAAGTGAGACACTAAGAGACAAACTCTACTACTGATTTCTTCATTCCCAGCCACCAGTACTGTCGTCGGAGGTTCTGGTACATCTTCACCACTCCTAGATGTTTCGCTAGAGGTGATGTGTGGAACCCACTCAACACTTCCTCCTTATGTGACACTGGTAGCATTGTACATCCTCTAAAAAGGATGATGTGCTCCCCAACATTAGAAAATCCCTCATGTGCTAGTCATGTGGATATCTGAACACGTCGAGACTCGCATTCATTGTCCCCATGCTGTGCCTCCCTGACTCGCTGAAGAAGTGGGGGAGTGACTGTAAGATACTTAATAAAAGCTGCTTCATATCGTTCCACAAAAAATATCTGCAAAGCAGCATGCTGCTATGTCGCCTCACCTGGCAGCCGTATACCAGATCTCCTGGTGAGTGCATCTTCTACAACACTCCCCTTCCAAGGATTATAGAATATCTCCAAGTCAAATTCCAAGAAGAACTCATGCCAAAATCTCTGTATTAGGTTTAGGTATTTTTAAGATTAGATATTGCTGAGACTCTTATGATCAGAATAGACAGTAAAATGTTTTCCCATCAAGTAATGTCACCTCATCTTCAAGGATAAGACCACTACTACTAACTCCAGGTAATGGGTTGCGTAGTTCTTCTCAGGTTGTCTTAGATGTTGAAAACCCATTTGTGATAACTTCTCGCTCCTGCATCAGGACACATCTAAGTCCGGTCCCTCATGTGTCACGGTAGAATATTTACCCAATTCCCTCCTCTGGAAGCCTCAAGATGGGGGCACTAGTCAGCCTCTACCTCTTCTCTTGAAAATTCTGTGGGCATCTCTCCGACCACAAAAAGGGTTTCCCATTCTTCGTTAATGCTGATAATGTTGCTGTAAATCTGTAGAAATTAGTCACAAACCTCCCATAGTACATGGCCAAACCTAAGAAACTATATACCTCCATCAAACTCCCGGGTGGCCCCTAATAAATTACCGCCTCATTCCTCACTGGATTCACTGCAACTCCAGCCTCTGAGATGACACGTCCAAGAAAGTGATCCTCTCGGATCCAGAACTGGCACTTTGAGAGCTTACCATAAAGGTGGTGCTCTTAGATTGTGTCCATAACTATCTAAAAATGATAGACATTCTCCTCCTCAGTATGCGAGCATATCAGAATGTCATCGATGAAGACCATTACCAAGCGATCAGGGTATGGATGAAAGATCCTATTCATGAATCCCATGAACACTACTGGAGCATTGGTCATGCAGAATGGCATAACCACAAACTCTTAAGGGCCATACCGACATCTGAAAGCTGTCATATGCACATCCTCGTCTCGTACTCTGATCCTGTGATAGCCTAATCTGATGCTTATCTTCAAGAACCACCATGATACCTTTAGCTGACCAATGAAGTCATCAATCCTTGGAAGTGGGTAGTTGATCTTCACAGTCACCTGGTTTTCGTGCCGATAGTCGAAATAAAGTCTCAGTCTCCTATCCACCTTATGGGCGAACAAAATCATGGATTCCTAAGGAGAAGCACTGGTCTGGATGAATCCCTTCCCCTATAAGTCCTCTAGCTGTACCTGCAGCTCACGAAGCTCCGAAGGAGCCATCCAAGACACTACTGTAGATATCAGTGTTGTCGTGGGCTACAATACAAAATAAAAGTCCACCTCTCTGTGAGGAGGTAGACCCAGAACATCATCAAGGAAGACATCTGCATACTGATCCACCACTACAGGATAACTCAGATTATCCACATCAACTGCTCTAAGGGTATGGTTAGAAAACTGATGAGTGATTGGATTCACTCTCATTTAGTTAAGTCCATCCTGTACTGCAAAAGATCCATTCTTTCTGGTGAATACAAAACTAGTTCCATCTATGTGGACACACCACACATTTCACCTGATACAGTCAATCTGAGTAGGGACTGTAGATAACCAGTCCATACCCATGATGATGTTGTAGGGCCTCGATGCCACTACTAAGATATCCCATCCAATGATCTCTCCTCCTATAGTATGCTAACACTGCTGGCAGTAATGTGAAATCATAGAATCCACTCCCATAAATGTCTCCAGACATAAGGATTGAGCCAACGGATCCACCGGAATCTCCGAGCTCTGAACGACGGTAGTGGAAATAAATGAATGACTGAAACCTATGTTCATATGTACGACATGTAAGGTGGAGAAGACACAGATCGTACCAAGAATCATCTCTAGAGAAACATGATTTTAGGAATCATCTTCCTACAGATGAGCTCGCCCCTGTCTGCATACTCCCTATGGTTGGGGTGGACCACCTCGTGGAGGTGGCCTTAACACTTCAAATCATCCCCCACCGCTAGCTGCACGGCTAGCTCCTATACCATGTACGCCTATTCCCTGCTGACCACATCAGTCGAACCTCTGTCTCTACCTGGGAGTTCCATCGATCATCTACTGATTATCCGTACGATGGGTAAGGATGTTACGATAAATGTGACCCTGCCCACTGCATGCATAACACTGCCTACTCGTCACATTAATGACTCTATCTTGGGTGCCTCACACAACCGACCCGGAATCATGCGGTCATCCTCTGATAGGTTTGGTCCTCTGGGACCTCTATGACAGCTATCTACTACCATATATAGAAGACTCCACTAAGTGAATCCTGGTGGTGGGTCTCACGGCTGGTGACTGGTCAGCAAGAAACCTCTCCACTAATAGGGCTTTCTCTAACACCCTTGTCTGTGTCGGGATGCTGAGAGAAATAATAAAAGCACAAATCTCCTATCTGAGTACCTGTTCGAAGATCTGGGCCCTGAATAATGGGTCCCTCACCATATCAGTGGAGTAGCGTGAGAGGTCGGTGAACCTCGCTGATAACTGAGCCACAGTTATGTTTCCCATCATCAGATTAAGAACCTCCTATATGCGCACTATGCGAAGGGTTGCTGGGACAAACTCTGCTCGAAACAGGCTCTCACAGTCAGCCCAAAGAAGTGTCACCTTGTTGTGAACCAAGAGTATCATGATCCACCATCTGCCTATTGTAGCCTATAGAAGAATGGTGGTATATATTTCCATGAGATCACCCGGTGTCCCTACCAGTCAGAAGACTCCCAATATAGCCTCTAACCAATCCTCAGCCTCTTATGGGTCCTTCTCACCCTTGAACCAGAGTGGCCTCTAGGGATGGAACTCATGAAACGCACTCAAGCAGCATACACCCTCTACTATTAGGGCTGGTGGCATTAGTGGCCAAATGGGTAATGGTACCGCAGGTGCCTCCGCTGGTACCTCTACTGATATAAAGCCCTTAACCAAGGCCTCGTTGCTCGGTGGCCTATCCTTGCGTACTAAACCCAGAACCCTAGCTAGCTATCTGCGTGGAGGCATCCTGAAAATAAACAGGTGCACCACAGTCAATGAGTTATACCTGGTGAGATTACTCAAAAATATCACAAAGAAAACATTTCAAAACACACACGCAAATAGTGATTTCATGCACTGAGTTAGAAATTAGAATTCTGATTCCGGGTGTATGCATAAGTTGGTTGCTGCACCAACACTAGATTCCCTAAATTGTTTACCACACTCATTACAATTGACAATATTTCCATTAAAAAGATCATAGTTTATTGTTCAATGGTAGAACTGATTCCCCTAATACCAATTTATCCAGACCCGTCCCCCGGGGCCTGTGTCATGACTACCCCAAGCCTGCCATCCATAGGCCGGGGGCTGGCAACTAGCACTGAAATGAGTATTCCATAAAATCGGGAATGCATTGCCTTTATAACCCGTAAACTCATAGACAACCTAGCACGCAGAAATATACAACACACGTAAACTGTATAGTAAAAAGGTTGTGTATAGTAAGAAAAAGTGTCCAAAATACAAGCCCAACTAAAAAGTACAAGAAAACTAAAAAGTACAAGTAAACTAAGATAACTATTGTGAACATCCAACGAGGATCCTACCTGAAGGGTAAGTACAACTCTGGAATCATTGTCTCTGTGTTATTCCTCATGTAATGTCCACCTCTGAGCTACATCTAGTCTGGGTACTCTCGTCCTCCACCAGCGTTGTCTGTCATCTACACCAAAAAAACAAGGTATGGGCATTGCCCATGCAGGGGTGAGTATAACAATACTCAGTAGGGACCTTGAGACCCCCAAGGTCTCACAAAATCTACAGAATAATAAACAAAAAAGTATGGAAACAACATACAACCCTACATAGTTATATGCTCATACAAATACCTATGTTATCATGTATACTCATCTCATTCATGAGGTAACACAATTCCCAACTCATTATCCCAAAGCTCAACTATTTCACAAAGGATATAATACCACTAAGTTAATATGAAAAAGGTAAGTACCATAAAGGTAACGCCACAAAGAAGAATACCACAAAGGTATCTCCACAAAGGTATGTACAACGAAGCTACACCACACAGATGAATAAGGAAAAGGTAACACCATGAAGGTAAGCACTGAGCTCAAACCTGGTATAACTTAGGTATGATAGTAAAGATGATTAGATGTAACTACTTAAACATCTTATGTTGTTAAAGAGGAAGACCCATGTAGAATCCTAAATCATTAGACCCACGTAGGATCCTAGTACAACAGACCCATGTAGGATCCTAGTATAGCAATCCCACGAAGGATCCTAGACAGGTCTCACAGTGATTTCTTAGAGTGAATCCAATCGGGACTCACAAACATAGACCCACTTATGATACCAAAGCACAGACCCACATAGGACCCCTTTCACATGTTACAACCAACTACAGAGTTCCCGCGCTAATCTCGCTTGATTCCGAGAGGGTCCTCTCCTCAAGCCACAGGTCGATACTCCAACTGCCACTAATTACCTAGAAGAATTATTCCCAAAGTACCTCTATGTAAATGGGGTCTCAACGTAATAGAAAGTGCATTAATCAGATGCCTGGTCTGTAATTTATTGGCCTTTTAGTCCCAAGGGACCGGTTGTATCTGTGTCCAATCCATCCTATCCACACCCGAACATTAAAAAAATCTCAATTGAGGTATAAAAAAGTATTGTATCAGTCCAAGGTTTCGCGTTCCGTACATGGTTCATCAAATAGATGCTCGTAGCTCATGTTATGGAAAAAAGAGTGGAGAGGGTCGAAAATTGTCCGAGTCCAGTCCGACCAGGTGGTACCGACCCGGCCCGACCCACTGGGCAGCCCACAGGGTAGCCTGCGGTTGGCTGGACTTCCATCTCTCCTCAGTGGTGCTTACGTGTGTTTTCGCCTCCCCATCGTGTGGTTGGCCATGCACCAGCCTCCGCCTCTTCTTTGGCATGGCCAATGGGCCATGACCCCCCTATGGCAGCACGGTTATGCCGCCACCATCGTTGCGGCTGGCCAGAGTGTCGACCGACGCTCTTGAGCCCTTCCTACATTGTTCCTTGGGTCACCAGGCAGGCCCTAGGGCCCGTTCTTCATTCCATAGACTTTCACACTCGCCATAGGATGTCTCCATCGAATCTAGATTGGCAAAATACCACAAAGGTAGTGGAGTGGTCAGGTCATGCTAGTTTGGCTTGCTCCCTCCGTGTTAGAGATATAGAAAGTAGCTCATTGGGAGAGATTACAGGTAAAGATATTAACTAAAATCAATGAAATCACACCCCAACCTTTTTGTTCGTTGGAGGAGTCGGGAGGTAGAAGATGAAGTCATTGGGGATGGTAACATCAGCATTGGTCGCTCCATCATGATGCTTCCAATATGGGTTCAAGCATCATCCTCGTTCATCAATTTTGTAGTATTATCATCATTTAGAGGAACTTTTTCTCTAATGTTCTTCCTTACTCTCTCCTTTTCCAACGATTTCCGACAAATAAATGAGGATCCAACATAATTAAAATATGTTTATAAATTAATTCACTTTGGAATAATTAAATGGCTCAATTTAAAGTCGCAATATATTATATTGTGTTGGAACAATTAATTAGTAGAATTTTTGAAGTTATTCCTACATTAAGAGGGGTTCGTGTGGTCCCAACAACCAGGATTCAAATTGGGATGTTTCCTAGCTCTGGTGGCCCCCAACTCCATAACTCCAAAATGAAGGTTTCAAAAGAAAAATAAAATTGTAATTATTTTATTTTTCTTCTTCTATGTAAACAATTCAAACTAACTTTCACCCTCGTCCTACTACGGTCGAGGTGAAAGTATCCTTAAGGGAATACCGGCACTGCGAGTTC
Organism: Viscum album; assembly: GCA_963277665.1. Classification (NCBI taxonomy): domain Eukaryota; kingdom Viridiplantae; phylum Streptophyta; class Magnoliopsida; order Santalales; family Viscaceae; genus Viscum; species Viscum album. Next base: position 935,166,406 of record OY728145.1, on the reverse strand, counting down.
AACGATGTCCTTATATTTCAATTCCGTGCACCAGTTTAAAAGTTTCAAAAAACCACTCACACGTTTACTAAATGTACCTAAAAAAAGGTTTAGAAATTCATTCTGGGCACCCTGGGCCTTAGAATCTCGTGGCATCAATTTTCAAGGTCTCATAATATTCCCATATAATTAAAAAAATACATGGAAAAATATGGGTCGTTACAATTGGACTATTTCCTCATGAAATGATGTATTTTGTTTTCTATCACCATATATCATGTATAGAATGTAATTAGTGAGATAAATTTTATATATTATATTCATGAAATATTTAACATAATTGAAACATTATATATTACTAACCTTATTACCTTTCAATTCACCAAAAAATGGAAGTTTTGTTCATGCATAAGTTTGGACTATCACATCTACAAAGCAATGTGATTCATTTTTCATAACCACATTACATTGTTCATATATATATATATATATATGTGAGAAAAATTATGGGAGTAATATTATATTTATCATATAATTATAAGCACTTAAAATAAAATTAATATTTACTTTATTCCTATAATCATTGTTGAAAAATTGAAATGTTGCACAAGCGTACATACAACCTAGCTTCTCTATGATTTTAACACTGATTGTTTTTCAAGAATGTAATTAATTACTATATTTAACAATATAATTTATAGATAAAAACAATTATTATTTGATGATATTTATTTTTTTACTGTGGAATAGTGACCCCTTGGACCATAGTTAACCTACTGATGTCATTTCAGATATATAAGATAAATATCATCAAAACACCCGATGTGAATTTAATTTGTTAAGTAATTGAATAAAAAATGGGTGAAAGTGAAATAATTTAACATGTGACATAAAAATTTTCATAAATAAATCCTAAAATTAACATACCTTTTTATATTGTAATATAAAGAACGTATGTGATGAGTCACAGTCATGGTAAGGGACTTTATTTTTTAATCCTCATTTTCAGTTTCTCTTAAAACTCTAATTTTATTCTAAATCCATGTTCTATAAAAAATATATCAAATAAGGTTTTTATTATTCACCTATTATTCCTTAAAATCATTTTTAATCATTTTTTATTTTTTTGTAAATGGTGTGAATGAAATCCTTTTTTTCCTAATGATGAAATCTATGATTTCTCTGATAAATTTATTTTATGTAATGTTATTTAACTAATATAGGATGATCAAAATTATTGTAAAACCATAATGATTTTTCTTTGGGGACTTATTTACAAGTGTATAGGGTTATTTCAATGATATTTTTTCCATTATAATTACAATGTTTTTATTTGATTTCAACATAGAAAGGATATTTTCCTCAATAATTTTTAAAGTTATATTACTGGATTTTTTTCACTAAACACAACAATAAATTAAGAATCTTATAATTTACTAAATATATTTTTTAATGATACAATCCCCATTATTTTTCTCAATGGAATATTATTAATTAAAATTTATGTCCATACATCAGATTTTTTTTTCTAATGGTAAATCAAGTTATGACTAAAATTATATATATTAATGTATATAAAAAGAATAATTTTTTTATCATGATAATAGTTATTCGAATAATAGATTCTATTATAGGATTTCATGTTTTCTTCTATGAAAAACTATCTTTTCCTTTTATTTTGTTATTTTGATATTAAAAATTGGGTTTTAAAATAAAATGGTATTTTTATATCTATGTGTGTTTTTAATATGGGTTTAAAAGCATTTATAAAAAGGTTTACAATTATAATATAGTTCAATATGATGTTTTATATGGTACATGAGCATTAAATGTGAAACAGTTGAGCCTGATATATCTTATAAAATGGGTTGAGCCTAATGGGTTAGCTCAACACATCATATTTTTTGGGTGTGCCCATATAGTATGGGGTGACCCCATTATATATTATACTATTTGGGCACTAAAATAAATATAAAATTATTTGGGTATTTACCCATTTAATATGAGGTAGAAGGATAGATTTACCAATGTCATTCTCCAATGTATTTAATTTGAATCGTATTATTTATGAAAATGGTTGAAAACATGACTTGAATTTTAATCAGAATATTTTTTAAAAAAGTGTTTTAATATTCAATCTATATGATTTAATGGTTTTATTTGATCAAATAATGTGTGTGTTATCAATTTCAATCTATTTATTTAATGTTTACAATGATCAATGAGGTGAAGGGATCATTTGTAATGGGATTTTATTGTTTTCTCTAAACTAATGAATTTCTTCTTCTTTTTTCCTCTTATTGATCTTTTTTTCGTCCTGTATTTAAAAATGTTTTTAAATGGAATTTATAATTATTAATGATAGATATATAGTAAATAACAAATTAGTAATGATATGTAATATGAAGGAAACAAGTTTTTATGTTTTCTATGAAAATATAGATAATAAATTGAATTTTCAACATTATAATATGTGGGATAATTATTTTAGTGGTATGACCTAACTCTAATAAACATATAATTTAAAATATAATTTTGAATGTAAAAAATTTAATTCTATTTTATAATAACAATAATAAGTAATATATAAGGATAGATCCTTATAGTTTGTATTAGAGAAAGGTTTAAATAAATATAAGGTATATAAAAATGATAGTAGAATACACTTAATATATTTTAACTAATGTTTATGTTGAAATGATATAGCATTTTAATAATTCCAGGTTTCATCAACAAAACTATGTTATTTAAAAATGATTTTATTCAGATAACATACTGTGAATATACTCATAAGGCAATAAGTGGAAGATATCCTTCCAAATTAGTAACCAAAATGGTTAGAATTTGAACTAACCAGTTTGTTCCTCTGATGGTATAGTTGAAACATGCTACATATATTGGCTGAATCCATTCCAGAGAGTATTTATATTTATCATAAGATAATGTTATTATATTGGAGAATTTAATATGAAAATATTCTCTATAATTTAGTGTATATTATAACTTACATTTAGCCAAAGGACGTATCAATTCCATAAAAAATATATTAAATTTCATGGGGTTCTCTAATCATTAAACATTAACCCTTTCTATTTATAATCATTATGGTGAATAAAATTGATATCGGTCTTTGGGTAAAAAATACCATAGAGAGATATGATCATGATTCCATAGAATGGAACATATTTATGATTATCTTCCTTTAGAATAATTTCCCAATGGTTGTTGAAATTAGGTTGGGATAATTTATTCAAATTTATGAAAAGGGATAAGGATTATATAGATTAAAATGAATAATATTTTTCAATTTTATCATGTAATGTACCAAATTTTATTCAGGATCGTGATAGTAAGAATAATCATTTTTACTAAGGGTTGAAAACAATATATCAAAGGGAAATTATCTTTATATGAAGTAAAAATTTATGAGAAACCTGTTTGTGTGAAATGAATTTATAAATTTACTTCAAAAATGATAATATATTCTATGAAAATAAGTTAGAAATAACGAATAAATGGTATGAAATAGTTATCAATTTAACAAATAAATCTATAGGTAATAAAATAATGTAAACTTCTTTTGATAAGTGTGGTAAAAAGTAACTTGTGGAATATATAGAAAATTATGTAAATTGATACTGGTGTTTTATGTTTGGTCATATGTCATGTAAATGCAAAGAAAATATTTATAGATAATATTGGAACTGATATCCAACCATAAGTGACATGTTTTAGTCCTAATAGGCTGGTTTATAAAAATAACATGTATCTGAATGTAGTTTCTTAAGAGTGAACGAAACAACAAAAAAATATAAAAGGTGTGGAAAAATATTTTTATACTACTATTGTTGATGCATGTTTATAAAATGATGTGGTTACAAGTATGTTACATATTTATTCGAACTATATAAATGCTCTATTTTAATATTTATATTGTTATTCTTTCATTTATAAGAAATTTTCATGAATAATATGAATATAATATCATGAAAGTATGATATAACTCTTGGAGAATACTCTAGGGGAAAATATTAGTGAAACCATGATTTATAGGATTTTTCTTTTAGGTATAAGTGGAATAGACTTTCATGTAAATATTATTTAACATTCCATGGTAGAGTTTGATTTTATGTTTGGTGTAGAATGGATTCCTGTTAATAATATTAATATAGATTATATAACCATTATTTTTTTTTGAATGACTTCATACTATTTGTAAACTAAAATTAAGTGAAGGAATTAATTATAAAGTGTAAATAATGTTTCACAACACATGTAATTTAAAATAAATAAATATATAGTTTAGTAATTTCCCATTAGTTAATGAATATATGGTTTTTGATGATTTTCAAGTTGTTATTCCTTATTGGGAGGCTGATTTTACTATATAATGTGTACCAAATGATAATATAGTTTCAAAAACCCTTTTTCAAATTGATAGCATAGAATTTATAAAAAATTAATTTTAGTAGTTTCTAGTAAATGGTTTCATTAATTTATGTAATTCAGATAAGGGTGTTTATATTTTGTTTTTTAACGTGTAATATGTTTATATGAAGATTTTCAAGGATTATCATGATTTGAATAACAATAATGTTAAAAATAATAATCGTTTTCCTCTCATTGATGATTTTTTTTTATTGTCTTAGGGGAATGTATTTTTTTTTACCAGATTGATCTTAGTTCAGGGTATCGTCATTTGATCGTAGAAGAGTTAGTAAACAACATTTCAGACTAGATATGTGAACTATGAGTCTTTTTTTCCTTTTAGAATTCTAAATGCACCATTCATATTTAGGTATCTTATTAATATAGTATTACATAAAATTTTGGATAGTTTTTAGTTGTGTTTGTTGACTATATATAGGTGTTTTATAAAATTAATGAGGATTGTGATAGACACTTTAGTATTTTTTTTAAACTATAAAAAAATTAGAAGTAATGTTTAGTAAGTGTAAATTTTGTTTAGAAAAGAATTATTTCCTTGTTCATATTTTTTAAAAAGATGTAATAACTAAAAAAATTACAAAACTGAATGTTTTGGAAGTGTATCCAAGACATTCTAATGTTATAGGGATTCATATTTTTCTTTGTTTAGTTGGTTTCTACCAGTTTTTTTTTAAACATTTCTCACTTCTCTAGCATAATGAATAAGATAACTAGAAATGGAGTTAAATTAATTGGTAAAATAGAATTTGATGATTTTATTCAGGAACTAAAATGAATATTGGTGAATGATCCCGTTTTGGAATTTCCCTCAAATGGTGGTAATGTTTTTATATATAGTTATTCTTAAATGAAGGGACATAGTTGTGTTCAGATATAGAATGAACAGGTAATTTATTATGCTTCATAATAACTAAATATTGAGTAAAATAACCCAAAACATGATCTAGAATTAGATTATATTGTTATTTATTTAATAATTATGGAAAAATATTTATATAAAGGCAAGTATGAAGTATATACTGATCACAGAAGATTAATTTTTATATTCACTGAGAAATATTTGAAAATGTCCTAGAAACATTTTTCTGGAACAGATGAATTATATGTCTTCTAGATTATTTATTATCCTAAAAAGAGAGAAATTAGATGATTCATTGTTCAATTAAACTAGTACTATATTAACCATGTTATTTTTAGAAAATATATTTTTGGTTAATGATTTGATTAATTTGGGCCTAAAATTTATGGTTGTTGGAAATTTCTCTATTATTTTTTATAATTTTAGTGCAAGAAAATTTGACAAATAAAATTTGAATCCACATATATAAGCTCTTGGTTTATTGGAAATGGTGGAATTGGTTAATAACATTATATTTCCTGAGTTAATGAAATCAAAGAATGTGTTTTTATGTTTTAATTGATATTATGTGTTCCTTGTGATTCATAGTGGAAGAAGGAATTGAGGAGTGAAACTCATAGTTTCATATTTTCCATTCATCCTCAAAAAAGTAATATGTACAGAGAGATTTTTGAGTATACAGATGGTGTGTAATAGTAACAGATATTTTTAAATTTACTATTAAATATTTTGACATTATTAAAAAATAAATAATAATTAATATTATCTAAGTTGAGGATTTATCCTTTTTAAGTACCAGAGTAAAAATTGGAAAATTTGACCATGGATTTCATAGTTGCATTTCCACTAACATCTCAAGGTAATAATTTTATTTGGGTTATTGTTTATCGACCAACATAATCTACCCATTTAATTACCATTTAAGATACCATGTATTTGGATAAATTTTCTCAATTTTATATCAAATAGATAGATTGGATATATTGTGTTTCCTTGACTATTTTATATTACCTAGATCATAATATAACTTAAATGTTTTGGAAAGGACTTCTAATGTCATTGGTTACTGATTTAAATTTTAGTTAAAAATTTCATCCACAATATGATGTATTTTATTAATAAAAAATTCCAATCCTAGAATGAATGATTAAATATTTTTAGAGGATTATCTAGGATTATTAGATCAACATATTTATTTAGATGAGTTTTCTTATAATAATTTTTTTCATTCCATTATACATATAGAACCCTTTATAAATTTAAATCGAGTGAAATTTTAAAATACATCCCTTTCAGATTAATTAGTATAATGAAGATTATGTGACCATATTTGGTAGTGGGAATGGGGTATAAGGTGAGGGTAATTCTAGAACATATGAAAATGGCTCATAGTAGGCCATATATTTATGTAGATAACGAGTGTAAATAACATTATTTCGAGTAAGGTGATCACATTTCTCATAAAATTTCTCCATGGTAAAGTGTTAATCATTTTGGAAAAAATGGGAATATAAGTCCATGGTTTATTAGACTATATTAAATTGTGGATAATTTTGGATCAGCTTACAACATGGTGTCTCATCCTCCATGTTTCTCCTATGTACAATATATGTTTCTTATTTTTATTTTATGAAATATAGTGTCAAATTCATCATATTTTTTGAGCCCTTGAGTAGTTCAGTTAGAAGATAACCATTCATAATAGGAATAAACTATTAATATTATTTATCATAGTGGTAAATTATTTTAGAATAAGTTAATTGGAAAAGAACATTATTTTTTTAGAACCATATGATTGATGAAGATACATGTGGGTCTCAAAAATGCTACTAGGTAATGGTATCTATACATGTTAAATATGTGAATAAAAATATGGGGACTTAATTTCCAGAAGGGTGGAGAATCTAAAAAGATATATTATTTTATAATAAGTCATTTTAATTCCATATAATTAGTCATTACATAGATATTATAAGGTTATATTCATAATAGAAATGTTAATTAATTTTTATATCAAAAGGGAATTAGTTTAACTAAACACATTTCTGAAAATAATTTACATAAAAAACAAATTTATAAAATATATAATTTTGAATTTTAAAAATTATTTTCATTTTTTAATAAATAATATTAAAATTATCATATGATTAATTTTTAAGAATTTATTGAGAAGATTGATTTTTAGAGAATAGTGAAAAAATAATGATTCTATTATTAAAAATTCTATTTCATTCAATGTATTATTGTATGAAAATATTTTTTGAAATGTTAAAAAAAATTTAGTTCCCTTTAATTTATAATAATCTAATTTTGGTTTTAAAAAATGTCTTTCATACTTAAAGTTTGTATAAAAAGATTATGCATGGAAAATGGCTTTTTTTTAAAACAACACATTTTGTGGGATTGATTTTAAATTATATTCTTCCACTTATATGTTTTTAATATCAAATATTAGTTTCAATATTTGGAATTTTTATGTCCAAATTTTGTAAATAGTTCCATTTTATGTTTTTATCTGAAAAATGCCCTTAATAATGTTTTGTTACCATGATAAAAGGTAATTCCAGTAATTAAAGTTGAAAATAAAATGATAAGGGTAATAAAATAAACTTAAAACATGATTTAATTTTATTTAATGTTCCATTTAATACATAATAATCAAATATTTTGTTATATAGGTGTTTTTCATTTTTATATGGTTATATCCTTATAATATTTGATTTAAAAAAAATAAAAAATGTACCACACTTGTTTTTATGTACTATAATATTATCAATACATGCCTAGAAAAATTCTACATACATTTATAATTGTTATGATAAAATATAAACTATCTATCTTTATAATTTAAATTTACGTTTTAATATTATTAAATTAATAATTACCATAAATATCTACACAATACTGAAATAGTAATTATTTAATTAATGGATAAAATAAAATAAATGATATTAAAAATATTAAAAGTAATATAATTTTATATAATTAGGATGATACAATAATTTCCTAGATGTCCATGATATTTTTGAGATGTATAAAAATATTTTTTTTTCTATTTTTAGTTTTCTTCTTGTTGTTATTCGAATCAAAGTATTGAATAGTTCTATAAATGTTATTAACAATATAATATAAGGAATAATATTTTTGAAAATGATATTAAATTATAAAAAACATAGATTAATCCAATGTATTAGGATATATATAATAATATCATCCATGGTCCCTTTATGAGTCTTTTTTTATTTTTAGTAACTATATAGACCCTCAAAGAATAAAAAGCATTGAAGTCATGATAAGGGTGAAAGGGGATAACGACTGGTTAAAAAATGTTAAGGATAAAAATATGACAAAATTATTTCTATATTTTATTATATTTAATAATTTGGGTCCATCCTCACCCTAAAATAATAATAACTTATTTTTTCATTTTGAATAAATATTTAATTTATATCTATTTAATATTTTGTGAAACTCCAAGAGTTCCCCTCCCCTATATTATAAAAGGGAATATATTATTCCCTTTAAATCACACTTAATATGACAGTTATTCAGTCAATACTATCCCAAATCATTTCTAATAATTTATTTCCTCATTCTTGAGGTCTTTTTTAGTACTAATAGAAAACCACTATGACATATGTCGTTAATCATGTGATAATATCCAAATAAGAGGTATAGTTTTTAAATGATTATTTAGGTTTTAATTATTCTTCATTATCTATAAAATATTACATAAAAAATATTATTTAATAACAGAAGTATATGAAATTTTATTTGGTGTTTTTATCCTAATTTCAAAACCTACATCTATCTCCACATCCATTAAATTGGGAATCGTAACCATCATTCCTGTGTATGGCTGACTATCGCTTCACAAATTGTTATGATTTTATATATATTCATCTCTCAATGGTGGATTATAATGATGGAATTCGTTTTTATATATTATATTAGGGTAACAATTATCCTTCAAAAGTTATAATATATTATTTAACATATTACCTTCCCATTCACTGAAAATTGATAATGTCGTTCATTTGTATGTGTGGACAACCACCTTCATAAAGCAACGTGATTCTTTTTTTATCAACCCATAAAATGTGTGATATATATATATATAATTATATTTTAATTATTAAAATTATATTTATGTTATTAAAATAATTGATAAAAGATAAAATAATACTTACCGACTTTTCATAATGATTTTTAAGAACAAATATATTACCCATGCATACGCATGACATTAAAAATCTTAGATTGAAATGTAGATCATTTAATGAAACAAATTTGAAAGAGAGATTTTTATGTATAATTGATATATAATAATGAAAATAATTTTTGGATTGTTATTTTGGATATGGTTCATTAGTGACCTCTTTGACTATAATTAATTGAAAGAAATCATTTTTGATGTATGATCCGAGAATCTTAATAACACACGATATAAATTTAATTGATGAAGTAAACATATAAATCGTGGAATTAAATGAAATAATGGAATAATGATCATTAAAAACTATTCTTAATATAGTTGTAATGTATTATATGTTTTTTGTTCAAGATAATAATGAATATATGTAATAAGTCAAACTAAGGGTAAGTGATAATATTTTTAAATCCCCATTTAATGTTACACATAAAACACAATTATCTATCCATATTCATGTTTTCTATAAATTATTTCATATTTAGTTTATAAAATTCTCCTATGATTTTTAAAATTATTATTTACCCAATTTTGAATATTTTCAAAATATGTTGAAATGAATATTTTTTTCTTTTTTTAAATGAGTTACATTTTGAATTTCTTGAAAAATGTATTGAATAAATGTTTTATACATACAAGACATGAATGGATTTTATTGTAGTCATGGCTAATTTTTTATTTTAATATTCATTTAAAAATTTCACTATTTTTATTTATAAATGTTTTCCCAATATTTTTGTAAAATATCTTTTTTATGATTTCAAAATGTAGTTGATATTTTAGTCAAGAATGTTTTAATGATATTTTTATTATATTTGTATTCATTAATGAAAATAATATTTTATGTTACTTTTGATTCAATAATTATTTTTTGAAATGATATCATCTTCATTCATTCTTTGATTGCATTATTCTTATTTAATACAAATTTTCATAATGTGTTTTTATCATCCATGGGTTAAACATGTTATCAAAAATAATTGTCTATTTTAATGTATATAAAGACAATGAATTTTAAATTTCTATAAATATATTATTAATTTTCTATTCCTATACAGGGTTTAATGTTTTATTGAATGAGAAAATAATTCTTTCACTTTTCTGGTTATTTTTTTATGGAAAATAGTCTTTTGATATAAAAGGGGATTTTTGATATCAAAATGTGTACTTTAACTGGGTTTAAAAATTTTCTCCAAAATTTTATAATGAAAAGGCCCACGAATAAAATTTATTATATTATACATGATCATTATATGTGGAATGGGATAAAATGAAAAAGTGTATACAAAGTTTTTAACCCCATTATAGATCACTAGTGTGCCCAAAACATCTTCAATGTTTGGTGTTCCCATATATCATTAGGTGAGAAGATTATAGATTATATGATGGTTGTTCCTAGACAATTATCCAATGCATTTGGTAATGTAACATGTATATTTATAAAATAAATAGGGAGTTATAAAATGGTTTCCTTATGGATTTAATTGGGCACTAGTTATTTCATACATGGGATTAAAATGGGTTACGAATTTGATGCTCTATATTTCCAAAAAATGGTTGTTCTTTATTTTCTATAGGTTTTATGGTGTATATTTCAGAAAAAAGTCTGTGAATATTTTATGGAAATTATTTGTTTCATTTTACCAAATATCAATTAGGTGATAGTAAAAATTTAATGGGTTCTAATATGTTTTACTATACTAGCTAATTTATTTTTTTTACGGTCTCTTAATTATATGAATGTTTTAATTCCATGCTTTAAAAAAAATTCAACATAGATATAAGGATTTGTAGGCATAATGATTAAATCAATATTATACTTTTTATGATATATCAAGAAAAGGAAACATTTATATATTTAAAATTTTATTTTTGTGGGAAAATGGATTCTGAGTATAGGTATTTAGTTTCTAATATGTGGGATTGTTTTATAATAGTTGTTACCTAACTCTCTAGATTAATCATGAAATATCCTTGGGAATGTGAGAATTTCATATCAAGTTATAATTTAGTAGGTTATATAAATTTTAGATTTGGTTACTGATAAAATTTGGACCAGAATAACTCTAATATAGAGGATATGGTTTTGGATGGTTAATATAGATTGACATTTTCAATTTGTATATAGTTTTATTTATTCCTACAACCTTATATCATAAGTTAATCCCAGACCCATTAAACAATTAACAAGGTCAAAAACATTAACCATGGTAACTAGTCTTTACAAAAAAATAAATTTGACTTTATTTTATAATATTAAATTATAAAAAATTACCATATAGATTACATTTAAAAAGAATATGAAATTTAGATATTTGGACAAATAAATTTCTAATATAAGTAAAACACATTGGAAAAAGGTTTTCTTTGAAAAATTCAATTTTTATGATCGTTAGTGATTTTAAAACAAATTAATTTATAGAACTGATTCTTATAAAACTTATTGGGTTATTAATAAATTAATAATTATTTGGTGACTTTAATAAGTATCCACAACTAAATGTACCATTTTAATCATATAATTAAAGGAAAAGAACAAAAAAATATATTTTTGTTAAAATAAAATACCATAGATGTTTAAAAGTGTTATCGATATATTTAAATCCAAAATTATATATTTAAATGTTTTATTACAATATTATGAATAAATATGTTATCAAGAAAAAGGTTTTAAAAACATTTATGACATTGTTACATCGTGGAAATAACTTATGTGAAGGTATTTGAAAATTTATTTTTTAATATTCATCTAAAAAACATCTTTATATAAACCCCCGAAATTTAATCCTAATATAATGTTTTTATGTCATATAAAAAATGAAGTTCATTTTTTAAAATAAAAATCATAATATTTATGAATTAGACATTAAAAATGAATCATTATATAAAAGGAAAAATTATTTTTATCATAAGGTGACATTTTCAAAAGCTAACTAATCTTATTATTATTTCCCATTACGTACACTTTAATTGGTGCTTACAAAATATTCATACAAAAGATATATTTTACCATAATTTGATTATAATATATTGAGTTTCTCAAAATTTAAATTCTTATCACATAAAAGGGAGATATTTAGATAAATAACATTTTATTAATAAAATTATTTATTTCTCTTTACTTCTCTAGTAATAAAAATTAGATTTTTTTTATTTTTATTATGACTATTATAAATTATTTTCATTAAAATAATTATTTTTTAATGAATAATTACAATTAAAAAACACTTAAAAAGGTTTTTTAATATTAAATTATTCTGAGTACTCAATTGCCATTAGAACATTATATTAATTTTTTTAATATTAATAATTGATTGATAATAAAATAATTCTAGAAATTTTAAAAATACATAAAATAATTATAATACATGACTAAAATATTTTTTTATATATAATCCCAATTATATATTTAATTTTTTATTTCATCATCTTTATGTATAAATATTTAACTTTTATTAATTTAATTTTTCTAAATAAGACATCTTCACAATTTTGTTTTAGTTCAGTCTTTAATGAGGAACAAAATGTTGAAAATAATATTTCTTTAAAATGAAACTAATACTAAAATCATAAGTTTTTTTATTATCCCTACAATAATTAATTTTCATCCATGAAATTAAAAAATTGAGTCACTAATTAAAACATTTTGGGGTACCTAAAATATAAAAATTAATTGAGATATAATTTCAAGAGATATATTAAACTTACCAAAATAGAAATTATATTGTTTCCTTAGAATAGGGTAATCCATAATATTTAGTTTTCCTCCAATATTTTTACATATAAATCACTCATGATTGGGTATCATTACTCATATGTTAAAATTAGATTTCATATATTGTTTTTAGTAATTATTTCACTAATATATCATTAAATATTGGAATGAAATAGGAAATTTGATTTGTCCAATTTTGGTATATAATAAAGAGCCTATGAGAATATGGGTAATCCAATTCAAAAATTGCATAAAATACATCGAAAGAAATTATTAAAAATATGAACATGAAACTCAATTTTTCATATCATGGCTTTATAATAATTAAATATTTGGATTTTATTTCCACCTTTTGTGAATATTTAACAATTTGAGAACTGCTACCAAATTTAGTTATAGTAAATAACCTTCAAAATAATTATTATATTCTAGAAAAGATTTGTTCAATTTTACTTGTAGGTTCAGTGATAAAACTGTAGATGTGCCTCAAAAGCATCATGATATTTTCTTTATAATTTCCCATTAAATCATCCCCATTTTCTTTCAATAGTAGGAATCTACTGTTCATATTTTTTTGTAGTGTTTATTTAAAATATATATTGTTGAATATCGACATGAATTCCCTAGATCCTAGAGAATCAAATTCCACCTTCTTCACTATATTCTAATTGAGAATCCACTATTTTCCACACTTCTCCTTCTAAATGAAAATTTTCTAAAATGAACATCTCAATGTCTAAGAATTTAAGGATATAAAATATTTTCATAGTTGCGTGGATCCATTTTTTTCATATTAACAGGTTGGATGACCCATTTAGGAATGGTAGATGTTTCATATAAATTACTAAAAATAAAATTACTCTTTTGTTTATGCGTTCAAGAGCTCAACAAGGTATTTATAATTATTTAGATCATGGAATTTTTGGGTGAGAAACACCACAATATTCTATAATCCATATGCTATCTAATTTGATTTCACTTTTGGAAAATATATATCTGTGTTTTCCATTATAACCATAATTAACTCACTTCCTCCAATATCAACCTATTACATTAAATAAAATAAAAAAATTTCGAATAAGAATACATTAACTAGTACACATATAAATGAAAATATAAAGTCCTAAAAAATTAAAAAATAAATGAGTTTCATAATCGAGATTATGATACTATGGGTTTCAATCTTAATAATATATGTTTTTTTTCAATATTGTTCTCAACCCAAAATTTTCTTTTATTAGACTATTAAATTACATTTATATTCTACATAATGGTTTATAAAGTGAAAGTGAATCACCCAAAGAATATACCTTAGGAGTGTCAAACTATATCTATAGTTATATTTATTTATCATCAACCAAAAGATATTTCAATTAAATCATAACAATATTATTCATAGTTATGACCCCCAGCTGTATCTATTCCATATCTAATTTCCACTTATCTCTAACCATATAAGAATTTGATTTCTGAGAAATGATAAATTATTAAATGTATTGAACATTAACATTGTTGTCAAATAATAAGACTTTTCCCTTATTTTTTCACAAAATTGCACTCATATTAATCCCTAAAAATAACTAAACCGTGCACTAACATGAAATATGGTTCTCCAATCCCACACTCCCGAATCTGTTGCTAAAAAATATTTTAATTTTTTTCTTTGATGCCACGTGAGATGACTTCAAGAAAACATAGAATTATATCCATAATTTAAGCATTACACCTCAAAATAAATTAACAAATCTCATTACCAAAATATTATGTGTATTTTGAGATTAGTTATACAATAATATTATTCTAAATTTTTTTCCATAATCATTACATTGTAAATCCCTTTCTAGATATCACTTATTTTATATTCATATTCATATCCCAAGAAAAGTAAAACATATGAAATGGGTGATGTACAATTTATACTAATGGAAAAAATATTATCAACATTCCATCAAGTGATAGATAACAATTATATGGGATACAAGGTAATGGTATAAATGTATTTTTGTGATGAACATGGTAAAATAATATTTTCCCACAACTCATGATATAAGTACCTGTAATTTCAAATAAAAAAAATATACTGTAGAATAATATTTTTGTAACAGATAAAATAATCAGGGGTCATAGAACATTATATAGGAATGTCATAAATAATTACAACATCATCATCATAGAATGGGACATATTAATTTAACAAATACATTGGAGGGATTTTACGGGCACATCCCCTATTATGGATTTAATTGACCCAACATGTATTCGTGTTTTAGTGAAACCAACCCATATAACGTATTTAATATACCAAACATATATCAGGGATTTAAAAACCCCAACTTGACTCATAAGATAATCCGTACAGATGAATATTAGACCCAAAATCTATCCAATATAATATCTTGATGAATGGGTTAAAATAAAATAGGATTTATAATTCATAAAAAGAGTATCATATAAAATTAAATTTCGAATTGGATTTGTTGGTATGAAAATTAGAATCAAACAATATAAATATTTCATAAAATAAATTTAGAAGTTAATTAGTAAAAAATAACTACATTGGATATTGAGATTTTACTATTAATTAGGAAAATTATCTCAAAAAATAAAGCATTATTTATAATGTACTTCTTATTATTGAATAAATTAAATGATCTTACATACAATATTCAAAATATTTACTAATGGTAACGTGATACAATTTTAAAAATTACAATTTCTAAAATCCCATAAATAGATACATGAAAAACTCAGAATGATTTTCTATTGGAAATGTGGAAGGATGTTAAAATTCACGGATGAAAAAAAATATCTAACATTATTTCATACTACCCATAATGAAATTAACATCAATATAAAGATTAAAAAATTCTAGTTTGGATAATAGTTAATGTGTAAAGACCCGAAAATTCCATGTAATTTTTTTAATTATATGGTAATTTTATGAGTCTGTGAAAATTGATGGTGTGTGATTCCGAGGCTCGGTGGCCCCGGAATGAATTTATGAACATTTTTTCAAGTACGTTCAGTAATCATGCCTGTTGGTTTTTTTCTTTTAAACTAGTGCTCAGAATTAAAATCCAAGAATACTTTTGAACTCAAAATGCCAATATTTTCTTAATGAGACCTTTACCTCGACCGAAGTGGGTTGAGGGTGAAAGATATTTTTTCACTTTTTTTGTGGAAATAAAAATAAAATAAGATAAAATTAATTTTTTTTGTTTAAACCACCCATGTGAATGTTAAAGTGGTGGGGACCACCTGACCTAAAACCCACATTTGGAATTCCTAAAGGTGGGGACCACCAGAACCGTCTTAATGGGGTAAACTTCTTGAACTCCTTAATTAATGACGAGTTAACCTGTGGACTTCCTACATATTTATTATGCCAACATGGTCATATTAATTGTGCCAAAAATTAATTTTGCCAATGTAAATTAAATTGATAGACTTAATTTAATAAGTTCGAACCGCTCATTTTTCCGGGTTGGAAATGGTATGAAAAGGGAGAAGCTTGGGAGATCATGTAGAAACACATCTCCAATGAAGAACTTCTCCTCCAAACAAAGAACGCCTTAAAAATAAAAGAACGTTATTCAGAGCCAAGAAAGAGTAAGATGCACGAGCCTGACATCGAAAGCGTGTTGTGGAGGTGACAATCTTTGGAACACTCTTCGCCTCCACTGTTTTTCATCTCACGACACATCGAAGAACCGATGTACGTCCTTCCCTACACATCAATGTCAACAAACCTTTGAGGTAGGGTTTTTGTTTTAAATACCTCCTTTACTCATTCTTGATGTTCTTCATGACTCAATGTTTGTGAACTACATTCTACCGCTCTAACACAGAGGGTGTGGTCCAAGAGAACATGGCCTGACCTCTCAATAGTCACTTGTAATTTTTGATGAAATATTTGCAGTGTTGAAGACAGCAACCAGAGGCTAGACATACGAAGGTGGCGATGGTGAATGTCTACACCGCCCAGAGAACAAGGGGTCACGGCTTGTACTACAGTGATGAATGGGGGATGGCAGGCCAATCCAGCCTCCAGAGAAGAAGCAGTGCACGACCACACCCCACAGAGAGCACGATAGGCAATTCGCCCCACCGCATCGTGACGCCCTACCGCACTGTGGCCGCCACACACCGTGGGCCACCCAGGACAGGCCGCCATCTCGGGATGCCCAACGCAGGCCTGGCGAGACCCATTGGGTCGGGCTGACCCAAAACAGACCGGCTCGGCCCAGTCCAGGACTAGATGGGTCGGTTCGACTCGGTCAGACTAGATACTGACGATTTTCGACCCTATATGTTCTTCTTGAATTAACTTTGGCACCAGGCGATCATTTGAAAAACCATCTCCGGTGCCAGAAACATTAGGGAGATATGGTCCTTTTAGTATACACCAATTGATATTTGTATAAATTTGGGGTATAGTCAGGTTTTATTGAGTACGAATCCAACCATTCCCTCAGAACTAAAAGGGTAATAACTTACAGACTAGACATTTGATTGATGTTAAATCTATTGCGTTAAGACCCCTATTACATGGCAGTAATTTGGGATACTTTTTCATGTTACTTCATGGTACATCATGGTAGTTGGAGTATCAACCGGTATCTTGAGGAGCATACTCTCTCGAAGATGACCAAGCGTAGTGAAGGTACCCTGTAGCTGGTTGTGACAATGTACTGAAAGTGTGCTAGGATCATGTGTGGGTCTGACGATGTACTGACGATGTACTAGGATCATGTGGGGGTCTGACGATTAACTGATGATGAACTAGGATCTTGTGTCGGTATGACGATGTACTGACCATGTAATAGGATCTTGTGTGCGTCTGACGTTGTACATGGATTCTATTTAGGTTTGATGATGTACTGAGGATGTACTAAGATCTTGTGTGGGTCTGATGATGTACTGAAGATGTACTAGGATCCTGTGTGGGTCTGATGATGTACTGACGATGTACTAGGATCTTGTGTGGGTCTGATGATGTACTGACGATGTACTTTGATCTTGGGTGGGTCTGACGATGTGCTGATGATGTACTAGTATTTGTGTGGGTCTTACGATTACTGACATTGTACTAGGATTTTCTGTGGGTCTGAAAATGTACTCACCTGTACTAGGATACTGTGTGGGTCTGACGATGTACTGACGATGTACTAGGATCCTGTGTGGCTCTGATAATGTATTGACAATGTACTACGATCTTGTGTGGGTCTGATGATGTACTAGGATATTGTGTGGGTCTGACGATGTACTGACACTGTACTGGGATCTTGTGTGTGTCTGAAGATGTACTGATGGTGTACTAGGATCCTATGTGGGTCTAAAATTTGGGATACTTCATGGGTCTTCCTGTTAACAGAGTAAGATGATTCAGTAGTTACATCTAATCATCTCTACTATTGAACCTATGTTTTACCTCCTGTGAGATATGTTCGTACATGTGTGGTACTTTCCTTCATGGAAATACCTTGGTAGTATTCTTATGTGTGGCATACCTATGTGGTACTTACCGTTGTGGTCATTCTTCCTTTGTGGAATAGTTGAGCTTTGGGATTTTGGTTTGGACCCTGTGTTTCCTGAGGATTGAGATGGGTATACATGATAACTTAGGTATATGTATGCGCATATACCTAAGTAGGGTTGTCAGTTGATTTCATGATATATAGTTTATCCCTTGAAGATTATGTGACACCTTGAGGGTCTCACAGTCTCAATTGAGTATCGTTATACTCACCCCTACATGGGTTATGCCCACACCTTGTTGTGTTTGGTGTAGACGACGGATAGAGTTAATCTAGGATGAGGGTACCAGGACTGGATGGTGCCCGGAGGTAGACCATACGATGTGTCATTACGTATAGGAGACAGGCGGACGTGGACTGCTGAGGAGGTGATTTGGACCGACCCTTCAGGTAGGAACTTTGATGGATGACCCAATAATTGAATTTATCTTTGTTTAGTTGTATTGTATTTCAGTTGTGCTTCTACCCATACTGTTGGAATTTTATTCCGACCCCTCTTAATTTCAGCACATTTTTTCCTATACAGTTTTCTTGTGTTCGTATCTTCTTATGTGCTTGGTTTCTTGTGTATATTGGATATAAATGAAATTCCTTCCATGTTTTAGGGAATACACCTTTCGGTGCTAGTCTCCAGCCCCTGGCCTTTGGACAACGGGCTTGGGGTAGCCACATCACGGGCTTTAGAGGACGGGTTGTGACAAGTTGGAATCAGATGAGTCGGTTCTACTGTAGAACATAGGACTCTGATATTTTTTTTGTGGAAATAGTGTTACGTGTTATGAGTGTGTTTCTCAGTTTGGGGAATCCAATGTTGGTGCGGCGGCTGATATATTCATACGCCAGGACCCTGAATTCTGATTTCTGACTCGTTGCACGAATACTATTATTGCATGCGTTTTTGAAAATATTACTTTTCGATTTCATTGATTCATCTCACCAGGTATAAACTAATGACCACGAAGCACGTGTTCTTTATCAGGAATCCACTTCATAGACTGCCAGTTAGGATTCCCAATAGAGTAAATGATGACAACCACTGAATGACGGAGCTCTGGTGGAGGGCCCTCTCACTATGTTGCCACCATCAGGTGGTGTACCAGCAACACCACCACTCATTGGGCATCAGTTACCACCAACCGCATGGATGAATGGTGTATTCCAACAGTGCACATTTCATGAGTTCCAGCAAAAGCGGACTCCGAGATTTCGAGTCGAGACATATTCTCACGCACCTGAGGGCTGGCTGGAGGCGGTTGTTAGAGTTTTCCACCTAATTGAGACACTAGTAGAGCAGATGGTGGTCTTAGCTACTTGTCTTTTCTAGTGAGTGACCATGAGTATGGTCTGCATAGTGATGCAGATTCGGTATGGGGACCAATACATAAGATTGTACCTTCAGGTAGTGTTTCAACTATATCATTTCTTATTGGTCGATAGTTATAACTAGTGGTATCGGTAGAGGACACATATAGACTTAGTGCCTTATACCTGATTCGACATCAGATACCCCTCAGGTTCTGAGGTGACCCCAACTCACAAGTGGCTAAGGACTCGCTTGAGGAGGTGGCCGAGAGTTCTCTAGAGATTCTACAGCTTCGGTAGGATGACATGTCAATAACTGAGTATTCATCGAGGTGTACCAATCATTCCTGGTACTCGATGAATACGATACGATCAGTGCTTTGGGGATCGATATTGCGAGATCGTGATGTTTAAGGTCGTCTGAGCCAACACAATTACTCTATGTATTCCTACTTAGGTTGTGGTTCTATAGAGTACCTTTGTGGTTGAATGTTCTTTGGATGAGCGGATACAGCTAGTGAATGTTACTAGTGGGAAAACATGAAATTGGCACAAGTCTCAGAGACATGGGCGTGTATAAATTTCAAGAAGAAGCAATGTAAGGGATAGATGAATTTGTAGGGATGTAGATGTGGAAGTAGAGCTATGGGAGAATCATGAGGAGGTGTTTATTTGACATGTTTCGAACACCCCCCATTATGGTCCCCACCAAGCTCATGGAGCTGGTGAACATGGGAAGATAGTGGCTGCATGCAGTCAAGGAATGCTACCCAAGGACTCTAGGAATTATTCGAGGTATGGTATGTGTCTACTATTAGATTCCATATCAATTGACATATGTACCAATAATTCCTTGCTTCTACGAATTGTGTCCAAGACCTAGAGTTTCCGGTTATACTATTGACTTGATCGTCACGTATGGAGATACCATTGGTAAGATACTCAATAATCACATGTACGCCAACGGTGTGATCGGACCCATGAGGCAAGTGTTTTGGTTGAAAAATCATAGTGGCAGCATCGAGGCCATATGATATTAGTTAGGGTTTGACTAGAAATCGACAATTAATACTCATATTGACTGTATTAGGGAAAAAATTTTGCGATTTATCTATAGTGTTTTCATGAGGTTTTCCTTAGTCAGAGAAAATGGAAACCCAGGTAGCACAAGATAATCTCATTAATATGAGGGTGCATCCGATCACTCCTAAGTCAGCCAGCCTTACCCTCATGGTAGTAAGAGTTTTCAGGTTTTAGTTCCCAACATAAGTGGATAGAGTTCTTCCAGGACTATGACTTTGAGATATTCTATTCTCATGGGAAGGGGAACGTGGTACAATATGCACTCAACAGGAGGTCTGTCATGAATCTTTTGAGTGAGGTGATAGATCAGGTAGCCACATTATAGATATTCTACATGGATTGATATGGAGCATCTTATCTTAAGTCTCTTACAGTCACTCCCCCACATCATCTGCGAGTCAGGGAGTTGCAGCGTGGGGATGCAAACTACAAGGCTCATTGTGCTCAGATATCCAAATGACAAGCGCCTGATGAATTTTCTAAAGATGCGGAGCACGTCAACCTCTTTAGAGGACGTACTATGGTACTTGTGGTGATATACGAGAATGTGTTGAGGGAGTTACATATGTCCAATCTAGCGGTACATCCATGAGTGGAGAAGAAGTACCAGGACCTCCAACGTCAGCACTGGTGGCCATGAATGAAGAAAGCACTAGTAGAGTTTTTCTCATGGTGCATCACTTGTCAGCAAGTGAAGGCAGGGAAACAGGTTCCAACAGACATAGATCAGCCTTTAGAGGTCCAAGAGTGGAAGTGGGATGTGATAACCATGGACTTCGTGACCGTACTTCCACATACATCCAGTGGTCATGATCTTATCTGGTGATCGTCGACCAACTCACCATGTAGGCCCACTTCCTACCGATCAGAGAGTAGGGTTTAGTAGATATCATGGGATTCCACTATGTGTAAGAGATTGTGCGGCTATATGAAGTACCCTCAACAATTGTCTCTGGTCGTGATGCACATTTCATTTCCCGACTATGGAAGGGGTTGTAGGATTCTTTTGGGACGCAACATTGTTTGAGCACTGCCATCCATCCTCAGAAGGATGGCCTATCTAAATGGAACATTCAGAACATCGAGGAAATGCTACGTTCTTGCGCCCTCGACTTCGGTCATAGTTGGAAGGATCACTTTCCCTTGGTGGAGTTTTTATAAGACAAGAGCTATAAATCCACCATTGTGATGGCACCATTCGAGGCATTGTACGAGCGACCTTGCAGATCACCTCTATGCTGGACTGACCCAGGAGAGACATCACTCATGGGACCAGATATGGTATGGGCTACCACGGAGAAGGTACAGGTCATCCAGGAGCAGATGAAGACTGCATAGAGTAGGCATAAGTCTTATGCCTTTAGGAGACATAGACCACTGGAGTTAGATTATGGTGACCATGTATTTCTAGAGGTCTCACATCGAAGAGGTATTCAGAGATTTGTTCGGGGTCAAAAGTTATATCTGATGTTCATCCGACCCTTCCAGGTCCTCAGTATAGTTAGCAAGGTGGATTACCGCCTAGATCTTCCCCCTAAGTTTGACTTATTGCATGATTTTTTCCAGGTTTCCCATCGGTGGAGATACGTGAATGACCATTATCATATCATTGGACACGGTGATCTAAAAATTGATTATAGAGTGACGTTTACGGAGGCTACAGTAGATATTGATGATTTATAGGAGCAGGTCCTTCAGGGGAGGTCGATACCTCTGCTGCGCGTTCATTGGCAGTACAGGAACCTCTAGGAGAGCACATGGGAGCAAGAGGCGCAGATTCGTGCTCAGTACCCCCACTTGTATTCGTAGTTTGAGTTGTGGCTTATGGGGGTGTAAATCCCAATGGTGGGGAGAATGTAAAGTCATGGAAATTAATTTTAATTTTTTTTAACAATATGGAAATTTTAGGAGTCTGTGAAAATTGAAGGCGCGTGCTTCCAAAGCCCGTTGTGCCTGGAATGAATTTCTTAATTTTTCTTCGACTATGTTCAGTAAATGTGCAAGCAGATTTTCGTAACTTTTAAATCGTTTATTGGAATTTAAATCTGAGGACCCATTGAACTCACAGTGTCGATATTCTCTTAATGAGACCTTCACCTCGACCACAGTGGGTCGAGGGTGAAAGATAGTTTTTCACTTTTTCGAGGATAAAAAATAAGATAAACTTATATTTTGTATTTTTTTTTGAAACCTCTCATGTGAATGTTAAATATGTGGGGACCACCTGAACTAAAACCCCCATTTCTAATTCCTAAAGGTTGGGACCACCCTAACCCCCTTAATGGAAGAAACCTAGTGAACTTCCTCATTAATGAAGAGTTAACCCATGGACTTATTCATAAATTATTATTCCAACATGGTATAATTAATTTTTCCAATTTAAATTAAATTGATAGACATAATTTAATCAGTTGGCACATCTCATTTATCCGAGTTAGAAATGGTTGGAAAAGGGAGAAGCTTGAAAGGGATTCAATAAACTCATATCCGACGAAGAACTTATCCTTCAAATGAAGAATTCCATCTCCATCAATGAATGTTTTAAGGATCCCAGAAAGGGGTAGACACGCGATCCTGACATCGAAAGCGTGTTGTAGAGGCGATGACTGATGGTACCCTCTTCACCTTAACAGTTTTTCATCTCATGACACATCGACGATCTAACGTCCGTCCTTCCCTCCTCATCGACATGAACAATCCTCTGAGGTAGGGTTTTTGTTTTAAATGCCTCCCTTACCTATTCCTGATGTTCTTCATGACTCAATGGTTGTGAACCGCTTGCTACTGCTCTAACGCAAAGGGTGTCGGTCAAACGAGCATGGACCAACCTCTCCACAATCCCTTGTGGTTTTTGACAAAATCTTTGCAACGTGGAAGACGGAAACCAGAGGCTAGCCACACGATGGGGGAGGTGGCACACATCGATGTCACCTGGTGAACAAAGGGTCTTGGCTTGTGCCACGACGGAATGTCGCGCCATGGCCGCCCCGCCGCACCACGGCAACCCGTCGCACCGCGGACATCCTGCCGCAACGCCGCCGCCCCACCACACCGCGGTGCCCTGCCTCACTGTAGTAGCCCCGCATCACTACGGCTGCCCAGTACTGTGGGCCACTCGGGATGGTCAGACCGGACACAGCAGGTCGGGCCGACTAGAACCGGACTGGGTCTCCCTAGGTCGGGGTTCATTGGGTTGGTCCAATCGGGTCAGACCGGACTCAGACGAGTTTTGACCCTATATGTTCTTTTGGCTATAACCTTGGCACCAAGAAACCATTTGACAAACTGCCTATAGTGCTGGAAAACATAGGGTTAGATGGTCCTTTTAGTATACCCCACATGAGATTTGGATAAATTTCGGGTACGGTAGTGTTGGATCGATCACGAATCCAAGCAAGTCCTCAAAACTAAAAAGAAAATAACATACAGACCATGCATCCGATTTATGAACCGTCTATTGCATTGAGACCCATTTTACATGGTAGTACATTGGGATAATTCTTTGTGGGACTTCGCGGTAGTTTGTGTATTGACTATTCGATTGAGGATCAGACTCTCCTGAAGATGAGAAAGCTTAGTGTGGGTACCTTCTAGCTGGTTGTGACGATGTACTGACAATGTACTAGGATCCTGTGTGGGTATGATGATGTACTGACGATGTAATAGGATCCTATGTGGGTTTGACAATATACTGGCGATGTACTAGGATCCTGTGTGGGTATGACGATGTACTGAAGATGTACTAGGATCATGTGTGGGTCTGACGATGTACTGACGATGTACTAGGATCCTGTGTGGGTTTGATGATGTACTGATGATGTACAAGGATCTTGTGTGGGTATGATGATGTACTGATATTGTACTAGGATCCTGTGTTGGTCTGACGATGTACTCAGATGTACTAGGATCTTGTGTGGGTCTGACGATGGACTGACGATGAACTGGGATCATGTGTGGGTCTGACGATATATTGACAATGTATTAGGATCTTGTATGGGTATGATGATGTATTGACGATGTACTAGGATCCTGTGTGGGTCTGACGATTTAATAACTGTGTACTAGGATCTTGTGTGGGTCTGACGATGTACTAGGATATTGTCTGGGTCGGCAATTTAGGATCCTTCGTGGGTCTGCCTCTTAACAGATTAAGATGATTAAGTAGTTTCATCTAATCTCCTCTACTATTGTACCTATGTTATACCTGGTGTGAGCTGAGTTCTGACCTGTGTGGTACATTCCTTCATGGGAAAACCTTTGAGGTATTCTTTTGTCTGTCATTCATGTGTGGTACTTACCTTTATTGCATTCCATCATTTTTGGAACAGTTGAGCTTTGTGATTTTGGGTTAGACCCTGTGTTTCCTCCTGACTGAGATTGGTATACTTGATAACTTTTGTATATGTATAGGCATATACCTAAGTATGGTTTTCAGATGATTTCTTGCTTTTTGGTTTTTTTATAGTATATTTTGTTAGACCTAGAGGGTCTCGAGGTCCCCACTGATTATCGTTATACACACCCATTCACATGCTATGCCCACACCTTGTTGTGGTTGGTGTCGGCGACGGACAAAGCAGATCGAGGATGAGGGTACCAGGACTAGATGCTGCCTGGAGATGGACAAAACGGTGTGTCGGTACGCAGAGGAGACGAGCGGTCGTGGAGTGTTGTGGAGGAGATATGTACCTACCCTTAAGGTAGGAACTTCGGAGGACAACCCAACAGTTTTCTTTCTCTTTCTTCAGTTGTATTGTATTTCAATTTCACTTTTACCTTTACCGTGGGGATTTTATTTCAGCCCCTCTTACTTTCCGAACTCTTTTTTCTATACAGTTTACTTGTGTTTATATCTTGTTGTGTGATGGGTTGCATGTGTTTACAAGATATAAATTAAATGTGTTCCCAGTTTTAGGGAATACGCCTTTCGGTGCTAGTCGCCAACCCCTGGCCTTTGGAAGGTGGGATTGGGGTAGTCACGGCACGGGCCATGGGGGATGGGTTTTGGAATAATGAGAATAATGAAGATCACCAAAATAAAAAAAATTGATAACAATATAAAAAATTAAAACATTATTGTGAAGAATGGAAATATGGACATGGTCGATATAATTCCATTAGAAAGGGTGGGAATTATTCATAATGGAATATAAAATTCCAAAAGAAGAATATTTATCAGCATGAATATTCTATTCTAAATTCAATTCATAAAAAAAAATTCATATGTCAGAGATAAATAAATGAATATAGGAAAATTGGAAGAGCTTAGTCAAAAAAAAGAGGATTATGGCTTCATGAAATAAATCGAGTCAATGAAAACTCGTAACATGGAATCATGGTTTTCCATATTCCTATATAATTACCATTAACATGTTAAAACCTATTCAAAAATCTAATTTATATTCAATAAAATATCTAATAATATTTTATGTTCATTTAATATACATTTTTTATTGGTTTCAGTTAATATTAATGTTGATATATTTTTCTTATTATTCATTTTTTGGTATAATGTATTTCTTTTCCATTCTATTTTTACATGCTCAATGTATCATAAATGGTCATTGTATTGGAAATTTATGTTCCATGATGGGTTTAGTAATTTCAATGTGTATCCCATGAAACATTGAGGTATTATTCTTCAAGGAAAAATATAAAAATATAGGATTCAATATATTTTACCCAATGATGTTTTTTTCATTGACATTGAGAATAAATCATAATATTACCATTTTATAAAAAATTGTAAATTATTATCACATATTATTATAAATTAATTTTTTATAACCATACATGATTAAAAATATAGATCATCGTTCACTTAGATGATTAAATCCAGAAAACAAGAATATGCAATAATTAATTGGACACATATAATTATAGAGTGATTTTAATAGATTCATCATTCTTGAATCCTGGGATCACTAAGTATTTATCATTATTATATTATATTAATATTATTTAAACAATATTTTATATAATTATTATAACAGCATTCATATATGTGTTGAAATCATCCTAATGCCGAGAATTTTACAGTGACTGAAAGAATAAGAGAGAAATTTTAAATATTGTTAATATTAAATTTTTAATTGAATAATGATTACTAATTTTAGAAACATGATAATATAATGATAAAAATATATTTACAAATTTTATGAAAATAATTAAATGTAAGAATAATAATAGATGAAAAAATAATTTATGTTGAAAATTTTAATCTTCTCCTGAAAACAATTTTGAGTTAGAATTGATTTGGGATATATATGTGGACCATAATACAGATAATGTGTGAGAGGGTTATTTGGAATAGAAATCTGGTTGATTATAGGGTTTAATAGAATTTTAATGGAGGACTTGAATTGGTGGTGGAAATATTATTTAATAAATGAGGGGAGTGGAACTAATTTGAATACTTATATCATTAATATAATATAAATTCATTTTCAAGTGGAATAGTAAAAAATAATTCCAATTTTAATACCATTCTAATAGAGTTTCTAAATCCCCTAAGAAAGTTTTTTTGGGCCACCTGTTACTGATAATCTTTGTGTTATCTCATAGAATAAACACCCAACAATTTTTACCATTTACATGGTGACAAAAAAAAATAATTTTACCTTATTAAGAAATATTTATTGTGATATTTAAATATATGGAAACTATTTGTCATGATTCAATTTTTTTATTGGGAGGAAATAGAAGTACACAAAACATAAAGAAAATAATGTTCTTTTTAATTGTATATTTAAGAATAAAAATGATTTTACATGAGAAATAATGTATAGAATTTATATCCAGGAAAAATTTTGATTGAAAATTAAATTTTTTATTATCAAAACACCTTTATGATAAAATTATAAAACCAAATTTTTTTTGAACTATAGGATATAAAAACCATTTAAAAACAACTTCAGTATTCCAAAACAAGTTTCCCTACATAGTTTCTAGGATAGAGTGCTAACCTAAATATCTAGATCATCTTTCAAAAAGTATTCAAATATAAATGCCAGCTTTTCCCATGTCAGTATGTACTTCTCTTGATTGATCATCGCTTCATTAAATCCACTTAACAAAATAAGGTCCTTCTTGTCAATTAAATTACTCTATTAATTGTTTTTAATCACTAATTAAGGCTTTCCCATAATCCTTTCAGCTTCATCATCAATATATTTAATCACCAGAAATGATTCAACAACTTCTTTATCTAAGTGCATAAGTTTTTCCAGAGGTTGATATTGATCTGAAACTGGCTCCCACTACGGAATAGTTAGAGAAGCCAAAGGGGAAACTCCCACATGAGCCGCTTCCTCATACTGAACATATATAACATGAGACATATATTCACTATCCATTATCATGGATTTTTACTTCATCGATGATCCAATTTCTATTATTAGAGGTAGGTTAGAGTAATCCTTTCTCCCTTTCCGAGTTATTTTCTGGATTTTCCTCCTCCTCAAACTGAGAAAACTACTATCATAGAAATCCTCATATGTATCATCTAAAAATTATTCAAGGACTCATCACTAAACTAATACCCGGTGTACCCTTCTTCATCCATAGAGGGCACAACCTGTGTTTTTTAATACTTCAAATCTAGTTCATCATTCTCCGGACTCTAAATATTTCCACGCTCAATAACTAGACCCACCCTTCTTGGTCTTGTTCTAATAGAGCCATCCTCGTCTGTCTTATTAATAATTTAACACCTACCTATCATCCTTGGCCTTCCAGTATCCATCACCTGCAAGCCACCTCCTCCACTAGAACCATCAACCTGAGACCCCATTATTTCTTTAGCTCAAACATGATCATTTCCTACCTCCTAAATGAAATTTGAAGGAAATACAATAGTTTGGGGTACCGCTACCCCTGCATTATCCTATCATACCACTACCCCTGAAGCACACACCCCACCTAGTTCATGTTTTGTCATGTCAAAGACATCCGCCACTCTTGGGACTATAGTCATAGCCTTCTTCTGCATTTCTCTGCATAAAATCTTCCTAACAACTACATGATCATGACTTTCCCCTGCCAAATCCTGACCCTCTGGTATTTCTTTAAAATCCACATCCAGAAAACAACCCTGATCGAAAGTCATGCTAGGGGAATTATAAATCACCTAGTTTGCACCAAAACTAGATACCATGTTTTCATCACTACTCCCCAATCTCTCATCCAGTCTCTAATTCAACTTCACACAGCTATAATCAACCAGAAGATGCCCCATTTTACTTCTTTTAGAACTGAAATCATACCATGGATCAAAAAAAATATATTTCTTATTTATAAACTCCTCAACAATAGGAACCCCAAAAGAACTGAATAGGTGGTTTTGAAAAATCCACTTCAACAATGACTCTCGGAGAAATAGGGTGATGGATTGCTCTAGTCCTACTATCTAAACAGGGGTAACAACTTACAAAATTTCAAAGAATATGGAGAATGGAAGGATTCTAAAAAGGAAGTGAGAGATTTGGGAAATTATCCCATGGAGTTGTGGTCAACGAATCACACTTCATATGAAAATAACATGACAACCAAAAGGGAAAAAACTAGGATCCATTACAGAATTGGTGACTACTCGACCATGCCAATAACAAGTTACCATCTGAGGAAAACCAAATCGTGATGTTCTTGGAATTGGGGAGACCCACAGTAGTGCTCTCATATAAACCCCAAGATCCCAAGATAAAACGATTGAAAGATTCCACAGACAGATGATGATGCTTGAATTGGGATTTCATAGTATGTGATAATAGGGAAAAAGCTTCAGTAAATTCACAAGTTAAAATAGATAGTTCCAGAATACCCATGTTGAAATTTGGAACCTTTGTATTGAGTGAGATGTCAGTAAATGAAGAAATATAATTGGGGATTTAGAATGGGTGGAAGGAGGAGTGTTGATTTCCTTTTAGGGGTGGTGAAGGTCCC
Organism: Viscum album; assembly: GCA_963277665.1. NCBI lineage: Eukaryota > Viridiplantae > Streptophyta > Magnoliopsida > Santalales > Viscaceae > Viscum > Viscum album. Next base: position 935,136,332 of record OY728145.1, on the reverse strand, counting down.
TCCCCCACCAAGGTGGGAGGGGGGGTGCTAAGAATCCATCCCCATCTAGGACATGGAGGAAATAAATAGCGGACTCTCTATCTCTACTAGATTTGGATATTTCCCTGAAAAATATTGTTTTAACAAGATACACAGAAGATTTATCTAAATTTAAAACCTATCCAAAATTGATTGTAAACTTGTAATTAAATAATTACTGAAAATTATCAAAAAGGCTCATTTATTAAAATAAAATAACACATATTCTAAAACGTGATAAATATTGTTTTACAAATCCAAAATAATATTTTTAGATAATTCATTTCACTCCTTTAAATATTTATTTTTTAAATAATAATGTTTTATACACATTAAAGTAAATTTTATATAATGTTGATGGCTTAAAAAGACTCTTATTTGTAAAACATTATTGTTTACAATTCACCTAAAGACATATTTTTTATAAAAATCCCCTGATTGTATCCTAATATAATATTTTCATGTTATGTCTAAAAAATATTAATTTTTTTAAAATAAAATTCTAAAATTAAGTAATTTTACTTTTTAATTGAAATATAAAATATATTTAAAAAATATTTATAAGAAGTTGTCTTTTTAAAATATTATAATGCCTTAATATTTTATCAAATATATTAACTATTAAATTATTTTTATTCTATTATTAATATCAATATTATATTTCTTCACCATTATTCCATAATATATTTAGTTTTTTAAAAATATTATAGAATTTAAAAAGGTCATCTTTAAAAGAATCTATTTTTTGCATAAAATTAACTTATTCTTATTAAATTCCCACATATAACAATTGGAAGAATGTTGATTTATTTTTCTCAGGAATATTATTAATAAATATCATTACAAAAAAAATTTCTAGATTAATTAAAAATAGACAACACATTAAAATGGTCGTTAAAAAATAATTCTCGTATACTGATAAATCATATTCCATTAATCATTTATATTCTAAAAATATAATTAAGAAAATTCACTGAAATTAAAATATTTTTTTGAAAATTGTAAATACATAATATAATAAGAAGAAGTGTCTTATATATATATTATATGATATCTTAATTAAATATCATCTCTTCGATTTATTATTTTATTATAATTAGGTATTAATGTTTATCTTTTGATGAAATATTATATCTTAATCAAATTTATTAACATTTTATTTTCTTCGGTGTTGTGCCTTAAACAAGTGATTTAATATTATATTTATTTAAATATAAATTAATACCAAAATCATATGGTTTTAGAGAGCAACAATGAAAAACCCAAGGCCCATCACTAGGTCCATCAAGGAGAGGAAGGGAACTCACACTATTATACATTACCAAGAACTTATTAGTTGTAAGAGCTATATAACCACATAAAAATATGAAATTGGATCAAACATAATCACCTAGAGCCTCAAATCAAGCTGATTTACACATGAATTTAGAAACCTCATAAACCTCATTCCCAAAAAGAAGACCAAACAATGGTTTATTTGGCATAATAAATCACAAATAATTCCCCACTATAAATCTCCCATTGTAAGTCCTCAAAGTTCCTATGATTAATATAAAACCCCACCATCTCCTATATGTTCCATAAAGAAAAATTCCTATAAACATCATCCTCCAATCATCACGAATCTAATCAAACATGGATACAACCTATAATAAATCAATATAGTCCACAATATCCATAATACCACCCATTCACCAGAATTATATTGTTCTATATCTGAAAGTATAATATGAATTCAGCTATATTAGAGAAACACGAATTTGAATGATTTATTCTTAATTTCACTATATGAAACACTGTGAAACACAACAACTCGAATACCTAAAAAATTAGTTTAGCCTTTGGAGTATTCATAGAATCCTCTTGAAAATCAAAAGGGTGAATAGAAAAGAAGTTTTGAACTTAAGAAAATATACTTGAACATGTTCCTTGGTGGAATAATGGTATTTCAATGAGATATAGTTTTATATACAATTATAAAACATAAACTCAATCATCATTTTTTATTTTAAATCTTAATAGAATTTTATCATGATCATATGCACATTTAAAAACAAAATTTTGAATCAATGTGTCCCCTACAACAATGAACCATTTTTAAGGGTATTAAAATTTTAAAACAATCATTTCGATATAAATAAATCTATAAAACCATTTTTAAATCAATAAAAATTAATAATAAGGATTCAGAATATTAAATCATTAAAGCATGTAAAATAATTTTTTCTTTAAATAGTTCCTTACAAAGATGATTTTTAATCACATTGATTTATTATGTGTTTTTACTAAAAATACAGATACATAAAGTGTAAATAAAACATATTATATCAAAAAATAACTTCCCACATAATCATGAAGTAGAAGCTTCACCCCAAGACAAGAAATTGTGTTAAAACATTACTTTACCATTTTTAATCTATCGAATTGTAGGACCCATAAAAGTAATAATAATCACATGAAATATTTAAAGAAATTAATATAATGAGATTCATGATATTTAAAATCAAAGGTAATTATATATGAACCACAAAAATGTAATTATTGGTGAATAATTCATATATCTCATAGAGGTAAAAAGTGAGATATGTAAATCTTTACAAACTTCATATCAATGACATAAGAATTTATAAATGGGGAGATTATGTGCAGAAATATTTTATCCACAACAAGTGATGTGGAAATATTAAATAATATAATAAAAAAATATTCCACACATAATCTTGGAATTATAAAATCAACTATGTATACATATTACCCAATGAATGTAAACTGAGTAAGAAAAATCCCTTAGGTCGAGTCTCACTCATCTCGTATGTTACTTGCTCTTAATGAATAATAAAAATTGGTTAATGTATACATCCATGAGAAGATTTTTAATTTTATTATTCATTTTATATCACTTATTACCATGATAATACAATTAAATAGTTATTTATGTTTATTTCGGTCTTTTTGTCTATATTCAGTACTTGAGTGGAAAATGAACTTTGTGGGTTGTCAATAGTCCATGTAGTCATAAGTTCATTATATCAGGAATATAAAATATGATATAAATATCTTATAAATATATTTTATATATATTTATAATATATTTTGAAATATAAACTAAAAAACCGTTCATGGAGATGGTAGGTCTTACGTACACATGAACGCTATTTTCGTTTTTCCGGTAATATTAAAGGAAAGAAATTAAATAAAATATATGTAAATATTTATAAATATATAATATAATTATATAGAAGTTAATATTTTATTTACATCATATATTTTAACTAAAATGATAATTAATACATTCCATGTGATGCGTGAAAGGATCACATCATTTTTTGGAGTTGGTTGTCCACACGTCCCAAAATGAAGTTATCGTATAAAAACAATATGGAAATCATGATAGGAATAATAAATATAAAATTTATATAATATGAAATAGGTTATAATATACATTTTTATATACAATTTAACCTGAAAAATATTTTTAATACCATCCATGAATGTATAATGAAAAAAAAAACAGGAACTTCATTCGTTGAGGTGAATAATTGACATAACTTGAATAATGATTTCGTTTCATTTAATAAAAGGTGGTGAGAAAACAAATGGGTATGTAATAATCAATTATAAACATAAAAATACATTATATACATGATTTTTGAGTTATCAGGCATTTATTTATGAAGGATATGTGAAGAATGTTAGAAAAGAATAGAAATTAAGAGTAGTACTTTGAGAAAAAAACTCCCAAATATTCCCTCCATGAAAGTCCCATGAGGACCTTAGGTTTGATATTTTTGTGAGACCATAAGCATATGGTAGTGGGAAGAGTTATGTGGAGAGGATGTTTTATATATTTATGGATATAAATGGATTTTTTAAAAAATATTTAAGGGGGAGGGATGGTATTTATACTTGAGGAGAGATGGGTTCAAGTGATTAGTTTATTGATTATCTTATATTAAAAACCATCCATATTGAGGTGGAATTTGATTACACAACTTTATATTTTAATTAATGTTTTATAAGATTTTTGTTGTAGATCCCCACCTAAATCACTCGGTAAATCTTATCCTTTTTAGGTAGGTTAATCTTTTATATTTATTTTTAACCCCTGTAAAAATGTATCCTTATTTATAGTAAATAATTTTTGTTTTTCATGGTATCTTTTTAATACCCAAAAATAAAATTGACCATAAAATGTAATTTGGGACTTATGATTATAAATATTTAATCTATATTACATAATTCAATTCACATAATTGTGAAAAATTGACTTAAAAATTAACTCTATAGATAAAACTAAAAAATAGGTTTTTGAAGTGAAACATTAAAAGGATTGAATGGTTTTTATATCTATTATCATAATGAAATTGGTTAAAATGAATTAAATTTGATTAAATGATACAAGATAATATATTTATACTTTAAAATTATTTAAAAGTAAAATAGTTCTATATTAATTAATTAGATTAAAATTACTTTTTAGTTAAAATGCAGTATTTGTCAATAATCTTTAAAAGAATAATATAATAAAAAAACCATAAAATTAACCAAAGTAAACTTTTATTCCTCAATTACAAATATAATGATTATTCTGTTAAATATAACTTACAATTGTGTCAAAAGTTATATTTAAAATGGTCTCTACATCAAATGGGGGGAAAACTTCATTTTAACGAGAAAAACATCTTTTTTATACAAAATGTAATTTTTTCTTATATCATGTAAATAAAATATATATATTAAATAATCTTAAATATATTATTGAATATATTACATATATATTTCATTAATAAAACCACAAAATTGTTATTTTCTTTCTTCATAAATTCATTTATTTTTATTTGAATCGGGTTTTTAAAAAAATATTTCTTTTTATTTAAAAAGGGTTTTACCATCATTTATAATTAATTTCCACCATATAATTTATTATAAACATTTTTAAACTATCTTTTCATAATTAATTTAACACTATTTATCCCTATATTCCAAAATCATGGTTATAATGGTAACATTTAAATGAAAATAATTATTTGTTCATTTATGATCGATGTAGTGTATCATGTATACTATCGAACATGGTGTGTCTTTATTAAAACTCATAATGTTAAATCCCCACTCCTTTATGAAATTATTTCTTAAAAATTTTAATTTTGAGTTGGTAACTAAGGTAATAATTTTAAAAATGCCTTTATTTCAAACCCACATTAGAAAAAAGATTAGTAAAACTGCCACTTTAACAAAAAAGACAGAGAAGTGCAAAGATCACTTGTGATAACAAATACAAGGTTTCCATGTTGGGAAACATGAACAAGGAAGATAAAATTAATCATTATGTTATTATGTATAATGATATAAAAAGATTAGTAGAATGTTATCAATCACAAAATCATAAATTTGTGATGAGTTAAATATTATTTTTTTCATAGTAAATAATGTAAAAGAATTTTTTTAAGATCATTTTCATAGAGTTGAGGATTTAATTTATGACCATTAAACAGAATATAAAGAAACAAACTTAATTTTAATTTAGGGTTTCATCCATTAATCAATATCGACAAAAAAAATTATATTTTCTTCCCAATGATGAGTTTACAAGATGAATTTTATTCATGATTAAAACTCTAGAATAGACTTCTACAGAATCATATAATCCACACTATATTACATATACATTGATCCTATCTTTAAAAATTACATAATTACAAAAAGGATAGGATTAAATAATATAATTCCCCCAAAATAATAAACCAATTTATTGATGAAAAACTACTTTAAATCTTCAAAAATATAAAATTAAAACCCAAAGATCAAAATTTACCATTTGATAAATAACTGTATATAAAATTAAAAAGAATAATCCAAAATAAGATTTAAACCCATAATTAGAATGATTTGATAACATTATATTTTAAGATAAATTTTTTAATTTATTTCCAAATAATATTAATCAATCTTAATGTCTTCTACGAAGAATGTAATTTCATAATATTTAATATTCTCCAATATATGTTAATAATTTCCTTAAAAACATGAATCTCTATAAGGCCAAAATCAAAACCTAGATTCTCAAAAAATATAATTAACCCATTACACATCTATTAACTCCCATAGTATTCTATTCAACATAGTCATATAGGGTTCCCAAAATAGTGAAAATCTTTCAAAATAAAAATAATCGCATAATAACCAAATATTTTTCCAAAACCAAGGATATATATTCGGTAAAACATATGATCATAAAATCTACTTATTCATATTCCATCAACTAGTTTAACAAAAAATAAATTCATACTGACCAGGGAATTAATGTAGGTTATTGGTAGGTGATGCACCCTTCTATTCCTTCGATTCTGGGTTTGATTCACATATCCTTGACTAATGCGATGGGGTTTCACCCATCTTGATGGTTTTCCATTATTATGAAACTCAAAAGTAACCATAACATGGTTTAACTTAATTTTTTTTCTTATAACTATCATTTTCATCCCATCTCATGATGACCTATGGATCATAAATCATGAATTATTTTATATATTGACATTTTTTTATTTTACATTCACTATGATTTAAAAAAAAACTATTCAAAAAATAAAGAACACAATACAATGGTCATGGTAACAACCTGGTTTTACCATCGTTGTGCTCACATAGATAAATGGTACATGCATTTCTATAATTATTTGAAAATTCTAACAATCAATTTTTATATTTTCCTAAATAGACCTTATAAATCCTGGGTCATAGGGGTGTTCATAGAGAAATAGATTTAGGAAATAATATTGAATGACATATAATTTGAAAACATTAAATAATACAAGATTTTTATAAAACATTCAAATAGGGTTTTACTTGAAACATTCAATAAAATACTCTATTTAAAATTATATAACTATATTATAAAATAATATATTTTAAAACTAAGTATAAATATGTTTTGTAGGGGTATCCTGCTTCAGTGGCATTTTTCAAATATTAATATGATTCAAAATCTTATGATAACGTAAAATGTCTAAAAATACCTTGATAATATTTAACTTTTTTTAAAATATGAGAATATTGAGAAAATAAGATTTTATTAAAAACATCCCATGATGCATGATGGTAATGATGTATAGAGGTGGTGTTTGATATCTCATAAAACTATTTATAGTAGGGTTATATGTTATAAAATATTTCTGAATCATCAGAACATGAATTTCAAATAATTATTGTAATAAAGTCATTAGGAAGAGATTGGAATGATGTTTTGTATCCTCCTATTATTTGTAACCAACTTTCCTCTCTCTAAGAATTATATAGAACAACATTTCATCTAAAATAATAGACATGGTAACTTACTATATGATTATCCAAACTCCCAATCTATAATGTTGTATAAACCATTCATCTAATACAATCTATAAGGACCCATTCTTAAACATTAAATAATATTTAGTTATGTCAAGAATTCATATTATATATCATTTTGTGTTTTTATTTTTAGATAATAATTTCATAACTACAACAAAACAACTCAAATATTATAAAATCAAGAAAACACTTTCACAAAATCATAATTTTCATCCATCATAGCATAACTAATGAAATCATATGATTCCTGAAAATACATCTTAGAAATAATATATCATACGATAACTTATTACATCCATATAATTCCTAGATTTTTTCTTTCGCTACTATATATGTAGTAACCTTATTAGATACCTTAAGAATACCCATCATAATATATTCCCAAAATATCTAAGGAGAAACCCTATCGTTTAACTTTGTCTCATTACCCCATGCATTTGAGAGCAATAATGAGTTTACCTTCCCTTAGTTTATCACTTAACCATCAATATAAAAAAACAATTCTAAAGAACCATAACATAATCCTAACACATAAAACTCACATAAAGGTAAAATAGAATTTCCACTTTTAAAAAACATTTACATATTTAAAAATAAACACACTTTAAAATTAAAAAACATTATATTAAATTAAAATTGTAAACTTTTAAAGTAAACATCAAGTCATAAAAATACCATAAAATAAATAATTTAGGTTCAATATCTATATGTTAAAAAAACAAATTTATTTAAATAATCAATCCATTTTAAAAACAAAATTTATTTCATGGTGACTCCCTAGTTCTCAGCTATTTTAGACACCCCTAGGCCTAGTTTTGACTTGTTCAAGGGATATTTGGTCTCTTTTATTCTATCCTATGAGTAAATATATAATGATATAGTTTATTATGGTAATACACATAAAAATATAAAAAAATTAAAAAAATGACATGAAAGTGAAGGATTTATAATATAAAATCATTAAAATATTTAAAACAGTAATCTTGTTAAAGGTGCCTTATAGATATTATTTTGTTAATAAAATAGGATGATTATGTTTATTAGTAATAAATATAAATATTTAAAGTATAAATACAAAATATTTTATCAATAAATCATTTACCACATAATCTTAGAATGGAATTATCAATAAGTAGAAGTTTAAACCAATTAATGAGAAATTGGGGTAACAAATTCCCTTACTACTTTTAAATTGTTGAATTGTATGACCAATAAAGTAATAATCATTTAATGAAACATTTAATAACATAAAGAAAAATATATTACTCATGTTTCATATCAATGGTCATTATATATTCTCCAAACAAAAGTAATTAGTGGAAAATAATGCATATACCTCACAGAGGTAAAAATTGAAACAAGTAAATCCTTAAAAAGTGCAGATCAATGGCGTAGGAATTTATCAATGTTGTGATTATTTGTATCAATAGTATATATCCAAAAATTAATGTGTAAATAATACATAATCCAATAAAATCTTAGTCCACATACAAACCTAAAATAATAAAATCAACGAAGTAGATGTTTAAACTAATCAATGGAAATTGAGTTAGAAAAATCCCTTACCCCATGTCCCACCCATCTCATACATTTCTAATCCTTACTAAAAAATTAAAATAGGTTAATTTATACATAATTGAGAACCTTTTTAGTTTTATTATTAATTTTTTCAGTTCTTATAATGTTATAATTATTATATAATTATTTTATGTTATGTTAGATGTTTTGTCGATATTTGGTACATCAGTCAAAAATGAAATTAGTATGATGTCAATTTTCTGTGTGGTCGTAATATTAATATCTATATAATATAAAATATGATATAAATATCTTATATATTCTTTATATAATTATTTATAATAATATTTTGAAGACAAACAAAAATCATCGTATATGGAGATGGTAGGTCGTACGTACGCTTGAACGTTTTTTTTGTTTTTCATGTCGTATTGAAGGAATGAAATTAAATGAAATTTTTTTAAATATAAATACATATATAATATAATTGTTATAGCATTAATATTTTATTTATAAAATATACTTTTACTAAAAACTTCTTCATACATTCCATGTGATGCATGAATGAATCAAATCATTTTGAGGACGTGGTAATCCACACGTCCCCAAATGATGTTGTCACATAAAAAATATTGAAATAAAGACGGGATGTTTAATATAACAATTATATAATATTAAATAGTTTATTATCTAAATATTGATATATTATTTGACCGTAAAATTTTTTTATGACCACCCATGAATGAAGTAATGGAAAAAGATCAAAAACATTATTTACAGAGGTGAATAACTGACATAACTTTGATAATAATTTTTTTTCTCTGAATAAGAAGAAGTTATAAATGAAATTGTTATGATACATTCCATTTTAAACATAAAAATATGTTATATACATGATTATGGATTTATCATGCATTGTTTTCTGAATTATCTGAGAATAAAATATAAATGAATAATAGTATAAAAGTGGTACTTTGAGAAAATTACCTCTTTAATATCCCCTCCTTGAAAGGCCCTTAATGTAGTGGGTTTGGTCTATTGGTGATACCAGTTTAAATTTTACATGGTTAAAGTGAGGAGGAGACGTTTGGGTAGTGATTTTAGGAGAAAAAATGCCTTTTTGTTCAAAAATGGGAGCTGAAGTGGTAATATTTATACTTATGGGGAGGTGTGTTCAAGTGATTAGTTTATTGATTAACTTATTTTAAAAGGCAACCATATTGAGGTGGGAATAAATTCCGAGACATTGGATTTTAATTAATGTTTTATATGATGTTTAGGTAATTTCCATACATCAACCACTATTTAATTGTTTTAGTGTTTATGTAGGTTGTGCTTTTAACATTTAATTTTAAACCTTATCAAATGTTTACATTTGTTATAGAATATAATTTATTTACCATAGTAAATTATTAATACCTAAAATTTATATTGACCTTAAAACCTAATTTTTAACTCAGATTCCAAATATTGAATTAATTTTACCTAATTCAATTCACAGAATAGGTAAAATTAGATTTCAAATTAATTCTATGGAAGGTACAATAAAGAGGGGTTTTAATGTGAAAAGTACAACAGTTTGAAATATTTATATATCTATTTTCAACATGATATTGGTTAAAATGAAATAAATTTTATTAAATTATATAAAATAATCTAATTATACATTAAAACAAATGAAAATTACAATATTACTATATAAATAAATTAGATGAAAAAGTAGTCTTCAGTTAAAATTTTGTATTTTTCACTATGCATTAAAAACCAAACATTATCATAAAAAGGACAAAAAAATTTCTGAAATAAAATTTTCTGTCCCAATTACAAATTATATATTTATTTTGTCATATTGAACTTAAAAAATTTTCAAATAAATATTTACAATTATTTCTCCATCAAAATGTGGGAAAACATTATTTTTTCCCGAAATACATCTTTTATATGAAAAATTGAATTTTTTCTTATGTCATTAGTAGAAAACATATAATATGAATATCAATCATTACATTCAATATATTACATATATATTTCATTAATAAACCCAAAAAGACTGCTTTTATTACTTTAGAATATTAATTATTTGTATTTAAACAGTCTAAAAAACAATTCCTTTTATTTAAAAGGTGTTAATATTAATTTATAATTAATTGTGAACGAAAGAATTAATTATATAGATGTGTGAATATTTTTTCATAATTCAGTTAATACTATTTATTCCTGCCACTACAATAACTTGTTTTTAATGGTATCATTTAAAAAATAATATTTGGTTGTTCTTTTAAACTCTATGTAACATATCATGTACTCTATCAAACATGGTGATTATTTATTAAAACTTGAGATGTTACACTAATTATATATTGGGAGATTTTTTATTAGGTTAATTTATTTGTCACCATTATGTTTAACATAAATTTTAATTTTTTAAAAATTTGTATTGCACTTTGGGAAACGTACTTTGTATATTTTGAGATAACCTTTGAGGGTAAGGAATTAATTAGTGTTATTATTTTGGAAATATGGTTATTTATTTATAGAAAATGATTATAATATTTTTGAGAATATATTAATAGAGAATATTAATTTTTAGGTATATAACATTATGAGAGATTGAGGTTATTTGTAGATAATGGTTAAATATATCTTTTAATAATATGTGATCAAATAATTCTAATATCTGGGTTTCAATATTACTCTAGAATATTTTGTAGAAATTTATGTTTATTAATTTATCAAATGATAAAAGTTAAAATTTTGGTCAGATTTTCAAATTTCAAATTTATTTCTTCATTATATGGTTTATTCATTTTGTGAAACACATTACCTTATGATAAAAATTTTGTTTTTGGTTAATTTATAATCATATGATAAATGGGGTGTTATCCTTTTATCAAATTATTTGATCTAGTAAAAGTTAATTTTAGGGCCCCCGAAAAAAATTAATCATCAATTGAATAAAAACAGGTGATTATTGTGGAAATTGATAAATATATTACATTATAATATTCATGTATATCAATTTACTTATGTTCATGATCTATATGATAAATAAATTCCTAAACATTAGGAAATCAATCTCGAAATAAAAATGATAATCATTTTGGATAAATTATTTATCTATTCTCCCTCTCAAATAAGTTTAAATTTTTCTCATAAAAATATATTCTTTCCAAATACTTTTTTTTTATTACCCATAAATTTTACCCTTATGCAGACTCCAAGTTTATTATTATTTTAGATGGCCCTCATATTTCCCTTTTCACTATTTCAAAAATATTTTTTAATAAACATTTTTATGATGTGAGATTCAAACAAAGATATTTTTAAAATTCAAACCCCTAGCGAAAATCCCAAATTCATATTGTGAGGATAAAATTTATTAAATGGGTAACAATTTAATGTCAAAATGTTTTAAAATAATGAAATTATTTATGATAATGTGTACATTTTGAAAGAACAAGTATAAAGAAAAAAATATTATTATTCAAATATAACCATAAAAACCTATTAGTTAACATTGATGCTACAAATAGGATTAACTAATTTCCCATATATATATAATGTTTCTCATAAATACAATAATATTGATTAATTATTAGGAAAAAAGTACTCAAATTTAAGTAAATCCATTTTAATCATCAAATATAAATTTTTAATACGAAATAATTTCCTATTTCATTTTTTGAGAAAATAAATAAAATTAACTTATTGATTTTTTTAAATATTTATTTTATAAATAGGAAATAATTTATTAAATAAACATATAAAAATTATTTTTCGATGAAAATTTGGTATTTTTCTCAAATGATTAATTTTTCCGTGATTAGTGAAAATAAGATATTCATTTTTTTCAAACGACATGACACATGAGTTAGTTTTCTAACCCATAACCCTAAAAAATTTATTAAATAATGTTAATAATGTAGTTAAATAATTTGGAGTAATTATATTACACTATAAAATAGATAAAATTTACAACAACAACACATGACATGAAATATACATTAGTGGAGAAGAACTTGAACAAACTCCAAAAAAAGTCTATACTCAGGACACACCCATATGCATCTCAAATCTCCCATCGTAGTAAAACATGAATATTCTATTATATCATATGATATATATTTCTCGAATTGATTGATCTTTTCTAGCTTCATCATATTTTCATTTCATCCTATATTTTCCTCAAATAAGCATATGAGATTTCTTTTATTATGTGGGTGGCATAGGACTGAATTCCTCTGTCGGTGTCTGGCAGTTCCCACCCATGGTGGGGCCCACTAGATAATGACCTAGTTACCCACACCAAAAATACTGGTCCCCAAATCCCTATTCAATAGTAATATCTCAAACACAACTCTACTAACGATGGTTTGTTGAGGCTAGGATTTGAACCCGTAACCTCCTTTAGAACCAAGCTCATTGCGCTTAGCACAGACTACTGAGATAATTCCCATTAAATTATAAAACAATGATATGAATTTGATATCAATGTAACATAAGTATTATTTAATTATATATAATATAATTAACTTTATTTTAATCATCATTATACATGATTTTGGTATAATAAATGTTATTTCAATAAAAGGTCATTTTAAAAAAATTATTTTTCATTAATTTTACATATATATATTAAAACTAATTTCATAAACTAATAGAAATTTAATCATGAAAAAAATATTCCATATTCTGAATCATTTGTTCAAATTATTTTAAATTTTTTTTCTTTATTTTTGAACTTTATAAATAGTAACATAGTAAATTTTTTTACCACGATATTTGGTAAATCTTTTAGTTAAGGTTAAAAATCCTATAATGACTAAAAAATGACCGCAAAAAATTATTTAAATTTATTTTATGATAATATATCAAACCAAATAAAATCTAATATACGTATTTTTGGTGTCATTTTCCATATATTTTGGTCCTTTATATTATTTTATATATTGATATGTCAAAAATATCATTCTCATTATTTTATTATATTAACATTTTTGACATAGAGATATAAAAATTATAATGACCAGTTATAAATATTCAATTTAATTATATATTATTATTCATCATTATAGGAAACAAATAATTTTTACGGAATAAATAATTGCCTTCAATGATTATGAAACACTAAGATAGAGCTTATGCAGTTAGTAAAAGAATCAATAAAATGGTACAAAAGACTATTAAAATAATATGATTTAGTTGATTATTGTTTTTAACCAGTTTTCTATATAAAAATTATATATTAGAGATTTTACTATGTTTTTTATTGGAATGAAATTATTTTCTTTTAGTTTTGATGGTTTAATTAAATGAATATTTCTAAAAGAGGATTTAATGTTATTTTATAATATTTAATATCTTATTAAATGATATCCAAATTTCAAATTTTCATATATTTTTTCTATAGATTAATATATGGTTTATAATATAAACCAGGGTCCATTTGTGGGTTCTTTTCCATTTATTGAGACTATCTTCACTGATAAAGAGTAAAAACCCGTGTTGCCTTGGTAAGTGTGAAAAAACATAACCAAATATTAGATCAAAAGGAGAAGTGTAATAATGTGATCCGAAAGTTTCCACATTTTATTGGATGAGAATATTTCTAGTTATAAACTACATATATTCAAATGAAATCAAATTGGATACATTGTTACATCAAACTAAATGTATATAAATTTAATAGTTTATGAAATTTTAAATTTTCCCCTCCCCTCTCTTATAAATGAGTACCTATTTTTCCCATTTATTCACTCCACATGAACTATTTTCTTTGGATAATTTCTATAAAACCCATTTACAATAATAATCACCATTTTTATAGGCTTTTTTCGGATGAATACACACCCTAGAGGGCTTAAGATGTTAACCAATATATATTGTCGGAAGATTAGGCATTATGTTTAACTGAATATTTTTTATTATTTTTTTCACCCAAATTATTCATATATTCATCAACCATGAGTAAATAATAACATCACAATATCACATATACTGAGATGATTTTATGTGAATGAAATAACCTTTATCCATCTCCATACCCTATGAAATCGGAAAGGAATACATCATTAATGTATACAGTGGACTATCGCCACATGAACAAATGTAATAAATTTTCCATAAAAGCCTCTAAAAAATGGTCAAAATGATGAATTTAATTTATTTATTGAATATATTTGAGAAATAATTATATTTTTTGAAGAATAATATATCATTTTTCTTGTTAAATTTCTAAAAACTAGAAAACGATAATGTTGTGCGTACGTATGTTTGGATTACCACCTCCATGATGTGATGTGATTTTTCTTAATATACACATCACATTGATTAAAATTATACGTATTTTTAAATAAATAATATCATATTAATTATATAATTATCATTATTCAAATATAATATAATACATACCTTTATTAAATAAAGATCATTAAGAAATAGAAATATTACCAATGTGTAAGAATGTCATCCTCTCTATGATTGTAACATAGTTCATTTTCATAACCATTATTCATGATTAGTTTTAAAATTATAATTAGGGAATAAATATTATATATATTTCAGGATTATTATTCAATATATGATTTAACAATAACCAATTTTCCTATGTTCAACAAGCTTATTTCATTTTTAAAGTACTAATCGAACATCCTCAAAAAACAAACTAGGAAAAAAACATATTATGTAATTAAATATGTAATTATAATAAATGAAGAAAATATTTTAATGATAATTTAATAAATTTTCAAATGGTTATTCAATAATTAAATAATTAATTTTAGATTATTATAAATATTTTTTGGACACAAAAGGTAGGTTTGTATTTGAGGTAATGGATTTTGTCTCAATTTTATTTAATTAGAGAAAAATTTATTGTTATCCCCATAATTTATTTTATATGCTTTATATAATTCTATTTTAAAAATTATGCCATTAATCCTTTTTAATTTAATGTATTTTATGTTTAAACATTTAGTATTTCTTCCAATTTTATTTTACTACAATGATATTATGTGGTAAAGGGTTTTATAACTTAATTTTAATTCATGTGATTATATCTCTTTTTCATTTAATTTTTTATTCCATGACTATATATGAATTTATATCTAAATTATTTTATTCTGTATTTCCATTTTTTAAATTTTTAACAAAAATAACTCAGTTTATTATTTCTCAATTAAAGGTACGGTCTTTATATATGTCATCTATATTAATTTTTTTTCCTTGGGACATAAGTTTATGATATGAACCTAAATTATTTTATAAGGTCCATATAATATCCTTAAGATATTTTACATCCTTAATATACATATATTTGGCTTACTTAAAATCTGATTTCATGTTATTATTTCATGGGACTTACGTTGGAATAATTACCAAAGTGGAAAAGGATTTATGTTACAAGTTGTTTACATTAAATAATTATATATGTTTAATGTTCCTTAGTGTGAAATCACATGATTATATTTTCATAAACCAATTATCTTTTATTATACTCTATTTATGAATGTTTTTTATATTTTTGGTTTTCAATTCCCCATATAGAATAAATAAAAATCGATAAAGATGTTTGAATGTTCAACTAATATTTTATATTTTTTGGTCAGGAAAATTTCTCTTAAATATCCATGTTTTCTAAAGTCTTTAAAAAATGATATTTTTTTTAAGATAAGTTATTTAACAATGATAGATAACATGATCATTTAAAATATTTTAATAGGTTTTAAAAATGAACATATTTTCCCACCATCATGAACATTATTTTATTATGATAATCCATTATATATATCCATTTATTATTTTAAAGAATCTTATTTTCACAATATTTTATATATTTTTAGTTTTTAAAAGTGATTTAAAAAGTGAGAAGTTTATTATCCAATGGAATTTTTTATGATCGTTTAATGATATTTTTATTATGTGATGATAGAAACAATTTATATTACATATACTCTAGTGGGGATATTTTATAGTAATTATATCCTAACTATATGCTAAAATAGTCTATTATTTTTATTAAGATATTTTCATCATACCTATTTCTTTTCATTGGGTTAATAATGTCAAGAAAGTAATAGAGGTAGCTCATAAGAGTTATATGAGGAAATTAAATCTTTATGTACTTTATTAATATTAGGTATCTAGGGAAGAATTTATAATTATGGGTGGCCCATTGTAATATATTGTTGGGTGAGACAATTATAGATCTATAATTCTCTAGTTAATAGAACATAACTAACTGATTTGGGTTCTCCTAAGAAATTATGGTAATATACTACAATGTTGATTCTAATTGTAACCATGTTTTTTTTATTTTATGTGAAACTATGATTATTTTTATATATATAATTGTGGCGGTTCAATCATTTTTATGTTTTACATTATAATGATTCTAAAATTTACCCATATTAATAAATTTTTCTTAGGGTGGGTGTTTATGTAAATATAATGATTTTTAAAAGGGTAAGACTGTAACACCCCAAGCTTCTACGGTACGCTTCTCTTTGAATAATGTGATAGCGTGTGTTGTGCGCAACACCGAGTTCTAACACACCATAACTAATCAAACTAGCCGTTATGAATAGTAAAACCTAACTTTTGAAATTATATATATTTTATATTTGAAAATGGACTTCATTTTTGGATTCAGAATATCGAATTTAGCCTAAGGTGAAATTTTGGTACATTTCGGATAACTTTCATATTTTGATAAATAGTGAAAATTACTAAATTTTAATTAAAAACAACTTTTTTAATCAACATAATTAATAGTGATAAATTATGAATTTGAGTGGTTTTAAAGTATATTTAGAATATATTTTTACCATTTAATATAATGTTGGTCATTGGACATAATTTTACAATTAAACCGAACATAAACGAGTGTCAATCTTATGATAGTTATTATCTCTTAAAAACACGCTTTTTGTTTTGACAGCGGGAATTAATTTTAAATTAATTTCTGCCACTTCTGTGTTTTGAATATAGGAAAATGGATTCCATATTTGGAATCAGGATGTTCAAATTGTGTAAATATGTAACTTTTATTTTTAGACATTTTGAATAATTACTGCGGTAAATATTTTATTTACCATGGTTAAGGGTAAATCCGGTAAATAAGGGTTAAAAAATAATATTATAATAATACTAAATTACCCTAAAACGTGTCTTAACCCTATTGGTTGATACATGGTCGACCATGGGAATCTTTGGGTCTATTTTGGGACCCCATGGATCCACTTGTAAGTGATAATGACACTTTATTTTAATTAAGTTAAAATGAATACAAAAATGACACAAGCATATATCTTTTAGAAAAACAATTGTTACATAGGGTTATATATGTTGGATTTTAGATTATAAATATTAATTAGAAATCTAAAAAGATTTACTACATAGAGATATTTTATTTATAATTTTTAGACATTAAATAATTTATTTTATATATGACACAATGATGATGCAGTAATTACTATAATAGTGAAAAATTAAAATAATTGATATTATAAATACCCAAATAAATATAATATGAAACTTTTAATGAATTAAACTAATTTTATAGGATAATATGATATATTAGGATTTATTTAATTGACTTTGTTCGAAGTAATCAATCTGTTATGAGTTTCACAAAAATCAACTATTGAATAGTGTCAAAATTGACATAAAAGAGTTCTTAAAACAAATATTATATTATTAATTGATATTAAATTCCTAAAAATCTAAGGATCGGCCAAGAGACTTATATCATTATAGGTTCATCATTAATGTACCACTTGGGGGTATCTTGGATGTATATAGTAAGTTTATTAACCATATTATATAAAAATACAAAGAGACATTGTAAAAGTGAAACTAATTAACTTAGAGTTAATACTTAAAGATAAGGATAATATAAGTACCCAAACCTGTCTAAATTCTATTGGTTGTGTGGTTTTCGACCTATCCCCACATTAACCTTTAAATAATAAGCTTTGGAGCCATTAGAAACCGAATATGAATTTATTATAAATTAATATTTCTAGCTTTTCCAAAGGTGCCCCTCACCCCTCTTATAAAAGGGCACTCCTCCTTCTCATTTCTTCACACCTTAAAAGCCTTTTGGTTCGGCCAGAATCTGCCCAAATACTCTCCCAACATCCCTCACTACAACCTAGAGGCCTTAGTTTGATCAGAAAGCCAACTTAAGGATCCCTTTTGATCAAATCAAAAGGAAGAACCCGAAGAAGAGGTAATGATTTCACCACCCTTCTCCAAGTTCATTTCTTCTTCCACTTCTTCTTCCTTTGTTCTTACCATTATAAAATAATAACTCCAGTATCTCACATATACTGTGATGTTATTATAAATATGGTACAACCATATTCAGTATTCTATCCACCCTTTGAATAACATGTCACCATACGTGCGTACGTACGGACTACCGTCTCCACGTCGTGGTGTAATTGTTATTCAATATAATATTATTTGGATGGGTATAATAATGATGTGTAACTCATGTAAATAATAAATATAACATGTTAATGATTCTGTATATATGATATACCATCCATTTATATATTATTTTAATATCAAAAGAATGATATTGTCGCTCGTGCGTACGTACGGACTACCGTCTCCACGAACGCGATGAGATTCATTCTCCATCGTATCCATTCAAGTATAATTATCATTTGATGATTGAAAAATGATGTTTAAGGACTGGATATCATTCTGGATATGAATAAGATACAACAAACATGGCTTATGTAACAAAACATATAAAAGAAAATGAGTAAGTTAACTCCCGAAACGACGATAATTCTAAGATATTATTAACAAATCAATGTTAAAAGATCATATATGATATCATATTAATATATATGATTATTGTATAATTTAATAACAACTATTTCACCATTATACAGGAGGTTAACCTACCCCAACCAAGGAAAAGTACAAGGTAAGGGTTTACTTTATAACCTCTTCATTATCCAAGGTTGTTTATACGTAATAATCTACTGGGATCTCTTTATCATCCACATCCATGTTTCGTAAAAATGCATTTCAAAACATTTTTACTATTTACTAGAATATGAGTTAAATTCATTTATACCCTTTTTGACTTTTATAAGTGGTTTATAAAGGAATCTTTCGGTCGTTTTCAAAACAAGGTCCTTTTTAACCTTTTCGACAGAATTAAGGTAAGAATGTTTTTTTAACTTATACGGCGGGTGCGGCTATTTTCCGCCGTTATAAAATCTTCAAAGCTTCCCTTACAAGCTTATAAGAATATTTTCAAAGAAAATGTTTTATTTTAAATGGATCTTAAATTATTTCAAAATAAAAGGAGATATTTCTTTAAAAATAATTTTGATTTCATCTATGTCAACATCCTTTGATGGATTTTAAGATTATTTGAAGTTGATTTATTATGATACAAAACTTCTATATTGTATTGAAGGTTTTGTGATATGTTTGACTGTGGATGTGCTATTTTTATACCATTCATAGTTTATGGTGAAAGTATTGACATTTCTTATGCTAGTTTTAATACGAATGTTTATGTTATGTTTAAACCTTTTCATATGGGAATGCATTGGACTTAATATGTGACGGGTGGAGCCCGCTATAGCTCCTCGATGCATCGGTAGGTCTCATGAGACAAACTAGTGTCTTGGCACAAGGCCTTGACAAAATCTTATTTGTAGTCTTGGCACGATGCCTTGGCTATGTGGTTATGATAGTCTGGCATTATGCATTCCAACATTATGAAAGTGGTTATTGATTTTTGCATGTGTTTATTCGATTAGTAGAATATCCATGTGAATAAGTAAATGGCATTATTTAATTTTATTTATGCCATACCATGTTGAAAGTTCATATTTAAAAGGCTTTGTTTTAGTTATACATTGCCTTAAATGTTTATTCTTATTTATGAAAGTTTCCGCTATATTGTTATCCTTACTAGGCATTTGAGCTCACCCCTTTTCTATGTTTTATTTTTCCCAGGATGTGAAGAAGTAAGTTATGAATGACCGGCTGGGATTTTATGAGGGGTTAATAGTGTGGATTGTGGAAACATTATGTTGTTGTAGTAGTTTTTCATTTTATGATGTAATGTAAAACTTATGAATATATCTAGTGTTTCCAAGGCTACTAAACCAATCGGTCTTTCGAGATTTGATCTTTCTTGTGATCATGCCAATGTTATGTAATAATGCACCGACTCTGGGTAAATGGGGTCGGGGCGTTACAGTTGGTATCAGAGGAAGTTTAGTACAAACCTTGGAAGCTAGATTTAGATAAACTCTGGTTAGAGAACGTAGACCTAAGATGAACTTTGAGGATTAGTATAGAAGAACTTCCTATAATTTTGGTATTGTAGATATTTTGTGAGTTTTCCGAGCAATACATCCCTGTCTGGATACGAGCAGGTAGAGGCGGCTCTGGCACAGATGTACCTAGGGGTAAAACCCGAAAACACCGCTTTGAGCTAGACTCGAACGGGAACTGGTGCACGACAACGGGCCTTGCTGCACTCTTGGTTACGACACTCCCAGGGGATATGCTTAGGATAACTCTCATTTTCTTTACAAATCATTTTGAAGGGATTATGAGTATATACATCCTCAAAGAAAATAAAATTCTTATGATTATGGATTATATCCATAAATAGTTCAATTTATGTTAAGTGTTTTATAAGTATGGGATTAAGTATTTTGATTCATAAACTGATCTAGTTTATGCCATTGTTTAGAAATGGCGCCTAGTGGAAGAAATGGAAACCGTATCAATGCACGCACTCCATGTAGGGATTTCCCTCCTGCTCAAGATAATTATAGTGGGGCTGGTGATGCAACTGGTGCTGATCAGCTAATCACCATACTGGGACAACTTACTCAGGTTATGAATAATAACCTTACCCGTATGGAGCACCCTGATCCGCAACGTGGAGGATCAATGTTAGATCGATTCATGAGGCAACAACCACCAACGTTCAATGGGAATACAAATCCCTTAGTAGCTGAGCAATGGATATTTTCCCTAGAGAAAATATTTCAGGCTTTGGGGAGCAGTGAAAGGGAAAAAGTTATCATGGCAGTTTACCGCCTCACTGGAGATGCTGATCAATGGTGGTCATTGATTCAGAACATGAAGGAAGATGATGAAGTATCAAATATGGAATGGAGGGAGTTCAAAGATCTGTTTTTAGAAAAATACTTTCCTCGCGACCATCGAGAAGATATGGAAAGACAATTTCTGAGTCTGAGACAAAAGGAGGATGAGAATGTCACAAAGTATGAGGCTAACTTTACAAGGTTAGCGAGGTATGCTGGAGATTATATTCACAACCCAAGAAGTAATATTGATCGTTTCTTTGATGGGTTAAAACCATTTCTCCGTCGAGCATTAGTCTCACAATCCATTTCATCGTACGAAGACATTGTCTCATGTGCTATCAAGACGAAAAAGGAATTCTCTATGTCTTATGACTTTAAAGCAAAGCAAGAGAAGAAGAGACCTGCTGATCAATCTGGGAATGGAAATAAGGGGAAGAAGGGAAAGGTTGAATATCCATCTTGTGGTAAATGCGGGAAGAAACATCCTGGTACTTGCTTGAAGGGAATGAGAGTCTGTTACAAGTGTGGTGAAAAAGGCCACCAAGCTCATGATTGCAAGGGGAAGAAGGAAGCTACCAACGTTCAGTGCTATAATTGCAGGGAGATGGGGCATTATGCAAATTCATTTCCTAAGCGTCAGGAGAAATTACCTCAGAAAAGGCCAAGGGATCAAGGCCAGGCTTATGTTATCACTACTGCTGAGGTAGAAGCTCCGAAAGACGTGGTGGCAGGTAATTTAATGGTTTCCTCAAGTTTAGCAAATGCATTATTTGATTCTAGATCATCGCATTGTTTCATATCTTCCCAGTTTTCTAAGAAAATTAGATATTTCCAAATTTATTTAATAAGGGAGATGTTAGTTAAAACTCCTAAGGGAAGTATCGTTGCAACAAAGTTTTGTGAATCAGTCCCCATTAGAGCACATAAATTTTCTTTATCTGCTGATCTCATCGTCATACCTATGATTGAGTTTGATATAATCCTCGGTATGGACTGGCTTTCGGACTATGATGCGAAGATTTATTGTAAGAACAAAGAGGTTACGATTCTTGATGATAATGATAAGGAACACCTTATTTTTAGAGCAGAATCATCACCACCTAATTCTTATTTAGATCCACCCTCAATAGCTCAACTAAATTAAATTATTGGGGAGGAAGAGAATGAAATAACTGCGGGTGAGGAAAGGAATGTTCAAATAGAGGATGTACCTGTTGTGAAAGAATTTGTAGATGTATTTCTGGAAGATTTACCTGGACATCCTCCAGAACGAGAAGTTGAGTTTTCCATTGATTTGATTCCTGGATCAAGGCCTATATCGAAGACCCCTTATAGAATGGCCACTGTAGAGTTAGTCGAACTAAAGAAACAACTAGAGGAATTGAGTAATAAGGGATTTATTCGCCCTAGTGTTTCTCCATGGGGAGCCCCTGTTCTTTTTGTTAAAAAGAAAGATGGGTCTATGAGGTTATGTATCGACTACAGGGAGATCAATGCTATAACGATAAAGAACATGTATCCCCTACCTCTTATTGATGATTTGTTTGACCAACTGCATGGATCTCAATACTTTTCAAAGATTGACCTTCGATCTGGATACCATCAGTTGTGTGTGAAGAAGGAAGACATTCCGAAGACAGCATTTCGAACCAGGTACGGGCATTACGAGTTTACTGTAATGCCGTTTGGATTGACTAATGCACCCTCTGTATTCATGGATCTGATGAATAGAGTTTTCAAGGATTATCTCGATGAATTTGTGGTGGTATTTATTGATGATATCTTGGTATACTCCAAAACCTACGAAGATCATGAAAATCACTTGCGCATTATCTTGAAGACTCTGAGGAGGCATGAATTATATGGGAAGTTTAGCAAGTGTGAATTCTGGCTTCAGGAGATTTCTTTTCTTGGCCATATTGTCTCTAAAGATGGAATCTCTATTGATCCTTCTAAGACCAAGGCAATCCAAGAATGGCCAGCACCTACGAGTATAACTGAGGTACATAGTTTTATTGGCTTGGCAGGTTATTATCGACGTTTCGTCCAGAATTTTGCCCGATTGGCTAACCCATTAACGAAGCTCACACGTAAAGGGGTTAAATTTGTTTGGACAAAAGAGTGTGAAGAATGTTTTGAAGAACTGAAGAGAAGATTAGTCAATGATCCTATATTGACTCTACCATCGGGGAATGATGGGTTCGTTATTTATAGTGATGCATCAAAGAAAGGACTTGGTTGTGTCCTTATGCAGAATGATAGAGTTATTGCCTATGCATCACGACAGTTGAAAATTCATGAACAAAACTATCCTACTCATGATCTCGGGTTAGCAGTTTTGATCTTTGCTTTGAAGATATGGAGGCACTACCTCTATGGTGAAAAATGTGAGATTTATACTGATCACAAGAGTTTGAAGTATATTTTCTCACAAAAAGAACTCAACATGAGGCAAAGGAGATGGCTTGAATTACTCAAGGATTATGATTGTACGATACACTACCACCCGAGGAAAGCAAACAAAGTAGCAGATGCTTTGAGCAGAAAAGACCATGGAGTTCTGAACATGATGAGAATTTAAAGGGATCCAATTTTCATGGATCTAGTGAAGATGGACATGGGAATAACCAGGGAAGGTGAAACATCAATGCTTTTTCAAATGGTTGCCAAACCATCTTTACTAGAAAGGATTAAGAGTTCTCAGAACGATGATGAAGAATTTCAGAAGAAGATTAAAGCTGTGAATGATGGGAGATTGAGAGACTTTGTGTATGAAGATGGAATTTTGAAATTCGGGAAGAGACTTTGTGTTCCCGATTTACCTAATCTAAAAAGGGAATTCCTAGATGATGCTCATAGTTCCAATTTCTCTATACACCCTGGGAGCAGCAAAATGTATAGAGATTTGAAGGAACATTTTTGGTGGGACCACATGAAGAGGGAGATTGCTGATTTTGTGTCATGATGTATGGTTTGTCAACAAGTGAAAGCTGGAAGGCAACAGCCTGGAGGAGTCATGCAACCTCTTCCCATACCGGAGTGGAAATGGGACAATATTACGATGGACTTTGTCATGGGGCTACCAAAGACTCCTAGAAGGAATGATGCAATATGGGTTATTGTTGATCGTCTTACCAAGTCAGCACATTTTCTTGCTATAAGAGAAGATCTACCCCTGGAACGTCTAGAAAGACTATACATTAATGAAGTTGTGAGACTTCATGGAGTACCCCTATCGATTGTTTCTGATCGTGATCCCCGTTTTACTTCACGATTTTGGAAAAGTCTTCAGAAATCCCTGGATACTGAACTTCATTTGAGCACTGCTTACCACCCTCAGACAGATGGACAATCAGAACGGACTATTCAAACCCTAGAAGACATGTTGAGATCTTGCTCACTTGACTTTCAGGGTATGTGGGATCAATATTTACCACTGGTAGAATTTTCCTATAACAATAGCTTCCATTCAAGTATTCAGATGGAACCATATGAAGCGTTATATGGAAAGAGATGTCGTACACCAACCTGTTGGGATGACGTTGGTGAAAGAAAACTTGTAGGCCCAGAACTGGTGGAGGAAACGGTGGAAAAGGTGAAAGTAATCCAAAATCACATCAAAGCAGCTCAAAGTAGGCAGAAGAGCTATGCCAATAATCGAAGGAAGGATTTGGAATTTCAAGTCGGTGATCATGTTTTTCTGAAGGTATCTCCGTGGAAGGGAGTCATACGTTTTGGTAAGAAAGGTAAATTGAGTCACAGGTACATCGGACCTTTCGAAATTCTAGAACGAATTGGGGTTGTATCTTACCGATTGGCAATGCCGCCAAGTCTCTCCAAAGTTCACGATGTGTTCCACGTATCTCTGTTGAGAAAATACATGCCTGACCCAACGCATGTACTCACCTATGAGGAATTAGAACTGGAACCCGATCTGTCTTATTGTGAAGAGCCCGTCAAGATTCTTGATACAAGAGAACAAGTACTGAGAAACCGGACGACGCGTCTGGTAAAAGTTTTGTGGAGAAACCATAAGATGGAAGAGGCAACGTGGGAACCCGAGGAACTTATGATGAAGAACCACCTGAGTCTTTTATGCAGTAATACCCTAGAAATTGCGAGGACGCAATTATTTGAAGGAGGGGAGAATGTAACACCCCAAGCTTCTACGGTACGCTTCTCTTTGAATAATGTGATAGCGTGTGTTTTACGCAACACCGAGTTCTAACACACCATAACTAATCAAATTAACCGTTATTAATAGTAACACCTACTTTTTGAAATTATATATATTTTATATTTGAAAATGGACTTCATTTTTGGATTCGGAATATCGAATTTAGCCTAAGGTGAAATTTTGTTACATTTCGGATAACTTTCATATTTTGATAAATAGTGAAAATTACTAAATTTTAATTAAAAACAACTTTTTTAATCAAAATAATTAATAGTGATAAATTATGAATTTGAGTGGTTTTAAAGTATATTTAGAATATAGTTTTACCATTTAATATAATGTTGGTCATTGGACATAATTTTACAATTAAACAGAACATAAACGAGTGTCAATCTTTTGATAGTTATTATCTCTTAAAAACACGCTTTTTGTTTTGACGGCGGGAATTAATTTTAAATTAATTTCTGCCACTTCTGTGTTTTGAATTTAGGAAAATGGATTCCATATTTGGAATCAGGATGTTCAAATTGTGTAAATAGGTAACTTTTATTTTTAGACATTTTGAATAATTACTGCGGTAAATATTTTATTTACCATGGTTAAGGGTAAATCCGGTAAATAAGGGTTAAAAAATAATATTATAATAATACTAAATTACCCTAAAACGTGTCTTAACCCTATTGGTTGATACATGGTCGACCATGGGAATCTTTGGGTCTATTTTGGGACCCCATGGATCCACTTGTAAGTGATAATGACACTTTATTTTAATTAAGTTAAAATGAATACAAAAATGACACAAGCATATATCTTTTAGAAAAACAATTGTTACATAGGGTTATATATGTTGGATTTTAGATTATAAATATTAATTAGAAATCTAAAAAGATTTCCTACATAATGATATTTTATTTATAATTTTTAAAAATTAAATAATTTATTTTATATATGACACAATGATGATGCAGTAATTACTATAATAGTGAAAAATTAAAATAATTGATATTATAAATACCCAAATAAATATAATATGAAACTTGTAATGAATTAAACTAATTTTCTAGGATAATATGATATATTAGAATTGATTTAATTGACTTTTTTCGAAGTAATCAATCATTTATGATTTTCACAAAAATCAACTATTGAATAGTGTCAAAATTGACATAAAAGAGTTCTTAAAACAAATATTATATTATTAATTGATATTAAATTCCTAAAAATCTAAGGTTCGGCCAAGAGACTTATATCATGATAGGTTCATCAATAATGTACCACTTGGGGGTCTCTTGTATGTATATTGGAAGTTTATTAGCCATATTATATAAAAATACAAAGAGACATTGTAAAAGTGAAACTAATTAACTTAGAG
The DNA here is from genome assembly GCA_963277665.1 of Viscum album. NCBI lineage: Eukaryota > Viridiplantae > Streptophyta > Magnoliopsida > Santalales > Viscaceae > Viscum > Viscum album. Next base: position 935,108,797 of record OY728145.1, on the reverse strand, counting down.
TTAATACTTAAAGATAAGGTTAATATAAGTACCCAAACCTGTCTAAATTCTATTGGTTGAGTGGTTTTCAACCTATCCCCACCTTAACCGTTGCATAATAATATTTTGAGCCATTATAAACCGAATATGAATTTATTATAAATTAATATTTCTAGCTTTTCCAAAGGTGCCCCTCACCCCTCTTATAAAAGGGCACTCCTCCTTCTCATTTCTTCACACCTTCAAAGCCTTTTGGTTCGGCCAAACTCTACCCAGATACTCTCCCAAAATCCCTCACTACAACCTAGAGGCCTTAGTTTGATCAGAAAGCCATCCTAAGGAGCCCTTTTGATCAAATCAAAAGGAAGAACCCGAAGAAGAGGTAATGATTTCACCACCCTTCTCCAAGTTCATTTCTTCTTCCACTTCTTCTTCCTTTGTTCTTACCATTCTAAAATAATAACTCCAGTATCTCACATATACTATGATGTTATTATAAATATGGTACAACCATATTCAGTATTCTATCCACCCTTTGAATAACATGTCACCATACGTGCGTACGTACGGGCTACCGTCTCCACGTCGTGGTGTAATTGTTATTCAATATAATATTATTTGGATGGGTATAATAATGATGTGTAACTCATGTAAATAATAAATATAACATGTTAATGATTCTGTATATATGATATACCATCCATTTATATATTATTTTAATATCAAAAGAATGATATTGTCGCTCGTGCGTACGTACGGACTACCGTCTCCACGAACGCGATGAGATTCATTGTCCATCGTATCCATTCAAGTATAATTATCATTTGATGATTTAAAAATGATGTTTAAGGACTGGATATCATTCTGGATATGAATAAGATACAACAACCATGGCTTATGTAACAAAACATATAAAAGAAAATGAGTAAGTTAACTCCCGAAACGACGATAATTCTAAGATATTATTAACAAATCAATGTTAAAAGATCATATATGATATCATATTAATATATATGATTCTTTTATAATTTAATAACAACTATTTAACAATTATACAGGAGGTTAACCTACCCCAACCAAGGAAAATTACAAGGTAAGGGTTTACTTTACAACCTCTTCATTATCCAAGGTTGTTAATACGTAATAATATACTGGGATCTCTTTATCATCCACATCCATGTTTCTTAAAAATGCATTTCAAAACATTTTTACTATTTACTAGAATATGAGTTAAATTCATTTATACCCTTTTGACTTTTATAAGTGGTTTATAAAGGAATCTTTCGGTCGTTTTCAAAACAAGGTCCTTTTTAACCTTTTCGACAGAATTAAGGTAAGAATGTTTTTTTAACTTATACGGCGGGTGCGGCTATTTTCTGCCGTTATAAAATCTTCAAAGCTTCCCTTACAAGCTTAAAAGAATATTTTCAAAGAAAATGTTTTATTTTATATGGATCTTAAATTATTTCAAAATAAAATGAGATATTTCTTTAAAAATAATTTTGATTTCATCTATGTCAACATCCTTTGATGGATTTTAAGATTATTTGAAGTTGATTTATTATGATACAAAACTTCTATATTGTATTGAAGGTTTTGTGATATGTTTGACTATGGATGTGCTATTTTTATACCATTCCTAGTTTATGGTGAAAGTATTGACATTTCGTATGCTAGTTTTAATACGAATGTTTATGTTATGTTTAAACCTTTTCATATGGGAATGCATTGGACTTAATATGTGACAGGTGGAGCCCGCTATAGCTCCTCGATGCATCGGTAGGTCTCATGAGACAAACTAGTGTCTTGGCACAAGGCCTTGACAAAATCTTATTTGTAGTCTTGGCACGAGGCCTTGGCTATGTGGTTATGATAGTCTGGCATTATGCATTCCAACATTATGAAAGTGGTTATTGATTTTTGCATGTGATTATTCGATTAGTAGAATATCCATGTGAATAAGTAAATGGCATTATTTCATTTTATTTATGCCATACCATGTTGAAAGTTCATATTTAAAAGGATTTTTTTTTAGTTATACATTGCCTTAAATGTTTATTATTATTTATGAAAGTTTCCGCTATATTGTTATACTTACTGGGAATTTGAGCTCACCCCTTTTCTATGTTTTATTTTTCCCAGGATGTGAAGAAGTAAGTTATGAATGACCTGTAGGGATTTTATGAGGGGTTAATAGTGTGGATTGGGGAAACATTATGTTGTTGTAGTAGTTTTTCATTTTATGATGTAATGTAAAACTTATGAATATATCTAGTGTTTCCAAGACTACTAAACCAATCGGTCTTTCGAGATTTGATCTTTCTTGTGATCATGCCAGTGTTATGTAATAATGAACCGACTCTGGGTAAATGGGGTCGGGGCGTTACAAAGACATTAGATTATTTTCAATGGGAAATATGTGCTACTACTTATTGGGTAAATGTTATGGGTTTTTAATAATTACATGGAAGAATATTGACATCACATGGTTCATGATTAGTTTCTTTCAATGACTCCTTCCATTGTTAAATAATTATTCCATTCTTCATGATTTATAATCCAGGTATTGATGTGTGTGAATCTCCCTTATGTTATTCTTATGAACTATAATTGGTCTATCCTACCATTATGCACAACTTACTCTCACTAATATTATTTAATTTATGATTCTTATGTTTACCCTTAGTATTTATTTGATCTCACCATTCTGATATTTCATTTTAGTTGGGTTATGTAGAATTATTATAAATTTTTTATTGTATAAAGGTTTCATTTTTGATGTAATTTTTAGGGGATGTTGAACACTTAATAATGAAAATGGAAAGATGGGTATAGGGGGGGAAATACACTTTGGATTCATGAATGAATTTTATTAATGTTTTTTACTAATTTTCTAAAACTCTAAAGAAAAAATTTCATTTTCTGTATAAGTGATTCAATATATTCTTTAGATATTTTTTGGATTAAACAACATTGGTAATATTTATTAGCATCAAATCCCGAAGTGTAATGTTTATATTTAGAGTTATGGGTCCTGGAGTTTGGTTTTGTGTCTATTATAAAATTACCCAATATTTTTTGTCTCATAAGACATTACAATGAATCGAAGTATTATATAAACCACCTACCTACTCGTTTCTTATTTGAGACCAATATATTAATCATAATAGTAAACAAGACATTTCATATCCTTACATAAGTATACTCTTAATGAAAAAAACATGGTTATCCATGTAACAATAGATATGATATGTCAACACATATTTGACCAAAATTAACAGTCAATAATAATCATGAATATAAATTATTTTCACCATGTTAATAAATTGGATAACATGGTTGCGACACAGCTAGAGAAATAAGGTGTATTGTTAAATAAGACACATATACCATGACAATAATCAACTGGATAAGAATAAAACTATATATAATTCCAATTGTTTACCCTTTATCAATAATAGTGATTTCATGATTATAACCATCCAGGAGAAATAATTTGGATGGTTAAAAATGAATATTGAACATAATTATAATCATTTGAATTAGAATAAAGTCATAGAGAATACTAAAACCATTTTCCTTCTCAATAAAATGGCTGACATGATAGAAACCAATTGTGATAAAAAAATATTTTCAAAATTATAACCATTTATACACCTTATATATAATAATTCTCTATATAAATATTTGTTAGTTTTTACCAATTATAAATATATTGGGTATGTATTCATTATCGCTATGAAATCGTTTCATAAAATAAAGTTTGTATATATTCAGTTTTTTAATTTCATTACAATTAGATCATGTTAGGTTCTTTAATATATTTTCTGATATATTTCATAAAGATATAATTTCATTTCATGCAATTTTTGGTAACGAATCATGAAAATTAATTCATTGATTTCCACGTTTAGATGATTCATACCAAACAAAAGGTGTTTTTTGAATTAATGAGCTAAATATTTATATAAACTAAAAAATAACATTAAGATATTATGTAAATATTTATATCATTTATAATAGTAAATATGTTCTCATAGTCATCCATGAAAATAATGCATAGTATTTTACAAGGAGGTGGTTAAACCAACCAAATCACAAACCTCTAATTATTAAATGTTTATTATGATACAGTTTTATTTTAATATAACTACACCATAAGAAAAATTATCTTATTTAGTTTTCAATAGTTATATATACCATAATTTAAAATTATTCTAATGTGAATATAATTTGTATAAATTCAATACATTGGAAGAAAAGATCATAATCCTTTTAGTTCACTAGTTTAAATGATTAAATTAAAAATAAATATATGTTGATAATATCAATAAATGTTCTGAAATTTTACAAGAAAAACCATAATGATATTATAATAATAATATTTATCTTTTAATCTCGTCCTCTTGACCATACATTCTAAACAGTGATGAGATGAAAATAGAAATGGAATTGTTCTATGGAGACAGTAGTCCACACATACGTATGGTTGGTGATTTTTTCATAGAATGTGAGAGAGTAGTAATATAATTTATTTTTCAAAAATATTAAACATGATATAAATATCATAATGGTTTGTTTATTTCCCCATTTATACCATCCATGAAATGTGGTGATGGAAAATAAAACACGATTTTCTCATGGTATTGGTAGCTCACACAAGGTAAGAATCGAGATATTGTTACTATTGGTAGAAACGGTTAAAAGTTGATTATTGCTGATTATCATAGAATTTTAAAATTTATTATATAACCAATAATTATTTCATTATATATGGATTTGAAAATTTTAATTAAACATAAAAATAAAAAAATAAGTTCTGTGAAAAATTATTATTCAGGTTGAGCACTTTGATGTGTCCTTCAAATATAACATGTAAATGGAAAGAACCAGTACATATATATTGTAACAATAATCAAAATATAGTGAAATAGTATTTTATGATAATAAAAAAATTGTGGATTTCAAGAGAAAAATTGATTTTTTTGATTTTTTTTGAAGGGGTGGTGAAATACCCCTTTTATAAATGGAGAGAATAGTATTGTTGTAAAACATTTAACATAATATAATTCGATATCTTGTTAAACAATCCATGTGGATCTAAAATTTTAAATTACTGAATTTTAATAATATGAGGTTGATACCTACCACAACCACTTTTTTTAAAAAAAAATATAATGTGTCAATGCCTTTACCCCTTGGTTTATTACATTTACTGTTTTATCTTTTCCTATGGTTTCTAGTTTTAACATAAGATGAATTAATCATTATGCCGAAATATGAAATGGTATATATTTGATAATGTTAACACATTGATTCGAACTTCAATTATAATTTTATTTTCTTAAATTTAAGAAAGTGATAAAAATTAATTAAAAAATTGTGTAATTTTTTAAATAATTTTTTTGAGAAAATATAACTTATTTTCTAAAATACTAAATATTGTTTTTTAAATACAAGATAAAAACATAAAATTTTAATGTAAATAATAAAATAAATAATTGGTTAAAGAGTATTTACAAAATTTTAAATTTATATTTATATACATATAACATCATAAATGTAATGTTATTTTTTAAAACTATATTGTACACTATTGATGTAAAAAATCATTTTTTGAAGAATTATAAAAATTCATCTTTAGAAAATATTACTATGATGAATCCAAATATTATGTTAATTCAGTAATAGTAAAAATTTATGTTTTATAATTTTATCTTTTAAATACATATGTGAGATATAATGAAAAAAAAGATTATATTAAAAGGAACATTTTTCAATATTAACTACTATAATTCATATTTTTTATTTTTATAATTTAACTAGTATTATCACCTAATTCATACTGTTTATATTTTATCACCATTAATCACATGGTTATTTAAATAGAATGTATAATAAATAATGTTTAAATATATAGATAAATACTTTTATATGTTTAAAATGATCGTATTAGTAATTTTACATATACCAATTGAATTTCATTTATATTAATACTAGAATTTATTTTCATTCAAATAATATTTAATAATCTGTTTACAATTTTTCAATTTTAACAATTCTACTAATATGTTTTAGTGGTTATACATAATATTTATATTTTTATCTAAATATAACATTGTTTAATTTTAGATTACTATTTCTTATAGTATTAGTTATCGAACTCTTTGAATCAATTAAAGTACCTCGTATAATAAAATTGTATAGAATTAAGTATTTAATAAACTTATAATTGAAAACATTTTAATTTGAATTTTTATTCATTATGCATAAAAATATAAAACAATTCAATGTGAAAATTATGGAATCTAGGATTTTTAATATAATACATTGACACATAAATATTTATTCATTGTGAATGTTTAAAATTTATTTAAATTTTGATTTAAATTATCTAATGTTTGATGAAAATAGATTATGTTATGTACGTTAATTGTGAAAGAGTATATTTCCAATTCATCAATAAGGGTTTTAATTGTAGTACATCAAAATATATTCGCATAAATTTTTTTCAGACATAATAACATTGAAAACCATATGGGTAAGCCTTTTTTGTCAATTATTTTTCTACATTTAATTGGGTTTATATTTTCTGTGTAATGGCCCAGACCATTCTGGCCCATTAATTTGCAAAAATAAGGCTCCACCAAAACAGTGTCCTGTGACGGTGGCACCATAAGGATGACACTGTGGTGGTGGAACCATGTCCTCACCCAACCCTCTGTTTTCTTTTTTCTAGTCCCGCTCCCACAACGTAAATTTTTGACATAAATTAATTCTTTTATCTTTTTGAATCCATTTAAAGCCCATAATTTATTCCTAAAAATCCCGATAAGACTCCCCGATGGGGGGTATTATATAATAACTTAATATCATCATGCATAACTACCCACCCATGTAGTAAACTGTGATCCGACATTCCAGGCGTTCAAAATTACATATCCCGTAATTGTAGGATCTTGTCATTATACCTCCCACAAGAGTTTATTTTTTCTTCTAGGCTGGATTTCTTTCTTCTCCCTAGTGTGTTTGGAGTTCCTCTCTTCCCATGGATTGTGGTGCGCCTCTGCTGGAGCTTTCTGCACCTCTTGGAGTCCACAGAAGTCCTCCCCTATAAGCCGCACATCCCATGTTCATAGTGCGTGGAGAAAAACTTCGATCCATGATCAACCAAGTTGGGGTTTTTCCTTCATCTCTCCCTTCTGTGTATCATTTGGGGTGGGTACGTTATTGTTACTAGGGGTATTGATGAAACCAAACTTAATGAAGATAATGAACGGACCTATAAAAAATGAAGGGGGGACTGTGATCGATGTTCTGATGTACTCTTTTATGTTGATATGTGTTGTGAATTGTGCATGCCTATGCTCACTGAAAATCATGGTCGTTGGTGGTATTCTTTGTTCCCTAATGAACCCTTCTCTTCTGTGACGATTAAATGACTGTAACATGGTAATTGGTTAATTACGTAAACTCGGTGGGTAAACTGGATACCCAGTAAACATACAACCCTATGTGGTCACCCTAGATAACCATTAGAACGAAAAAAATAATGAATGATGTGCTTGAACCTGGAAGTTTCCATATTCTGTTTCAGTAGTGGGTGTGTTTTCATGCTAGATTCTTATGGGGGGAAATTGGAAGAGGATGGGATCCTCTATTGTGGTACAGTTTTTGGATGTGAATCTGAAGCTACGTGGTTACTCTGTTATGACATGAACTCGAGTGGGATCCTCTATTGTTGTGAAATCGTTGGTTCCTAGTTTTGGGGATGTGGGGCTGTATCTTGAAGCCTTATTTGGTTCCATTACTTTGATGGATCTCACTTATCCCTTTATTTTTGTGACTTCACAAGAGAACCAGGTGTGAATGCTCAAATTTCTATTTGGTTGTTTCTCTATCTCTGGCATGTTGTTTTGCCTGTTAGTTTCCCAGTAGTGTAGAATTTTCTTAAATGGGATCACTTGAACATGAAAATAAGAAGAGTTAAGTGGGGAATTGGTTTTGGGAATGAGTTGTGTGTTGGTCGTGAGTACTGTACCTATCTTTTATGAATGAATAGTAACAGGATGTTTGTGCTTAAGTAGGCTTCGGAAACCCTAGGATTGGGATTTGTGTTTGTTACCTATACATAAAATTGTAGTGCTTATGTTTCTTATCTGTGACCCACCCATGTCGAGCACTTAGTGTCAAACACACCCATTTCATGGGGGAGGGGGTTTTTTCCAACACTTCTAGGAGTGGCTGGTTATTAGCTCCTTTCTGATCCCTTTCCCGAATAGATCAAGACTTTTTGGGCAGGTTTTAAAGGCCTGAAGTCCATTATTAGCCCAAGAATCTTCAGGTCGGGTAGTTGTGGTGGTTGGCCTAGCTGTTTGCAGGAAGATTGTTTCCCAAGTGTCTTTGGGATGAGGCCCAGGTGTCTTCAGGTGTGGTAGTGGTTATTCTGGCCTAGGTGTTTGTGGGCATGGTTACGTGTGGTTGTTGTGGCCCAGGTGTCTGCGGACGGGATGGCGGTTGTGACCCAGGTGTTGGTATATGGGATGTGTGGTTGTGGCCCAGGTGTGTGTGTGTGGGGTGTGGTAGTGGGACTGCGGTGAGAATGGCGATATTGGTTCGATGCGTAGGATATCTTCAATAACCAGTGGGAAAGTGGAATAGGGTACCCAAATATCGAGGTTATATTACTATACTTTACTTGACTTGCATTATTTGGGGTTTCTATCTTATCACTCGATCCTATTTAAATAAAAAGGTTAATTCCTTCCGTCTTGTGTGTGATTCTATACCCTTGGTGCTAGTCTCCACTCCGAGACCTATTGAAGGTGGGTCTTGTGGGTCATTATATCCCCATCAACATAAAGAATTAAGGGTCTGGAAATCTTCTGTCCCTTCCCTCCTTTTGGTGAAGGCGGGTCGTGATATTCTGGCTTGTAAGGGAAATATGTTTTTTGAATTTATTCAAACATATTTTCAATGAATAAAATAACGAAAAATATTTTTTTGTAAGTGATCATTGAGGTGAATTTTACTATAATGATTTTACCAAATTATTTTAAAATCATGGTGTTGAAAATACATTTCAATACTATAGATAGAAATAATATAATGGTGTTGTAGAAAGTATAAATAATACTCTATAGGAAATTTATATTAATATATAGTATAAATATATTTTTCCATCCCATTACATAGAAAATTATTTTAAAAAAAATTACAATGTCATTAAAAGAGTTATAACTATAACTATCTTAAAAACCCACCATATGTTTTTTGGAATAATAGAATACAAAAAGGTTGATACATTAATATGTTTTATGAAAGGATTATATATAGTGTGTACGTCTTCTTGAATTCATTCCGTTTTTAATTTCATGATTTGGAGGTATCGATAATGGGTTGGGAGTATGTTTAGATATTAAATGGAAAATTTAGGAAGAAATTTCAAATAAAGGGGGAAAATTATGGTGTGTTAATTTTATTTTTAGTGTGTTGAATTCCCTCTTATATAGCTTTAGGCATGGTCATGGCCCCAGTGGCATGGTATTCTAAAGATGTTATTTGGTGGCTCTATTGTTTTTGGGGTTTATTTAGAATTTAATAAGGGATGTGTCATGGATATAAAGGATCATGTATCCTTATCACTACATCCTAGAATATTATTCTAGAATAGCGTTTCGGACTGTTCTCTATTATCATGAACCGAATCTGATCCCCACCAAAAGTGGCACCAAACCCGGCCCGTGACAAGGCCTAAAGGGCGTTCCTAAAGCCCACGGGATGGCACAAGTGCCTGGGTATCAAAAACTGAAAATTGGGAACGAGACACCCGAGTTTGTATACTCAAAACGACAAATGAATCCACGAAATCGAATCTGGATTTTTCAAACCAAAACTTCTTTTACTAAAATTCAGAACTGAATTACACAATTTTAAACAATTTTTAAAGACCATTACAAAGGTACAAACCAAAGAAGAGATAGCCCAAGAAACTCCACATGGAAAGAGGCACCTCCCTCAAGCCATCTCCACGAAACTGCATCACGATGGACCACTAAAAACCAGAACCAAAGGCATAAAACATGTACCCAAACCTGTGACATAAAATAAGCAAGTATACTTACACCCAATGGTGTAAGTAGGGTGTGATAGAAATCCCAGTAGGATACCACCGATAAGATATTCCATGTGATAAACATTTCCTGACAGAAATCATTGCAAGTTTTGTAAATAAGAAATGCTTGTTACAAATTACTAAAGGATGCAATAATAAATGAAAACAGTTTTCATGTGGGCTAATTTTAAAGGACCAACAATTTTAAAATAACTAACAAAGCTACTGAATTTTCAAGCCAACAATATTGTATACCGACGGTAAGTACAAAGGATCTAATGAGCACAAGTAATAGGAAATAACCCCTAGGCACTAGCTAGTTGTGGGTCCCAGGTACCTCGTATCTCGGTGAATGTAACCACAAAAAAATATATGTTCTCGTGCATGAGCCACTAGTAGGGATCATAACCATAACCTAGTGGTCCCCAATCATCATCATCATAGATTAGTTTGAGTTGTAAGCGTCAATCTTGCAAAGTGAAACTGAGGCCAAACCCCACGGATTCACTAGCATACTAGTACACATCCACCCACCTAGATACCCGGGTTTTCCCATTGTGCTCAAACAAGTTCACAATCCAAAAAATATAGTTTTCACATGTAAATATCACTTCCACATCACACATTAACCAAAAATCCCCATGTACATCACTAAAGTCTCGAATTCCACTTTTCATTCAAATGCATTTTGAATTCAAACTCACTCCAAATTGCCTACAACACTTTTCACATTTTTTTAACACTTCCACAAATCCATTAAACAATCTTATAAAACCATTACCAGATATTCAACTCACATAACATCCCACACACATGTCACACAATACCCTTCTCACCGTCACAATTCATTTTATAAATAAACTCACACGAAATATCCCACACCCATGTTTCGCACACAAAACACAATTTAGTAAAACATTTCGGCAATTTATAAAAAAATTCTAAAAATGTTTACCATCTCAAATCACCAATTTTCCACTAAAATCCCACATTAGGTGAACACACTCACCCAAACTGTACATATACACCCTTTCCCAACTTTGTTTAACCAAATAAAACATTTTCAATTTTTATAAAACAAACCCAAGAGGTATAACCATTGTTTGCACACTAAACCCATTTCAAAACCCTCATTCAAAACCAAAGTCATACCAATACCAATCCAAAACAGAATTTTTCATCCCGAAAACAATTATTAAACCACCCCCAAATGTTATAAAAATACATCAAATAATACCACAAAGATACACATGAAAAACACACGTTTTCATAAATCACCTTCAAAAAGTACAACATGGTTTTACACCTTAAACTCATTCAAAAACCTCTTTTCCAGGCCCACATGACAATAGGAAATTAACATAACAGAATTTTCAGCCCCTTTCAAGATTAATAAATCACTTTCATATGTTATAAACTAAACCCAAACATTACCCCAAGAGTCACACATGAAAAGTACCCAATTTCAATCTAAAATACAACTAAAAATTAAATGTTTAACCAAATTCATTAAAAACAGTTTTCAAACCACAAAAAACATATTATAAACACACTTAATTAATAAACCAAGCAATTTAACTCATCACAAAATGGTTACACATGGAATCACCTACCTTTTGAGTCGAAACCCTCAAAACTTGGTGCGAAACTTTAAGCGCACCAACGCTGCACCATAAGAAATATAAATCCAGACCTATACCACCAAAAATTGACCCAAAAGATACCAAATCAGACCTTAGGATATAACCCCAACTTCTGGACATGAGGAAATTCAATAAAAGGGAATAAAAACTAAAAGAGGATGGAAAGAACCAAGAAGGAATTCCCTTACTTGAAATATCTTGAAGAAATCAGCCCCAATGCACCAATAAATGAATCTACACGCACCCAAAAATAATATGGTGGTCAGGAGGAGTCATATTAGGTCATGTGGGGACTGAAATGTGGGAAAAAGGGAGAAAATTGAAGGAGTTATGAAAGATTCATTTTATCTCATCAAATCTGGTCGATTTGAGAATGATTGAGAACGAACGTCCATATCCGCGGGGTATATGACATCCAAAGAGAAAAAAGCGATATAGTGGGAGAGGCTGAGGTTTTTGGATTCTAGTGAGAGGTTGAATCACCGAAAAACAGTAAAAAACGAATGAGATATTGAAATTTTAAAACAATAATTTAAACCAGGAAATGGGCTTACGGGCAGACCCATTACCTTAATTAAAAACCCAAATCCATCATGATTTTGGATTTCTATGTGGTTCAAACGGATATGGGGATTTTAATATATTAGGGTATGAAAATTGGGAAGTGTAATGAGTATAAAATAGTAAAAATTGAAGGAGTTATAGAAGAATCAAAATTTGTTTTTAAATCTGGATTTGGGCTCACGGTTTGGCCCAAATTTTCAAAACCCACCATTTTCACCAAAATGAGTGTAAACCCCCAAAAAAATCGAGAATGGAAATTAAATGAGTAATGAATTTAAAAAGAAGTCATGGGTGTGACAATTCTCTCCACCATAAAACTTTCCGCCCTTGGAAATCCAAATCACAGACAAAGCAAAAACCAATCCCAACCGAAAGGCAGAAATGGACTCCTTTGCTAAGCTTTGCCCCCAAAGGCCAAAACACCTCCAGTGATCAATTAAGGAAGGAATACTTCACAACCAAAAAATACACCTCTTTACTGAAATGATCAATAATATTCGGATTTATCCTAAATGAGAACCCTTCAAACACTATCTGAACAAGGATCAAGAAATTTTGCTAAACAAATAAGAACATCGAATAAGGTTACACTTACCTTTATATAAATAAACCATTGGGAACTCTCCAATCCCGTTGTTTACACAAGGAAGATGTACGTGGTTATATAGCTCTAAACAAGACCACCTACTTCCAATACAATACCAAGTACAAAAGTGAGTTACTGGTACAAGGATACACAAATGGGCTCCCCACCATAAGAACCAACCATCTTAACTGACCAATATGGGCCGACATAGAAAGACCCCAAAACATAAAGAGTTGGGACAACCGCACGGTTAGCCCACACAGTTTGGGAAACTGTGCTCTAACCATGTGGATTCTTATACCTTCATGGTTTCTGGTTGATGGTTACTAATAAATGTTCACTCAACATGTCCAGAAAAATCCAAAACCTTTCCCCCAAACCCAAAGGAAACCAAATGGGAAAAGAAAGTCATTGGGAGATAACATGGGGATGAGGCCCTCAACCTCTTTCCACCGAACAGGAACAAAAGAAGAAAGATTAAAACACCAAATGTTTAAACTATTCCCATCTCTCATACTGAGAATAGTTCTTTTTACATGGTTAAAAACACCACTGGGATTTCCTTTGACTATGTGTCAGCTTCTCTCCGGGACCTATGGCTGGAGCTGGAATGACTGAAGCATCTTTGGCCTCACAGTTAGGATTTGGAAACCCTCGAATATAATTTCTTCTTCTGATGCTACAAAAAACTACACGGAATCCCAGATGGGTTCACCAAGACATAACACACTCCAGAACTCACTTTACCCTATCTTGGAAATTTACTGAAATAAGGGTTTAGAGGATGCACTCACATCACACCTTGTTTCTTCGGGTGATAAACAACCGAAATAAAGGACACATATAAACACCTTCCTCTAGAATAGAGGATGTCAAGATCTCCCAAAAGGAGACACACTTCTGAAAAAAATAGACTCAGAAAATATTGTACAACTTCACCTTTACAATCAAATAAGCACGTGACAGCACATTGCGTCACCGAACATGACCAAAGTGAATGATAGAAATAATACAAGGAGGGGGCCTTACACAACACCCCCAAACATCACAACATTCTAGAAAGTGTCCATAAGAGCCTCTCGTGGCCAGATTTACCACGCTGGTGGTTTAACATAAACCCATGCTTCAAAGAAACTGTGAAGAACCCAAATTCCCTCTTAGACGACATCGAGACACTCATCCCCACTAAAAGCCCTAGACCACTTCCCGCTTCAATGAATTAAGAAACTTAAGAAACTCAGATCTCTTTCAACCTTCCACGAGCACTCTTCCACTACAAGAGGATCTAAAAATAAAAGAAAGGAATGGGTGTAGACTCAATCGACAAATATCGATAAAATATTCCTTATATTGATCAACTGGAGGATTTTCCAATGGTGAAACAATCCGGATTGTAGTTTAGTTATGCATTAACCCTTAATGGGGGCATACCTTATCCAATGAGAGAACCAAAAGACCCAACCAATTTGGTCCATTGGTCAAAACAATCCATAAACCAGATCCAAACACATGAATGAAACAACCATAAAGGTGTCCTGAAACATATCTCAGAGGAGACTATTAACCGGTCCTTCTACCCAGCTTACCGACCAAACATAAACCCAAAACATAGTTCAAACAAAAGGGGTTCTTGGACTCAAAACCTCCCAAAACATCAACATTTTCCTAAAAAACATAATATAATCCCTCACAAACAATTCATCAATACATCGTGTTTTGCTTTATAAACATTTCTTGAAAACAAACGGTTCAGCGGTTAGCGTATCCACCAATGGTACCCCATGGGCCTTACACATGAATGTTTATGTCCCACACTGGGCAACCTCCTCATATCAATCCCGACACTCATCCAATGGTGACATCAATCATCCATAATCCCATATAACCCCATGCATGTGGTTGCCCATGGAAATACCAAAGGTTAAAACAAAACATTCTTTCCACATTTCAAATCCAAAAAGGTCAACCAACACATCCTTTTTCTCAAAACTACTAACCACAGGATCAAAATCCCAACTCACATCTTACAAAACATTTCAGACAGACACAACCATTTATAAAATAGCTCACTTTCAAGATATTCACAACAACATCAAAACATCTCATCCCATTAAAACACCCTTTGATTGTTTAGAAAACTCTATTAGAAACACTTTTCCAAACCAACTTCAATATAGTTCCTTCTTTCAAAAGAGGTGTAAGCACACCATTTTCCATTTCAAAACTATTCTAAAAATTCCCTTCCACTATTTCATAAATCAAAACATTACCTCTTTATTTGAAAATCATTTCACAAAAACTTTACACTACTTAAAACCAAAGTGCCAAGATTTCAAAACCTAAGCACAAAACAATGCTAGAGGAAACTAGTTTTAGTGGTTGACTTGGAAGTATGGTTGGCGGCCATATTCCAATCACTTCACTGTCACATAGAGTGTTCTAGGGAATATCCTTGGCTCCACATGGCTTTCCAGGCCATGCGAGCTCACTAGGACCATTAACCCAACTCTCTTTTCATTTCCCCTAATCATCATTGAACCAAGAAAACCAAAGGACATAGACAAATAACGACTTCTCTTGGATATATGAATCCCATTATGAGGTGTGGTGATTAGGTAAAATACCCATAACTGGAATTCCATGTCCCAAAAATCCTAACTCCAGACTATCCTGACTCTTCCCCAAATAACATGACCCAAAGAGTTAACCTAAACCTCCCTCTGATACCATTTTCTCACGAACCGAATCTGATCACAACCAAAACTGGCACCAAACCTGGCCCGTGACAAGGCCCGAAGGGCGTTCCTGATCCCCACAGGATGGCACAAGTGCCTGGGTATCAAAAGATGAAAATTGGGAATGATTTACCCGAATTTGTATACTTAAAACGACAAATGAATCCAGGAAATTGAATCTGGATTTTTCAAACCAAAACATCTTTTACTAAAATTCAGAACAGAATTACACAATTTTAAACAATTTTAAAAGACCATTACAAAGTTAAAAACCCAAGAAAAGATAGCCCAAGAAACTACACATGGAAAGAGGCACCTCCCTCATGCCATCTCCACGAAACTGCATCATGATGGACCACTAAAAACCAAAACCAAAGGCCTAAAACATGTACCCAAACCGGTGACATAAAATAAGCAAGTCTACTTAAACCCAAAGGTGTAAGTAGGGTGTGATAGAAATCCCAGTAGGATACCACCGCTAAGATATTTCATGTGATAAACATTTCATGACAAAAATCATTGCAAGTTTTGTAAATAAGAAATTATTATACCAATTTTCTAAAGGATGCAATAATAAATGAAAACAGTTTTCATGTGGGCTAATTTTAAAGGACCAACAATTTTAAAATAACTAAAAAAGCTACTGAATTTTCAAGCCAACAATATCTTATACCGACGGTAAGTACAAAGGATCTAATGAGCACAAGTAATAGGAAATAACCCCTAGGGACTAGCTAGTTGTGGGTCCTAGGTACCTCATATCTCGGGGAGAGTAACCACAAAAAAAATATTTGTTCTCGTGCACGAGCCAATAGTAGGGATCATAACCATAACCTAGTGGTCCCCAATCATCATCATCATAGTTTATTTAGAATTGTAAGCGTCAATCTTGCTAAGTGAAACTGAGGCCAAACCCCACGGATTCACTAGCATACTAGTACACGTCCACCCACCTAGATACCCGGGTTTTCCCATTGTGCTAAAACAAGTTCACAATCCATGAAATATAGTTTTCACATGCAAATATCACTTCCACATCACACATTAACCAAACAGCCCCATGTACATCACTAATGTCCCAAATTCCACTTTTCATTCAAATGCATTTTGAAATCAAACTCACTCAAAATTTCCTACAACACTTTTCACATTTCTTTAACACCTCCACAAATCCATTAAACAATTTTATAAAACCATTACCAGATATTCAACTCACATAAAATCCCACACACATGTCACACAATACCCTTCTCACCTTCAAAATTAATTTTATAAATAAACTCACACGTAATATCCCACACCCGTGTTTCGCACACAAAACACAATTTAGTAAAAAATTTCGGCAATTTATAAAAAAATTCTAAAAATGTTTAACATATCAAATCATTACTTTTCCATTAAAAACCCATATTAGGTAAACACACTCACCCAAACAGTACATATACACCCTTTCCCAACTTTGTTTAACCAAATAAAACATTTTCAATTTTTATAAAACAAACCCAAGAGGTATAACCATTGTTTGCACACTAAACCCATTTCAAAACCCTCATTCAAAACCAAAATCATACCAATACCAATCCAAAACAGCATTTTTCATCCCTAAAACAATTATTAAACCACCCCCAAATGTTAAAAAAATACATCAAATAATACCACAAAGATACACATCAAAAACACAGGTTTTCATAAATCACATTCAAAAAGTACAACACGGTTTTACACATTAAACTCATTCAAAAACCACTTTTCCAGGCCCACATGACAATAAGGAATTAACAAAACAGAATTTTCAGCCCCTTTCTAGATTAATAAATCACTTTCATATGTTATAAACTAAACTCAAACATTACCCCAAGAGTCACACATGAAAAGTACCCAATTTCAAGCTAAAATACAACTAAAAATTAAATGTTTAACCAAATTCATCAAAAACAGTTTTCAAACCACAAAAAACAGATTATAAACACACTTAATTAATTAACAAAGCAATCGAACTCATCAAAAATGGTTACACATGGAATCACCTACCTTTTGAGTCGAAACCCTCAAAACTTGGTGCGAAACTTTAAGCACACAACCACCGCACCATAAGAAATATAAATGCAGACCTAGACCCTCCAAAATTGACCCAAAATATACCAAATCAGACCTTAGGATCTAACCCCAACTTCTGGACATGAGTAAATTCAATAAAGAGGAATAAAAACTAAAAGTGGAAGGAAAGAACCAAGAAGGAATTCCCTTATTTGAAATATCTTGAAGAAATCAGCCACAATTCCCCAATATATGAATCTCCAAGTACCCAAAACTGATATGGAGGTCAGAAGGAGTTATATTAGGTCATTTGGGGACTGAAATGGGGGGAAAAGGATGCAAATTGAAGGAGTTATGAAAGATTAATTTTATCTCATCAAATCTGGTCGATTTGAGAATGATTGAGAAAGATCATCCAAATCCGCGGGGTATATGAGATCCAAAGAGGAAAACGAGATATAGGAGGTGAGGCTGAGGTTTTTGGCTTCGATTGGGAGGTTGAATCACCAAAAAAATTTAAAAAACGAATGAGATATTGAAATTTTAAAACAATAATTTAAAGCACGAAATGGGCTTATGGGCAGGCCCATTACCTTAATTAAAAACCCAAATCCATCATGATTTTGGATTTCTATGTGGTTCAATGGGATATGGTTATTTCAATATATTCGGTAATGCCAATTGGGATGTGGAATGAGTATAAAATAGTAAAAATTTAAGGAGTTATAGAAGAATCAAAATTTGTTTTTAAATCTGGATTTGGGCTCACGGTTTGGCCCAAATATTCAAAACCCACCATTTTCACTAAAATGAGTGGTAAACCCCCAAAAAAATCGGGAATGGAAATTAAATGAGCAATGAATTTAAAAAAAGTCATGGGTGTGACATCTATAGCTTCTGATTAGGGTTATTATAATGAATTTATAAAGTGTATTTGTGTTGTAAGAGGATGGTTGTGTTGTGATTCTTCACCTTGTTTATAGGATCAGGTTTTATATAGGTAATTTAAAACATTGATTTTATAATGTATGTTTTACTAAGATCATTGTGGATTTTCCACCCTTGGTTCACCCTGGTTTGGGTAAAATACATAACCAATTCTATGTGGTCGATGGTGTTGTTTCGTGGCCTTATGATTTATCGAGCATATATAAATTCATAACATTATTTCATTTCATATTATTTCAACACTATTCCATCAACCCCTATGCGACCAAAGGAACCTACGTGGATATCTTTAAGAACCCTTTTATTGAATTCTTCATTTTTATTATATAATCTTTTTATTACATGTAAGAAAACAGATGATATTTTGAAGTTTAGATTCTTGTAAATCATGCAAATATTACATGAATAAAAAAACAATTTTTCTAATACACATGAATATAATATTGATGGGTTCATCCTGTGTAACATTTACTATATCTCATAACATTAAGGCTTAAAAAAGGGAAGGTTTGATCACGAGGCCTAGTAATGGAAGGGAAAACGGTCTACATGTGATAATGTGGAATATCAATAACAACATGAGTAATATAATTATGGATTAAGAAAGGGGACATGAGAAATATTATAATTTAATATATTAGTCATTATATATAAATTTTGTTACCAGATTTAAATGATACATTCATATGCTTATCACCAAGGTTTGTCACCATGGTGTCATAAATGAAAATTACCAATGTTATTCACCAAGGGATCATAAATCATGTCATCTCTATGGATTAAATTCATTAACCAACTCATTGGATTTTTATTAGGTTTCAAGAATAATATTTCATAATTAATTTCGGCCACATATATCATAATCATTCATTTATTTCATAAAACGTGCATAATGAAGAATGAGTTTCTTACCAAAATCACATCGGGAAAGTGCTTATAGACAAGATCATTACATCATTTGGATCCCATGGAAAGATAATATAGGTTTATTATGTATAAATAATAAATTAAAATAAATAATATATATATATATATATATGTTTATACCTTTTAAAAATACAGATGATTCGATATTCAAAAAAATTAAATAAAAGAAAATTTTTAAGTCGATAAAAAATTTGATAAGTAAATTCGAATACATTTGGATTCTAAATGTTTTTTTGAATTGGTAAAATGATAAGGAATAAGGGTCTCCCATTGATAAAATATAATTTCTATAAAAGGGTATGATAAAAAAGGAAATAAAGGATAGTTACAATAACACTTTTAAGACATATACAAAAACATGTTCTCAAATTGATGATAAAGGAAGGATAATTCAAGTTCATTAAAGTGTTACTCTTAGATCATGGGGAATGTAAACTTTTTGGGATTGAGTACACCTTGGGGGATCCTTGGAAGGATAAACCACCATAAAATCATGGTTTAGGGATTGGTTGTGAAAGGAAATATTGATATTTGTGGGGATTATATAGCCAAAGTGGATGATCTTTTTAATAATTCCCAAATACAGGCCTTTGAAATCTAGTTTGTGGAAAATTAATAATCATTGAACTAAACATGGTTTTAGATATTTATGTAATATTTTAAGTTATTTTAACCCACAATAACTAAACATCATTTTTATGACATCTTCTGTCATGGAAAAGTTATGCTTCCACTGAGTAATGATTTTAATGTCAAAGTTCCCATTTTAGACTTCGGAATGTCATTTGTATGTTTTGGAAATCAAAAATATATATATTAAAATAATTAATATTAATAAAGTAACATATATTAGGTATTTTATTTTAGTGAATTAATTATCAAATCATTATTAAAAACTAACTATTAAACATAGTGAAAATCGAGAATGGTGTTTTTTCTAATCTCGAAAAAATATTTATTTTATAAAAATATCATAAATTCACACTAACCTAATTTTTAAATGACGACAAGAATTATGTTGTTAGTTTTACCAATATAATTTTTTAATTATGTTAATTTTTTATTATATATATATAAATTATTATTTCTTAGAAAGAGTAACGGGTTGTAAGGAACTGTGGAATTTCAGATAAAAATTTTTGAGGCCATAATAACATTATTTTATCAATAATATTTAAAAAATATTCTTTTCATTACAATATTCTTTTAAAAAATATATTATTAATATTTCCATAGTTAATTCTACAAACATATATATTTTTTGAAAACTACAAATTCTGTCTCAAAATTCAACTTATCAAAATGGTCTCAATTAAAAATATATTTTATTAATAAAAACAATTATTTAATTGGAATTTATATATTAAAAATTTTATTTATAAAAAATATCTACACATTATGTAACTAATTCCTGGACACATACCAGCATATAAAATATTTTTATGATCTAAGGGTAAGATGTGTGATATTGATGTATTCATGGGGTGGCTTGGCTTACATCGATCAATTAGTAATTTACACTCACTTGAAATTATCTCATGTGATATTTCATTCTATATTAAAATGATGAATATTGACTTGGGATTGGTCAAAGTAGAACCCCAATAACATTTTCTCCCACCCATGTTTTGATCAATGGTCTTCTTACGACACGACTCTACAGGTTGAGGTCATTTCTTTTGTTATCTGCAATAATTATCCATTATCATTACTACTTATAGAAAGTAATTATAATGGTATAATTTTTATCATCTCAACCCCATATGCCACTTTACAGTTTTCTCAAGCCCAGTGGGCCACATGGCCTTAAGGGCAACCTCTTGAATTCCATAGGGTGCTGACTTGCAGTGAGGTCCTAGGGTGTGTCCATGGTAAGTATTTGCCTTCAATATTAAAGTGTATCACAATAGAAGAAATATCAAGATATAATAAAAAATTAAGAAATAAAAATGATATAAATAAACAGTGGAAGAAAACTCATGCAATAGATAAATGGGAATAATAATAATAATTGTATAAAAAGGAACAACGATGATGTAATTTCATGTCACTAGAAAAAATGGAGAGCATGAATACAAGAAAATAGGCATAACATGTACCACAATTTAAAATAAAACAAGGCTAATATGTGCATCCCATCATCCAACTCAGTCTTATAATATCATGTTCCATTCTAATCACCAAGAAAACAGGTGTGGAAAGTCGTATGATTCCCTTTGTCAACACCTGCAACCAGCTAATCTACTCGGGGTACCAAATGGTGCCCACAGAGGGTGTGAGATAAAACTTTCTGGGACACTACCAATGGTTTCTATATCATTTGGCCCATAAAATGTAATATAACAGTGTTCAGACATCCATATATAAGTAAATAAATTTTTACTATATAACTGAATAACAAAGGACTAGCATCATTGCTCAGTTGGTGTCAGAACATGTTAGTGGTTAATTTATTTATAAATTTCCTTTTAATGTAAATTTGTCACATGAGGCATAACCATCATAGACATCGCCTCATAATAGAATAAGTAGTAAAGGTCCCAAGATGTAACAAGTCAACCTGAAAAAGATATCCGGTGAGGGAATTCTATGGTAATAACCAAGGTAACATAAATCCCACAGAACACTGACCCAGTAGTTTCTGTGTCTCTCTAGGGGGGTAAGAGTTTAATCCTAGGAGCAAAATCCATGGAATTCCACAATAAGGTTCCTACCGAGTCCATGGAAATCGACCAAGGTAAAACGAGGCTAAGAAAAGACAGGGCCCTATGGGATTTCACCATGGCACCTACTAGTCAATGCTGGATCCATGGAGTGTATCTGAGGTGTCTAGTAATAATGAAAAGGACCCTATGGTTGCATACCGGGAATTTTTGGAATAGACAATAATTAAATTCTAGGTAGGTATCACAATAAGAAAACTGCATCCTTGAATCAGAATTGGGTTCCCAAGAACTGAGGTATTCTCCACTCAGAATCCAAGGATAGATCCAGTCGGTCTTTTCCTATTTTATATTGTAATCATTTATTAATTCATTTGGTTAAATTATTTCCTTCCATTATTGTGGATAGGTTAAGTAGAGTTGAAACCATTTATTTATTTGTCCAATACATTTCTTCTATTAGTATGGATAGGCCATATAGTGTTCCAACCATTTAATCATGTCTTAATTAACCATTAAGGAATTCAAATTAGAGTAGTTCACTCTGCTACCATCTAGTAACATGGAAAGTGGTTCTACGAACATGTAACCTTAGTTAACACACATTTTTAATGGCAAATATATATACTTACTATGCATGCCATTCCACATTTTACATTTAATAATCAATTTAAAACAAATTCATTAGGCGGTTCAAGTGGTAAGATTACATGGTACATTAAATTATTCAGTTATCATCAATATCAATTTATTTACTATGGAATGGATCACCATTAGTATGTTCGAGAAAATGTATAACCAAATGGTGGCACAAACATGTCAAAACCACTAAAAACCTGATTATGGATAACCTTCCACATGAAGTGGATTGAGTTGTGGGTGTATCCACTAATAACTAATCACAGTTTTTGAAAGAGCATAACCATATGATTCTATCATGTATAATCATGGCATGTAAATTTATGAAATGGTACCTGATGGAATTAGTGGGCCCCACACAAATAATGCAGAAACAACAAACTTTAGGGATGAGTTATAGACCACCCACATTAGGGTTGTATGATCCTTCTCCTCGGGTATCGGCCCTTAATTTGCCTCATATTAGAGTGGATCTAAGAAATGGAAAAAACTTCTCACATGATGATATCTAGGTCGAGAGAAAAATAGAAAAATAATGTATAAAAAGGATTGAGTACTTACTATTTCCCATCCAACATCATGAATGAAAGCTCATTTAGATGTCGGATGATGACTATCCCTTGATCCCTAGATTTGGCCTTCAAAGTTCTCTAAAATGAAATGAAAATTGGTTAATACTGCTAGTTCTCAGTTTAGGGATGAAGGCTGGGGTTAATAGATCATTAAGTGAAAAACTTCAAATTTACCAAGAAAATTACCCTAGGCACGATCTATCCACATAGGATTTAAAATAGTGAACAAATTGTGCGGGAAGGCTCTGCCAAAACAGTTTGGTTGGCACAATTTGTCAAAACGTGTGCAACCCATGTATGGGTACCTAGGGAAAAAGGTTTTATCGCACTGTTAGGTTGCACAGATATACAAAAACTATGTGAGGTGGCTCAATACAAAAAAATATCGCCTAGACAGTTTGAAAAAAACATGTTGAATTCCACACGGTTTACTCTAAATTGTGATCATAATCTGCTTTCTCTAAAAGGATGGGTTCCGGGATCCAAACGATCCCAAGACACCCATGTATCCTTTACTAAGTCATCAGGCATCCATATTAGGTCAAAAGTAAATATTTAGACAGAAAATTAAAGGATCCATACCTGAGTGAATAAATGGGTTCTTATAGTCTTCCCCCCTTAAAAGAACTCACCACCAAATTCTCTTTCCAAGGGTAAAGAGACACTGTCTGAGAAAAACTCTTACCACTGATCATGTACATCATCTTCCCTTTCCCAAGTCTCATCATGTACTCGGACGTGCTTCCACAACACCCGTACGATAGGGACAGACTTTCCTCATAAAGCCTTCATGCTTCGGTCAACGATGCGTACTGGACACTCCTCCAAGGTAGCATCGAACTCTAACTAAACATACTTGCGATCAAAATCATGAGATGGGTTGGCATGATATTGGTGAAGCTGTGAAATGTTAAATATGACGTTCATGGCATGATACCTTATAGGTATTAACAACTAATAGGATACTGTCCCTACTCTATCTAAAATTTCAAATAACCCTATGTAACGAGGTGAAAAATTTCCTTGAATCTTTAACCATTTATGCACTATCTTGTGTGATACCCAATGAAAAATATCATCCCCGACCTCAAACTCAAGAGGTCATCGATGGAGATCAGCATAAAATTTCTATCTATATTGAGCAGCTGTCATATGATTTCGAATCAGCTGAACCTGCTCGAAAATTTCATGAACCAGAGGAGGACCTAGTTGGGCTGCCTCACTTGCCTCTAGCTAGCATAAGGGTGAACAAAATGGCCTACCATATAAGGCCTCAAAAGGATCAATTTAAATCAACACTTGAAAACTTCTATTATAAGAGAACTCGATGAGAGGGATATACATCTCCCAAGAACCGCTGAAATCAAGGACACATTCTTGGAGAATATCCTCTTCTGTATTGTATGTTCTGATTGTCTATCGGTCTGAGGGTGAATAGTTTTTCTCAGAAGCACATAAGTCACCATTTATATTTGTAATCCCTTCCATAGAAATGAATTGAAATGATCATCCCCATCTGAATCGATAGTACGTGGAACCTGATGTAGTCGTACGATCTCACGAAAATACAATCTTCCCAACTCATGAACTGACAAAGTATCCCGTATAGGAATAAAGTGGTATATTTTCATCAGTCGGTCAATGACTACCCAAATAGATGTAATATTTGGTGTCTTAGAACCAACTACTTTTACTTTATTTTCATGTATATTAAATGTATTTATATATGAAAATTCTTATAAAATATAGTTCATTTTTCTACATGACTATGATGTAATAATGTCCTAGAGTTTTTTTTTTGTATTGATAAGGCCCTGGATGTTCCCCGCTATAATGAGTACCTTGAAATGATATAACAATACTCTTAAATGTAGTTCTATAATAGGATGAAATACTATGTTAGGACACATATTATGAAGACCGTTAGGTGTGAGTACTCATAAAAAGACGAGACTTCCTCTTAGGATATTTTCACATAGTAATCTCTAAGACATAAGATTATGAGAAATAACCCGCAATTATGATTTTTGCATGTTTTGGTGTCATCAGATATTTCTATCTGTAAGCATTTGTATTGATCATTAGTGTTTAATATTATCAATAATATTTGTCATGACTCGCACACTTTCATTTACTGACGAAAACCCTTACAATGATAGTTGGCGAGAAGTAGGTTACGTCGGGTGTGACATGAGTGACATGTTATTAATGGGTATGTCGAGGAAGGATTTTTCCCTTCTAGTTAAGGATGTTGATATCTCTTTCCTTAGATAGAAATAGAAGTGTTGCATGAAATTCCATGGCCATGGTGTAATTATGAGTTTATTTTAGGTAGTCAGGGAATGATGTATCTTGAATAAAATTTGATAAGTGTATCATGAAACCTTCTTGATGAGATATTTCAATAAAGGGATTATATTACACTATGAGTGTTTGCATGTTGATGTCATTGTTTTGAAATTATGATCATTCTCTTGGGTGCATTGACATATTGTTAGACATTACTCTTGGACTTTAGTCAAGCCCACCTAATGCCAATGAGAATGAATCCTAGAAGGTAAAACACTATGTTTTTCTGGTGGTCTCAGTTAAATTATATTTGAATTTAATTGATTAATATTATTCTCAAGATAGTGAAAAAAATTATTCAAGAGAAAAAATTTCATAAATTAATTTATATTTATTCATCGGATTATGAGTTAAATGTGTTTATTTATTTTATTGAACATTTAACAACTATTGTTTTATTAATTTTTTAATAAAATATTTATTTAATATAATAATTTATCGATTTATTTATTATGTTTTTCAAAAAATGGAAGTGGATTTCGAGCATACCTAGTCTGGTCCAATATTAAAATGATTATTTTCAATACGATAAATAAATATTGAACTAGCTGGCAAAAATTAAGAAAACACTGTAATTATTTTATGATGTCGAGTTTTATATATAATTTATTCTTTCACTTGTTTGCGCACCATAAATAATAATATGGAATTTTTATTAATATCATTGGTTTTTTCTAAGGTTATGAATGTATTTAATTGATGTTATTCAATTAAATATAGTAACCAAATACCCATGTCAATAAATAGTCACATATATCTTCATTTCCATGTACTGAACTCCAAACCCGGTGTATTGAGAGTTGTTGAGATACAAAATTTATCTCCCAAATACTCTTTCCTCCCCTCTCGAGAACAAGATATGTTCATAAGGCTAAGTAATAATAAATCATTACTGATAGACACAAGACACTCCCTTCGCCACACTAGCACCTAGAGAACGAATGATGTCCATCAGAGGCCATCACAACATATGTGGATCACCATAAGAGGGATTCATGATTGGATCCTTACAAGTGCAACAAGATAATCTGGAAGGGTAATTATGGACGATCAACATCATCAACAAAAAAATACCGAATATCCAGGTATTATTTTCTTTATAAATTAATTAAATTAATTATAAACATGGTTTTCAAGGTCCTATGTAATGGTTTTTGTCCCCTTTCGTTTTTATCAAAATCATTGATTATATTCTGTGGAGACTAGAGTTCATCATCTTATTAATCCTTGAATAATCATCGATCATGGTTATAATAAATGTTGTTTTTTGACCAATTGCTCTTCCGTTGTGCCCAAAACCTTCAATCTGTGTCATAGTGGTTACATCATAGTTATAATGTTTTAAATAATTTGTTAATGAATTGCGGTTTAATAATTTAGTTTTTCATTTCACGATTAATCGTTATTGTAATCTAGATTTCGAGATATGTTCTCCCTTGTTTTATTTCTTGGTCACTATAGAGAAATGATCATTACTTTTATTTTTCATTAAAATAAAACAGAGGATCATATCTGAAAGTGCCAATGGTTCTGGGCCATATAACACCAGAATACATGGTGTGTAGTTGGAATCCCATGTTGTGTAACAATGTACAATGCATTAGGAATGGTCCACCAAACCAATCCGTGTCATTATAGTTTTTCTAATACTTAAAGACTTTGGGTGTTGACTATGAATAGGTGGCACACGGATTCTGAATTACACACCCTGTGGCCCACTGGACAAGGCGTGTAGTACCTTTAGGTTTGGTTTGGACCGTGTACCTTGTACACGGTGTGACCAGCAAGAGACCATGTAACCATATATAATACACAGTGTGTGGCCCACTGTACATTCCATGTAATCTCAAGATTTTTGAATTAAATTTACATACGGTATCCATGGACGTGTACTTTAGATGATTGGTGAATGATAGTCCATGCCATGTAGTTAGAACTACACATCGTGTACCCTTATAAATTACAATGATTTATAAAAATTAATTATTATATTATACAAACCCTTGAGACATGTACCATAGTATAGAAATAAAGTTGAGGAAAAACATGTGATAGGGGTTTTATGTAAATGTGTTTAATTTAATATCTATGGAATGTTCATTTATACTCATTGGGTAGTTATGAATGGGAATTCACCTATTTGCATCCAAGGTACATGTTTTGTTAAAAGGTAATTATAAATTTATTTAATTATTTAAAAAATGATGGATGAGAATGTCAACTAAATTCTTAAAAATGATTAAGATAAAATTATTGATTAATTAACAATAATAATTAATCGATTCAAACACAATTTATCATAATTAGAATAGTTAATGAATTTAAAACTAGTTTTATTATATGTGTAACTCGTTGCATGTATGTGGGTGATCATGAGCTAGACCAAGTCCTTTTTATGTGATTGGTTTTCTTTTAATTAATTTATTAAATTAATTTTTATCCTTAAAGCCATCTCTCCTCATTAATATGAAGGTACTATGTGCCAATGGTTTATTTTCTGTAATCCCCCATTTTACCACATTCATACATATGAGTTTGATATAATATGTAATGGATAGAACTACCAAGCTATAGGAGGCAGTTCAAGCTAGAGCCGAGACAAATCCAATCTGAGGAGATAAAGAGGTGGACAGGTGGAAATTTGTAAACACAAATCCAAAATATTCAAGGTGTTTCTCCCCTATATCCGGGATAGTTTATCAATTGTTAAATAAAATTAATGTTATAAAAGATATTGATCATTCCCTTTGCAATATTTTATTTCTATCAGATGTATCGTTTATCATTATGGATGTGTTGTCACGATCGCATAATTAATGTATTAAACAAGCATGTAAGATAGAACTAATATAAACCAGTCTTATGCGTAAATATTATCAATTCATGGTTAATCACTTTATTAAGTACCCATTAATATTAAAAAAATGTGATAATGATAATAATAAATTCATTCAAAAGATATCAAAATCCCTCAAATAAACTATTAAGTTAGAACAATCTATATGTTACATGATTCAAGGAAATTCTCAAGAAAAATATGTGTCTGACCAACCCTTGTGGGGAAACATACTTTTATATAAGAAGCCCTTATGAAAGGTTTCAAGTTGACTTAACCATATTTATTCAAGAGGAGTATCCCATGATATAATTGATGTAATATTAGAGGAAAGTGTTGAGGAAATCCAAAGTCTAGATTTTAGGATTGAGGAGTCCACTCAATAGATCAAGGAGATGCAAGCCCATAGTTGGAAAAGACCAGCCAACATATATACCTACAAATAGGTTTACCATCCCTTGTTGCAGTTATGAAAAGGGGAATATTGATCATTTCCACTAGTATTTCCTGAAAACTGGACATTTTGAGTTCAATGGTGAGTGTCATTTATACTTGATAAAATATTGGGAGACTTAATAATATTAATTTATTATTTATCATAAAAATCAAGAATGTACTAATAGTCTTCTTATTTAATTGTTTAATAAAAAAGAAAATCTTGCCAAGAACACTATCCCTATGATCAATTTTTGGATAAAGACCACATACTCACCGTCAGTAACTTACAAAAATGGTTTTGACACCTCAAGGTTATCCTACACCATGAACGGAAGTATAATGTGTTGGATTCAGCAATACCTAATCTGCCTTTCAAAGAGGCGAGTAATGAAGATTTTCTAGTCTATGAGAAACATATGAATGACATTGTCAACATTCAATGCATGTCGTTATCATCAATTTTTTAGTGAGCTCATGAAGTTTAATGAAAATAGGGATGCTTATAGCATGCTCGATCACCTATGTGGTATTTACTAGGAGAGAGAAAGAAAAAAAGGATTGAGACCTCCAAGGCACCATTTTAGAGTAATCTTAGAGAGGGTTCCCTAGTGGGGCCTCATGTAGTCTACCACATTGGCTACATTGAGTTCCTGTACGTTCTAGGGTTTAAACTACTCAATGATCTAGGCACCAATATCATTCTCGCATAACTCTCTAAAGGCTTCTAAAACTTTGTTGTCAATTTCAACATGGACAACACTAAAAAGTATCTATCCAATTTTCTAATACTCATTCTCCAAGTTGGAAAGGTAATGAAGTGTGAAAAGCCTTATGTTCTTATAGTGAATAAAAGGTAAGGGAATGCGATGATCATTAAGCCCAATGATTCTTCACGGACCTCCTAGAAAAGGATGATCAAATGGGATTCGAGGGAACATGAGGCTGTTTTTTTCATGTGGCAAGAAATGCCACTAGAAGAAGAACTAATCCCAACCTAAGATGAAAGGGGAAGCTTCAGATGCATTTTTTATCAAATTCAATATATCTATTTAGTGAAATTGGGTATTAGATACATCTTGTGGTGCTCACATATGTATCCAAATATAGGAACCAAGTATATTCTGGAAGACTGACTGAGGGGAGGTAGATTTGAGAGCACCAAAAAGAACCCGAATTGTTGCTTTAGATGTCGGGGACTACCACCTAACATTGTCAACTGGGATGATCATAATGTTAAGGGGTTGTTATTATGTGTATTTTGGTATTAAAAACATTACTTTAGTATCTAGATTTGATACAGATGGATTTTTTTCATGTTTGGAAATAAATGATTCTGCTTTTTAGAAAAATAGAATTTGTTTTGGTAGGGAAAATTTATACAATGGTCTTTACATGATGGATTACACAAACCAAGTAATGTAAATTGATAACAATGATACTTCACCTAACACATTCCACACCCAACTTTGGAATCACTGACTAGGTCATGTAATTGAGAAACACTTGACAATGTTGCATCATGATGGATAATTAGATTCTTTTGAACTATAACTACATGGCGTATGTCATGCATGTTTACAAGGAAAAATAACCAAATACTTATTTAGTGAGAAATCTGAAAGGTCTATATAACTTCTTGACTTGGTTCTTATCGAAGTGTGTAGACCATGTCTAGTTGAAGAAAGGGGAGGGTACTCATACATCATAACTTTTACAGATGATTTTAGTAGATTAGGAAATGTAATCTTAATGAGGTATAAGTTAGATTCTTTTGATAAGTTCAAAGTATACTAGAATGAAGTTGAGAACCACCATAGTAAGAAGATTAAGAAACTCCACTCAGAATAAGGTGGGGAATATCTTTATCAAGACATCATTGAATACATAAGAGATGTTGAGATCCTATCCCAACACACTCATCCGCACACGCCCTAGTTTAATGGTGTGAGAAAAAGGAGAAATTGCACCCTGTTGGACATGGTGAGATCAATGATTCATCATGTGAATATTTAATAGTCCGTTTAGGGATACGTGTTACAAACAGTGGTGCTCACACTAAACCGAGTACCATCTAAATAGATAAATGGTGTTTTATATGAGTTCTGGAGTGGAAAGAAAGCCATGTTATCAAATTTACATGTATATGGATGTGAGGCATTTTTTAAGGTCTCTTCAGTTAACAGAAATTCACCCCAAGGAACAAAGTGTACCTTTATAGGATACCCCACGGAAACAATGGGATATTACCTATATAACTCCCTAGAAAAAAATGTTATAGTTGCAAGACACGCCATATTCTTTGATAGGGAGAACATATCCAAAAGTGAATGTGGGATTGAGATAGTCTTTGATGAATTTGTGGCTCAAGGTACACTGTAGTTGGTACGTGAGCATATTTCACAAAGGCATGTGAAAGAAAGAACTATTCGAGAAACACAAGAACTACATAGGAGTACAAGAGAGGTTGGAGAACTGTAAGGGTATAGTTTTCTATTTAACAAGTATGGTGACTCATAACTATTTGATAATAATGATCCTATAACCTTAAAGGAAGAAGTATGTGGCATATATTTTTCCATGTGGCAAGAAGCTATTAATTCTAAAACGGATTCCATGTACCAATACCATGTTTGGATTTTGGTATATCAACAACTTGATTTAAGTATTGTTGGATGAAAATGGGTATTTATGAATAAAATAGACATGGAAGGATTAGTCAGTACCTATATAGAATGACTAGTTGAAAAAGGATTCAAAAAACATCATGGTAATGACTACCATGAAATGTTTTCACCATTTTAAATGTTGAAATCCATCAGAATTTTATTGTCCTTTGCCGCTTACCATGACTATGAGATTTGGAAAATGGATGTCAAAACTACCTTCCTTAACGGAAACCTTCAAGAAGATGTCTACAAGACACAACCTGAAGGGTTTATGACTTCAAATGATTCCAATAAGATATTAAAGTCTCAAAAATCCATTTATGGATTAGAGAAAGTATCTAGGTCATCAAAAATTCATTTTGATGAAGCTATAATGAAATTTTGTTTTATCAAGAATGAATGCGAGACTTGTGTATAAAAATAGTTAATTGGAAGTGTAGTGTCCCGAAACATAACGTACATGGACATTACATTACTTTTGTGGAATACTTAGTACATAACAAAAACACACAAACAAGGACCGTAATAGTTTAGTGTCTTTGGAAACTCGAAATATAATCTTCTAATCGTGGCGAACGATCTTCAAAATCTCCCATAAAGATCTTCCTTTTTTACCTAAAACCTTTCTTTATATCCTGGGAAAAGAAAACATAAAAGGGTGAGCTCAAATGCTCAGGAAGGGTAAACAAAAGAAATATCAATCACATCATATTCATAAGAACATATCATTTTAGAAATCATAACCTACAAAAGAGATCATAATATCATAACATGGGATAAATGATAGTAGTGAAATGTAATCCCAATAATCATAACTTAAAACATGAAACTTTGTGGAATACACACATAATCATAGAGAATCATTTCTTATTAATCAAGACTCATTTCCAAGACTATCGTAGTGGATAAAGTCCATTTCTGAACCGATTTCACTCCTCATTTCAGTCTTGTTTCACTGAACCGGTTTAACCTGTCGTTCCATCCATGTCTATCTCATGAGATATAAAATCATTACCCAATGCATTGGAGGGAGATATAGGTCCCTCCCATCTCATAATGATACTATTCTTATGTATGCCACAAAATCATAAATCATTCATCATTGCATAACCCATGTAATAAAAATGGGATTCTTAAACATCGTGACATCATAAAAAAATTCATATAAGATAAAGGAATTCATAAAAATATTTCCATAACAACATAATAAAATCAATGTAATAAAAGGGATAGAAACAGAACCCTATATTATCTCAGATGGAAAATAATTATGATAAAACACTTGAACTCCATTCTTGAGGAAAATATCCTTTCTACTTCAAAAACATTTTCCTTTCTTAACATGTCATAAAATTTTAAACTAAAATAAGTTGATTAAAAATAAACTTGAAAACTTGTAAAGGAAACTTCATGGAAATAATGTTTTAAAAAAAATCCATTCATGCTCTATAAGTTAAAAAAACATTATTCTCATACTTTTGTCGGAAAAGTCAAAATGTACCTCATACGAAAAACGACAAAAGATTCCTTTTATATCTTTTACTAAAAACTAACATAAGGGTAAAATTGGATTTAAACAATTTTAGGTGGATGGAAATAAAATTACATATTGAGGAAACATGGATGTGGATGATAAAATACACCCCAGTAAATACCAAAGTATAAACAATATCAGATAAAATAAGATTGTGATATTTTCCCTTACCTTAGGTCCGATTTGATTCGTAAGTGTCTGAACCTCCTCTTCTTTGAAGCGCCTCTTTGAGTCCTCCTCTTAGGGCACTAAAATTGGTATTTGAAAAAGAAAAGGACCTCTAGGATGTTTCTAGGGAAGTGAAGAAGATAATTTGGCAGGGGGTGGCCGAAGTTGAAGGCTCAAATTGGTGTGAGGAAGGGAGGGAGGAGGTGCCCTTTTATAAGGAAGGAGAGGGGCACCTTTGAAAATCTTAAAAATATTAATTTATAATAAATCTTACCCCACTTAAAAACCTCCAAAAATGACTCATATTCGAATATTAGATACGATAAGGTTGTAATCTCATCAACCAATAGAATTTAGAAATGTTAAGAATTTATTTTAAATATTATCAACTTGATTTATCCTTATTTAATCAATTTAATTTTATTTGTGGTAATAACATTCTAAATTTTAAATTATAACAAATAATTACTAATTTGTTGTGAATTGTCCATAATTGGATATTTAATAACATTTTAAACCATATAAATTTAAATTTATAATTTTTAAATATTTTTGTGATTTCTAAACAATTTTATAATATGTTATTTTTATAAAATAACAATAGTGTCAATTTTGACACTATTCATTTATTTTAATTTAAATTAAATAAATACCGAAGATATGTTCGAACTAAAAGAATTAATAGATTCATAAATTATCGTATGTATCTTGAAAATTATTGGAGCACATTAAATAGTTCATATAATATTTATTCTATTATTTTTAAAACCATTTATTTGGTTTATCTCTTAATAAAATAAATACTGTAACATTTTTGTATAATTATTTACTATACTTATTTCTTGAATAAAAATTAAAAATAAAATCCTATGATGACGATAAATCTATTACCTTTCACAATAATACTTTAACTCGAATTTATCATCTTAAAATCACAATATTTAAATTGTTATACTTATTAAATTATGAAGGTGGCAACTTTGGCATCATTTAAAATAAAATAATATAAGTGTCCTAATCAATTTTATAAGGCTCAAAATGGTCAAATATTAGACCATTGGATTATTGTGATTTACATTTACATGACCAATATGTTTTGGTCAGGTTTTTGTGAATTTTATGGTCACTATTAGTTTAATAAAAACAATATTCTTGATTTTTCACTAGATAAACAATTTCTGCATCACTATTGTTTCATAATTAATGATAATTATTTAATCCCTAAAAATTATAAATAAATTTATATTATGTAGATAATTATATTAGATTTCTGGAAACTACTCATGTTCGATGTTTCATGAAGTTTATCACTAAATTAAAGTTATTATACTTATATGATTTAAGAGAGTGACATGTTGCCACTTTCTTTGGTTTTAATAATAATTAAATTATTTTCATGGATGAAAGTCTATTAAATGAATCTAATCTGACCCTTAGGTGATATGGGTCAACGTTTAGTCATCCAATAGATTTTTGGCATGTGTTAGGGAAATATTATAATATTATATTTACCATTAATTACCTGATTTACCTTTAACTATGGTAAATAAAATTTACCATAATTACTATTCATAATTTCCAAAAATAAAAAGTAGCCTATTAACATAATTTAGACCCACTGATTCCAAATATAGAATCCATTTTTCAATATTTAATACACAAAATTTTCATAAATTAAATTAAAATTAATCTCGTTGTCGAAAGAAAACGGGTTTTTGTTAATGACATTGCAAAAGATTGAATTGATTTAGCCTACGAATTCAAGGTAAAATCAATGCTAATTACATAAATTATATTAAATGGTAAAAATATATTCTATTTATACTTTAAAAACATTAAATATTATAATTTATCCATATAAATTATTGCGATGAAAAGAGTTTTTTTTAATTAAAATATAGCGTGTTTTTACTATTCATCAAAAT
This sequence comes from Viscum album, assembly GCA_963277665.1. NCBI lineage: Eukaryota > Viridiplantae > Streptophyta > Magnoliopsida > Santalales > Viscaceae > Viscum > Viscum album. The sequence continues at coordinate 935,073,474 of OY728145.1, read as the reverse complement.
ATGAAAGTTACCAGAATAATATGAAAAATTTATCCAAAGTAAATTTTTATTTCTTGATTCCAAAGAAGAATTTTATTTTGTCAAATTGAACTTATAAACATGTCAAAAACTATATTTAATGTGGGTGCGCCATCAAAAGTCGACAAAACTGCATTTTTTTTGAAAAATACTTATTTTACCCGATATTTTTTTTGTTCTTATACCATGTTCTAGAAAATGTGTAAGATGAATAATAATTTTATAAAATTAAAAATTTAGTAATACTATTCATAACGGCTAGTTCATAGTAATATTATAATAATATATCATGGTTTAGTAAAACCCGCTATTGCGTACAACACATGCTATCGAGGAAGGTCACGATTGCGTGTAATGCAAGCCAAGTGAGGGTTGCGTGTAGTGCAAGAATCCTTCGTTATTTCGTATAATAAAATCCAACCATATTTCATTTATACATTGAATATATACTCAATGTTTCATAGAATAACTATTAGTAAAATTTTGTGTAACACGATCCAAGAATAGTGTTGCGTATATTGCAAGCTAATACGGTGTTGCATATGGCACAAGGTAATCATGGTGTAGAATTAATGAATTTAAAATAATTTTTTTCATAAAATCATGGGGTGTTACATTCTACCCCCCTTAAAATGAATTTTTCCCTTGAAATTCATCGGGGTTATTCGAAAGTTTGTTTAATAGAAACCCACATCGTAAAAAGGAATACCAAAACATGGCTTTAAAAACTAAATTTTGAATTGTAACGGTTACCAAAATTAACTCATCACTGGGTTTCCACGTAGAAGAACATAGGTTAAAATATGGATCATGTTCTGATGGAGAGTGGTAGAGAACATGGCTATGAAAAATCCATCAATCACAAATCCATAGATTTGTGATGATCTAATGTACCATCAGATTCATCGAATATAAGAGCATTAGGACAACATTTTTTGTTTTCAATATCATTTTTCGAAAGTTGAAAATTTTGAATTAGAAGAAATACCTACTTTATTTCGATATAATCTCACTTTTTTTTGTGCCTTGAACAATTTCCACTTCATCTCTTAAAGAAATGAAGTTGAATTTTTCATTCGTGAAGTGTTAGCAAATCATGTGATACAATGATGGGTCATTCCATCTTTCTTAATCAAAAGGTTAGCAATAGTTATATACATAAGTCTATCTATCGTATATCGATCCAAAATGGACATATACTTCATATATCATACCAATTAATAAAATAAAACTAGTTTATACTAACCAGGGACTTCCTGTAGGCCAGTGGTAGGTGACAAAGGCCAGTCGCAGTTCGGTTGTGGGTTTGATTCCCACAGCCTTGTCCGACGTGATGGGTTGTCGCCCGTCCTATAGTTTGTCCTTTTTCTAAAACTACATTACTATAACATCCAATCAATAATATCAAAAAAATTACTTTCCTTAAACAATACTAACTTATGTCAAACATAATCCATTCCAATCTTTAGGCTTATCTAAGATACTTCGGTCCAAGATCATAGTATAAAGAAAACGATTACATGAAATGTCATCAACCAAGCATGTGAATACCATCATTTATCCCCCATATGTCTTGTCGGTCACATTCCAATCATGTGAATACCTTAATCATCTATTCTCATGAAAAATGAATACCCATTAAACCTTAGTGAAAACATGAATGATGTCAGAAGTTAACTCTTTCCTCATACCAGAATCCAAAAATTCTATATACTCAAACCATGATATAACCTTCTCCTTATATCAGTCAGGATCTCATGAATACTATCAAACATTTAATTTTCTCCTCATCACTTCATTATGCGCATATCATCTACATTACAAAAGTATCTGAATAACCTTTCATGGTTACTGGTACTATTCATCATACACATTCAAAACTTAATTAAAGACAACAGTGTAACAATCCATAGATTTCCCATTATTCCATAGTACCACGAGATTACTTATATAACATTACACTTGATAAACATGTAATCATTCCACTACATTCTTAAACCATTGACCGAGATTCAAAAATTATTTCATCTCATATATCATTCGTAGTCTCTTCATCATCATCAACATAAATACTACCCATACGACCATACTGATTCTCTTCATGAGTCTTTCCCTTAGGGCATTGGTTTGAATAATGCCTGTATATTCCACATTTAAAACATTTAACCATTTTTGATGTCGTAGCAATATCATTATCCTCATCCATGGTGTTAACTGAATCTTTTCCTTTGCACTTACTGGTTTTGTTTCCTTCTTTTCCACACCCAAAGCATCTTCCAGTTCCTTTGAAACAATCTCCCCGATTCCTCTTCCCACATGATTTACTTGAGGGAAATTGAACTTTTTTTCCTCTATTATCATCATGAATCTCCATCTTTCTCTTATTATCTGAGTCGGGAAACTTACCAAAGTTGAGATTATTGATCATATTATGAGATTGCTGATTAGGAATAATAACGATGTTTGGACTTCCAAATCCTGTTTCATTTGGTTTCTAATGAAGATTATCATCTCATTGTCCGTCATATCCTCCATTATCGTGAATATTTTTGTTTCCAGCCATTTTCTAAAACCCAAAAAGAATATTGTGATACTAAAAAACTCATTCTAGGGAAAATAACATAGAAAAGGGGGAGCACCCTTAATATCTAACATCTTAGGTTAAATTCTAATATCGTTACCGTAGTTCTAGGACTATATCCTATACGTATACTTATCCTTAGGTACATCCCTAGACATACCTTAGAAATATCTGTAGGGATCTCACTAACGTTTTCACATCCTAGTTTCCAAAGGTTAATGAAACCTTTCCTCTGATACCAACTGTAGAGACCCTAAGCTTAACGTACATGGACATTACATTTCTTTTGCGGAATACTTAGTACATAACAAAAACACACACACAAGGACCGTAATATTTTAGTGTCTTTGGAAACTTGGAATATAATCTTCTAATCGTTGAGAAATATCTTCAACATCTCCCATAAAGATATTCCTTTTTTTACCTAAAACCATTATTTATATCCTGGGGAAAAGAAAACATAAAATGGTGAGCTCAAATGCTCAGTAAGTGTATACAAAAGAAAGATCAATCACATCATATTCATAAGAACATAACATTTTGGAAATCTTAACCTGCAAAAGAGATCCTAATATCATAACATGGGATAAATCATAGTAGTGAAATGTAATCTCAATAATCATAACTTAAAACATGAAACTTTGTGGAATACACACATTATCATAAAGAATCATTACTTATTAGTCAAGACTCATTTCCAAGACTATCTTAGTGGACAAAGTCCATTTCTGAACTGAGTTCACTCCTCGTTTCAGTCCTGTTTCACTGAACCGGTTTAACCTGCCATTCCAGCCATGTATATCTCATGAGATATAAAATCTTTACCCAATGAAATGGAGGGAGATATAGGTCCCACCCATCTTATAATGATACCATTCTTATGTGTGCCACAAAATCATAAATCATACATCATCACATAACCCATGTAGTAAAAATGAGATTCTTAAACATTGTGACATCATAAAACAATTCATATAAGATAAAGGAATTCATAAAAATATTTCCATCACAACATAATAAAATCAATGTAATAAGAGGGATATAAACCAAAACCTATATTATCGCAGATGGAAAATAATTTTGATAAAACAATTAAACTCCATTCTTGAGGAAAATATCTTTTCTACTTCAAAAACATTTTCCTTTCTTAACATGTCATAAAATTTTAAACTAAAAATGTTGATTAAAAATAAACTTGAAAACTTGTAAAGGAAGATTCTTGGAAATAATGTTTTAAAAAAAAAATTCATTCATGTCATATAATTTAAAAAACATTCTTCTCATACTTTTGTCGGAATCTTCAAAATGTACCTCGTACGAAAAATGACAAAAGATTCCTTTCATATCTTTTACTAAAAACTAACCCAAGGGTAAAATTGGATTTAAACAATTGTAGGTGGATGGAAACAATATTACATATTGAGGAAACATGGATGTGGATGATAAAATACACCCCAATAAATACCAAAGTATATACAATCTTGGATAAAATGAGATTGTGATATTTTCCCTTACCTTAGGTCCGATTTGATTCATAAGTGTCTGAACCTCCTCTTCTTTAAAGAACCTCTTTGAGTCCTCCTTTTAGGGAACTAAAATTTGTCTTTGAATAAGAACATAACCTCTAGGATGTTTCTAGGGAAGTGGAGAATATAATTTTCCAAGGGTTGGCCAAGCTTGAAGGTTTAAATTGGTGTGAGGAAGGCACGGAGGAGGTGGCCTTTTATAAGGGAGGAGAGGGGCACCTTTGGAAATCTTAAAAATATTAATTTATAATAATTCTAAACCAACATAAAAACCTCCAAAATTGACTCATATTCGAATATTAGATAATATAAGGTTGTAATCTCATCAACCAATAGAATTTAGACATGTCAGGAATTTATTTTCAACATTATCAACTTGATTTAGCCTTATTTAATAAATTTAATTTTATTTGTGGTAATAACATTATAAATTATAAATTATAACAAATAATTACTTATTTGTTGTGAATTGTCCATAATTGGATACTTAATAACATTTTAAACCATATAAATTTAAATTTATAATTTTTAAATATTTTCGTGATTTTTAAACAATTTTATAATATGTTATTTTTATGAAATAACAATAGTGTCAATTTTGAAACTATTAATTTATTTGAATTTAAATTAAATAAATACCGAAGATATGTTCGAAATAAAAGCTTTAATAGATTAATAAAATATCATATGTATCTAGAAAATTAGTGGAGAACATTAAATAGTTCATATAATATTTGTTTTATTATTTTTAAAACCATTTATTTGGTTTATCTCTTAATAAAATAAATACTACAACATTTTTGTATAATTATTTAATATACTTATTTCTTGCATAAAAATTAAAAATAAAATACTATGATGAAGATAAATCTATTACCTTTCACAATAATACTTTTACTCTAATTTATCATCTTAAAATCACAATATTTAAATTGTTATACTCATTAAATTGTGAAGGTGAAAACTTTGGCATCATTTAAAATAAAATAATATAAGTGTCATAATCGCTTTTATATGGCTCAAAATGGTCCAATATTCGACCATTGAATGATTGTGGTTTACATTTACATGACCAATAAGTTTTGGTCTAGGTTTTGTGCATTTTATGGTCAGTATTAGTTTAATAAAATCTATATTCTTGAGTTTTCACTAGATAAACAATTTCTGCATCACTATTGTGTCATAATTAATGATAATTATTTAATCCTTAAAAATTATAAATAAATTAATATTATGTAGATAATTTAATTATATTTCTGGAGACTAATCATGTTCAAAGTTTCATGAAGTTTATCACTAAATTAATATTATTATACTTATGAGATTTAAGAGAGTGACATGTTGTCACTTTCTTTGGTTTTAATAATAATTAAATTATTTTCATGGAAAAAAGTCCATTAAATGAATCTAATCTGACCCTTAGGTGATATGGGTCGACTTTTAGTCATCCAATAGTTATTTGGAATCTTTTAGGGTAATTTAATAATATTATATTTACCCTTAATTACCATATTTACCTTTAACTATGGTAAATAAAATTAAACGTAGTTACTATTCATAATTTCCAAAAATAAAGAAGTATCCTATTAACATAATTTGGACCCACTGATTCAAAATATGGAATCCATTTTTCTAAATTCAATACACAAAATTTTCAGAAATTAAATTAAAATTAATCCCGTTGTCGAAAGAAAACGGGTTTTTGTTTAAAACATTGCAAAAGATTGAACTGATTTAACCTACGAATTTAAGGTAAAATCAATGATAATTACATAAATTATATTAAATGGTAAAAATTTATTCTATTTATACTTTAAAAACATTAAATATTATAATTTAACCATATAAATTATTGCGATGAAAAAAGTTGTTTTTAATTAAAATATAGCGTGTTTTTACTATTCATCAAAATATGAAAGTTACCAGAATAATATGAAAAATTTATCCAAAGTAAATTTTTATTTCTTGATTCCAAAGAAGAATTTTATTTTGTCAAATTGAACTTATAAACATGTGAAAAACTATATTTAATGTGGGTGCGCCATCAAAAGGCGACAAAAGTGCATTTTTTTGAAAAATACTTATTTTCCCCGAATTGTTTTTTCTTATACCATGTTCTAGAAAACGTGTAAGATAAATAATAATGTTATAAAATTAAAAATTTAGTTAATACTATTCATAACGGCTAGTTCATAATAATATTATAATAATATATCATTATTTAGTAAAACCCGGTATTGCGTACAACACACGCTATCGAGGAAGGTCGCGATTGCGTGTAATGCAAGCCAAGTCAGTGTTGCGTGTTGTGCAAGATTCCTTCATTGTTTCGTATAACAGAATCCAAACATATTTCATTTAGACATTCAATATATACTCAATGTTGCGTAGAATAACTATTATCAAAATTTTGTGTAACACGATCCAAGAATAGTGTTGCGTATACAGCAAGCTAATACGGTGTTGCGTATGGCACAAGGTAATCTTGGTGTAGCATTAATGAAATTGAAAGAATATTTTTCATAAAATCTTGGGGTGTTAAAGGAAGTGTAGTTATTTTCTTAATAATATATTTTGATGACATATTACTTATTATAAATGAGATACTATTCATACAGACTTTTAAGGCATAGTTGAATCAAATATTCTCCATGAAACAATAGGGAGAGGAAATATATATTCTTGGGATCAAGATCCATTGTGATAGATCCATGAGATTTATAGGCCTGATTCAAAGTATATACATTGAAAAGATACTAAATAGATTCAGTATGAAACAACCCATGAAGGGATTTTTGCTAGCATCATATGGAATTCATATTTCCAAGAAAATGTGCCCTCTTACAAATTAAGAAATAAAGATAATGTCAAAAAATCCACACACATCAGCGATTGGTCCAGTCATGTATGGCATGCTATGTACAAGGTTTTATTCCTCTTACGCATTGAGTGTGGATGGCAGATATCAAGCTGACCCATGTGACTTCCATTGGATGGATTTCAAGTCTATCCTAAAGTATTTAAGGCATACTAAGGATATATTCCTAGTTTATGGAGGAGATAAGGAATTACTCATCATTGGATATGACAATTCTTGTTTCCAGACTGATCAAGATGTCATGTAGTCTCAAACGGGATACATCTTCACTTTGAGTTGAAGAATAGTGAGCTAGAAGAGCTGAAAGTAGAGTTTTGTCACAAAATCTACAACAGAGTCTTAGTATATCGTAGATTCTAAGGTTGGTAATGAAGCAGTTTGGATGTGATGTTTCATCTAGGAGCTGAATGTGATCCCTAACAGAAAATATCACATCACACAATACTGTTATAATACTGAAGTGGTGGGTCTCTCAAAAGAACAATGGTCACATCAGCAAACAAATCACATATTCTGAAAGTATCATATCTTGAGGGATTTTTTCTTAGAGAGGTGAAGTTGCAGTGAGTAACATTTCCACGGAATACAACATGGTGGTCCCCTTGACTAAATCCTTGACTCATCAGAAGCATGATCTCCATGTGACGTCCAGCAGACTGAAAGTCGAAGGCAGTTGTCTTGTAACAGCCCAAGATTTTATAAAGAAATATTCTTTTTAATTTTATTAATGTCTTGTGTTGTACGCTACACCAAAAGGAGCTTGCACAACACGCATCCTTGTCTTGCCTTGCATTACACGCAATCACGACCTTCCTCAATAGCGTGTGTAATACGCAATACCGAGTTTCACTAAACAACGATGTGCTTTTAAAATATTATTAAAACGAGCCGTTATGAATAGTAATAATCACTTTTTAAAATTCTGTAAATCTTATTTTTCAAAATGAACTTCATTCTTGGATTCAGAGTATCGAATTTAGCCTAAGGTGAAATTTTGGTACTTTTCGGATAACTTTCATATTCTGATGAATAGTGAAAAATTACTAAATAATAATTAAAAACAAATTTTTTAAACGAAATAATTAATAGTGATAAATTATTAATTTGAGTGGTTTTAAAATATATTTAGAATATATTTTTACCATTTAATACAATGTTGGTCATTGGTTGTAATTTCACATTTAAACAAGACATAATCAAGTGTCAATCTTTTGATATATATTGTTTCCTAAAAACACGCTATTTATTTTAACAGCGGGATTTAATTATAAAATTAATTAATGAAACTTCTATGTTATGAATTTGGTAAAATAGATTTCATTTTTGAATTCGGAATATGAAATATAGCTTAGGATGAAATTTTGGCATTGTTCTGAAAAACATCAATTTTTGATGAATAGTGAAACTACTAAGTGGTAGTTAAAAAAACTGAATTTTTCATAAAACATAATTTTGCCGCTTCTGTGAATGGAATTTCGAAAATCCGAGAGACACGGTTAATATCAAGGACTAAAATGTGGTTCAATGAGATGAAAATAATTTTTTGGTGAATAGTAACTTTTTTTCCTTTTTACCGCGGTTAATAGTAAATAGGGTAACTAAGGGTAAATATGATATTACTATTACCCTAACACATGTCCTAATTCTATTGGACAAGTGTAATTCGACCAAAAACAAACTTAGGAATAACATATGACCATTTAGGCCTACTTGAATTAGATTAGGACATTTATTATTAATTTATTTAAAGAAAGGTTAAAATAGTTAAAATCAAAGTTTAATAAGTAAATCATTTTTAATATGGGGTTATACATAAGATAAATTCGATTGTAAATATTCCTTAGAAAGCTAAAAAGATTTAATACATGATGGTATTTTATTTGTAATTTTTAGACATCAAATAATTTATTTTATTTATGACACAGTGATGATGCAGTAATTATCTTATTAATGAAATATTGACATAATTGATGTTATAAACACCAAAATAAATATAATTTGAGACTTTTTATGAATTACACTAATTTTCTAGGTTACTATGATATATTAGTGTTGATTTAATCAACTTGGTTCGAACATATAATTCTGTTATGACTTTCACAAAAATCATATATCAAATTGTGTCAAAATTGACACAAAATAGTTTTTAAATCAAATATTATATTATTAATTGTTATTTTATTCCTAAAAATCTAAGGGTCGGCCCAATGACTTAGATAAGGATATATGTATTAATAATATACAATTTGGGGTTCGTTTGGCATGTTATAGTAAGTGTATTTACCATATAGTGAAAGAAAACAAAAAGACACGGTAAAAGTTAAATTATTTAACTTAGAGTTAAATCTAATTGATAAGGTTAAAATAATACCCTAAACTTGTCTAAATCTTATTGGTTGATAGGATTTCGACCCCTCCCCACCTTATCTTCGAAATAAGACCCTTTGGAACCATTATAAACCGATTTTGACTTTAATATAATATAATATTTTGAGATATTCCTAAGGTGCCCCTCTCCTCCCTTATAAAAGGACACCTCCTCCCCCTCCTCCTCACACCAATTTGAGCACTCAAGATCGTCCAACCCCTGCCAAAATACCTTCTCCACTTCCCTAGAAACATCCTAGAGGTTCTGGTCTTCCTCAAAGACCAATTCTAGTGCCCTAAGAGGAGGTCTCAAAGAGGCACTTCAAAGAAGACGTAATTACCGTTACCAATTCTTTCATCTTTATTTCTTCTTCCACTTATTCTTCTTAGGTCGTTTCATTATGAAGTAATAACATCAGTATCACTCATATACTGATATGTTATTATAAGTATGAAACAACCCTATTTCACCATCTATCCATCCTACGGAAAAAGAAATCACTGCGCGTGCGTACGTACGGAATACCGTCTCCACGCCGTGGTGTAATCTATTTTCCACCACCACCTTACATGGATGGGTATAATGGTGTAAAGAATAACTATACATAGTTATTACAACATCATATTAATTCTGATATATTGTATAATCCACTCCAATTCAATTCAATATTTATAGAAATGATATCATCGCTCGTGCGTACGTACGGACTACCGTCTCCACGACGCGATGAGATTCATTCTCCATGTTAACCATTTAAGAATGATTATAATGTATATATAAGAAATAATAATGAAATATATGACATTATAAAGCTACTGGATTTATTTATATATATACATATGTATGTCATCTACTTACTTCCATTTCAAGACAATAAGGAAAGAAAAACAGCGTTCATGCGTACGTACGGACTACCGTCTCCATGAACGGTGTTTTTCATTTTATTTATCTATCTATTATATATATATATATACTGAATATATATGATATATAAATCATATTTTATATTCTGGAAGTAAGTAAATCATGATATAAGTAATAATTATGTCAAGAACAACAAGTCAAAACACCTACGATAAATGAAACGATTTTACCCAAAACGCTTCTTTAACATGGAATTTACAAAAGAACAGGTAATATAATGTCATAAGTGAACCATATATGATATCATAACAATGAAAATGATTCTGTAATAAGTCAATGACATTATTTAAATCATTATACAGGAGGTTCGGACACATACGAAGCAAATTGGACCTAAGGTAAGGGAAATATCACAATCTCATTTTTATCCGAGATTGTTTATTCGTAAGTATTTACTGGGGTGTATTTTATCATCCACATCCATGTTTCATCAATATGTAATATTATTTCCATCCACCTACAATTGTTTAAATCCATTTTTACCCTTCGGTGAGTTTTTAGTAAAAGAAGTGAAAGGAATCTTTTGTCGTTTTCCGTACGAGGTACTTTTTGACTTTTCCGAAAAAAGTACGAAGAATGTTTTTTTTAACTTATACGACCTGAATGGATTTTTAAAACATTATTTCTAAGAAACTTCCTTTACAAGTTTTCATGTTTATTTTTAATCAACTTCTTTTATTTTAAATTCGTATGACATGTTATGAAAGGAAAAAAATGTTTTTGAAGAAGAAAGGATATTTTCCTCAAGAATAGAGTTGAAGTATTTTATCAAAATTATTTTCCATCTAAGATAATAAAAGGGTTCTGTTTTTATCCCTATTATTACATTGGTTTGATTATGTTGTGATGGAAATATTTTTATGAATTCCTTTATCTTATATGAATTGTTTTATGATGTCATGTTGTTTAAGAATCTCATTTTATTTCATGGGTTATGCAATGATGTATGATTTATGATTTTGTGGCACACATAAGAATGGTATCATTATGAGATGGGTGGGACCTATATCTCCCTCCAATGCATTGGGTAAAGATTTTATATCTCATGAGATAGACATGGCTGAAATGGTAGGTTATACCGGTTCAGTGAAACAGGACTGAAACGAGGGTTACTCGATTCAGAAAGGGACTTTGTCCACTAAGATAGTCTTGGCAATGAGTCTTGACTAACAAGAAATGATTTTCTATGATTATGTGTGTATGCCACAAAGTTTCATGTTTTATGTTATGATTATTGGGATTACATTTCACTTCTATGATATATCCCATGTTATGATATTATGAGCTCTTTTGCAGGTTAAGATTTCCAAAAGCTATGTATATGATGTGATTGATTTTTCTTTTGTTTACCCTTACTGAGCTTTTCAGCTCACCCTTTTATGTTTTCTTTTCCCCAGGATATAAAGAAAGGCTTTAGGTAGAAAAAAGGGATGACCTTTATGGGAGATATTGAAGAACTTTCACCACGATTAGAAGATTACGTTCCGAGTTTCCAAAGACACTAAACTATTACGATCCTTTAGTGTGTGTTTTTGTTATGTACTAAGTATTCCGCAAAAGTAATGTAATGTCAATGTACGTCAAGCTTCGGGTCTCTACAGTTGGTATCAGAGGAAAGGTTTAGTCAACCTTTGGAAACTAGGATGCGAAAACGTTAGTGAGATCCCTAGAGATATTTCTAAGGTATGTCTAGGGATGTCTCTAAGGTTAAGTATACGTATAGGTTATAGTCCTAGAATTTCTCTAACGATCTTAGAATTTAACCTAAGATGTTAGATATTGAGGGTACTACCCCTTTATTATGTTGTTTTCCCTAGCATGATTTTTGCCTCTCACACTATTCTTTTGGGGTTTTAGACGATGGCTGCAACCCGAAGGAACCGTGTTGATCAATGAAATGGACAATGCAATGATTGTCCCCCTGAGAAACCAAACGATATGGGATCTGGAATGCAAAATCTTGTAGCCATGCTCACACAACTTTCTCAAGCTATGAATCATGCAGGACTTCCAAACGAGCAAAGGAAGGAGCAACATTCTGTTGAATCCTTCATGAGGCAGCGTCCGCCTTCTTTCAGTGGGTCTACTGATCCATTAGTTGCTGAACAATGGATTAGTACTACTGAAAAGATATTTTCAGTTCTTCAATGTTCTGAACATGATAAAGTCATCTTAGCAGTATATCGTTTGGAAGGTGAAGCTGATCAATGGTGGAATCTTATCAAGAATACGAGGCAAAGAGATGAAATTGATTCAATGGAATGGGACGAGTTCAAGAACTTGTTTTTCAGTAAGTACTTCCCTCGTATTCTTCGAACGAAGATGGAGAAGGAGTTTCTTGAACTAAAGCAAAAGGATGATGAATCTGTTGGTATATACGAAGCGAATTTTACAAGACTTGCAAGGTATGCATCTGGCATTATCATCCAACCTGAAAGTAAAGTTGATCAATTTTTCAGTGGCTTAAAACCAAGTCTTCGAAGGGCATTAGCTATAAGAGACTTCAGTAGCTATGAAGAAATTGTGCGTTGTGCTATCAAGGTTGAAATGGAAGTTGGTGTTACATATCCATCTCATGGTTTTGACAAGAAACGAAAGATGGAGTTCAAGGAGAAATCTCATAATAATGGTGAAAAGAAGATGAATGTTTCCTTATGCACAAAGTGTGGAAAGAAGCATGGTGGAGATTGTCTTAAAGGAACTAGAAAATGTTTTAAGTGTGGAAAAGAAGGTCATCGAGCAGCTGAGTGTCGAAGTAATGGAAAAAGGGTTTCTAATGATGTGAATAAAGCAAACACTGCAGAGAACGCACCACCAACTCTTCAATGCTTCAAGTGCAAGGAAATGGGGCATTATGCTAATAATTGCCCTAATCCAAGGGTTAGTGATGATCAACATGAGAAACCACTTAAGGAAAAGGACAAAGGGAAGTCACATGCGATCACTATTGGCGATGTTGAATATGATAACGATGTGGTGGAATGATTAAGCGTTTATGTAATGGGATTCCAAAATAATGTTGTATCATTGAGTATTGAAATATTTATTGATGTGGTATTCAAAGTGATTGAGATATTTTTTTTGGAAATAAGATGATATGCGCATAATGAAGACGAGAAAATGAAATGTTTAATAGTATTCATGAGCTCATGATTGATATAAGGACTAAGTGATATCATGGATTGAGTATATAGAATTTTGAGGATTTTGGTATGTGGAAAGTGTTAACTTTCAACTGCATTCATGTTTTCACTAAGGTATTCAAGAGAATACATGATTAAGGAATTTGAATGTTTAGAATGTGACCAACAAAACATATCTTATGATATATGGGGATCAACGATGGTATTAAATCTCTGGAAATCGTTTTCACTATGTTATGAGAGTGGACTGCAGTATTATGGATAAGCCTAAAGATTGAAATGAATTATGTTGGACATAAATGATTATTGTTTAAGGATAGAAGTTTTTTTTTCGATATTATTGATGGGATGTTATAGTAATGTAGTTTTAGAAAAAAAGGACAACCTGCAGGACGGGCGACAGCCCATCGCTTCGGACAAGGCTGTAGGAATCGAACCCACAACCGAAGTGCGACTGGCCTTTATCGCCTACCACTGACCTACAGGAAGTCCCTGTTTAGTAGAAACTAGTTTTATTATATTAAGTAGTATGATATATGAAGTATAAGTCCATTTTAGGAACCATATATGATTAATCTCACTATAGATCGATTTATGCATATAATTTTTGCTAACCTTTTGTTTGAGACAGATGGAATGACCCGTCATTCTATCACATGATCTGCTAACACTTCACGAAGAACAAATTCAACTTCATTTATTTAAGAGATGAAGTGGAAATTGTTCAAGGCACGAACAACAGTGAGATTGTACCAAAATAAAGTAAGTATTTATTCTAATTCAAATTTTCAACTTTAGGGGAAATGATCTTGAAAACCAAAAATGTTGTCATAGTGATCTTATACCTGATGAATCAGATGGTACCTTATATCATCACAAATCTATGGATTTGTGATTACTAGCTTTTCCATAGCCATATTCTCTACCACTCTCCATCAGAACATGATGGTTAGATTTCTCTTCCATATCCATATTTTCACCTATGTGGAAACCCAATGATTATTTTATTTGGGTAACCGTTACGTTTCATACTTTTGTTTTTAAAGATTGGTTTTGATATTCCTTTTTACAATGTGGGTTTCTATTAAAGAAACTTTCGAATAGTAAACCATTTATAACCCCGACGAATTTCGAGGGCGAAATTCATTTTAAGGGGGGTAGAATGTAACAGCCCAAGATTTTATAAAGAAATATTCTTTTTAATTTTATTAATGTCTTGTGTTGTACGCTACACCAAAAGGAGCTTGCACAACACGCATCCTTGTCTTTCCTTGCATTACACGCAATCGCGACCTTCCTCAATAGCCTGTGTAATACGCAATACCGAGTTTCACTAAACAACGATGTGCTATTAAAATATTATTAAAACTAGCCGTTATGAATAGTAATAACCACTTTTTAAAATTCTGTAAATCTTATTTTTCAAAATGAACTTCATTCTTGGATTCGGAGTATCGAATTTAGCCTAAGGTGAAATTTTGGTACTTTTCGGATAACTTTCATATTCTGATGAATAGTGAAAAATTACTAAATTATAATTAAAAACAACTTTTTTAAACGAAATAATTAATAGTGATAAATTATTAATTTGAGTGGTTTTAAAATATATTTAGAATATATTTTTACAATTTAATACAATGTTGGTCATTGGTTGTAATTTCACATTTAAACAAGATATAATCAAGTGTCAATCTTTTAATATATATTGTTTCCTAAAAACACGCTATTTATTTTAACAGCGGGATTTAATTATAAAATTAATTAATGCAACTTCTATGTTATGAATTTGGTAAAATAGATTTCATTTTTGAATTCGGAATATGAAATATAGCTTAGGATGAAATTTTGGCATTGTTCTGAAAACATCAATTTTTGATGAATAGTGAAACTACTAAGTGGTAGTTAAAAAAACTGAATTTTTCATAAAACTTAATTTTGCCACTTCTGTGAATGGAATTTAGAAAATCCAAGAGACACGGTTAATATCAAGGACTAAAATGTGGTTCAATGAGATGAAAATAATTTTTTGGTGAATAGTAACTTTTTACCTTTTTACCGCGGTTAATAGTAAATAGGGTAACTAAGGGTAAATATGATATTACTATTACCCTAACACATGTCCTAATTCTATTGGACAAGTGTAATTCGACCAAAAACATACTTAGGAATAAAATATGACCATTTAGGCCCACTTGGATTAGATTAGGACATTTATTATTAATTTATTTAAAGAAAGGTTAAAATAGTTAAAATCAAAGTTTAATAAGTAAATCATTTTTAATATGGGGTTATACATAAGATAAATTCGATTGTAAATATTAATTAGAAAGCTAAAAAGATTTACTACATGATGGTATTTTATTTGTAATTTTTAGACATCAAATAATTTAATTTATTTATGACACAGTGATGATGCAGTAATTATCTTATTAATGAAATATTGACATAATTGATGTTATAAACACCAATATAAATATAATTTGAGACTTTTTATGAATTCCACTAATTTTCTAGGTTACTATGATATATTAGTGTTGATTTAATCAACTTGGTTCGAACATATAATTCTGTTATGACTTTCACAAAAATCATATATCAAATAGTGTCAAAATTGACACAAAATAGTTTTTAATTCAAATATTATATTATTAATTGTTATTTTATTCCTAAAAATCTAAGGTTCGGCCAACTGACTTAGATAAGGATATATGTATTAATAATATACAATTTGGGGTTCTTTTGGCATGTTATAGTAAGTGTATTTACCATATAGTGAAAGAAAACAAAAAGAAACGGTAAAAGTTAAATTATTTAACTTAGAGTTAAATCTAATTGATAAGGTTAAAATAATACCCTAAACTTGTCTAAATCTTATTGGTTGATAGGTTTTCGACCCCTCCCCACCTTATCTTCGAAATAAGACCCTTTGGAACCATTATAAACCGATTTTGACTTTAATATAAAATAATATTTTGAGATATTCCTAAGGTGCCCCTCTCCTCCCTTATAAAAGGACACCTCCTCCCCCTCCTCCTCACACCAATTTGAGCGCTCAAGATCGTCCAACCCCTGCCAAAATCCCTTCTCCACTTCCCTAGAAACATCCTAGAGGTTCTAGTCTTCCTAAAAGACCAATTCTAGTGCCCTAAGAGGAGGTCTCAAAGAGGCACTTCAAAGAAGAGGTAATTACCGTTACCAATTCTTTCATCTTTATTTCTTCTTCCACTTCTTCTTCTTAGGTTGTTCCATTATGAAGTAATAACATCAGTATCACTCATATACTGATATGTTATTATAAGTATGAAACAACCATATTTCACCATCTATCC
The DNA here is from genome assembly GCA_963277665.1 of Viscum album. Taxonomy (NCBI): domain Eukaryota; kingdom Viridiplantae; phylum Streptophyta; class Magnoliopsida; order Santalales; family Viscaceae; genus Viscum; species Viscum album. The sequence continues at coordinate 935,056,707 of OY728145.1, read as the reverse complement.
ATCCTACGGAAAAAGAAATCACTGCGCGTGCGTACGTACGGAATACCGTCTCCACGCCGTGGTGTAATCTATTTTCCACCACCACCTTACATGGATGGGTATAATGGTGTAAAGAATAACTATACATAGTTATTACAACATCATATTGATTCTGATATATTGTATAATCCACTCCAATTCAATTCAATATTTATAGAAATGATATCATCGCTCGTGCGTACGTACGGACTACCGTCTCCACGACGCGATGAGATTCATTCTCCATGTTAACCATTTAAGAATGATTATAATGTATATATAAGAAATAATAATGAAATATATGACATTATAAAGCTACTGGATTTATGTATATATATACATATGTATGTCATCTAATTACTTCCATTTCAAGACAATAAGGAAAGAAAAACAGCGTTCATGCGTACGTACGGACTACCGTCTCCATGAACGGTGTTTTTCATTTTATCTATCTATCTATTCTATATATATATATATACTGAATATATATGATATATAAATCATATTTTTTATTCTGGAAGTAAGTAAATTATGATATAAGTAATAATGATGTCAAGAACAACAAGTCAAAACACCTACGATAAATGAAACGATTTTACCCAAAACGCTTCTTTAACATGGAATTTACAAAAGAACGGGTAATATAATGTCATAAGTGAACCATATATGATATCATAACAATGAATATGATTCTGTAATAAGTCAATGACATTATTTAAATCATTATACAGGAGGTTCGGACACATACGAAGCAAATTGGACCTAAGGTAAGGGAAATATCACAATCTCATTTTTATCCGAGATTGTTTATTCGTAAGTATTTACTGGGGTGTATTTTATCATCCACATCCATGTTTCATCAATATGTAATATTATTTCCATCCACCTACAATTTTTTAAATCCATTTTTACCCTTCGGTGAGTTTTTAGTAAAAGAAGTGAAAGGAATCTTTTGTCGTTTTCCGTACGAGGTACTTTTTGACTTTTCCGACAAAAGTACGAAGAATGTTTTTTTTAACTTATACGACCTGAATGGATTTTTAAAACATTATATCTAAGAAACTTCCTTTACAAGTTTTCAAGTTTATTTTTAATCAACTTCTTTTATTTTAAATTCGTATGACATGTTATGAAAGGAAAAAAATGTTTTTGAAGAAGAAAGGATATTTTCCTCAAGAATAGAGTTGAAGTATTTTATCAAAATTATTTTCCATATAAGATAATAAAAGGGTTCTGTTTTTATCCCTATTATTACATTGGTTTGATTATGTTGTGATGGAAATATTTTTATGAATTCCTTTATCTTATATGAATTGTTTTATGATGTCATTTTGTTTAAGAATCCCATTTTATTTCATGGGTTATGCAATGATGTATGATTTATGATTTTGTGGCACACATAAGAATGGTATCATTATGAGATGGGTGGGACCTATATCTCCCTCCAATGCATTGGGTAAAGATTTTATATCTCATGAGATAGACATGGCTGAAATGGTAGGTTATACCGGTTCAGTGAAACAGGACTGAAACGAGGGTTACTCGATTCAGAAAGGGACTTTGTCCACTAAGATAGTCTTGGCAATGAGTCTTGACTAACAAGAAATGATTTTCTATGATTATGTGTGTATGCCAAAAAGTTTCATGTTTTATGTTATGATTATTGGGATTACATTTCACTTCTATGATATATCCCATGTTATGATATTATGAGCTCTTTTGCAGGTTAAGATTTCCAAAAGCTATGTATATGATGTGATTGATTTTTCTTTTGTTTACCCTTACTGAGCATTTGAGCTCACCCTTTTATGTTTTCTTTTCCCCAGGATATAAAGAAAGGTTTTAGGTAGAAAAAAGGGATGACCTTTATGGGAGATATTGAAGAACTTTCACCACGATTAGAAGATTACGTTCCGAGTTTCCAAAGGCACTAAACTATTACGATCCTTTAGTGTGTGTTTTTGTTATGTACAAAGTATTCCGCAAAAGTAATGTAATGTCAATGTACGTCAAGCTTCGGGTCTCTACATGTCTCTAGTCTATGTGGATGTTTTTTGGAGTTGGATTCCTATAATAAAATAGTTGTACATTGATTACAAATATATTTAATTTATTTAAAAATTAAACATCATAGTACATATTTTTAATTGTTTTATAGGACTATGATAAAACAATGTTGTAGAGTATTTGTCACGTTGATAAGGTCCTGTCAGTTCCCCGTTATAATGAAAAATTTGAAATTCTATAATAATATTCATAAATATAGTTTAATAGTTGGATGAAATATTATTATGGGACACATAGTATGCAGACCATCAGGTTTGAGTACTCATAATAAAATGTGGCTTCCTCTTACGAAGTTCAGACTTGGTAATCTCCAAGACAAGATATTATGAGAACAGACTCACCTGTAGGAATTCAACATGTTTTGGTGTCTTCTGATATTTCTATATTTGATCATGGGTAAAAATCCTTAGACATAATGATTATCAATAAAACTTTTCATGACTCGTTCACTTTTATTTACTGTTAAAAACTGTCATACTAACTATTGGGGGGATGTAGGGTATGTTGGGTGAATCTCAAGTGGCATATTATTAATGGATAATTCAAGGAAATGTTTGTCCCTCCAATTTATAGAAGTTGATATATCACCTCTTTTATTTAAATAGAACTATAGCGCGAAATTCCACGCCCATGATGTAATGATGATTTTGTTTCAGGTAGTCAAAGAATGATTTATCAAGCATAAAACTTCAATACAGAATCATGAAACCTACATGATTAGATATTGTGAAAAATGGATTATATTCAACAGTGAGCATTCGTGTGTGGGTTTATTTTATTGTGACATTATGTTCTTTCTCTTGGGATCCATGACACATTTCTAGAAAGTACTCTTGATCTCTATAGAAGCTCGCCTAATTCCAATGAGAATTATTCCTAGAGGGTTACACAGTAAGTGTTTCTGGTGGTCTAAGTTAAATTATATTTGAATTTAATTGATAAATATTATTCTCAATATAGTGGAATAATTTTATTCATGTTAAAATGATTACATAAATTAAATAACTATTTATTCATCTAATTATGGGTAAGATATATATATTTATTTTATTTAAAATTTAATAAATATTTATTTACTAATTTGTAAAAAATATTTATTTCAGTGAACAAATTATTTTTTTATTTCTTAAAGTTTTCAATAAATTGAAGTGGAGTTTGTATAGATTATGGATGGTCTGGCAATAAAATAATTATTTTCAAGATAATAAATAATTATTTAACTTGTTGGCACAAATTAATATAACACTCCTATTATATTCTAATGAGGTATTTTAATTATAATTCTTTTTGGCACAATTTGGAACACCATAAATAATGATGTGGTATTATTACTAATAGCATGGGTTTTATCTAAGGTTATGAATGTATTTAATTGCTGTTACACCATTAGATATTGTAACCGAAGACCCGTGTTAATAAATAGACACATGCATCTATTGTCCCTTGTACCAAACCAGACACCTAGTGAATTGAGAATTGTTGAAATAACAAATTTATATCTTGAATCCTCTACCCTCCACTCTCAAGATAGAGAGACGTTCTATAAGCATAAATACCAAGAGATAAATAATGACCGACACAATAAACTCACTTCACTGTTGTAGAACCCGGAGAAAGAGTGGTGTCGATTGGAGGACATCAGATCACATTTGGGCCACTGCTAGATGGATTCTATTTTGGATCCTTTTCAGCACAACAAGATAGTCTGGAAGGGTCCTTCCATATGAAAAAAATCATCAATGATGAAAATACAGAATTACCAGGTATTATTTTCTTAATGAAATTAATTAAATTAATTATTAACATGATGTAGAAGATCAACTATAAATGTTTCGGGCCTCTTCTTTCTTTATCTAATCATTGATTCTATTTTGTGGAGACTGGAATTAATCATCGTATTGATCCCTAAATAATCATTCATCATTGTAAAAAATTAATGTTCTCTGTTGGCCCAACCGCGCTTCCACTTCACCTATAACATACAAGTGGTTGAATCTCTACCCCTCGGCGACATTATTAATATGACTACAAAATCCATAGAAACCTCTTCCATTTTCATTTTAGGATCTGAAGTGGTTGTAATAAGCCTTCTACTCTCTGGGGCTCCTCCTTCACCTAGTAATAAGTGGAAAACCTAGTGATGAAGCTTTCAATCATATGTTTCATTACAGACCACCAATTCTAGCATTTCATATCTCGATAAATATTCGAGATTCGTAGATGATCTTCCCACAAAGAATTGTGGGACTCTTTCATCATTTACCCTCTCATATCTCCAGGAACCCGGATACATTCACTTTGAGGTTGAAAATCACCTCTGTCCACATACCAATCCGGAGGTGGGTTATCTCCTGATATACACTCACAAATAACCAACCTGTTTGGATTTGAAAACATTATACAACTCACTTTCTCAAGGATGGAAGATGTAACTATTAAGGATGGGAGGTAAGACTACACCTGCAAATCATGAAACTCCATATTATGTTTAGAAAAGTGGTCCATTAAATTCCATTCATCATTGGCTTCTTGTATGGCATGTGTTTGAGTTTTCTGACATAGTGAATCAGTGACCACATTGCTCTTTCTAGGCATATAGGCAATATCAAAGACAATAGTTTAAGGATATTCAATCCATATTCCTTGTCATAAGATCAAGACATGCTGAAAAATAAATACATGGGGATCACGTGGTCTGTATACATCAATGATAACTCACCCAAAAGATAATATCTCCAGTAATGTAAGCCATGGATAACTGTAGGTAGCTCGAGGTCGTAAGTCAGGTAATTTTATAAGTGAGGCCTCGACTACCGAGATCCATATGCAAGGACACTTTCTTCCAGCATCAACACTGCTTCTATGAAAATGGATGATTTACCATAGAATAAAATATTACCTTTATCAGGTTCTAGAAGAATCAAGATTAGTGTCGATAAAAGCCTCCCTTTCAACTCATTAAAGGCATTATCACATCCTTTGAACCACAGGAATTTAACACCCATATATGAATGTCTAGTAAGAGGTGATGCAGGATGTGAGAAGTCATGTATGAAATGTCTGCAATATGTAGTGAGCTCTAAGAAACTCGTGATATCAAACACGTTTTGGGATACACCCATTAAACTACAATGAAAACCATATCAGGGTCAACAGATAGTCATAATTCTGAAATAATATCATCCAAGAAGTGGACTTTGTCAATCTAGAATTCGCACTTGGAAAGCATGGAGTAAATCTAATTCTCTGTCATTGTACTCAAAACGACCTCATGATGTTTGGAACGGTTGTTATGAGTGAGGGAATACACCAAGATGTCGTCCACAAAGGCAACGAATAAAGTGTCCAAGTAGGTGTGGAAACCCTATTCATCATAGACATGAAATCTGCAGGAGCTCTCATAAGACCAAATAGCATATCAAGATACACATACAATCCATACCTATAGTAGAAAGTTGTATGAGGTATTTATGGTTTCTTTACTCAAACCTGATGATATCTCGATCTCATATAGATCATTGAGAACACCATTTCTCCTCAAAGTTGGTCAAAGAGATCATCCATTAGAGGAAGTGGATACCGATTCATGATTGTGAGCTAGTTTAGCCTTCTGTAATCCACGCATAGATAAATATTTCTCTTCTCTTTATAAAAAAGAATGGATGAACCCCAAGGCGATGTACTAGGCTATATAAATCCTTTGTCCTTTATGTCCTCTATCTGCTGGTTATGTTCTTGAAGCTTAGTAGGTGCCATTTTTTACAGAGGAATGGGAAATAGAGTTTCTCCTATAACGGGATTAATTTTAAATTAATCATCTCTATTATAAGGTAAGATAGAAAATCCATTAGTAAAGTCGTCCTTGAAATTATCATCTATTAGAGGCAAATTAGTTTGAATAAATCCCTGATCCTCCGTGAAAAATATTTGAAATCTGGTTGGTCACTCCACCATGCTCATGATGCTTTAGTCTAGCTATCCAAGCCTAGACATCCCCCTCACCATTGAGAAGACCATTTATGCCTTCTGCTGATATAAAAGAAACACTACGGTAATAACACTCTAAAAAGTTGTGAAATTGGACTAACTAGTTTATCCTGAGAAGGTCATCGAAGATCCTCTTCTCGAGAATAGAGGTATTCCACAGGAAAGGGTAACAACCAACTTCTAGGGGATAGTCTGTGAACTAGTGTATGCCCCCCATCCATATTCATAATAGTGAATAGAGGTTCATTACACCATAGTGATATTGTATCCCAAGTCTGAGACATTCCACAATAGATACAGAAATAAAAGAGTCTGAATCACCTATATCAAACAAAGAAGATACAATAGTGGAGGATACTATAATAGTGCTTTATACTGAAGATGTTTCCACAACCTGATCCTCATGTATTAGTTATAAATCAATCAATAGACATGATCCAGAACCCTAAAAAATAGATAGACTACTATGATCATGGATTCCCTGCTAGTGTTGCTGGTTATCCCTGAATAGACGTCCACGGCCATGTCCTCCTACTCAGCCAGACCTATCGGTTCTATTAAAACATCTAGCCTGATGTAGCACAAAATAACTCACTCCTAAAGGTGGATCTAAAGATGATTCTTTTCAACATGAAGCATATAGAATTTTCCTACAGAAATGTCAAAGATGTCACATATGGATCGATGATCAGCACTCCATAAGATCTCTATCACATTGAGGATTCTTATTCCCTGGTCTTCCACACAGATTACACACCATAGAGATATCAAAACTAGATACAATGGATGTCACTTCCCTGACCAAAAACCTTGAAGAATAAATTCCTTCATCCGAAAGAATTACTTCCCTGACATATCACTAATTTTTTAAACCTGATACTTGTTTCTTCTCTCAGGTTGCGTTTTGTGATAAAGTCCTGAGAAACTATTTTATAAATGGTAGGAAGGTGAAAACATTCATATGTTTTCAGATGGAATACTAGAGCCCATCATCAAAATGTCTAGCATGTGAAATATCATCACCATGTAGAAGCGATGAAAAGCATTGTAAATTCGTGAAACATGCTGAATAATCCACAACTGACATATAACCCAACTCGAGATGCATAAAATATATAGATATATCATCTCTATGTGCCTGAGGAAAGAACCTGTAATAAAAGGCAGTCGGGAAGTCAACCCATAACATGCCCTAATGATGTATGGCCTGGGTAATGACATCCCACCAATTCTTGGATGAATCTCGAAGTATGTATGTAACAATATAGACTCACTGCTCTAGAAGGCGTTTTAAACACTCAAAGATAGAGAGCATGGCCTCTAGCCAAGACTCATCAGCCTGAGAACCTCCATCCCCTAAAAAAGTAGGAGGATGCTGCTTCTAGAACTTTCAGGTCAGATAAGCCATCGTAGGTGAAACCCTTAGATCACCATGTATGGACTGCATTAGATGTACGAACCTATCACCTATGCATCAGTTCCTTGATCAGGTAAAATAGGTGGTGCCTCATGTGGAACTCTTAGAGGTAAGACTGGTAGCTCGGGGCCCACCATGTCTGGAGCATGGTCATCACCAACCTCATAGAGAATGACATGAGGAAATCGTGGCATCATTGGTCTATAAATTCCAAGCACACACCTTAGAACAAGATTAGAAGAAAAAGATAGTATCACTAGAAGAATCTAATCATAAGAGAACTCACTACCCGTGGAACACTACCCAAACTACACTCTTATATGGCCAAGTATCGGTAAGTGATCAATTATAAGTATCATTTCATATTGTTCCTAATAATTAGGTTCACTCATTTACCTTTCATAATAATGACAAGGCAGGATAAGGATGTCCAACCATTTCATTTTAGATTTTCGGATTCACTTTATAATGGATATCCATTTCCAATGAATCAGTGCACATACACCAATCAAGAGAAATAACACCGATTTATTTATAACATAATGGATTATCTTTATATATTACGCATCCCAACCCATGAGGGTCCATAAACCTAATGAATTTCAATAGGAAATCTGTCAATCGAATACAATATAGGACAAATACAATTAATCGTTCAAAATATCAATCAAACATCATAGGCATATCAAGAAATGCACGGAGTGAAATGATCATATATGGAATTGAAGTATACATTACATGTTAATTATAGGCACCTATATGATGCATGTAACAATGATCATTTCCCTCATATCATCGAGATAAAGAAGAATAAAATCCTTATAAGAGAAAAAATCAATAACACCGCACATCACGTGCCTCACCCAATGGTGAAATAATATCAACTGTAATAGGAAAAATTAAACAAAAATGTCATTTTAGGGAAACTTGGATTTTACCCCGAACATGGGTTCGTGACGCCCAAGCACTGCTTATGACCAAGTCCCAAGAGTTCTTATTCTCTAATCTATTGTAAAAAATAGTAATTCATGTAATGAAAACAAATTTGATACCACTTTGTGAAGAACCGAACGTTGTTTCTAGTTAACAATTTCCCAGAGCACAGTGGGTCACATGGCCTCGATTGCATCTTCCCAAACGCCTTAGGATGGCGGTTAGAAAAGAGGCCATAGGTAAACTCTGTGGGAAGACTAGGCCCAAAATATTAGAGTGTAGCACATCAAAAATAATATAAAGGAATTATAACTAGAAGAATTAATATAAATAATACAAATAAAGATTGGAAGGAAACTAATGTAATAGATAAATGAAAATAAAAATAATAACTAAATCAACTGGAACAATGATGATGTAATGTAATTTCACTAGAAAACTGGAAAGCATGTGTACAATACAATAGGAATAACATGTTCCAAAAAGTAAATGAAAACAAGGCTACTCTGAGCATCCTGAAATCTAACTCTGTCATATGCTATAATGACCCTTCTGAAACAGCAACCAATAAAGTGTTGGAAGACGTATGATTCCCTTTTTAAAAACCTTCAATCTTTTAATCCACTCTGGGTATTAAACGGCTCTCGGAGAGGGTGTGACATAAATCTCAGTGGGCCACCACCAAAGGTGTCTATAACATATGACCCATGAAATGGAATATACTAATTTTATGTCATGCATATATATGTAAAAAAAGAATTATTATCTAACTATATACCCAAGTACCTAATTCATCCCTTGGCTGGTGTTGGAACATGTGACCAGTTCATTAATTATGAAATTTCCATTTACTATTAATTGGTCACTTGAGGCATATCCAGCACTGACATCACCTCGTTATTGTATAAGTAGTGAAGGTCCCAAGACGTAATAGGGAAACCTGACAAAGATAACCAGAGAAGGATTTCTTGGGTAATAACCAAGGTAATGTAAATCTCATAGAATCTTAACCCAGTAGTATATGAGTCTAGCTAACAGGGGGTAAGGGTGAAATCATAGGAGCACAATCCAAATCATTCCACATTATTGTACCTACCATGTCAAAGGTGATCAACCTAGGTAAAATTGTGCAAATCCAAGATAGGCCCCTTTGGGCTTTCACTATGGCACATACTAGTCAATGCCGAATCAAAGGAGTGTATCTGAGGTATCGTATAATAATGAAAAGGACCCTACTGTAGAATACTAGGGATTCGAGGAATAGTAAAGAACTAGAGACTAGGTGGGTATCAACCGATGAAAATCACATCATTGAATCGGAATGGGGTTCCCAAGACCCAAGGTATTCGCCTCTAGGAATCCTTTGCAAGCTATTGTCAGTCCATTCCTCTTTTATATTGTAATCGTGTAGTAGTTTATTAGGTTCGAGTATTTACATCCCTTAGTTTTGATAGGTCAAGTAGAGATAAAACCATTTATATATTAGTCTTAGCCTTGTCTTCCATTAGTGTGGATAGGCCATGTACCATTTCTACCGTTTATCCAAGAATTAATTAACCATTAAGGCATATCAATTATAGAGATTCACTTCGCTGCCATCCATTAACATGGAAAGGGGTTCTTCGGACATGTAAACCTTATTCAAACACATTTTTAAGGACAAGATATATGCGTATTATACTTTCTATTCCACATTTCACATTTAATAATAAATTTGAATGCACATACCATAGGCAGTTCAAGATGTGGCCATATAAGGCACACGCCATTATGAAATTATCATAAATATAAATTCATTTATTAGTGAAAGGAACGCCTTTAGGAAGCTCATGCAAAGGAACACCCGAATGGTGGATCAAATGTGTCAAAAATAGTAAAAATTAAATTATATATTGTTGGATAGAATTTTGTTTGTGCACGTCAAATTCCATGTCCCTTCAATGTTTTTCATCATAAATATTATACCAAATTTGATTAGTTTTTATATGTTTTCGGATAAAATTAAAATTTTCTATAATCTATTTCAAATGATCAACCAAAGAAGAACTATATCACAATCATCATCCTATAATATAGTAGTACACCATTACTTCCAATATAAATCATTATAGGGTTTTATTTGAATACTTGAGTGAAAGAAATTATTGAACGGTAACAAAACTAGTGGGAGTTGTTCATCACACACAACTTTAAATTACTTTGAGGATGTTCTCTGCATGTCCTTGAGTGACTGAATAGTCCATTAAGATTTTCTATCAGTTTTGGGATGATAGGTCATAATAGAAACAATTTTTGTATTCAAATCATGTTGAACACTTCTCAATAATTTAGATGTAAACTGTGGATCCTGATAAAAATTTATAGGAAGTGGAACCCCATGAAGCCTCACTACATTTTTTATGAATATATTGTCATATAATCCAAGAGATAAATTATCATGAATATAGATAAAATGGGATGTCTTTGTGAGTCACTCCATTGTAACCCATATAACATTGTTCTTATTGGATGTTCTTGGGAGACCAATGAAAAAGTGAAAAGTTATATTTTCTCACTTCCAGGTTAGTATGTGTAGTGGTTTCAATAATCCTTTAAGAGTTTTTCACTCCAAATTCACTTTTGGACACATCTTGTACCATTTGAGTGTTGTCGGCAATCTCCTTTTTCATATTATTCCAACCATAATTTTCATGATGTTTATATACATTTTAGTGCTTACAAGATGTATAGAGAATGTGGAACAATTTGCCTCATCAATGAGTTTTTCCTTTATCTCTAGAGTATATGCGACACATAGCCATGTATGATATTTTAGTACACTTTATTGATAAATATTTATTTCAGGAAACATCAAATTCTTCACATCCTCCATCTTATTTTATACAGAAGGATCTTTTCTTGGATCTTTGTTGATCTCCTCTAGTAATGATGGTAGTAAAATAATTTGTGATAGTATCAATGATTTCTCTTACCTCATGATTCCTATATCCTACCAAAAAATGTACTTGATCAATTGATCTCCTTGAATCTTTATCAATCCCATCACAATAGGGTCTTTCTTATAAAATGCATCGATGACTTTGTTTTCTTTTTTGGGGTGATAATGAATTGAAAAGTTAGAGTCTTTAAGAAGTTCCAACCATATCCTTCATTCAATGTTTAATTCCTTATATTTTAATATATACATAAATTTTTTTCGGTGTATATATCACATTTCCCACAATAAATATATATCCTCTTTATACGTAGGTAAAAAATAACTGTAACATTATCCAGATCATGTGTACGATAATTCTTCTCATGAGGGTTTAACATTCGATATGCATAATCAATAACCCTGTAATTTTTCATGAGGATTTACCCAATCCATTTCAGATATTCATCACAAAAAATAACAAATACTTTATTGATAGATGGTTGAGTTAACACATGTTCGATAACCAATATCTTATTTATTTCATCGAAACATTCTTTACACTCCATTATCCGGATTAACAAAGTTCCCTTTAGAGTTCACATGGTTAATGAATTATAAAGTCATAGAATTTTTTTCAAAAACATCCTATATTATCTTTTATATATATGAATACTAGGAATCATAGAAACTATTTCAGGATGAGTCCACTCCACCATAAACTTTTTCTAGGGAGGTTCAACTGAGATTCATTTAGTGGTTACAATGTTCCCCAAGAAAGAATCTTATTGCAACCAAAATTCACATTTTCAATATTTTCCAAATATCTTATCCTTCCTCCTAGTTTTTAATATATCTCTTATGTGATACTTATGTTGTTCACTCCTTTTAGAATATATCATATTGTCATCAATAAAAACTACCACAAATTTAAAAAGGTACTCTATAAATACACTATTCATAAAATATATAAAAATATTAGTATCATTATTTAAGATGAATAGAATATCAAAATACTAAAAATTCTAATATATTAATCATGACGTAGTCTATGGTATATCTTCTTTCTTCACCCTAAATTGATGATACTAAGGACAATTATTAAAGATGGATAAAAATTGATCCCCATAAAGCTTTTCAAATAAATCCCCAGTGATTAGGTGAGGGTACATATTCTCAAATTTGATCATATTACATTCTATATAATCAATGAATAGTTGCATTGATCCAACCTTGTTCTACCTAAACTGGATTGTGGCTACCTAAGGAGACACACATGGTGAGATAAATCATTCACCAAAAGATGTCAATGTTGTTCTTTTAATTCATCTGACATTGCATTTTATATTATGTATACGTCTTTTATATTATATTGTATCCATATATGATTTCAAATGATAAATATGCCTCTATTTCAATGGATGGCCCAGATAACTCCTCATTAAATACATCCACATATTCCTAATTAATGGGTATATTATTTTGTATTTATACTTTCACTTAAATGTACCTCTTTATCAGTCATCTACATAAAGATTGATAAGGGATGTACCACTAGCTTATTATTAGGTAGGTATATCAATGCTTTGAAAATAACTATATGTAGTCAATTAAATAGTATTCATATTTCCATACATCTATTGATGATATCAATATTATAAATTGAGTGAAAATCTACTTCTTGTACATTTTTTAATTCCACCATTGGAATGACTACTATTTTGTGATGATATTATGTATGCCAACGTCAATAATAGAGTTTTATATACTTTTGATTGTTGGATAATACCTTCACATGTCTTTATTATTAAATATAATTCTATAAGCCTAGGGATTAATTATTTATTATTTTTAAATACGAATTAATTAATTGATTCTTCATAACTATGGTCAAGAAAATTACTTTCTATCTTTGAATGTACAACGACCGTACATTCCACCGCACCATTTGGAGACTCTACTTCAGTCATTGTTAGATAAATTTGATGACCTTTAAACTATGGTATATGATGGGGTTGATGTTGATTTCCAACTATTATCTTATTATTTTGATAATGATACGAATGGTGGCCAAGATTTCCACACTTGAAGCGTTGAACTTCTGATTGGGCCTGCATTATATCCCCGTTGTCGTTAGTGTTAAGAATTTGAGACTTCATCTCACCATGAATATTCCAATATATATGGCCATATCTTCCACACTTTTAACATTTTCTAATCCCAATAAATCAATTACATGAATCCATCTTCCCAAATAATTTTCATGTGGGATGTTTCACATACTTCCCTCCTCTTCTATTATCAATGTTCTTTCCTATGTTTTGATCCACAGATCTGTAATTCCCATTTCACCTATGTTACCACTACATTTATCCATACTACAATTCAACCATTATATCACTCCATACAATCTCCTCATAGATTTCATCATCTTTATTTTTCAAAATCATCCACAGATGGTGTCTCAATCCCACAAAGATTATATCAATATTTGACTAAGGGTCCATAAAAAAGATAAAGGTGTATCGAGAATGTGTTATAATTTTTATCTCATCACTTCCCACTGATTCATTTTCCTTATGCTTCATATCAAGAAATTTTGTATCTCTTATTCTTCACATCAAATAATGAAATTATTTCTATCAAATGAATCCCCTAAAATCTTCTCACTCCATAGAATCAATCTCCATTATTAGATTCATCATTTTAACTAGTGTTCACCATTGATCGTCTTCTCATTATAAAAGGTATATTACAAGGGTGACATTCTCTCTATATTAATTGTGGAGTATAGAAATATATTTTCGATAGAGAAAATTAAATATTCCTAAATCAATGGTTTTTTATATACAATAAAAGAATGTTGTCATGGACACATGAAAGACTAAAAGGAAAGTTGTTCCCTTTGATTTTAATCATGATGCTCAACATCATTCCAGTTATTATTCATAACCCAAGGTAGTCGATTCATCATTCTCAAGAAATTTTCTATTCCTACTTCTATCATAGGGCCCTTAGTGTATCATTTATTATGTTCATCATTTACACAAATCCTCTTATTCTATGCTATTTTTTAAAATAATAAAACAATAGTTAGAATCTAGTTTCTTTTAAGAATATTATAATTATATAATAATTTTATGTCCTAAAATATCATTATTATATATATTATTCATTAATAACAATTAAATTTTATATAAATGAATTATGAATGTATATAAAAATATTTTGATTAACTAAAGATATCCATCGGGTGTGTCAAACCAAGAGTGCAGCAAGGCCCGTTGTTATGAACCTGTTTCAGATTGGGGCTATATCAATGTGTGTTGTTTTGGTGTTATTTCTAGAAATATTTTTGTTAGAGATACATACACTTATTCATATCTAGATAGGAATTTTATTACTTAGAAAGAAAATACTTATTAATTCACCAAATTACCGGGATGTTTTCCTATATCAAAACTTTTTTCTATGGTTAATAATAAGGATTATCATGTCTAATTCCCAAAAAAACTAAACTGTGCATTATTGCTAACTATAGAATCTGAAAATTGTATTACATATTCTTTAAATTAAATAGAACAAATCAAAATATCTTTTAATGTTTTTTTCATTAATATTAGAAAACTAAATCATGGAAAAAACAAACATTATTCTAATACACGTAGAATGATTCTTCATGTGTCATGGGAAACATGATATGCTTCATCATGGAAACATAATACCTTATTATAACAAAATTATATTGGATCTTATTAAGTTACATTTACATCATAACAAAACATGGGGATATATATAAAAGTAATAGGGTGAGTATGAGTTCTAATAAGGGAATAAGCAAGGGAAACTAGTTTACATGTGATCAAGTGAAATATCAATACGAACATACAGAATATCATTAAGGAATGAGAAATGGATCATGAGGCATATAATAATTAAAAAACAAGAATCATAATATGGAAATATGGATACAATCTTTAAATGGGAAATTAATAAATATAACACCATGTTTTTTCACCAAGGTGTCATAAATGAAAATTACCAAGGTTATTCAAAAAGTATCGTAAAATATGAACTCTCTAGAGATTAAATTGTTTTCACAATGAATTGGAGATATATCATGGTGCCCCTTCATATATCTTAATTATTGTGATCCATATTCATCATAATAAATCATTTCATTAATAAACCATGGAGAATAAATAATGATTTTCTTATCAAAATCATTGGGGAAAAAAGTTCTTTAAGATATGTTCCGCACATAATTTTTAGGTAATGAAAATTGAATGTGCATTTATTATCTATAAATACTATAATAAAATAAATATTTTTATATATAGATGAATACTCCTGGATAATAAATAGTTTTGGGTTTTCAAAAAAATTATATAAATGATGATTTCTTAATTAGAGTGGGAAATTTGAGAAGTGAATTCGGCAATATGACAACTATAAAACATGTATTTAGAAAAGTGTAAAATGATTGGGCATAATGGTATCTAATTGATAAGACATAATTTTTAATTATGGTTATAATAAAAATGGTACAAAAAAGATTGGTCATTCAATGTAAAAGACTTGTACAAAACAAGGTTCTATAATTGACGAGAAAGGAAGGATAATACCCCTAGATTGAATAGGTAGTCCTAGATATTTAGGAAATGAACGTTGGGAACCTGAGGAAAATATGGGGGAACTCCTTGGGAGAACAAAACACTAGAAAATTGGTGGGATTGATTGAGATTGAAATTAAATTTTGAAATGGAAGGGTATTTAAATAAAAATTGGAGGATTTGTTTAATAAATTCCAAATATAGACATTGGAAATCAAGGCTGTGTAAAATGATAAACTATTAGAATATATAAGATTTTTGCACATGTTTTGGGTCAATTTATTCTTATATTTAGTTATTTTGATAGATATGAACCTAGAATATTTTTTATTATTTATTTTCTAAGGTACAATTAATGTTTCCAAAAATAAATGTTTTCAATGTCTGTGATTCCATTTTGGACAACAGAATTTAATTTATAGGTTTTTAATTTTTTTTAAAATATATTATAATATAAAATATTAATAAAATAACATATTTTAGTTCATGTATTGTGTTTAATTAATTATTATATCATTATGAAGTAATTATGAAGTCATTAAACATACCAAAATTCTCAAAACTATATTTGAACTGTTCACAGAAAAATCATTGTATATTAAAATATTCTCATAAATTCACCCTAAACTAATTTTAAAGTGATGATTTCAAATATACTTTTTATATTATCATAACAATTATCTAATTATGAAAATTTTATAATCTAAATGTTAAAACATTATTTATTATAAAAATATCTTGTTTTAAGGAACTATCAAATTTGTGATAGTAAATAATTTCCCAAGACATAATAAATAAATTTATCATTTATGTTTTAAAAATAAATTCTTACATAGTATTTTATTAAAATAAATTTTATTCATAATACATTAGATTAGTATAAAAACATATATTCTTCCCGAAAACTACAATTTTTTTCTGAATAATAAATTTATAAAATTAATTTCAATTAAACATATATTTTTTTAATGAAGACTATTCATAAAATATAATTTATGGGATACTAATTTTATTTATACAAAGGATCTGCACTTTATTTAACTATATCTTGGAAAATAACACCATATAAAAATTTTGTATGAACTAAGGTCATGGTGTATTATGGTGATAGATTCAAGGTGTGTCTAATCTATCATCGATCTAGTGGTAATCTCCACTATCTGTTACTTGTCTCATTTCATATTTCATTCTATATTTACTTGTTGAAGCTCACCATGGGATTGGTCAAGGGAAAACCCTAGTGTCACTACCTCCCTCCCATGTTCTCACAAACATGCTTCATACGGAAGGACTCTACTTGATGAGGCCATCGCTACATGTATATGCATTTATTATCAATTTCTATTAATACTTATAAACTCTAATTATAACAAAATAATTGTTACTGTTGGGAAAATTTTTCAAATGTGGAATTTTAAAATGGTTATATTGAATTATAGTCTTATTTTATAAATGGTCTTATAATAAAAAAAGTGAAACGGTAAAATTTTCCATTATACTCTATAAAAACTACTTTATTATCTCATTAATTATTCCCTACAATAATTTCATAATATTTTGATTTGTTTCCAAATATATTATTTGCAGTTTTCTTTATGTGGGTGATGATTCTAACAGATTGGAGTGATCCAAATTTTCCAATATTGGGTTTTCAATTTTATATTTTTTTCAAATTATAATTTTTGGAGTATTAATTGGTTTCTTATATAAATAATCTATTGATAATTATCATATAGATTTGTTTTTATTGAGTATAAAATAATTTAACAAAAATTTTCTAATGAAACAAATATCAATTAAAAAACCTTTTGTAGTTACACCTTTTATAGTACTTTTTCCTTTTCATTATGAGATTATGATCCTTTAATTAATGGTTAGTTTCTTCCAATCTGTTATAATAAATCCCATATCTTCTTCTTGAAAGATTTTGGAATTAGTTTTTTTCACGTGTTTGATGGATCTGGTTGTATATAATGGGACTGATGTGATTCTATAGGTGGAATGGACTTTTTTTAGATTTTTTGTATCTCATATAATGTTCTCTCAATGATAAATTCCCCAATATTGTATTATAATAGTATTTTTATCTTTCTTTTACCATAAGATATTATTTGTGTCGATATATTGTTTATTTATTGTAGTTATCATTTTTAAACCCAAAACCTTCTATTTTTCCCCTTGAATCGAATAATAATATTTAATATCATTCCATTTTTATTGTGATACCCATCACACAATTTCATAGATCATAAATAGTTCCCTTTATTGAAACCAACATGAATAATATTTGGGGTAATATTTATTTTCACCACATAAACAACTATTAACCAACCAATACTAGTATTTCTTTATAACATGTTAAGTCTCTACAATCCCCATGGTCTTAGTGGAGATTGTCCAGTTTAGAGGGAGTGCTGCATTCAGCTTATGATTTTTCTATCCCAATATCTAGAGAAATGATTTTGGTATGGGTAAGGGGTCATTGTTTGCTTACCTTTACTCCTTTTTTTAATACATTCTCTCATGATTTGTGAAATTACATTAGTCCCATGGATGTGGATATTGAATACTTTATATTAGGAATTTAATTTTATCCATTATACCTTTTTTATTAAGATAATTATCTTTATTTTTATAAAATTTATCTATATTTGTAGAGTTATATTTTTTAATTTAAATGTTATCGAATCTAATTGATAAGAGACATGAATTAGAAAAAAATCAACTTTTTAAAGGTGATCATGTTACCTAGAAAAATCATTATTTCATTATTAATATAGTGAATATGAATTAATTATTTTTTTATTTTTTATTTATAGTTATGTGTAAATATACTCTAGAACATATTTGGAAAATATAATGTAGGTTTTTCATTTTAATTTATAATTGAAATTATGAAATTGGATATTCCATGATATTTCGAAAATAAATATGAGGTTATATGGGATTAATTATTATAGTTATGAATATTGATTTAATTATATAATTTTTGTTTTAAACAGCATTGGGGTGTTTACAAAGTTGATAGGGTTCTTGTATTCTCATAAGAAAGTATAATATCGTAGAGTTTTATGTATTTTTATAATTATATTCTATCCATCTCCATTCTATAATGGTACATTAGTGATGGGTGTATTATATTCTATGTTAGTTAATAAATGGTGTTGATAATGACATTATATAGGTGAGTTGTATGTAAGTTTTCATAACTTTTGAGTCATGACATATATCGTGTGTTATGTAGTGAGGTTCTCAAGGTATTTTAGTAGATGTGGTTTTGAGTTACCTTAATATATGTTTATTATGGTTTAGGTATATTAGGAAATATACTAGCATATATTAGGAGTAAGTAGGTGTGTTGTTGTGGAATATTTCATGATAAGAGTTCAAAGTTTTCAAGGTTTGGCCATAGTGGGGATTTCCTCTTAATACAATTATAGGTTATGTGGGATTAAATTTTTTTATACCTATTAGATTTGATTTTATTTTCCTCATAAATAGTGGAGTGAGGATGAAGTATGATTCTTAGTAATACGAATTTATGGTTTGAGTCATATGTTAATCTAACAAACATAAAAAACTAAGTGATCATAAATTAAGAATAACTAATTTAATTAAATTCTCATATTAATACTATAAATGAAGTGGAACTGGAACATAAATTTTAATTTTGGAAAATGTATACAAATAAAATACCCATGTATATTTTTTTATCTAATTAAGTAAATTGATTAGTAATCTAATTTTGGCCTTTAGTTGTGAATGTTATGAATGATGAATAATTTAGTATTTGGGATATCTTAATTTTTAATATCTCAAAAAGTTTTTAATGAACACATAATGAATTGAAACTATGTAATGGAATCTTTATATAGATTAATTTTTTTATGGGTGATTTCACTTACTTTTTGTGATATCAATTGATATAGTTATGATTTATTTTTTAACTGATCATACCTTGTGATTACCAAATTGGTCTTTTAACTAGTTTTAAATATTAATTTAGGTATGGTCTTATATATTATGAGATATGTTTCATGGAATCTATTAATTGATTATGAACTTTTGTGGTTGTGATAGGATATATGGTTGAAATATATGATGTTTATTTGGTAGTTATTTTTCTATGGTTATCATTGAATAGTTCATGTGAGAGAAATTTTTTGATTGTGGGAGGATGGGTGAGATACGGTAAAAGCTCAAACTATATCATATGTAACATAATATTATGGACTAATAGATTTTGTGAAATGAATGAGTTTTGTTCTATATAGAGGGGTATGTTTGGATGTCCAAATGATAGACACACATCAGTGGTGGCATATTATTTAAGTTGTGTGGATAAATTTTTTTGAGTTATGATACATCTCATGTTGATTGTGATTGATTAACTGAATTTTTTCATGTTTCCTTAATTTCTTACTTATTTATTCACAGTCAACATTTTTTTAAAACATTGGATTCCCATTTATGTGGTGGTTCTTTATGATAAGTTCTTATTGAGTACTCCATGATGGTTACCCCTCTAATTTATTTTATGAGTTTCATTCTATAATAGTTTGAGGAAGATCGGATAATTTTCATTCTGGTAGTGGGAGTGGATTGTAGGAGCTCCATCTTAAATTATAATTGGTCAAATTTTATCTCATTTCATAAATTCATAGTTGGGATTGGTAAGTGTTAACTCTTTCATTTATATATATGGTGCTCATTTGTTTTACATTTTTCTAAGAATTAAGAGGGTAATACCACCAACGCATTTGAAAAATACCCATGGTGCTATTTGATTGTCCATGGAATATTAAAGGTGGGACTCTAAGGTCACATTATTATCTTTTACAAAAAAATGGAGTGGTTTATATGGGGTTGATTGTGATATTATATCCTGAAATTTAAGGATAATTTTATAAATTTTGATTTAAACCATTATAATGGAATACTTATTGGTGATTCTTCTACGTCATAATATTATGGAGTTTTGAATAAAAAATAGATTATATTTAAGTAAAAAATTCATGTGAATCTTATTGAAGGTGACACTTTCTACGACATAAAAACTCACAATGATGACAAAGAAGATTCAATTTATATCTTTAGACATGAAAAAAGTGTTATCACTAATAAGGAAAATAATAAAGAAAATGTTCATATAAAAACCATTCCTAAAAAGTTAGAATCCCAATATTATGATATTTTGATTCCAATATATACTAGATCCTTAAAATAGAATCCCATATAAACTATTATTTTTTGTTTAAAAGAAGGTGTTATAACTTGAAAATGTGATGAAAATATTTTTTTGTTTCCTAATTTTATTTCGAGGATTAATCCTGAAACAATATGTTCCTTGAGTGATAAAATTTGTATTTTTATTATTTAGGAATATATAAATGCATTTAAGAAGAATAATTTTTGAGAGTTAGTTTACATAAAATATTATTTTCAATTTGTAGATATTAAATTTATTTTTTGGATTAATTAAAATAATCTAGCAGAGAACACTAGGAAATAAATAGATCAGTGGAAAGAGGATACAATTAAGAGAATGGTATAGATTATGAAGGGACATTTTCACCCATATATTGGTTATACACCATTGTAAATCCCATTAAAAATTCACCATATACTAATTGATAAATTTTCTAGACATATGTTAAAAGTGATTTTTTAAAATGGTTTTATTTGAGAGTAAATGTATGTTGAATAACCTCATGGTTTTCAAGTTCAATTTTAATTCTTCTTCAAAATTATCAATGCTTTATATGATCTCAAATAGAAACCTAGATCATGAAATGAGTGTCTTAGTTCTTTTCTAATATATAATTTATTTTTATAGGAATAGTAAATATTATATTATTAAATAAAACTCCATCTGGATATTTTTTTGTTTACATATATTTTGATGATGTGTTTTTTGTTCCAACAAGCCATAATTTTTTGAATGAATTATCTAAACTCAAGATATAGTTTTTTTATATTATCATGATATGTTAGTTGAGATTTGTTCATATTTTCCAATTCATTTATAAATATTTTAATAATATTTGTTATAAAATGAAGTTCATATATGATTTACTAAATATTATTATACATGAAAAAAGTAAATCAAATACAACTATTGTAAAATATAATATTAAAAATGATATGGATGATGCTATTAATGAATTGTGATATTCAATTTTTATAGGAATAATTTTTATCTTTTTATACCAAAATAAATGTAGACTGACTTGAAATTATGTTTTTACTATAATCAAAACACTTTTAAGGAAAATTGAGAAACCCCGGATCCGAATTACATACTCTGGTAACCATAAAACCCAGACCAAACTAAAGGGACTGCCCCTCCGTAGACAATACATAAAAGAAAAAAACTCTCACTGTCACCTAACCACTCACCATGTTGTCCCACGTACGAATGTATGGGCTCATAACCAATGGAATAACAATACCCTCTGAATCAAAAAATTCCAAATATAATGCACTGTTGAAGTTTTAAGATCTGTTCCCCATCTTGATAAGGCCCCTCAGAATACTGGTAGAAAATCAGTATGCAAACTTCAAAAACAAACAAGATCTACTCCAAAAGCTATAGAACTCGAACTAGAATGCCTCCCAATCACTCAATAGATTCCACCTAATTAATCAGAATAATTGATGGATAATTTAAGATTACTAGAAACCATTTCTCTAAACAGATTCCATGTTATAGAGGATACCTATATGCTTGGGATAGTTGACATCAGAATTTCTATTTCAGAAGCCAGGTGATCCTAGGTTTGCATGTAATACTCAAGGATGATCTTACCTTTATTGAATCCCCCTCACACAAGAATTAGTTCATGTTTATTAGCACATGAGTATTTTTCCTTATTGATTGACACCTTTAATGATCTCCCTATCATCTTAGTTGCCTCCTCTTTGGACAAATTCAGTAACAACGCCTGGTTGACCACATCTTCTTCGGAGATTATCAATAATTATAGAGTCTAATTATACACAACCCCTAATTTGGATTTTGTGGAATTTAGCTCTTTATGGATCGAGCCTCGAAATAAAAAGGTAAGGATGAGTAAACTTTCATACTTCTCCTCTTCCTATTACTTCTATTCCTCCTCGACTTTCATCTTCACCACCCAATAATGTAGGATCAGTTCCATTTGTTTCTACCATATGTTACTCATCTACATCGAAAGGAAAACTGAGCTCATAACATGAACCAACCTCTAAAATACCTTCAAAACAATTTCTCAATCTAATTTGGGTGGGGTCCTAGACATATCACCCCTGGCCTCCCAATACAGATATGACTGTTTAGTCCCTACCTTCAATTATAGGAAACTTCTTTACCAACCTCAACACCTCTGCATAATAAACAACTACCTAATCCACCTCTCTCATTTCCCACTATTCCATATGAGTTGAACCCCCACCCGAAGGCCTTTCCTCATGAATAACCTCATACTAAACCAAACCATCCCCCACTCTTACACCCTCAAAAGGAATCAATTCTTCAAAAAGAAGGGCCTACAAGATAATGTTGCATCCTGTTAAAGACTAATGTGATCTTCTGTTTCACCCCCGATTCTATTGCCTTCATACCCACAGTTACACCATGACTAGCCTCTAAAGACCCATTGGGTATCAACTGGTGACCATCAGACCACATCACCTCCACAAGCAACGATGACTGAAGCACATCCACCCCATCCAAGTTGTTGGTGTTTCCACCTTTCCCACTACCTTCCAAACCCCTATCCAATATTTTTTGGAATCCAACCACCACACGGGCCTCTAAATCAGTACAACTACCCCTACCCACCTTCCTAGCCTGTGCAAGATCATCATGTCGACAGTTATCCAAAGAATTTTCTAACCTATTTCAGGTAGAATAGAAGTCCCCCAATACTAATAGACAACTCTCTACGTGAACCTATATTCCTCACAAACTGTAACCCAAATATACTTGAATGGAATCACTAAAACGTCCATTTCCACACACACCTACAGTTTGATGGGATGATATATTGGAATTTCATGAGAAGTTTTCTAAAAGTATTTTAATATATCATATTGTTTTATTTTTTTTCATATATTTAAATTTAAAAAAACCTTTAGATTTGATTTCAATTCTCATTAAGGTACTAGATTTTCCAGTTGTAGGGAGAATAGAAATAGTAACTTTTGGGCCTACAATTTATTTGGAAGAACTGTGGATTTTTTCTCTAGTAAGTATTAACATTTCTTTTTTATCTACTTTTAAAGGTGAGTATGTTGTATATTTTATTTATATTTCACTCTTTATGAGAATGAAATTCACTTTAATGGGTTTCAGTTTCACTTTTAAATATATTCTAATCAAATTTGATAAAAAAGTGGGATAAACATTTATGAAAATTAGTAATACATTCAATAACTAAGTAAATATAATTAAAGAATCATCTCGCTAGATATTATAAAACAAATAATGACATATATTATTTTAAAATTACAATTAAAATTATTTAGAAAATATATTCACTAATCCCCTTTCCTCTGATTTTTTTTTATTTTATTGAACATGAGCTCTGATTGATTGAACTTAATTGAGGTGAATTTGTTTTTATTATGATTATTCAATTCATTTTTTTATATTTTATGTTTTTTATTCTATTTTATAACTTTCTTTATGGTTTTTATCTTATAATTTGATCTATTTTTCTTAGATGTGAACATGTTAATCATATATAACAAAATATACAATAAATAATTCATAGAATGTAATATAAATATCAAAGTATGTAATTTTTTTCATTCAACATGTAATATTCATTTCATGTTACGTAATTTATTATTTTAATTAGGTAATATTTTATTCTATGTTAATTCATTATTTTTTTATCTATTTTTTATGATTCCATATCTTTTCCAGTAATTATTGGAATTCTTGGTTCAATCCTATCTCTAAATTATTTTTCAGTCTATTTGGGAGAAACAAAATTTTATAGAAACCATACAGTTTTACATTCTTTTTAAATGTAAATCCTAAAATAAAATATTTTTTATCATGAGAAAACAAAGATAAATGATGCAAGATATTCATTATTATATAAGAGAACTATGAAATCCTAGATCGAGTCACTAATATTAAATCGAACTCTATTTTTCATGAGGTCACATACATTTCTCCCCATACACTGAGGTTTATGAAAAGAAACTAGGGCCTATAATGGTATATTGGAGAGACTATACCACCTTATCAGAGTGGATCCCAATGAAGAATAATAAAAATAAAAAATAAAAGTAAATTATCTAGATATAAATAACTGATAGAACATTCTCTAGTATCATATCCAAAATAAGGATGTCCATGACACTATATAAGAATAGGGATCAATGGATACCTTGGATATGTATTATAAGATTAAATTCTATAAAAAAAATTATGTTATTCCCAAGTAGAATCATGGCCCAAATCCCTGTTGTAACACCTGAGTATTTTTGTGAAATATTTTCTATAAATAATTTTAATAGCATTAATTGCTGGGAAACGTGAGTTTAAATGAACTATAAGATTACATTTGTATAAAATGACCATTTTAAACTATCCATTAGTTTATTAAGAATAAATACAATAATCTAATGAAAATGTATGGTGATGTCATTCCCTACCAATTATTAATGAAAAATATAAACCAACTATATATTTGTAATTTTTAACTAGTAAACTAGGTGAATTACTATTAGTCAGTATAATTAATGATATAAATATGTTATATACATAATGAAATATGTTTTATATTCATGCAATAAATATTTTTTCAAAGGGAATAAATAATTCCTATTTAATGTATAAAAACCTATATTTTTAAAAGGGCAATTTTACCACCTTTAAATGAAAAACCCTTTTTAAAATAATATTTTGACACATTAATAAATTTTAAATGACAAAAAACATGTTCTTTGGAATTAAAATATAAAAATTTACTTTGGTTAAATTTTTAATATTTTTCTAACTTTCAAATTTTGATGAATATAATAAATACACTAAATTTTAATTGAAAAAACATTTTCTCATTGATATAATTTCTGTAGTTTAATTATAATATTCAATTGTTTAAAATTATAAATAGAATATATTTTTATCATTCAATATTTCATATTTCATTATCATTAATTTTATATCGAATTCATATATAAAAAAAATTCAATTCTTTACAATGTTTTAACATTTAAAAATCCATTCTCTCTTTCCAACAACTAGAATAAATTTAAATTAAATACATAAACTTCTATGTTTTGAATTTAGAAATATGGATTCAATATTTGGAATCATTGGGTACAAACTTTTTTAAAATATTTATTTTATTTTTTTTCTTTTATGAATATTAACATCAGTAATTTTTATTTATACAGTGACATGGTAAATATGTCAATTAAAGGTATGAACACTATTACTAAATTTCCCTAACATATATCTTAATACCATTGGATTGATTTCAGTCTCCCCAATTCATCCTTGGGTCTAAATGGTGTCCTTTGGAAGCCACCTGGACGATATTTTGACATTAAATTTATTTTAGTTACAGAAAAATTAAAATATATCTTGCTCAAATTTTAATAACTATATCAATTTTTATATAAGTTTATATAGAAGATAAATTAAATTAAAAATAATTATTTCAAATAAAAATTATTTTTATTTATCATGGTAATTTATTTTTAATTTTGTGGAGGTAACTAATTACCTTAAAGACATATACTTTAATGACGTAAAAATTAATTAATTGATGAGAAATAAAAAAAATTATTAAAAGTATAATAACCTCTAAAAGAACCAAAAAGTTGACCTAATATTATTGGTGGATTATATCCAGACCATAACCATCAAAGGGACTAGTTATTGACCATTTGTATCCTTATAGATGAGATTATGACAGTTATATTTTTTTAAAGTGATTTTAAAGATGTCTCATTCATAATTCCATAAGTAAAACATTTTAAATTTTGGATTTTACCAAAGATAAATTAAACTAAAAATATTATCATAAAATATCTTAGATTTATCATATTATTATATTTTTTATTATATTAAATAAATAATTATATTATGAAATTACACAAAATTGATGTTGTAATTATTTTCTTAATAGTGATAAGAAATAAATGTCATTAAAAATATTAAAAAATAATAATTTGGGATAATTAATATCTATACTAAATTATTTAGATTTCCTTTACCTCATTGTAATATAATAAAATAGTTTTTTAATGATAAATTGTTATTTTAATATTTAAAAAAATGAATTATGTTTTGTAAAAATTGATCCTATTGATTATTTTTCAAAATAATGTTTTATTAAATTATTTTAAAATCATAAAATATTTTTAAAAATATATAATAATTATTATATGGTCCAAAATATTCTATAGTAATTATTTATGGATTAATTTAAATCAAATAAGTAAATATTTAACCATATTAATATTGAATTATTTATCACCCTAGTTAAAAGTTAAAATAAATAACTACGTGTAAATTAAAATGATAAATATAAATTTATATAAATGATTGTCAAAAATTTATTTTATGATGATACTAAAACCCTATATTATCTTATATTTTAAATGAATATATTTTGGTGGTTTTGTATGGGGTTTTACTTTATTATAAATTAATATTTTTGGAGGTCCCAACAGCTCCCTTCACCTCATTTATAAAAGGACACCTCCTCCCTCACCTATTCACATTATATTGGGAATTAAAGCTAGACCATACCTTTAATTTTTCCCTTTTAAACATATGCGGTTTTATTATAGAGGTTTTGGTCTTCTTCAAAGACCAACACTTCTGCTCTAAGAGAGAGTTATACAAATCACATCAAAGAAGAGGTAATATCCTCTATAAATTATTTGAAATTTATTTGTTCTTATACTTCATCTACATGAGTCGTTTAATTATAAATTAATAACTCCAATATAAATTATATACTTAGATTTCATTATAATTATGAAACAACCTTATTTCAACTTCTATCCATCTGATGAAAAATAAAATCACCCCACATGTGTGCGTACGATGTACCGTCTCCATGTCATGGTGTAATATATTTTCCAGCAACACATTACATGGTGGGGTATAATGATGAAACTAATAACTATATATTAGTATTATAAAATGACTTTAATTTGGAAATAATATATCCTATCCAATTCAATGCTATTCAATAAAAATGGGAATAATATCATCGTTCGGGTGTATGTACGACCTATTGTCTCCATAATATGATGTGATTAATTCTACATGATATTCATTAAATATATATTATATAAATTTGGACAATGAATAAATATGTTATATATTATGTTAATATAATTTTTTAATGATATATCTATGACCTATAAAGTAGAACCCGAACTTATTCTACAAAACATGCATAAAAATAATGTGGTCAATACCCTAATAACAATTAATAATGAAATGTTGTTAACAAACATATGATAATATGATCATATATTATATAATAAAAAAATAATATGATTCTATATAAATCCAAAGAAATTATTTAAATCATTATACATAATATTTGGATATATACAAAAGAAAATCCAACCAAACGTAAGGGATAATTTTGAAATCTCCTTATTATTCGATATTGTATATATTATAGCATTTAATAGGGTATATTTATCATCCACAATCATGCTTTCTAAATATGTAATATATTTTTTATTCATCTAAAATTTTATAAATTCAATTTTACCAATTTTTTAATTTTCATTAAATGGTATGAAAGGAATCTTCTATCGTTATTTGATATGAGGTACATTTTGACTTTTCCAACAAAATTATGAGAAAATGTTTTTTAACATAGAAAAAATGAATGGGATTTTCATTAATAAATAATTATTTAGATGAATATTACTATACAATATTACAATTTTATTTTCTAATAAATTATTTTATTTTAAAATTTCACGTCATTTTGTATAAAGAAAATCTTTTTGAAGAGGAAATTTTATTTTCGTCGGGAATTAATTTCGTGTGTTATATCAATATTATTATCCATATAAGATGAAATTATTTAAAAATGTTATGTTTTAAGGATAACATCTTTATAGATCTAATTATTTTATAGTATTTATGATGTAACTATATATAAGAAATCAATTTGTTTTACATGGATTATTTTATGGTGGAATTATGATTAAAGGATACCATTTTATTTCTTGTGTTTTGATGAATGATTTAGGTTGTTGTGGAACACATAAGAATGATTTCATTATGGAATGGTCTAAACTAATATTTCCCTCTAATTAATAAGGTTATGATTTATATTTCATTACATATACATGGATGAAACAGAAAATGATATCTATTTAGTAATAGAGGGATAGAACGAGGAGTGAACACGGTTCAATAATGGACTTTGTCCATTTTGATGGACATAAAAATGAGCCTTTAATTATGAAAAATAAAATTATGTGCTTATTTTATGCCAAAAAACATTATGTTTTAATTTTTGGATTTTGGGATTATGTGCATTTATTTATAAGAACTTTAATGATTTATCCCATTACATAATATCATGATCTGTCATATGTAGGATATGATATAAAAATGATTGGCTCATATATCTTATTATTATGATATGATTTATATCTCCTTTGTTTACCATTACTAAGAATATGATCTCACCCATTCTATGTTTTCTTTTCTCGAGGTCATGAAGAAGGTAATTATGGTATATATGTCAATAAATGGTCTAATTATGATGAAATTAGTGGGACATAATAAAGATGTAATATGAAAACGTGGTTTACGTTTTAAGTTTCTAAAGACACTATAAATATATGTAACTGTCATGGATTGTTTAAATTTTGTAATGAACATTCTTTAACTTTGATTTAATATCAATGTATGTAATGTATGGGTCGTTATAGTTTGTGTCAGAGAAAAGGTATAGTTATCCTTTGGAAAATAGGACAAGAAAACCATAGAAAGAACCCAAAGGACATGTCAGATTATAGGTTAAAATCCTTGTGTTTTATAAATGACCATTAATAACCTATAATAATACATGATGTGTCCTTCATTGAAATTTTCTTATTGATATGTGGTTTTCCCAATATTATTAGTGTTTCCCACACTATTATTCTTAGTTTTAGTCAATTGATGGAACTCAAAGGAACCACGTCAAGGCTGAATGTGTCGGGAAATGAAATGATTTAACTCTTGAGTAACCAAATGTTATGAGAAATAGAATAAACAATATTGTCTCTATGATCACATCACATTATTAAGCTATAAATCATTTAGAAAATCCAAATGAGAAAATGAGGGAACAACATTTTTATTAGTCCTTCGTAAGGGAGTGTCCACCTTCTGTCGGTAGGTCTTCTGATCCATTAGTTGCTGAACAATGGATTAGTACCACTTAAAAGATATTTTCAATTCTCTAATGTTCATAACATGATAAAGTCATTTAGTAGCCTATCATTGTAAGGTGAAGCAAATTAATGGTGGAACATTATTAAGAATATGAGGAAAAGAGATGAAATTAAATCCAAGGAATATGATGAGTTTAATAACATATTCTCCCATGAGTACATTACTCATAGATTTTGAACAATGATGGAGAAGGAGTTCCTTTAACTTATGAAAAATTATGATTAATCCTTTGGCAGAAATGAAGCAAATTTTAAAATACTTTCATGGTATGCTTCTAGAATTTTTTTCAAACCTAAGAGTAAAATTTACTAATTCGATATTGGATTAAATCCAAGTCTTAGAAGGTAATTATCCATAATGGAAATCAATAGCTATGAGGAAATAAGTCAATGTCCTCTTGAGGATGAGATTTAGATTATTGTAACCCACCAGCCCTATGGGTTTGATAAGAAGATAAAAATGGAGTTCAAGCAAAAATATAAAAACCACACTCAAAAGAACATGATTTTTTCCATATTCTTATATTGTGGAAAGAAGCATTAAGGAAACTATAATAAATGAAATAGTAAATGTTTTATGTTTGAAAAAGAAGTTCATCAGGGCATTTTAATGCCAAATTGACGAGAAGAAGATATCTAATGATGCGAATAGAGGATAGAGTAAATAGAATACGCCACTTACACGCCAAATTTAAAAGTGTGAGGATGAGTATGAACATCCAGTGAATATGTATTGTATATTATGTGTCTTGATCCATATAAATAGGGCTTATCTATATCAAATTTTTGTGGATAAAATCACTATTGATAATAAACCCATTTTATGTGAGTTTGATGATGCCTTTGCAAAAGAATTACCTGATCTTCCACCAAATCAAGAAGTTATGTATTCAATAGAACTCAACATGAGTGTTATTCATATTTCAAAGATACCTTATAGAATGGCCCCAATTGAGGTGTAGGAATTGAAGAACCTAGTCCAAGAGAATATTAAAACTGGATTCAAACTCCCTAGAGTATCACCTTTGGGTGAACCCGTTCTGTTTTTTAAGAATAAATATGGATCAATGAGACTCTACATTTATTATAGAGAACATAACAACATCTAAATTAAGGAAAAATATCATCTTCACCACATTTATTACTTACTCGAGCAGCTACATGGATCACAATACATTTACAAGATTTATCTTCAATCAGGATATCATCAATTAAGGGTCAAGAAGAAGTATATACCAATGAAGATTTTACATACAATGTATGGAAATAATTAACATATAGTGATGCCTTTTGGTTGTACTAATGTCCCCTCTCTCTTTATGGATCTAATTAATAGACTCTTTAGATATTATGATGATGAGTTTTTGATAGCCTTTATAGATGATATTCTTGTCTATTCATTGAGAAAGAAAAACCGTGTAGATCACTTAAGAATTATACTCAAGACCCGGATAATGGATAAAATTTAAAAAAAATACAAACTATGAATGTTGGCTATATAAAGATTTATTTTTGGGTCACATAATATAAAAATATAGGATTGTTGTGGATCTAGAAAAATACAAGTTAGTGAATTTTAGGTGATACCAATAATAGTAACATAGATCTGATCTACTCTTGGTTTGTCTAGATATTATCGATGTTTTGTTAATGGTTTTTCATTATTATATAATCCACTCTCCATGTTAACTTGAAAAGGAGTTAAGATTGTGTGGATGGATGAATGTGAAGAGAATTTCAAATAGCATAAAGGTAGGTAATCTAGTGCACCTATGCGCGCACTTTCTTATAGTAGAGAAAGGTTTTTTTATCTAAAGTTATGCATCTAAAAAGGGTCTAGTATGTTTTATCGTACACAATAATATGGTGATACCTTATACCTAGAAAAAATTGAAATTCAAACAACAAAATTATGCAACTCTTGATTTGGAGTTTGTTGTTGTATTCTATTCACTAAAGATATGGAGGGTTATCATCATGGTGAATGGTGTGACCTATATACAGATAATAAAATTTTAATGTATATTTTCACACAAAATGAGATGAAAATTCATCAAAGAAGTTGGTTGGAGTTTATTTAATATTACAACTACTCAATACATTACAACACTAGGAAAGAGACCAACGTAGAATATGATTTGTGTCGAAAGGAACATGATAACGTATCCATGATGAGGATTGTAAAAGATCCAAGATTTACGGATTTTCAAAGGATCGATTTTTTTTAAAAGAAGTGGACTAATATTATCTTTCTCAAATAAATGTTAATCCATCTATACAAGCCAATATTAAGAAGTTGCATAAGGAAAATTTATAGCTATAAAATTATGTGAGAATTGTTCCTGAATTCTACCTTGATTGGGATAGAATAATATGGTTTAGGAACCAGGTTTTTATTCATCCCATAGTAGAATTAAATGAGCTATTGGATGAGGCTCATAGTTCTTCGTTCTCTATTCACCTGGGAAGAAAAAATATGAACATGGACCTAAAAGAGTATTTATTGTGTAAGGGAATTAAAAGAGATGTTCACAAATATGTAACTATATTCATGGTTATTATCATGTTATGTATCAGAGATAGAAGTCTAAGGGGATGTTACAACCATTTCCCATACCATAATATAAATTGGAAAACATCACTATAGACTTCGTCTCTAGACATTACAAAAAATCTAAAGTCTACAATGGTATATGGATTCTAATTGATCAGCTTATAAAGCTGGCACACATTATTTCTATTATAGAGTATTTATCTCCTGATCATATTTCCAAGATATATTTAAAAGAAGTGGTAAGATTACATGCAGTACCACTTTTCATTATATCTGATCGGGATCCAGGGATTACCACATAGTTTTGGTGATGTTCCCAGTAGGCTCTCAATACACAGTTTTTTATTAGAAATACTTATCATCCCAAGATATATAGTCAGTTTTAGAGCTCTATTATATATTTAAAATACATGTTTTGAGCTTTCTTTATGGATTTCAAAGGATGTTGGAATCAAAAAATATTTTTTAAGGAATTATAATACAACAATAACATTCAATAAAGTATTCAGATGGAACTTTATGAATCCAAATTTAGAAATTAGAGTATAACTCTATCTTTGTTGTATGAATTTGGGGAAATACATCGATTATGACTATATTTTATTGATAGAATGGTATAAAAGACCAAATCTATTAAACAAAACATAAGGGTAGATCATAGTCTGAAAAGAAGTGTACTGACAATCAAAAAAATGACCTATGGTAGGGAGTGGGTGGAAAGGTGTTTCTATGAATATATCCCTGAAGTGAGCACTGAAATATGGAATGAAGGGAATGTCAATCCCTTGGTATATCAGTCCTTTTGGAATTATGGATTGTATTAGGAAGGTAGCTAACAGATTGGTGCTTCCATAGAATATATCTCAAGTTCATAATGTGCAACATGTATCTCTCATCAGAAATTACAAACCTAATCCTTCACATGAACCCAACTCATAATTCACACCATTGAAGCAAGATCTTTCATTTGAAGAACATCCGATGGAGATTCTGGATCATATGGAAAAAGCTCTATAAAACAAGACCACTTTATTGTTTAAAGTATTAAGGAGGAACCAAAAATTAGATGAAGCTACATGTTAAATTGAGTTTATTATTAGGGAGATATATCCTCATCTATTTGTATCCAAGTTATGAATTTTGGGGGATAAATTCAGTTTAATGGGGGTAGAATGTAACACCCAAATTTTTTTATGAAGAAATTTTACTATATAATTTTATGACCTTACATTACAAGAAATAACGAGTTTAAAAGAACCGAAAAATTCCCTTAGTATAAAATGACTATTTAACCCAGTTGTTAGGTTAGAAGGAATAAATATAACTAACCTAAAAAATGTATGGTGAAGTCATTCGCTGCAAATTATTTATCAAAAATATAAACCAATTATATAATGGTATTTTTGTATTAATAAACTATGTATATTACTATTATTAAATTAAATTAATTAAATATATATACTATATACTTAATAAAATATTTTTTATAGTTATCCAATAATTTTTTTTTTCAAATCGTATAAATAAACTGTATTTGATGTATAAAACTGTATTTTTAAAAGGGAAAATTATAATGCGTTTTAATGGAATACCCTATTAAAATTAATATTTTGAATCATTAATAATTTTTGTATGACATAAAAACATGTTCCTTGGAAAAGAGATATAAAAATTTAATTTGGATGATTTTTTAATATTTATCTGATATCTTTGAAATTTTGATAAATAGTAAAAATACCCTAAATTTTAATTGAAAACTTTCTTTTCACCAAAATAATATATATTGATAAATTATAATATTCAATGGTCTTAAAGTATATATATAATATATTTTTATCATTAAATATAATTTATTATATTATCATTAATTTTACATTGAATTCAGATGACAAAGAATTTCAATCTTTTGCAATGATTTAACATTAAAAAACAAGATATTTTTTTAGATAGTGAGTGTAATTTTAAATTAATTACTAAAATTTGTATTTTGAATTTTTAAAAATTGATTCAATTTTTTTAATCTATAGGTCCTAATTATTTAAATATCTTTATATAGTATTTGGGAATTCTGAATAATAACTTTAGTTATTTTTATTAATATTGTAAAAGGGAAAATCAGGTAATTAAGGGTATGAATAATATTTTAAAATTACCCTAACACTTGTATTAATATTATTTTATGAGTTGTTTTACCAAAATCATCCATGAGTCTAAAGTTTGTTTTTGGAAGCCACGTGGATGAGATTCAGACATTTAATTTAGTTTATTTAACGAGACATTTGGATATGTCTTACTCACCTTTTAATAATTAAATTATTTTTTATATAACGTAATACACAAGTTAAATTAGATTATAAATAATCATTTTAAATCTTAAATATATTCATTTATCATGGTAATTTATTTTTAATTTTTAGGTAATAAATAATGTCATTAATGTCTTATACTTTGATGATTATAAAAATAATTAATTGATTACAAATCAATAAAACAATTTTTATTAAAAATATAATAACCACCAAAATACCAAAACACTTGACCAAATCTTATTGTTATAATATACCTCATCCATAACCATCCTCGGGTATACTTGTTGACAATTTGGATCTTTATATATGAGATTGTGACAGTGATATTAATTTATTTAAAGTAATGTTAATGATATCACATTCTTAATATAATAAGTATAAAATTTTAAATATCTAATTTTTAAGAAGATAAATTTGAATAAAAATATTCCTTGAAAATATAGTAGATTTAACATAGTATTTTAATTATTTATATTAATAAAATTATAATAAATAATTACCAAAAAATATCGGCAGTAATTATTTTATTAATAGAGATAAAAAATAAATGTTATTAAAAATATTAAAATAAATATAATTTTGGCTAATTAATATGTCTAATTTATTTTATAGATAACCTTTACCTATTAGGAATATATTATTATAGTTGGTTCGAAGTTAACTTGTTATCTTAATATTTTCAAAAATCAATGAATTAAATATTTTCAAAATCGATACTATTGAATAATTTTCAAAATAATGTTTTATTAAATTATTTAAAAATAATAAATAAATTTTTAAATAAAATATAATAATTATTATATAATATAAAATTTTATAAGGTATTTATTTATTGTCTAATTGACATCAAATAAGTAAATATTTAACCATTTTAATATCGAATTAGTTGTTGTCTTAATTAAAAACTAAAATGAATAACTTAGTGTTAAATAAATTGATAGTTTGTAAATTGAATGAAATACATGTCAAAACATTATTGGTTGATTATGTTAAATCCATATCTCATACCATATTATTAAATGTGATATTTGGAACTTTTTGGATAGGGTTTGATTTTATAATAAATTAATATATTTTAAGCACCAAAAAGTGCCTCTCACCTCAATTATAAAATTGCACCTCCTCCCTCACCTATTCACTTCACTTTTATCAGTTAACATCATCCATTCCATGAACTTTTACCTTATTAACTTCTTTACTTACGTTTTATAGGTAATTTATTCTTCAAAAACCAACTCTATTACTATAAGAAGAGATTTAGAGGAATCATGTCGAAGAAGAGGTAATCTCCTCTATCGATTAATTCAAACATTATTATTATTATACTTATTATTAATTATTTTTTTCATTATAAAGAAATATATCCAGTATAAATTATAAAATTAGATTTTATTATCATTATGTAACATCTATATTCTGCCTTCAATCCATCCTACAAAAAACATGAAATCACCACGTATGCGTATGAACAATTTATCATCTCCACGTCGTGGTGTAACATGTTTTTCACCACCACCTTACTTGGATGGGTATAATGAAGGAAATAATAACTATATATGATATTTATAACATGAAAATAATTATTAAACATTATACACCATCTAATTCAATACCATTCAACAAATATCTGAATGATTTAATCTCTTAGGTGTACGTACAACATGTTGTCTCCATGATGCGATGTGATTTATTCTACATTATCTTCATTAAAAATGATTATATAAACGTAAATAATGAATAAATATGGTATATATTATTTTAATGTTATTTTTTTATGATATAACTATAATATATGAAGGTGAATCAATACTTATTCTACAAAACATGTACAAGGAAAGGAAGTAGTTAATACCCGAATAATAACAAATAATGAAATTTGGTTGACAAAAGGATGTTATATGATCATATATGATATCATAAAAATGATTATGATTCTGAAATAAGCCAATGGAATTATTTAAATCATTATACATGATTTTTTGATACATAAAAATGAAATCATAGCTAAGGTAAGATATAATTTCACAATCTCATTATTATCGTATATTGTTTATACGTAAGTATTTACTAGGGTATATTTATTATCAATTCACATGTTTCCTAAAAAGGTAATATTATTTCTATTATTATAAAAACATTTAAATTATATTTTACCCATTGGTGAATTATTTTTAAATAATTCTGTAAAAAAATCTTTTGTCATTTTTTGATATGATCTACTTTTTAACTTTTCGAGAAAAAGTTGGAGGAGAATGATTTTTTAACCTATACAACATGAATGGATTTTTACATTTTAATAACACATTATTTCCATGAATATTCCTCTACAAAATTTCATTTTAATTATCGAATAAATTATGTTATTTTAAAATTTTATTACGTTTGAGAAAAGAAATCCTTTTTGTAGAAGAATGGATATTTTCCTCTATAATTAATTTCAAGTGTTACATCAAAATTATTTTCAACTAACATGGAATTCCATAATATGGTTATGTTTCAAGTATAAAATATGTATTCTTCCTATGATTTTATTTTGTTTATGATATAATTAGAATTATAAAATAAATTTTTTTTACCTGGATTATGTTATTGCTGAAGGATGTTTAAAAACCCCATCTTATTCCTTAGGTTATAATGTTTGATTTATATTATTGTGGAAAATATATGAATGTTTTCACTATGAGAATGGTGGGACATATATCTCTATCAAATTCATTGTATAAAGATTTACTTCTCATGAAATTGACATTTTAGTAATAGGAAATGATATGTGTTTAGTAATATAGGGCAAGAATGTGGAAATAACTCAGTTCAGTAATGGACCTTATCTGGTTTGAGGGTCATGGATATGAGCCTTAGATAATTTGAAATGAAATTATATACTTATTTATATTACTAAAAACATAATTTCTTATGTAATGACTTTTGGTATTATGTTTATTGATTCTTGTGAACTTTCATGATTTATCCAATGTCATTATATCATTAACTTTCATATGCAGGATAAGATTTTCAAATGTTATGTTCTTATGTCTTATAATTATGATATGATTTATATCTCCTTGTTTAACCTTATTGGGAATCCGAGATCACGCTTTCATATGTTTATTTTACTCATGTCATGAAGAAGGTTTTTAATTGAGATATGTCAAAAAGGGGTCTAGTTATGAAGAAATAAGTGGGATATAATGAAGATGTATTATGAACCAGTTGTTTATGTTTCTCAGTTTCTATAGACACTATAC
The DNA here is from genome assembly GCA_963277665.1 of Viscum album. Taxonomy (NCBI): domain Eukaryota; kingdom Viridiplantae; phylum Streptophyta; class Magnoliopsida; order Santalales; family Viscaceae; genus Viscum; species Viscum album. Next base: position 935,018,220 of record OY728145.1, on the reverse strand, counting down.
CTATATGGTATTATTATGTCCTTTTTATATTTTTTAATGAATATTATTCTACATTGTAGTAATATAATTTTATGTAAAGTATGGGTCATTATACCGGTCTTATTCTCATATATTCTATCCTGGTAGATGAAGTAAATCATCCAAAACCAAGTACTTCCCAAGTCATCACTTGAATCTATGAAATATATATACGTACCGATTAGTAGCCAAAATAGTTTCTTGGTTAAACTCAATAGACCACCACCAATGTTGTCTAACAAAGAATTCAATATATGAATTTAAAATGACACAATGTGTATGTATAATAAACAAAGATGTGAAATTAATGAAAAAAATGTAAGCTTGAGTTCCTCATGGAACACATGGTTGATCCTTCCTACATAAACCAAAGAAAAATTGTCCCTGACCAATTACATTAATTATATGTTGACCTTGGAACCATGGTATATTACCATGCCATTCATGTATAGTGATAGGACGATGGGGAATAATTTTTAAAAAAATAACATCATATTTTAGATAACGATACCATCCCAAGTATCTAACCAAAGGGACATGGAGAACCATGTCCAACATTACTCAATAAGTGACGTGGAACTAAATTTATAATAATTACAAGTATATAATAATGTAGCGCAACATGATTTCCAACTATTTAAATAAAATATGATGAATTTGGAATATCATGTCCAATGATATAAATATTGGTAGGGAATGTCATGTCAAATAATTTAAATGGAGGTTTTGAATTTCACCTCAAACAATTATTATATTGATAAGGAATTTTATGTACAAGTATTAAATTAATTATAAAAAATTTTATGTCCAACATTTCAAATAAGGATAAAGAGTGTTTTATGACAATAATAACAAACAATAAGGAAAATAATGATCAATAGTTATAATTAAAGATGAGGAACATCATTGCTATGGTATATAATTCAACTAAACCTTTAATCATTTTATTATATGTTCTGACAGCACACATAAATTCATTTAACATCACCTTAAATTAATAAGTATACATAATGAAAATTCCCCAAGACTAAGGTCATAATTACAAAAGGGTAATATAATCCACCAGTTCATTTTCCATCAATCATTCAAATATATTTAGGTATTAAATCATCAATAATCCAACATAATTTAGAAGGGTGTTTGGTTATATGGGAAAATTATGATAATATTAAATTTCTTATATCACATTCCTGAAGGGGTTGGCCAACCTAGGGTCATCAAACTTCATTGATATCAAGGGTATCTTAGTAATGGTCTGGAAAATTTAATCATCAGAGTCCCACAATTAATTCAATTCTCTTTTTATCAATGTGTATACATTATAATTATACAAGGGTCATATAATAAGACATTCCTATTATAATCAACACATTTCAATGAATTACCTTTAACCTACTAATTTAAAATAAATTAGCCTCACACACCCTATAACGTGGTTCAATTACATAAAAATGCACATGTTTCAAGAACAGTGTCACATTGTTTCATCATATTAAACATATACTTCTCATTTAATATATAAAATTCAACATGCCTCAAAATGTTTTTTAACTAATTATTATTCGATACCGTTTATTTATATTTTAAAATACATGTCCTATGGGGTTATTCATATCATGGTCGTCCACCTTTAAACATATTGTTATGTCTCAAGGTATAAATACCATTGTAATTAAACATTTATTTAATTAGTTCCACATTTAATGGGAAATGGATGGAAATTATAGGATGTGTCATGTCGTCACATTTATAAACGAAAAAAGTAAAAATAAAAAGAATAAAGAAAAAATATCATATAAATATGAAGCATCACCAGTCTCTTATCACCCATATAATTGAGAAAAATTAGGAGAAATAAAATAAATAAGAAAACCCCTTGGTAATAGAGATTATGTTCATTAATGGGAATAACATCCAATGTATATATACAAACATAAAAAGAATGAGAAGGAATTATAGGCTCACTAATTAATATACAATGTGATGTACAATGATCATATCAAAATCATAATGAAGGAGATCCAAAATATAAAGGATGGGGAGAATGAGACCAAGCGGCGGCATGTTGTGTGATTGATTATGAAGAGAATAGGGGAGAAGAGTTAAATATGAAGATTTGAGAATATGTAAATTCACTCATTTTTAAAGGGATCAAGATTTAGATGAAAGGTTTTTCAAACCATGCTCCAACCATATTACAACACTATTTATGTTTCACACCCCCTCACATAGTTGGGAATATGGTTTATAAATTGTGTTCATCCCGTACCTACTCACTATCCAAGGACTCTACCCCCTTGCACATTTTGTTGCCCTATTTGAAAAATATCATGGTAACCATGTTTTTTACCACTATAATTCCAATAAAGTTTATCTCATAATCCTGAAACCTATATTTTATGATTTAAAGATAATCACTACTCCTCGTATAGGTTTCTTGGTTGATATATATGGTTACCACTAAATGTGATCTAGTCATGTTCTTCCTTTTGTTTCTATAAATATATAATCTTTAGTTTCCAAACATGCCACAAAGGCACCTAAAACATTATTTATTACTTTTTAGTGATATTAAAAGAATTAAATAATAGGTTTAAACTAAAATGTAAATGATAGATACATAATTTAACATTTATTACCTTACATCCTCTCAACCATAGAACATTTATTCCCTGAGAATCCTCGATGGCCATTTAAAACAAAGCTCGACCTGTATGGGATGGAAAATCTATCCCAAATAGGCAAATTACATTTATGAATTCCCACCATACCTCTGAGAGATAAATTAATAATAATGAACTAAAACCTAAAAAAATCAATCCAATACTCATAACCATTAACAAAATCACCAGGACAGAGCTTACATTGGCATGCATAACACAAGAAATGATCATGTCATCGTATCTCCCAACGTTCATCCTATTGTGCTCCCACCATGGTTCTACGTTTTAATATTAAAATACAAGACATGGTATTACCACAATGAGATATTCTTATAATTTTATACCCTTAGAATACTATTTATTCCCCCAGATCATTTCCCAACTCTCTATATCCAGTTGCTCATAAGGATATCTTCCATGTTCCACAATTTGAATTAAACAACCAAATTCCAATTAGACTTACTCAAACAAGGCATGCATGCTACTCTTTTAAAAATCCTAGAAAACCATTACCCTTCACCCATCTAATCCCATGGCATGATATATGGGGATTCTCACCGACTTCATATATATTAATAACGAACACATGTCAAGACCCCTCTAGGTGACTATTTCAGAAAATGCTCGGCTTCCACAAAAATGCATCCAAATACATATACTTACACCTTCAATCCGTGGAACCTTAGGATTACTTCGACCACACTCACCAATGACTGTAACCCACTTCCATTCACGTCAGCTAGATGAAACATTCCTTGTTTATTTTTGTTATTTTTATACAACATCAAAATCAGTACAAACTCAATTAAAAACCCATGGATCAGAAAAAATACATCCTGATCATTATGGCCATACTCAAAAAACACCCAAATCCAGAGTGTAATCTTTACCTAGAATTTACATAGAAATAAATCTGGGAATTTCTCTACTTATCCAATGTAATATGATATCCAAAAAACTATCAGAAAACCAGTCTCACGGTCCCATGTCTCTCATCTCAATTGGATCTTCCACTTGCAATCGACATCCCTCTACCCAATTTAGGTGAATTATTATCTTTAATCGAATGAAATAAACAATTATAATTAAAACATCCCATGATCTATTGAAATTTATACATAATGAATTTAGTCGCTAAGAACCTCTCCACTCTTGTGTTCTAATGTAAACATCACCCATCAAATATTCCCATGATATAAGAAGGGTTCTCACAAATGTTTTTTAGTTCCAAACATGACGAGGGATACCAATACCAGTTCAAAATAGTATTCTCACCCTATTTTATCTTATCTTATATTGTTACTCAAGAATAAATCCCGTGTAGGCAATATGGAAATCCAAAATAAAATATTTAGATGGCTTGACGTATAGTCAACGCTCAAACAACATCCTCGGAATGACATCAACATATAGAGACTGACTTCCTCTAAATTATGTCTATGATGAGATCTCATAGATGGGAATTTACTTTGTCTCCCCAAGATGAAATCTGATTAAAGAGTCAATAACTTCATTCTAAAACTCTTCACACAACATCTTTTAACAATGCAACCCAAGGGCCAGTCCTGGGAAATCCATCTCACGTCACCCAATTCAATTTCAAAATAGCCATCATCACAGGACCAAATTCTAATTTAAACTAATCTCTTTTTCACTATTCTCAAAAGAGCCACATATGACGCTATATAACTTTATCTTGAAACTAACCACCCACTAACAGAAAAATATAATCAGTTCTTATGTGCAACTATCTTGAAATAAATTTTGAATAACAGTCGGTGTACATATCATACCACATGATTGGAGATCTAACGAATTCTCCCCTGATTCATCCATCAACAAGTCCATGATTATAACGACCCATACTTAACATACATTGTTAATAATTCAAAATTGAAGCATACTTATTACAACATATAACAAAACCACGAAAGGACCATATAGGTATAGTGTCTTTAGAAACTAGGAAACATAAAAAACTGGTTCATAAAGCGTCTACACAGTCTCCCATTTATTTCATCATATCTATAGTCCCTTTTGGAATATCTTACTTAATAACCTTCTTCCTGACCTGGGGAAAGAAAACATACAAAAGGGTGAGCTCAAATGCTCAGTAAGGGTAAACAGAAGAAATATCAATCACATCGTATACACAAGCACATAACTTTTGGAAATCTTAACCTGCAAAAGAGATCATAATTTCATAACATGGGATAAATCATGGGAGAGAAATGTAATCACAATAATCATAACTTAAAACATGAAACTTTGTGGCATACACAGATAATAATAGAGAATCATTTCCTGTTAGTGAAGACTCATTGCCAAGACTATCTTAGTGGACAAAGTCCCTTTCTGAACCGAGTCACCCTCGTTTCAGTCCTGTTTCACTGAAACGGTATAACCTACCATTCCTGCCATGTCTATCTCATGAGATATAAAATATTTACCCAATTCATTTGAGGGAGATATAGGTCCCACCCATATCTTAATGATACCATTTTTATGTGTTCCACAAAATCAAAAAACCATACATCATAGCATAACCCATGTAATAAAAATGGGAATCTTAAACATCATGACATCATAAAACAATTCATATAAGATAAAGGAATTCATAAAAATATAATTCCATCACAACATAATCAAATCAATGTAATAATAGGGATAAAAACCGAACCCTTTATTATCTTAGATGGAAAATAATTTTGATAAAATACTTGAACTCCATTCTTGAGGAAAATATCCTTTCTGCTTCAAAAACACTTTTCCTTTCTTAACATGTCGTAAAATTATAAACTAAAAGAAGTTGATTAAAAAAAATAAACTTCAAAACTTGTAAAGGAAGATTTTTGGAAATAATTTTTTAAAAATCCATTCATGCTGTATAAGTTAAAAAAATATTATTCTCGTACTTTTGTCGGAAAAGTCAAAAAGTACCTCGTACGAAAAACGACAAAAGATTCCTTTCATATCATTTACCAAAAACTCACCGAAGTGTAAAATTGGATTTAAAAAATTGTAGGTGGATGGAAATAATATTACATATTGAGGAAACATGGATGTGGATGATAAAATACACCCCAGTAAATACTAATGTATAAACAATCTCGGATAAAAATGAGATTGTGATATTTTCCCTTACCTTAGGTCCGACTTGCTTTGTATGTGTCCGAACCTCCTATATAATGATTTAAATAATGTTTTTGACTTATTCCAGAATCATACTGATTTTTATGATATCATATATGGTCATATTCTTAGCTTCTTAGTAGTAATATTTCATTGCTACTTGTTATTTGGGTGTTTATAACTTTTTGTTCTTATGTGTGTTTTGTCGAATAAATTCATATTCTTCTCTTTAGGTTATAGATACCTCATTTCCAGAATGGTATTAGTATAATATATATCATATTCATTCATTCAATTCATTTATATATTCATTATGAAATGAAGATCATGTAGAACGAGTCGCATCACATCGTGGAGACGGTATTCCGTACATACGCATGAGTGATGATATCGTTCCTATGATCGTGGAATTGTATTGGAGTATATGTAAACTATTTCAGAATCAATATAACATTATAATAGTCATATATGGTCATTATTTACACCATTATACCCATCCAAGTAAGGTGGTGGTGGAAAATAGATTACACCACGGCGTGGTGAAGGTATTCCGTACGTACGCACGCACGGTGATTTCATTTTTCCGTAGGATGGATAGATGGTGAAATAGGGTTGTTTCATACTTATAATAACATATCAGTATATGAGTGATACTAATGTTATTACTTCATAATGAAACAACTAAATAAGAAGAAGTGGAAGAAGAAATAAAGATGAAAGAATTGGTAACGGACATTACCTCTTCTTTGAAGTGCTTCTTTGAGACCTTCTTTTAGGGCACTAAAATTGGACTTTGAAGAAGACCAGAACCTCAAGGATGTCTCTAGGAAAGTGGAGAGGAGAAATTGGCAGGGGTTGGATGAGCATGAAGGCTCCAAGTGGTGTGAGGAAGAGGGGGATGAGGTGTCCTTTTATAAGGGAGGAGAGGGGCACCTTAGGAATAACTAAAACTATTATTTTATTATAAAGTCAAGTTCGGTTTTAAATAGCTCCAAATTGATATATTTCGAAGCTACGGTGGGGATGGGTCTAAATACTCTCATCCAATAGAATTTAGACAAGTTTAGGTTCCTATTTTAACCTTATCAATTAGATATAACATTAAGTTAAATAATTTTACTTTTACCATGTCTTCTTGTGTTCTTATACTATAATGTTAATAAACGTACTATAAGAAGCCAAACGAACCCCAAGTTGTTTATTATTAATATATATAACTTTATCTATGTCATTTTGCCTAACCTTAGATTTTTAGGAATAAAATAACAATTAATAATGTAATATTTGTTTTAAAAACTATTTCATGTTAATTTTGACACTATTTAGTAATTGATTTTTGTGAAACTCAAAACAGAATTATTAGTTCCAAAAAAGATAATTAAATCATTACTAACATGTCATATTAACCTAGAAAATTAGTGGGATTCATAAAAAGTCTCAAATAACATTTATTTTGGTGTTTATAACATCAATTATGTCAATATTTCATTAATAAGATAATTACTGCATCATCATTGTGTTATAAATAAATTAAATTATTTAATGTGTAAAAATTACAAATAAAATACCATTATGTAGGAAAGAGTTTTAGCTTTCTTATGAATATTTATACTCGAATTTATCTTATGAATAAACACATATTAAAAATGTTTTATTTATTAAACTTTGATTTTAACTATTTTAACTATTCATTAAATAAAATAATATTAAATATCATAATTTAATCCAAGTGGACATAAATGGTCATATTATATTCATAAGGTTGTTTTTGGTCGAATTACACTTATCCTATAGAATTAGGACATGTGTTAGGGTAATAGTAATATCATATTCACCCTTAGTTACCCTATTTACTATTAACCGCAGTAAAAAAAGTAAACAATTACTATTCACCAAAATATTATTTTTATCTCATTGAACCAAATTTTACTTACTGATATCAACCGTGTCTGTTGGATTTTCGAAATTCCATTCACAGAAGCGGTAAAATTAAATTTTATGCAAAATTCAGTTTTTAACCTACCACTTAGTGGTTTCACTATTCATCAAAAATTGAAAGTTTTCAGAAAAATACCAAAATTTCACCCTAGGCTAATTTCGGTATTCTGAATCCAAAAATGAATTCCATTTTTAAAAATAACATTCACAAAATTTCAAAAAGTGGTTATTATTATTCATAACTGCTAGTTTTAATAATATTTTAATAGCATATCGTTGTTTAGTGAAACTCGGTATTGCGTACGACGCAAGATATCGAGGAAGGTCGTGATTTCGTGTAAAGAAAGACAAGAAAGTGTTGTGTAGAAAAATATTCCTTTGATGATTTAAATAACATAAAAGTCTCGGGTGTTACATTCTACCCCCCTTAAAATGAATTTCGCCCTCGAAATTCATCACTTTGTAACAAACAGATGAGGATACTTCTCCCTCATCATATCCTCAAGCTCTCGTGTAGATTCTTCTAATTGGTGGTTCCTCCATAAAATATTCACCAATCGAGTGGTCTTGTTTCGTAGGACTTTTTCGCTACGATCCAGAATCTCTATCTGTTGTTCTTCATAAGAAAGATCTAGCTCCAGCGGTACAACTTCTGAGCTGAGTACATGCGAAGGATCGGGTATGTACTTTCTCAGGAGAGATACATGGAACACATCGTGAACTTGAGAGAGATTCGGTGGAAGCGCCAATCGGTAAGCTACCTTCCCAACACGATCCAGTATTTTGAAAGGACCGATATATCTAGGGCTCAACTTCCCCTTCTTTCCAAATCTCATAACCCTCTTCCAGGGAGATATTTGTAAGAACACTTTATCACCCACTTCAAACTCTAGGTCTTTCCTTTGGTTGCCGGCATAACTTTTTTGTTGACTCTGAGCTGCTCTTATGTGTTGTTGAATAGATCTGACCTTTTCTGCCATTTCATCAACGAGATCAGGTCCTAATTGCTTTCTTTCATCAACTTCATCCCAGCAAGTTGGAGTCCTGCATTTCTTTCCATAGAGAGCTTCATAAGGAGCCATCTGAATACTGGAGTGAAAGCTATTATTATAAGAAAATTACACCAAAGGTAAGTGTTGATCCCAACCACCTTTGAAATCTATAGATCAAGCTCTCAACATATCCTCTAAGGTTTGAATTGTTCTCTCAGACTAACCGTCTGTCTGAGGATGATAAGTAGTGCTGAAACTCAACTCTATATCCAGAGTATGCTGAAGACTTTGCCAGAACTTCGAGGTAAATCTCGGATCACGATCAGATATAATAGAAAGTGGTACTCCATGCAATCTTATCACTTCCTTTACATATATCATGGCAAGCTGATCCAGAGAGAAATCCTCTCTAATAGCAATGAAGTGTGCAGACTTTGTAAGACGATCAACTATGACCCAGATAGCATTAATGCCTTTGGATGTTTTAGGAAGTCCAGTGACAAAGTCCATAGTAATGTTTTCCCATTTCCATTCGGGTATGGTTAATGGTTGTAACATCCCCTTAGACTTCTGTCTCTCAGCTTTAACTTGTTGACAAACCAAGCATCGAGAGACATATTCAGCAACATCCCTTTTCATGCCATCCCACCAGAAGTACTCTTTGAGGTCCCTATACATCTTCGTGCTTCCAGGATGAATAGGGAATGAAGAACTATGAGCTTCATCCAGCAGATCCTTCTTTAATTCGGGGATGGGAGGAACACAAACCCGATTCCTGAACTTTATTATCCCATCACAATCAAGGTTGAACTCAGGAACATTTCTCACCTTCTTTTGTAACTCGGCATCTTCTTTATGTGCCTCTTTAATCTTCACATGTATAGATGGTTGAACATTCATATGAGAAAGATAATATTTTTCCCCTTCCATTATAATTCCAAGATCTATCCTTTGTAAATCCATAAATATTGAATCTTTTGTGATCCTCATCATGGATAAACTAGCATGGTCTTGTCGACTTAATGCATCTGCCACCTTGTTTGCTTTCCCAGGGTGGTAACGGATTGATCAGTCGTAATCCTTAATCAGCTCCAACCATCTTCTTTGATGCATATTCAGCTCCTTTTGTGTGAAAATATACTTTAAACTTTTATGATCAGTATAAATATCACTCTTTTCACAATAAAGGTAATGCCTCCAAATCTTTAATGAAAAGATTACAGCAGCTAACTCCAAATCATGTGTTGGGTAATTTTGCTCATGGACTTTCAACTGTCGTGAGGCATAAGCTATAACCATATCATTTTTCATAAGAACACACCCTATTCCCTTCTTGGATGCATCACTATAGATCACAAACCTTTCTCCACTACATGGCAGTGTGAGCACAGGTGCACTGGATAACCTTCTTTTCAACTCCTTGAAATTCTCTTCACATTCCTCCGTCCAGACAAACTTAACTCCTTTTCGAGTCCACATGGTGAGTGGATTAGATAATCGTGAAAAATCTTTCACAAAACGTCGATAATATCCATCCAAACCAAGAAAACTTCGGATCTCAATTACTGTTGTTGGTCTCGAACATCTTTCGATAACCTCTGTTGTTGATGGATCCACAGATTTCCCCTCTTTTGAGATTATGTGACCAAAAAATGAATCTTTTTGAAGCCAAAATTCACACTTGGTAAATTTGGCATAAAGATTCTCCTTTCTCAGGGTCTTCAATATAATTATCAAGTGATCTTCATGTTCTTCCTTTCTCTTTGAATAGACAAGAATATCGTCTATAAAGACTACCACAAATTGACCAAGATAGTCTCTAAAGACTCCATTCATCAGATCCATGAAGATAGCTGGGGCATTAGTAAGACCAAATGGCATCACTTTAAATTCATAGTGTCCATACCTTGTATGGAAAGCCGTCTTTGGTATATCCTCCCTTTTGACCCTTAATTAATGATACCCTGAACGAAGATCAATCTTGGAAAAGTATTGAGCTCCGCGTAGTTGGTCAAATAGGTCATCAATGCGTGGGAGAGGATATTTGTTCTTGATAGTGATCTTGTTACGTTCTCGATAATCAATGCAGAGTCTCATTGATCCATCTTTCTTCTTAACAAATAGAACAGGTTCTCCCCAATGTGACGCACTAGGGCGTATGAATCCCTTATCAAGATTATCTTGGAGTTGCTTCTTCAATTCCTACAACTCAATTGGGGCCATTCTATAAGGTGTCTTTGAAATAGGCAAAGCACCCGGTACGAGTTCTATTGAAAACTCAACTTCACGATTTGGTGGAAGACCCGGTAATTCCTCCGGAAAGACATCATAAAACTCCCGTACAATGGGCATATTCTTAATCATGAGTTTCTCACCAACCATTTGAGATAAATAACCTTCATTTAGTGGAATCAAGACCCATAAGATAGAAGAAATTTCCACTGGAAAGTTATGTTCATCCTTGCATTGATAGACAATCATAGATTGATCTGGAATATGAAATGTGACTTCCCTTCATTGGAAATTGATATGAGCTCCATATAAAGAAAGCCAATACATGCCAAGAATCACATCAAATTCCACTATAGGAAGGATCACAAGATTTTCAAGAAGCACTTTCCCACAAAATTCGATCGGAGAAGAATTATAAACTTTTGATGCGACTGTTGTGACATTAGGTGTTGTCACAGCTAACTCAACATCTAATTGTTGAGGTAATATGGTGATACCCTTAGAAAATTCGTTAGAAATAAAAGAGTGGGTGGATCCATAATCAAATAAAACATTTTCTACTTTAGAGTGGATGGTAAGTGTACCTTTCACCACATCGTTATCATACTCCACATCGCTGATAGAAATTTCATGTGACTTTCCTTTGTCTTTAGCCTTGAGAGTTTGTTGACGTCGACCATCATCATCATCCCTTGGATTAGGGCATTTATTGGAATAATTTCCCATCTCCTTGCACTTGAAACATTGAAGTGTAGTAGGTTCATTCTGTGTATCCCTTCCTTTTTTTGCATCATTAGACATCTTCTTCCCATCATCGCGACATTCAAATGCTCGAAGACATTCTTTTCCACATTTGAATCATTTACTTTTCCCTTTAAGACAACTCCCTCCATGTTTCTTTCCACACTTTGAGCATAAGGGAAAGCTCATCTTCTTTTCAGTGTGCTCTTTAGATTTTCCTTTGAATTCCATTTTCCTCTTCATATCAAACCCATATGACTGATGGGTTAATCCAATCTCCATCTCGACATTGAGAGCACATCGAACGATTTCCTCGTAGCTATTGAAGTCCCTTATAGCTAACGCCCTTCGAAGACTTGGTTTTAAGCAACTAAAGAATCGATCGATCTTACTCTCAGGTTGGATAATAATACCAGAAGCGTACCTTGGAAGTCTTGTAAAATTTGCTTCATAGGTACCAACAGATTCATCATCCTTTTTCTTTAGTTCAATATACTCTTTCTCAATTTTGTTCGGAGAATACGAGGGAATTACTTATTGAAAAATAAGTTCTTGAACTCGTCCCATTCCATGGACTCAATTTCATCCCTTTGCCTTTTATTCTTTATAATATTCCACCATTGATCAGCATCACCTTCCAAACGAAACACTGCTAAGATGACTTTATCATGCTCAGAACATTGAAGAACTGAAAATATCTTTTCAGTAGTACTAATCCATTGTTCAGCAACTAATGGATCTGTAGACCCACTGAAAGAAGGTGGACGTTTTCTCATGAAGGATTCAACAGAATGTTGCTCCTTCCTTTGCTCATTTGGAAGTCCTTCATGATTCATATCTTGAGAATGTTGTGTGAGCATGGCTACAAGATTTTTCATTCCAGCTCCCATAACGTTTGGTTGCTCAGGGGGACAATCATTGCATTTCCCGTCGCATTCCGCATTAACACGGTTCCTACGGGTTCCAGCCATTGACTAAAACCAAGAAGAATAGTGTGAGCAACACAAATTATAATAGAAAAACCACATAATCAAGAATAAAATTTCACACTTAAAGTCTTATCCTAGGTTATCCATGGCCATTTCTAAAACACTAAGATTGTGTTCTACGCTTAGACTTATCCATAGGGTTCTTACTAAGGCTTTTACATCCTAGTTTCCAAAGGTTGACTATACCTTTCCTCTGATACCAACTATAACGACCCATACATTACATACATTGTTAATACTTAAAAATTGAAGCATACTTATTACAACATATAACAAAACCACGAAAGGACCGTATAGGTATAGTGTCTTTAGAAACTGGGAAACATAAACAACTGGTTCATAAAGCATCTACACTGTCTCCCATTTATTTCATCATATCTATAGTCCCATTTGGCATATCTTACTTAATAACCTTCTTCCTGACCTAGGGAAAGAAAACATACAAAAGGGTGAGCTCAAATGCTCAGTATGGGTAAAAAAAAAGAAATATCAATCACATCGTATACATAAGCACATAACTTTTGGAAATCTTAACCTGCAAAAGAGATCATAATTTCATAACATGGGATAAATCATGGCAGTGAAATGTAATCACAATAATCCTAACTTAAAACATGAAACTTTGTGGCATACACACATAATCATATAGAATCATTTCTTGTTAGTCAAGACTCATTTCCAAGACTATCTTAGTGGAAAAAGTCCCTTTCTGAACCGATTCACCCTCGTTTCAGTCCTGTTTCACTGAACCGGTATAACCTAAAATTCCAGCCATGTCTATCTCATGAGATATAAAATCTTTACCCAATGAATTGGAGGGAGATATAGGTCCCACCCATCTCTTAATGATACCATTTTTATGTGTGCCACAAAATCAGAAAACCATACATCATAGCATAACCCATGTAATAAAAATGGGAATCTTAAACATCGTGACATCATAAAACAATTCATATAAGATAAAGGAATTCATAAAAATATAATTCCATCACAACATAATAAAATCAATGTAATAATAGGGATAAAAACAGAACACTTTATTATCTTAGATGGAAAATAATTTTGATAAAATACTTGAACTCCATTCTTGAGGAAAATATCCTTTCTGCTTCAAAAACACTTTTCCTTTCTTAACATGTCGTAAAATTATAAAATAAAAGAAGTTGATTAAAAAAATAAACTTGAAAACATGTAAAGGAATCTTTTTGGAAATAATTTTTTAAAAATCCATTCATGCCGTATAAGTTAAAAAATATATTCTTCTCGTACTTTTGTCGGAAAATTCAAAAAGTACCTCGTACGAAAAACGACAAAAGATTCCTTTCATATCCTTTACCAAAAAATCACCGAAGGGTAAAATTGGATTTAAACAATTGTAGGTGGATGGAAATAATATTACATATTGAGGAAACATGGATGTGGATGATAAAATACACCCCAGTAAATACTAATGTATAAACAATCTCAGATAAAAATGAGATTGTGATATTTTCTCTTACCTTAGGTCCGACTTGCTTTGTAAGTGTCTGAACCTCCTGTATAATGATTTAATAATGTTATTGACTTATTCCAGAATCATACTGATTTTTATGATATCATATATGGTCATATTCTTAGCTTCTTAGTAGTAATATTTCATTGCTACTTGTTATTTGGGTGTTTATAACTTTTTGTTCTTATGCGTGTTTTGTCGAATAAATTCTTATTCTTCTCTTTAGGTTATAGATACCTAATTTCCAGAATGGTATTAGTATAATATATATCATATTCATTCATTCAATTCATTTATATATTCATTATGAAATGAAGATCATGTAGAACAAGTCGCATCACATCATGGAGACGGTATTCTGTACGTACGCAAGAGTGATGATATCATTCCTATGATAGTGGAATTGTATTGGAGTATATGTATACTATTTCAGAATCAATATCACGTTATAATAGTCATATATGGTCATTATTTACACCATTATACCCATCCAAGTAAGGTGGTGGTGGAAAATAGATTACACCACGGCGTGGTGAAGGTATTCTGTACGTACGCACGCACGGTGATTTCTTTTTTCCGTAGGATGGATAGATGGTGAAATACGGTTGTTTCATACTTATAATAACATATCAGTATATGAGTGATACTAATGTTATTTCTTCATAATGAAACAACTAAAGAAGAAGAAGTGGAAGAAGAAATAAAGATGAAATAATTGGTAACAGACATTACCTCTTCTTTGAAGTGCTTCTTTGAGACCTTCTTTTAGGGCACTAAAATTGGTCTTTGAAGAAGACCAGAACCTCAATGATGTCTCCAGGGAATTGGAGAGGAGAGAGTGGCAGGGGTTGGCCGAGCGTGAAGGCTCCAAGTGGTGCGAGGAAGAGGGGGAGGAGGTGTCCTTTTATAAGGGAGGAGAGGGGCACCTTAGGAATAACTAAAACTATTATTTTATTATAAAGTCAGATAGGTTTTAAATAGCTCCAAATTGATATATTTAGAAGCTAAGGTGGGGATGGGTCTAGGTCCTCTCATCCAATAGAATTTATACAAGTTTTGTTTCCTATTTTAGACTTATCATTTAGATTTAACATTAAGTTAAATAATTTTACTTTTACCATGTCTTCTTGTGTTCTTATACTATAATGTTAATAAACTTACTATAAACAGCCAAACGAACCCCAAGTTGTTTATTATTAATATATATAAGCTTATATAAGTCATTTGTCCGAACCTTAGATTTTTACGAATAAAATAACAATTAATAATATAATATTTTTTAAAAAAACTATTTTATGTAAATTTTGACACTATTTAGTAATTGATTTTTGAGAAACTCATAACAGAATTATTAGTTCGAACCAAGTTAATTAAATCAATACTAACATGTCATATTAACCTAGAAAATTAGTTGGATTCATAAAAAGTCTCAAATTACATTTATTTTGGTGTTTATAACATCAATTATGTCAATATTTCATTAATAAGATAATTACTGCATCATCATTGTGTCATAAATAAATTAAATTATTTAATGTCTAAAAATTACAAATAAAATACCATTATGTAGGAAATCTTCTTATATTTCTAATGAATATTTACAATAGAATATATCTTGTGTATATCCCCATATTAAAAATGTTTTTATTATTAAACTTTGATTTTAACTATTTTAACTATTCATTAAATAAAATAATATTAAATGTCATAATCTAATCCAAGTGGACCTAAATGGTCATATTATATTCATAAGGTTGTTTTTGGTCGAATTACACCTATACAATAGAATTAGGACATGTGTTAAGATAATATTAATATCATCTTCACCCTTAGTTACCCTATTTACTATTAACCTCGGTAAAAAAAGTAAAAAGTTACTATTCACCCAAAAATTATTTTTATCTCATTGAACCACATTTTACTTACTGATATCAACCATGTTTGTCGGATTTTTGCAATTCCATTCACAGAAGTGGTAAAATTAAGTTTTATGCAAAATTCAGTTTTTAACCTACCACTTAGTGGTTTCACTATTCATCAAAAAATGAAAGTTTTCAGAAAAATACCAAAATTTCACCCTAGGTTAATTTCGGTATTCCGAATCCAAAAATGAATTCCATTTTGAAAAATAAAATTCACAAAATTTCAAAAAGTGGCTATTATTATTTATAACTGCTAGTTTTAATAATATTTTAATAGCATATCGTTGTTTAGTGAAACTCGGTATTGCGTACGACGAAAGCTATTGAGGAAGGTCGCGATTTCGTGTAAAGAAAGCCAAGCAAGTGTTGTGTAGAAAAATATTCCTTTCATGATTTAAATAACATAAAAGTCTCGGGTGTTATAATGATGACCATTCTGCATGGCTCGTCAGTTCCAATAATTCTAGGAGCTCCTTTGGATTTTATTTTCAAAATCGGGCACATTACAAGTACCATGATTTATCAATGACCACACATCTCACTGTATTGAACTAAATATCAATAGATCCACCAAAAATCCTCTAGTAAACATTATCTAGAAACAAAATATTCAACCCCATTAAAGATATACATGATAACCAAATTCCTATTTTTTTTTCTTAAAACCAAAATGCATCCTCATGCCTATATCAAAGAACTAGATATTTTTTCATGTATCAACCCCGATACTAATACATATAATAAAAACCACCTAAAAAAATTAATAACTATAAAAAACACTACAATGGGTTTCCCATGATCTAACCAAACATTTTTATTTATTGGATTCTAATTCGTAACTAAGGACCTCTTGGTATTCTACCCAACACTACTGATCAATCCCCAAACTTGCAAACAATGTCCATTTACATATCCCAAGGTCTCTCACATGAGAACATTATTCCAAAAAAGATAATCTATCACAATAAATAGACACAACTTTGAAATATCTATAAACAGATTAAACATCAATATGGTAAGTAGGTCATCAACCTATGAGCATTACAATTGTCAACATACAAGTAATAGAAACACCTAAAAAACAAGGGGTTACCAATCCCTAATCCTATAAGAGAACTCTCATAAAGAACTTCCCCCTTTGGGACACCTTATGATAGTAAAAATGGAAATAGAGAAAACACACACTATTTATCTATTTACAGTAATACCCCCACTCTAATCAATCACCAAATAACTACCCACCTATATGGGGGTGTATTTTCATTAGCTAACTACCCTACTCGACTCAATAGTCAATTCAAGGAACATAACATGCCTATGAACTCAACTAAAAATTATTCTTATTTATAATTTACAAGGGGTTACAATGATAGGCTAAACCCTAACTAATGATTCAATCACTAACATTAAAAATAAAACCACACCTAAAAGGTAACTATTATCTACCCCAATCTCCTCTGTAAAAAATAATTTAAAAGTTCACTAAATCCTTTTAGAAATGTCCATATTAAAATTGAAGGTAATATTTAAATGGAACATTAAACAAACTCTTATATGAGGTTCAAATATATTATAAAAACCAATTTTTTCATTTAAGCAGCTAAATAGGTCGATATTCAGTATAAAATTTTAAATAAGTTTAGATATATTAAATTTCATGTACCAGTTTTAAATGATAACATTTTTCTACTATAATTATGACATTATTTAATTGATTCCATGCATTATTATAGATATTTTTCACATAATTTCCTTTTTATGAAATTTCATTCATTTATAAGTTCTCAAAATTCACTAGTTAGAGAAATATCAATTCTAATATATAGAATAAAACACTCTGTAGGTTATAATTTTCATTTTAATTACCTAATGCTTCAAATTTGTAAATAATAATTCATATAGAAGGTATTTTTTTAGTTCAGGGGGGGTATGATTGGAAGGAAATCATCATAAATTTATATCTGACATCATATAAGTGGATAATAAAACATTAAATAATCATACATTTTTATCATTAACATAACCAAGGGTTTAGTTTCCATGGTATATAATTAATAAACAAAGGTTACCTATAAGGATACAATCATGACAATATGGGTTTAGTTATACAATAATCCATTCACGATTTATTAGAATTTAGGCACTATAAATTATTATTATAATCCAATTTAGCTTTTACCAACTCATTTATGAGATAGAATTAAAAAAATCATTTTCATATAGTTAAGTTAGAATAATATCTATTATGAATTTATAAAGACATAAACACTATAAGTTATGGTTGGAATTCTTGTAACTACAACTACACTCATTCACCATGTCTCACGATTTAATGAGTCCATATAAAATGAATCATTTATATGGATAACCATTCCAAATTTACATAAGTACAAGATTTATAAATTACAATTAGAATCCATTTAATCATGATAAACTAACTTTTTGGCCAATGAAATTTAGGTTCATTTCTATAGACATATCCTAACTAGTTAATTAATGTTACATCATCATGAAATATCAGAAAACATAATTTTCAATGACACAAACTCTATAATAACCAATTATTATTTCTCAGTTTCCTACAATTAATTTCTATCAATTTACATATATATATATAAATAAATACACATAAGAATCACTATAGTAAAGAAACATAACAAAAAAACATGACATGGCATATACATGAAATAAAATCTATCATGAGATGATAATGAATCATAGTCAAATACTTCTTTGAAATACTGGGAAAATGATAAAATGAAATCTATAAGGATAATAAATTAGAAAAAATCATGGGCATCACCCAACAGTGAAATAATACAATAGTAAAAGGAAGAAACTGAAACATAAAGTCACAAATTAGGAAACATTTTATTTCTCTTGTTTTTCAATTAGTTACAGCCTAGAATAGGGTGGTTACCATATTTTGACATAACCTAGTCTATAATCTACTAACCCAAAAATAGCAAGATGAAGGAAATTAATGCTCTGATACAAAATGTAATGTCCTAAAACAAGTTCACTCTTATGTAATTGAGCATAGTCAGTCACATTGAATCATGGATTCCTTGACATATACAAGTGCCCACCAATTTGCATCGGGGGACTGTAATGATACGGTGGGGAGAATATAAGCACATTATCATAGTGCTTCAATGTTTTTAATAACAATAATAATCAGTATAAGTAAATCATATATATAAATATAATAGAAAACAATTCACCATAATCATATACAAGATGATAATGTCCACAATGATATCCGGAAACATGTATCAAGAAATAAATGGAAGTAGGAATATAAGATTACATGTGATAAAAAAACAACCAAAAAGGCCAAAACTGTCCCAAATAGCATTGTGATCCCAAGCATTACCCTTCCCTCATACTCCATCTTATTATAGAAATTCAAGAGTGCAATACTAGGTATTTCTCCTTGTCCCAAACACCATCCATGAAGTATTTCTAGGTATAAATAGGTTTCTTAAACAGGTAGTAAGATTGAATAAGTTGGACATCATCAATTTAAT
The DNA here is from genome assembly GCA_963277665.1 of Viscum album. NCBI lineage: Eukaryota > Viridiplantae > Streptophyta > Magnoliopsida > Santalales > Viscaceae > Viscum > Viscum album. The sequence goes on along the minus strand of OY728145.1, from coordinate 934,998,571 downwards.
ATAATTTATAATCTTATATGTGATCATAAAATTATACCATGTGAAATTAAAATTAAAAAAGAAGTCAAATAAATTTTAAACATGTGGTATTCGGTTTATTATGGGATAGTTGGTTGACTCTCACTGTTTTAACCAAATCAATAATGTCTCTAAGAAGTTATAGTTTTTTATAAATAGACCTAGGACCCATTAATATATAACCAAGGAATCCTTGAACAAAGACTAGATATGGTACATCATATTCTAAATAAGGGTATTAGATTTTATTTAAGGGGATCATCCTAAGAATCTAACTACATGGATGTTGAGAGTCAAGTCCAACCATAACTAATATGTGATGTGTAAAATAATGAAAAACAATTAAAAATCAATATTAATGATGTGGAACATCTTGTCGAACAATTTATAAAAAGGATGATGAAAATGGATTTTTTCCCAAAGATAAAAATAATTATAAGTAATTTCATGTCCAAAAATTCAATTTATGACTAGGAATGTCATGTCCAACAATTATAATATTGATATGAAATGTCATTGTGCGAACCCAGATCTTCTTTTTTTCTATGTTTTTCATTTTCTGGTTGTTTTGAGAAAAAGAGGAAAATATAGAAATTTATAAAGTACACATTGTGTACTTTATGAGTACACGATGTGTACTGCGATGCCGCTGGAGGCCGTGTGCTGGCCGTGTCAAGGCTTCACACATGGACATGTAGGGGTGACATGGTGGCTACCTAAAGCGGCGTACTGAAAAGGCGAGTACACGATGTGTACTTCAAAATTACACACCGTGTACATTTTTTTTTGGAAAACACATTGGGGTCCTTTCTAATCGCCAACACGCACTCCTTTTAGGTCCCATTTGACCAAGGGCATCGTACGACTATAGATCTTCGTCGAGCCCCCAAGAGTGTGGCTGTTATCCGAATCAAACTCGGTTAGTTGCATTGGAATCGCATCAGTGAGTGCTTCCTTCTCTTAGAGAATCGTTTTCCAATTCCTCATATTTTCCATGTTGTTGTGGGATGAACGTTTTATACATTTTTGTAGATATATGACGTTAAATGGTGATTAAAGAGATGTGGTTCAAGTATATCGATCACCTAATGCCTAGGTAGGTGGTTTGTGCCTTTCTGTTCAATGTCTTTGAGTATTATGTGAAAACTCTACAAATAACCTTGAATAATGTATTATGTGATTTACCATTTTACCCATGATGTCTTACTTATTTTCTTATATGACTTTGTAGAGGTTGAATGGATAAGATGAGGGTTGTTTTACTATGAATTTGATGTTCTGCCCATGCTTGTTTTGTTTATGACCGTTTGGTCTTGTTATCTAGTTTGGCTACGTTGCCTGTTTTCCGTACCTATTGCTGTAGGATGGAGAGTTTGAATCCTGACATTCTTGATATACTGTATACTGTTTATCCATGTAGTAATGTAGGTTTTCTTTTTCCATATTGCATGGAAATGACATTATCCTACACAGGTTCGTGAGAACTGAGTGTAGTAGTCTATAAGGGGAATTGACAGAGTGATCTTTCTCAGAGAGTCTTTGAGCATTAGGCTACAGGGGGTGGAATGTCTAAGCTTACTCAAAGAGCCTAGGATTACATTGGGCTATAAGAGGATTTACTATGGGAGCTTCCTCAGAGAGTCCTTGAATTCTTTAGACTATAAGGGGATATACCATGTGAGCTTCCTCCGAGAGTCTTTGTTTTAATTTGAATTACCACGTTTTCTTTAGACTATAATCGGAATTGACGTTGAGTGCTTCCTCATAGATTCTATGAATTAATTGGGCTATAACATGAATTGGCCGAGTGAGCTTCCTTAGAGAGTCCCTGACCTTGGAGCTATAACGGAAATTGACCGAGTCAGCTTCCTCAGAGAGTCCCTGACTACCTTAGACTACATGGGTAATTGACCGAGTGAGATTCCTTAGAGAATCTAAATTTTTTTTGACCAAACCAGAGAGGATAGACATTGTGTACTGCCCAGAGGGTGGTTGGAACTTGATAGGTAAGACTAGAGGGGATGGTTGTGAGTACTTCCAAGAGGGTTACCTGTTTGTGAATAACTTCTTGTTTTTTTGCCTATTATTGGAAATGTGGATTGTTTACTATTCAGCATGTTTGTGTTTACTTTTTTATGGTCTTTTACCTGCCATATATTCAATGAATGTTATGCACATATATTCGGGATGTTTCCTATTGGTATTTATTATAATACCCTATTTGGGCCATGCTTTTGTACCCAAATAGATTATATTGTTTCAGGTATAGTTAAGGGAAAGTGCCCTTCCACTTCAGATACATGACTTGCTATGGAGCTAGAGAGCATGGGACCAAGCCTTGGCTTGCGATACTGATGAGCTGTTATATTTTTATTTTGTAATTGGTTATGTACTGTTTGTATTCATCATTGTGAATTTTTTGGCTATTTTCCATAGAAATATGTATCATGTGTCATTTATTATGAATTTCACCAGTTGTTTATTGTCTCAGTCTTCCGCTATTAACTATTTTTTGATGTTTACTGCTTCTGCTATAGCATGTCTATTTACCTCCACTCTATACTCTGCCATTGAGGGCATAGTTTCCCCACTATAACACTAAAGGCCCTCGCTACATGTCGGTAGCCTCTAGCATTTTGGGAAATGTGCTTTATACCATGTGACCAACTGGGTATGGGGCACCTCTGGGTGGCTTCTGGAACCTGGATGTTACATTCGTGGACAACTATTAAATAATTTATAAGGAATAACACGTAAAATAAATAAAATAATGATAATCAATGTCATATTCAAAAATTATAATAATCAAGGGGGATCATCATGTCTAATAGTTATAATTAAATGATGTGGAGCATATGTCCATAACCTACAATTCTATAATACCTTTAACAATTTACTTATTAGTGAAAATGGAACATATAAATTCGTTAATCATCACCATTCCATCCTATATATATAAATAAAAAATGTTACGCCTAAGGATAGAATAATCAATAGGACATTAAATCCACACATCCCTCTTTCAGTAATCAGACAAATCCATTTATTCATTCATTAAATAGTGACAAGCCAACTCACTTAAGAAGGGTCTCTAGTCACATAGTCAAAGAATGGCCACATAAAATATTTAATTTCACATAAATTAATGGGTGGTTTATATAGGGGTTAGAAACCATCATTTATGTAAAGGGGATCATATCTATAGTTAATAAAATTAAATCATTGGATGATCACATTTAATTTAATTAAAGTCTTATCCAAGGGGCTTATTCATACTTAACTATAGACTAATTAAGTAGAAATTATATTCCATAATTCCCACATTAAATTCATTTTCATTTAATCATCTCCTTTAAAATGTGTAATCTTCACACTCTGGATAATATTTTTCAATTAAATATCCAAGCACATAGTCCAAGCATGGTGTTATAAGATTTCATCTAATTTTAATTCATTGTATCAATTATGATGGATAATTTAATACCCTCCAAAGACAGTTTAAATATTTATTAAAAAAATTTATTTAATGAATTTATAAACAACACACAATATGGGATGGTTTCTATTGATTTCTTCCACCTCTGATGATGTATTGAGGGATTAACGAAAAAATAACATTAGGAATTTGAAACATATTTAATTAATTCCATATTTAATGGGTGACACATGGAATGTAGGTAACCTTACAAAATAGAAAAAAATTCAGTAATAAATAAAAAGAAGAAATCCATATATACTAAAAAACATATACATATGAAACCTAAATTGTACATTCTTGACCTTTGATTTATGACAAATGAGGTAAATTAATGAAAATGACAACATCAATGAAATATTGCATATGATCTTATATTGAAATAAACTCAAGTACATGAAGAGAACTTCGAACTAAAATTTAGAGAATCATAGAAATATTTTTTGATATATAATGGGTTGACCTATTTTTTGATTCGTATGTCATGTGAAGGATACCACCAAAGCATAGAGGATGCGAAGAAGGATCTCGATCAATGGCCTCATGTGTTTTTTTAGTGATTAAATAATGGGAGAATAGTTAAATAGAAATAGTGTAAAACATAAATTCACCCATTTTTAAATGGTTCATTGATTTGCCACACATTGTTTCCATGTGTGGCCCAAAGTTTTCCCACAACTACCTAGGTGCAACACCACCTCACAAGGTTTGACAAACCATTCACAAAACATGAATTCTATCTATCTAAGAAATTCTCCTCCTTATAATGTTATTTATACAATTAGACAATTCATTAATTAACTATGAATTTTAGCTCTATAACATCTATTAAATTTCTCAGACTATTGTGAAACTAACCTTTTATAGTTTTCCAAACCTTTCTCTTACCAAAATGGGTCACATAACATAGGTACATAATTTATATTTTTCATGTACAAACCTTTCTCCTCAATATGACTCTCAAAAAACTAGAGCTTCAAGATCTAAACAAGCCCCAAATATTGTTGAAACCTTCATTATTTAGTTAAGAGATATTTTAAGAATAAAATAAAATGTTTATGAGAAAATTTAAATGATCAATACCTCTGTTAAAAGTTGGGATGCTACATGAACTATAATTGATTCTTCATAAAGTAGATTTGTTTCAGGAAATGTAGTCAATTTCTGAAGGTAAACTATAATTAATATTCTACATAATAGATTTTTTATTTTTCAACAATGTGATTATGTTATTTATAAAATAATAAAGTCGTTTTTTGAGAAATAACTGATAGGATTTTATTTAAACTATCATTTCATGTATATAATGATAGAATATTCTTTAAAACCAAACGTAAATATAAAGATATTTTATTTTATATCTATATAAATGGAGAAGATAATTTACTATACTCATTGAAAAACATGAGTTCATTCATACATTTGTCATTGTTAATACTATGAATCCTATATAAATTATGTTCTATATTTTAGGAACTATAAAAAATTGAGAATTAGTTTCACAATGAATTATAAATAAAACATAATATTCTTTGTATGTTTTTCAAACTAGAATTTCCAAAAGGCCAAAGAACTTAATAAATTTATTTTTAAATATATGTATATTCTATAGTTAAATTTTAGTGGTAAGAAAACTAATATTATATGGTATAGGCTAAGGTAAAATTACCCCATTAGCCAATGGAGGAAAAAATTAAATTTCTATCCATTTGAAATACATATTACTATTTATTGGGAAAATAAAGTTAATTTCAATGAGGTTAATGTTAATAAGACTCATAAACATAACACCATGGTGTATGGAGTTCAAATAAAATTGATATATTTAAAATATATCATTGAATAGATTGGTTCTTGTAAAATGTGTATTTGAAGTAGTGGAAGTAGAACAAGGAGTATAGTATGATAAATAATTCCCTAAAAATATTTAGGGAATCATCAAGATGGTATACTGGTTGATTATTTGGAATCTACTCACTTAGATTTATTTATAACTCCTGAATAATTATTATATACATAATAATGAAATCAGGAGGTTATAAATAGAGAAAACAATTGTGCGAATGAATTGAATAATAAAACTACAATCCTTGATCATAGTATCACTTTAGTACCTATAGAGGGAATAATAATAAATTCTGAATAAATAATTTTTATTGGAGATAACATTTATGGAGTTAAAAAATTTATTAGTACACAATATGGAAGATAAGAAAATGAAAAAAATAGTTTGAATAAGTCCATAGATAAAAAATGTTATATATATTTCCCTCAAAAAAAATTAAATCTAGCGAAGATAATAAGGATATGAAAAATTAGGATGATAATACAATTTAAGTCTAACAGGATATTACATTTTTTTTTAAAAATGTGGTATTGTTGGATGAATATATCTATCCACAAACTCCATAATAATAATATCATTATTTGGAAGAAAATTTACACAAATTAAAGGATTTCATTTTTTTAAATTTAATTGAAAAAATGATATTATTGAATTGAAAATTGGTTCAATGGAATCTAGGAACGATTTGGAAATATAGATATATTATCCAATTTTAAACTCATAATTTAATGATGATAAATGTTCTCTATGAACCTTGTGTGTAGATTATTATGGTATTTTCCCCCGAGTTTACTATTAGAGAATTGGGTTCCCAATATTTGGGAACTACACTTATTTTCTCTAGTGCCAAACCTCTGTAAGGGGAGAAAGAATATTGGGATGTTATAGATATAATCTAAAACATTTTAGTATGTACAAATGAGAATAATAAATTATATTTTAAATAAAATTAGAAAAATGTTTTGGATAATGAATACTTGAAATATATAAAAATATAGAAAATTATTTTTTAGTAAATATTCATCAAAATATATATTTATTGAAAAAAATATATAAAAATATATAAGAGTGTAAAAAATTAGAAAAATAGTATCAAATAATATATAGGTCATTTGGAATAAAATTCTCTTTTTTTAGGATATGGATAAAAATTAATCCATAACATGTTCAAGAGTTCAGTAATTCTATAACTAAGTCGTATTAAAATGAAAAAAATAAACTAAATTTAAAAACAAGGATTTCTTATCAAAGGGAAAGAAAATAAAAGTTTAATGATCCCCTATAGTTGAGAGAGTTGCTTTTTTTTACACATATGGTGTTTGAGAACAAAATTTCTATGTTGATGCAGTTTTTATATTGTCTTAAATTATCCTTAAAACAGATGGATACCTTCATAGATATCATGTTCAATGTGAAATATTTAAAAACAATCATATTTATAAAATATCACTAATTAGAAATGAAATTATATTAGTTGATGGAAAAGATTAAAAATATACTGTAATATAAGATTGGATACTTTTTTCTTAGTAATGTTGGAGATAGGAATTCAAGGGAATATAAATTACTTATGGGTAATTTCTAGTATACGAATATGAAATTGTTCATGTATATATCTAAAAGGAATTTTTCTCATGATTAGAGTCATTTGGGAAAGCATTATATGATCTTATTATTAATAATACTTTAACTGTTCCACTAAAAAAATTTGTAACATTGAAGGCCAAATTTAACGTTATTTAGACCTTACAATTCATTACACAAAATGGAAATGGATTTTCAAATTTATCAGTGGGTTATAGGTGTGATAGAAGCTAGATACCCTCCAAAATCTCCTAATAACATTCTAGTCATGAATAATCTTCCACAAAATCCTCAATTATGCTTTACTGTATCTTCATTGCAAAAAAATAGAAATTTTTCAATTAAATATAGGTACACATTAGATATAATTTATAATGCTTAATATATTGATATATAAATAGATAAAATAGTGAGTATAGGAATTGATAAATAGAAATATATTACACCTTTAGGACAATAATCTCTCTCTTCATCATTTTCACCGAAACCATGTATCCCAGGTATTACAATATTTAATGATATTGATGGACCTATAAATGGATATTATAAACACATTAAACATCAAAAATAATATTTTCAAGAAAATTTATTAATTTCTTAATAATTTCTTGTTACTAATTTACCTATTTTCTTTTAATCTACATGTTTAGTGTTTATACATAATAAATGTATACACGGAATTTAAATTCAATATAATGTTATATTATAACAAATTTTATCTTTTTTTACATATTTACTATGTTATCGACTCCCCTAAACATTTTTATATCAAAAAATAAGAATAAGAAATTAGGTGGAGAACATAAATGTGAATTCTCCTAAATGATGTTAATTCTATTGATATTTTTTAAATTTGTAAAATATCATCTATGATTTTTTATTGGAATTTTTATCCCTCAAAAAAGAATGTATTGGTGAAAAATTTTAATGTACCTAGACACTCACATATATTAAATTTTTTGAGGCTCACAAATGTCCTTTTATGTATTACAAATGATGTTACATTAAGTTATTTTCATGTAATATTTTAATCATTTTTAAAAACTATCAATGTCGAATTATTATTCTATGTTAATCATATATTATGTTTATTAAAATTTATCAAGCGAATGATATTATGTATATCATAAAATTTATTATAAATTTAGATAATATTAATAATTTCAAATAAATATATAATTTTTTTAAAGTAATATATTTTTGTATTCTTTTAAATTTTGTAAAATGTATTGTTGTTTATTTCCCAAAAAAAATATTCTACATATATTTATCTTATAATTTGAGAAAGAGTTACAATTTATTCTTTAATTTTGAATTTTAATAAATTATGTTATATTACAATTGGTGAAAAATCGTACATAATATATTAAATTTATTAAAAATCTAATTTCCAATATTTTTCTCTATATAATATTTTATATATTGAATTAAATATTTAAATTATTTGTGGAAAGATCTTATATATTATATAAAATTTGAGAATTGTTACCTATGAGATGAATATTTTATGTATAATATCATTTGTGAATAAAAATTATAATTGATGTAGAATTTAAATTTATGAGATTGTCAGTAATTTTTTTATATTTCTATTTTAATGGAGAAGATTTATCAACTCTCTAGTAATTTTTTTACAAAGTTATACCATTTAGGAAAAGTTTTATCATGTATTTGTGATCAGTTGTTTCTGGAAGAAAGACGAATAATTCATATGTTAATTCATATTCTCAAGGATACGATAAAGGATTGTTTTTAATCTATTAATTTTAGATAAAATATATATTTTATCTCAATTAAAAAAATTTGAAATTTACATGAATAATTGTGCATTTTGAATCTTTTGATTATTTTGTATATTTTTCTATTTGATTATTATTTATAATATGTTTGAAAAGTAAAAGATGAAGATTGAAATATTATCGTTGTTACTGTGCGTTATACTGAATAACAATCTATGATGGAATAAATTTTTAAAAATACACTAAATAGTAATATTTTTATGTTGAAATAAAATCTATCATCTATTAATTGTTTAGTAAACTATGATAAAAACAACAAGAATTTCCAATCTATATCTATTCTGTATTATGTAGAATATATTTCTTATACTTTTTGTGAGAGTGACGCCTTATAAAATACTTACAAGAAAGATACATTCCAAATAACTTATTTTAATTTTTATCAAACTAAGGGTAATCTTTTTACAAACATATATGTGATCCCTAGGGAAAATATAAGAATAATATCAACAAAACTGAAATGGGTGCTGGTGGTGTGGATATAGGGTCAGTTTATTTAAAACTAAAAACAATTAAAAAACTAGTTGTTTCAGGTCTTTTATATGCTTTTATAATATTAATATAATTTGATAAGAGTGATAGAAAAAATAAATTAATTGTTTATTGGTATTTAATGAATATATTGTTTTTTATTATAGATATACAATTACTCAATCTACACCATTCGTGATTAATAGTAACAATTAACCCTGGAAAATGCATAGATATTCTTAAGAAATATTAACTAAGAACTATATATATTTGACACTATATTATTTTTACCCACAAAATACCAAAGGCCTCACCCCATATCACAACACATTCAGATAGTCCACATACACATATATTTAAAATCATAATGAACCATTTTTAAAATCATTTATATACCCTAAAAAATATTCTCTGAAAACATCAAATAGTTTATAATTACATTTTATTAATATAAACCATTTCCTATTGCAGATAAAAAAGTGCATGACATGTGAAACTATGTGTGGAGTCATAACGAATGATGTAAAGGTCAATCATTATAACTATTGAAAAAATGAATGAACCATAAATTTAACAACATATCTATAAATGGACCCTGAAACCGTGAAATATTTATTAATGTAAGTAACAAAACATCCACGGAAACTCGTGATTCCAATATAGACATACTAGATATATATAATAATATCTTCCCACGCAATTATGAAATCATATTATCACTAATAAATAGTGAAATTAATATATAACAATTAAAACTTGGCTCTGATGACATTTTGTAGTACCCAAACCATATTTACTAACTCTATGTTGGAGTAGTACAATACCTCACATAAATCTATTAATATACACGACGAATCATATTAGTGTAGTGGGTGTGACCCCATAAACATTAAAATGTGTTTTTTATTTCATATCATTAAATATTATATTTGGTTCTTGTTAAATAAAATCATGGAATATGAATAGGAATTGAGGATGTTGGGGGAATGAACCAAATGTTTAGAGAAATTTATGTGGCATTGAATAACTACTATAAATCCACTAAATTACCTATGGTATTTTAATAATAATTTCACATATATAGGTCACATATAATTATATGTGTCGAAGGTAGAAGTATTACACCAATTCTAGACACATCATCTAGTCAGAGGCCCAACACTGATTTGTTGTTGGTTCCCAGTCAACCATATAAGTGTAGGTGCATCAGTAATTTTCCTCTGACATGTATTTTTAATATTTGCCCTCCCATATCAACCCTAATTTGAAAAAAATTATCCTCAAGTCTCTCACATTGAATTGTTGAACCTCTTCTTCTATTATTGTTAATTTGATATGGGTTTGATCCATTGGATCTGAATTTGTAAATTTATCTCAATCTAAGTATATATCCACTTATTCCTTAAAATTTAACCAACAATATATGCTATTTTATTTATATATATTAATTATTTATTAATATCCGGGAGGATTCATTTTTTTTTTGTCGAATAAACATCAGATTGTGTGTTTCAGCGACATTCCCCTTTAGCGAATACAGTTCTACCATTGCTAGAAATTCTCCTTGGGTATATTGATATGGTTATACCCTTTTATGATAATTCCACTATTGGGTCTCTCTCTATAAACCTTTTTATGATCGATTGGGATCTATTCTATTAAATATTTTTCATTCTACTTATTATGAGCAGTGACCAAATATTATACAACAGACAAACACTTTGATAGAACAAGGAAATTGGAATCAACATTAATAATATAGGAATAATATTATCACATATAAATCATGAATGTGGGTTTGGGATTATATTATTGGTATGTTATTGTGTGCTCAAGATCATTCCTCGGTGTGTGTTACTTTTGGGTGGGTGGGTGGAATTGTGAGGGACATGATTGATTAGCCACATTATTCATCTAATGATATGACTCACTTTAGGGTTTCCAAATACTATTGAACATTTATTAGGGTACCAAGATTACTGTTATTCAATTAATTATTGATATATATCCTTATAGGGACTTTATGGGTGACATGGTGAGGGCATAAGATATATGAATTATTTATGGTAATACTTGGATGTCATAAAAATCTGCGGTCAATGTTGGTGAAGACCATGAAAGATTGAATTGTTTCCAAAGTTTAAAGTACCAAAATTGGAGAAATATTTTCTAGGGGTTATTGTAAACCAACATGTATAATATGTTAGGTGGACATAAAATCATGAGGGGATAGATGACCACCACAGGGTGGTGTCATAGATGTTCCTTAAGTTTGGATGTTGGTGCATGTTTGATGGGAGTAGGGTTCTAAAACGATGTATAAAACATTAATGTGTTCTGAGATATAAATTAATCAATAATAACATACATATAGATATATTTATAAAGAAGTTAAGTATGGGGTTCTTGGTATCTTGATTAGTTCATGATGATCAGATTCTTGATTGATTGATTGTTTACTTATTCATTACATTATTTCTTAAAATACATGCTATATACTTATTCAATTTTGTCAATGACTCATTAGTTGTGTCCTACATGGATTTTAATAGACACAATCTATAGTAATATCCATACAATTGAGGAATTCTAGATTATGGATATGGAGAAGGTAAAGGGAACAATTGATTGTTTTTTAGGATATGTAGTGTTGAGATGAAGTTAGTGTAAGGATAGATGTTGGATAGAGGTTGTAGATTCATTATTTTATTATCTATTGTATATTTTACATTTCTTTTTACCATCAATATTTTGGGTTTTCAATTGATACTTGTATGACTAATTTGGAATTATTATTACAGCATCATGATCCTTTTTTACCTTATTTTTCTATCTTCTACATTGGTATCTTTTTTTATATGATTATTGGTGGTGTATGGATTATTAATGATGGAAAAGTATCATCTTTATACTAATTAGACTATTGTGGTCATTGGTATCCCCTTGTGTATGATGAGAAGGGAATAAATTATTTTAGAATTCCTCTTGGTCCTTGTGATTCAGACTGGGGTCTCACAAGATGGTATTTGATGAAATTTCCTTGTTTCTGTTGTGATGATTCGGGATATGGTGGAAAAAAGTTATTATATATGGGACTTGGTTAGGGTTTAAACATGTCTGCTTGGACACCATATGTGTAATGGACCTCTGAGTCACTATTGATAGGAATACTATTATGGTTGGAGATTTATGGGTTCATATTAATTATGCAAAAGATTTTTTTGTGATAGTTTATGGGATTTGGGTGTTTTCAGGGGTCATAAATAGGTACATTGGACTGAAAGTCATATATACTTGTTTATTCTATTAATAGTTGTTAAATTAGTTAACTATTATGATCATTACTTTATTCTTTTATGATATACATTTGTTGGAATTTATATCTCATGAAATTAGATATTCTTGTTTGTTATATATATGATCACGACCAAAATGAGGGTGTTGTGGATCATTCAATGGCCTTGTGTAGTATTAGAAGGGATAAGTCTTATCATATTGTGTATCCTCCTAGGACATGACTTTAGATAGGATTGTTTTTTGTATACCTATATTTCTTAGGTTATAACCACAATATGCTTTTATAGAAGTTATAATAATTTATTTGGAATTTTAGATAATTCATCCCCATAGATGTTTGGCTGTGATTTTCTAGAAAAGGAAGTACAAACACTCCTAAAATGATGGACACATATGTACCACTACCATTTATACAAGTGGATTCACTTAATCATGCTCATTCACACGTTCTAGTGGTTCAGGAATTGGAATTGATACAGCCGAAAATCTTATAGATGGGTATAATTATAGATAGAGGGGCGCATGGGACAATGGTTGATTATTACAATGACTTATAGCTTCATCACAAACTAGTATTCTAGGTTACTATATATCTATAGGATAAATAGTAGTATATCAACACCTTTGAGGGGATATATGACCTCGTTGAAACACCATAGGATCAATGAGTGAATCATGATTCTTTCAGGATTCAGGGACCCCCCCCCCCCAATTATGGTGGGGTGTTATGATCCAAGAAGGTATGAGTGAAATACTTACATGGGTGACCTTTAGGGAAAGGTTCCTTGGGGATTTATTTCTGGATGTGGTGGAGTTAAACTATGATTAGAAGTTCATGGAGATACATAAACAATTTATTTCATTTTCTTCATATTATACTCATTTAATGGAGTTATATTTAATTTATCTTCTCTTAGATTTAAATTTTTCAATAAAATAATAATTTTTTGAGATTGGCCCCAGACTCAAATTGAGGAACCAAGTTTTGGTATTTGACCTAATGAAATTGTAATTATTTCATCATAAAGAATCCATTGATAAGAATCTATATGAGGAAAGACTGATGGTTTTAATTTCATATATTAGTGTATTTATCAATGATACTAGGGTTACTACTTCTTGTAGTCTAAATGGAGTTGAGGTAGAGTAACATTAGGGTAGTGTAAAGAAAAAATAATAGAGATTTTTTCCATCAGATCTTTTATAGGAAGATAACTATGTTATGTTCTTAAACTATAAGAAAAGAAGGAATCTAAAAAATAATTATTTGAACCACATCAAGAGTTTCATGGATATAGAATGGTAGTCTATATTTGGTAATATTTTATGAGGTATTTATCATTGAATTCTGGTAAATCAATCCAGAATTTGGAAGGTGGGAATCACCAGAGGATAAATATGCCGCAACCTTTAGTGATATAAAAAATACATGGCCTTCTTCGGAAATTCCATGTAATTAATAAAGGAATTATGTACACACTGGACTAGACATCCATAGATGGATGAGAGTGACCCTCTACTATGTGAGGTATAGACTTGGTGACAACTATAATTTCTATTGCATTATTTGATATAGGATCGCTGCCTTATTTTATATCATCTCAATTTGTTGTTGGGAATGATTTAATGGTTATGTTATCTACTAAGTAACTTTATCTTGACACACACTTGCAAAAGAATGTGTATCATATCCATACATTTCTATAATTTCATGTGGCAGTAAATGGTTACGGGAATATGAGGGACTTTATGTAACCCCTCGAGCTTCCATGATACGCTTCTCTTTTAATAATGCAATAGCTTGCATTGTACGCAAGTTTGGGATTCTAACACACCGCGACCAATCACAATAGCCATTAGGAATAGTAATACCTAATTTTTAAAATTATATATATTTTATATTTCAAAATCAACTTCATTTTTGGATTCAGAATATCAAAATTAGCCTATGTGGAATTTTTGGTATTTTTCTGAGAACTTCCAATTTTTTTATGAATAGTGAAAAATACATAACAACAAATTTTTTAATAAAAATAAATTATAGTGATAAATTATACTATAGAGTGGTTTTAATGTATAATTATAATATATTTTTACCATTTTATCCAATGGTGGTCATTAAAATTATTTTCACTTTGAAATTGGACATAAACAATTGTCAATCTTTTGATATATATTGTTTCTTAAAAACACGCTATTTCTTGTGACAGCAGGAATTAATTATAAAATTAATTAATGAAACTTATATGTTTGGAATTTTGTAAAATAGAAATCATTTTTTAATTCGGAATATCAATTATAGATTAGGGTAAAACGTTGGCATTGTTCTGAAAAACTTTATTTTTTGATGAATAGTGAAACCACTAAGTGGTAGTTAAAAAAACTGATTTTTCGTTTAAATGAAACATTACCACTTCTGTGATTTGATTTTCAAAAATCCGACATACATGGTTTTCATTAGGAAGTAAAATGTGGTTCAATGGGATTAAAATAATATTTTGGTGAATAGTAACTTTTACGTTTAATTAATCACGATTAAAGGTAATTAGTGAAATTTAAGGTAAAGATAATGCTATAATAATATGAAATGACCTTGAGACATGTCCTACCCCTATTGGATGAGTCATGGCCGACCAAGATAATCCATGGGTCAATTTGGGGACCCCATGGAGCCACTTTGGTAGGAAAATTACATTAAAAACATTTTATTTAATGTAAAAATAAAAATGACACAAACATGAGTTGTTTTACTAAAACAGTTTTTAAATGGGGTTATACAAGTCATATTTTTGACTATAAATATTAATTAGAAAGATAAATATATTTCCTAAATCATGAATAATTTTTTATAATTTTTAGACATTAAATATATTAAATTACTTATGACACCATGATGATCCAGCAATTACCACATTAATTAACGATTTAAATAAAATAAAAAGATAATGTAACATTTAAGACATACACTTGTCAAAAACATATTGGATGAGTATTTTTCGAACCCTTATCACCTTATCCTCGAAATATATAACCGTGGGACCTTTAAAATCCGAAACTCATTATATAATAAAGTAACATTTCATGACATTCCAAGAGTACCCCTCCTCTCCTCTTATAAAAGGCCCCCACCACTACCCCTTTACTCACAACATCAAAGCCTTTTGGCTCAGCCAACCTCTGATAAAATAATCTCTTAGCTTCCCTCTATTACTCTTAGAAGCCTCACTTTGGGCTGAATTCTTTCCAAGGAAGCCTTTGGCTCAAATCAAAAAAGAGTTACACGATTTTAAGGAAATGTCTTCTCATATGTTATTTTGTTTTATTTTGCTTCTCCAACCCCTTAATGTCTTTTTATTCCTTTATTTTGTAACAAAACCAGTATATTCAATATACTAGGATGTTGTTATGAGAAGGATTTTATTTAAACTTACACACACCTTCATCTAATTGTTAAAGAACATTTTGTTTCTGTGGTTGGAAACTTTCTACCTCACGAAACGATGATTGTTCAATCTTCTTTTAACACCTCTCATGGTGGCCATTATGATGAAATTATTTTTATATATGATATATATTATATTTTTTCCTTATGATTCTGTATTTTTCATTTATGGCACACCTTTACGATTTCCATTATGGTTAAACGCGATAATTTCATTTTAGGAAGTGCGGACTACCGCCCCCTCAAAGTGATTTGAATCGTTAATGCCATATGTGGGATGTACAAAGGATGGATTATATGGTATTATACATTATATTATACTGGAATTATAGTATACCTTTATATAATTAGAATTTCATTCCATTACATATGAAATATAAATGAAAGTAGCATTCATGCGTACGTACGACTTACCGTCTCCATGAACGGTGCATTTCATTTCTTACCTCTAAATGTTATGTAATATTATAAATGAATGTATATAAAGGATATATATGATATATAAGATATCTAAATCATGAATATAATTCTGGATATAATGGATATTTCACCACATGAACAACATGTAATTATAAGAAGTTTATTTTTTACTCAAGTACCAAAGATCGAAAAAATGACCGTTATTAACCTAAATAATTACATAATGTTCATAACATGGTAATAAGTGATATAAAAGGAATAATGAACATGAAAAAGGTTCTTAAGAAAGTAGAAATTAACTCTAGTTTATTATTCATGAGATTAAGGAACGATTGAGTCATGTCAGACCCAATGTAAGGGAACTTCTTAACCCAATTTTCATTCTTTGGGTTAATCTCCTAATTTCAAATTATGCCATGATATTATTATGTCCATATTTTATTTATAGTTTCATTATGTGTACATATTGTTAATACACATAATAGATCTATTTTATTTCAAAAATGTTCTTTGTAAGGGAACTTCTTAACCCAATTTCCATTCTTTGGGTTAATCTCCTACTTTCAAATTACGTCATGATATTATTATGTCCTATCTGGTATTTATACTTTCTTTTTGTGTAAATATAGTGAATACACATAATTGATCTATTTAATTTAATAAATGATCTTTGTAAGGGACTTCATCTCAATCTCCATTCATTGAGGCATATTTTGTTTTATACACAAATTTCATTTATACGGTGTATAAACCCCTTTGACTTTTATGTTTATTTAGAAGGAATCTTTTTTATACAAAGCGTTTTACTAAACGACAAATGGGAATTTTTTTCCATACGTATGTGGCGTCAATGACTCTTCTACCGTTGTGACCATTATTTGAGTTTCAGTTTCCTCTATAATCTATAATTTTTTTAAAATTATTTAAAAAAGAGAGAGATATTTATCTCAAATGTATGATAATCCAGTGAAAATGTATACGTATTTAATGAAAGCTTAAAAATGTTTCCAGAAAACCCAACTCTCGAGTGTGGTAGATAGGAAGGGATTGGTTGTGGACCCATCATGGCCTGTAATTAGTCATGCAGTCTTAGAATTAGTTATTTTGTTTTGAGAATCTTGCATAATGTTTTCAGAAAAACACTAGAGTATATTTGAGCAATTTTAAATGTAATTATATTCTTAAAAAAATTCCAAAGGTAGGTCTCATGAGACAAACTAGTGTCTTGGAACGAGGCCTTGACAAAATATTTTTTGTAGTCTTGGCACGAGGCCTTGGCTACGTGGTTATGATAGTCTGGCATTATGCATTCCATCATTATGAAAGTGGTTATTGATATTGTATGTGATTATTCGACCAGTAGAATATACATTTGAATAAGTAAATGGAATTATCTCATTTTACTTTTTCCATATTATGTTGAAGTTCAAGTTTAAAAGACTTTTGTTTTAGTCATGCATTGCCTTAATTGTTTGTGTTTATTTATGAAAGCTTCTGCTATATTGTTATCCTTACTGAGCATCTGAGCTCACCCCTTTCAATGTTTTATTTTTCCAAGGATGTGAAGAAATATTTTATGACAGACCTACAGGGATAGTATGAAGGGAATAGAAGTGTGGACTATGGATACTATGATATTGTTATTTTTTACTTTATGATGTAATGTAACATTTATGAATGTATCTAGTGTTTCCAAGGCTACTAAACTAATCGGTCTTTCGAGATTTGATCTTTTGTGATCATTCCAATTTTACGAAGTAATGCACCGACTCTGGCTAACTTGTGTCGGGGTGTTACAGTTGGTATTAGAGGCAGTTTAGTACTACCTTGGAAGCTAGATTTAGATAAACTATGAATAGAGCACATAACCCAAAGATAGACATTGAGTATTAGTATAGAATAACATCCTAGAATTTTGGTATTATAGAGAATTTGTGAGTTTTCTGAGCAATACATCCCTGTCTAGATATGTGCAGGTAGAGGCGGCTCTGGCACAGATGTACCTAGGGGTAAAACCCGAAAACACCGCTTTGAGCTAGACTCGAACGGGAACTGGTGCACAACAACAGGCCTTGCTGCACTCTTGGTTACGACACTCCTGGGGGATGTGCTTAGGATAATTCTCATTTTCTTTACAAACCATTATGAAGGGTTTATGAGTATATATTTCCTCAAAGGAAAAAATTTTTTGATTATGGATTATATCAATAAATTGTTCAATTTATGTTAAGTGTTTTACAAGTATGGAATTATGTATTTTGATTCATAAACTAATCTAGTTTTTTCGATTGTTTAGAAATGGCGCCTAGTGGGAGGAATGGAAATTGTATCAATGCACACACTCATTGTAGGGATTTCCCTCCTGGTCAAGATAATTATTGTGGAGCTAGAGATACAACTGGTGCTGATCAACTTATTAACATACTGGGACAACTCACTCCAGTTATGAGTAATAACCTTACTCGTATGGAGCACCCTGATCCGCTACGTGGAGGATCAATGTTAGATCATTTCATGAGGCAACAACCGCCAACATTTAATGGGGTTACAAATCCATTAGTAGCTGAGCAATGGATAAACTCCTTGGAGAAAATATTCCACGCCTTGGGGAGTAGCGAAAGGGAGAAGGCTGTCATGGTAGTTTACCACCATACTGGAGATGCCGATCAATGGTGGTCGCTGATTCAAAATCTAAATGAATATGAAGAAGTATCAAGTACGAAATGGAGAGAGTTCAAAGAGATTTTTTTAGAAAAATACTTCCCTCGTGACCATAGCGAAGATATGGAAAGGCAATTTCTAAGTCTGAGGGAGAAGGAGGATGAGAATGTATCAAAGTATGAGGCTAACTTTACAAGGTTAGCGAGGCATGCTCCAGATTATATACATAACCCATGAAGTAAGATCGATCGTTTCATGGATGGGTTAAAATCATTTCTCTGTTGAGAATTAGTCTCACAAACCTTCTAGTCGTACGAAGATATTGTCTCATCTTCTATCAATACAGAAAAGAAATTATCTAAATCTTATGACAATAATGTAAAGAAATAGATGAAGAGAATGGTGGAACAATATACAGATAAAGGGAAAATGGAAAGAAGGATTTTCCATTATGTGATAATTTTGGGAAGAATCACCTCGGTACTTGCCTAAAAGGAATGGGAGTTTGTTATAAATGTGGAGAAAAAGGTCACTAGGCTCATGATTGCAAGGGAAAGAAAGAGGCTATCAATGTTGAATAATACAATTTTAGGGAAATGGGGAATTATGCAAATGAATTTCCTAAGCATCAGGGAAACTTACCTCAGAAAAGGCCAAGGGATCAAGGACAATCTTATGCTGTTACTAAAGTTGAAGTGGAATAATTAATGTATTTGTTCTTTTAGACTCAAGGATTATATTCTGGTTATAAGGATAATGTTACATATATATAAGGATTGTACTCTAGTACTTTTTGTTTTCATTAAGGATTTAATATGATGAAGGTAATCATATTTTTAGTATGTGACAATAAGAGAAACTTTACTTTGTTTGGGGAATCTGATGTTACAATTGATTTTTCAATTTAGAGACCTTTTAGAGAAAGTCTGGATAGAGGTATTTTTGATAACTATAAATGTTGGAATGAATTAAGTTGAACATTGGATGGTATTGTTTAAGGTTAAAAAATTTCTGAAGATTATTTTTGGAATATTATAATACTATACTTTTAGGAAAAGAACAACCTGCAGGTTGGGGGATAACCCGTCGCGTCGAACAAAGCTGCAGGAATCGAACCCACAACCATAGTGTGATAGGCCTTTATTACCTACCACTAGCCTACAGGAAGTCCCTAGTTATTACAAAATAGTTTTCCTAATCTAAATGGTATGTGTTAATATTTTGAACCTTGTATGATTTGGATAAATATAATATTTTTGAGTTCTGTTACCATTTGGAGTGAAAGATGGGTTTGTGGTAAACATTTATTAAAGAATGAAAATCTACATGACAAGTAAGTATATTTCCTTACATTCTTAGTAAATCTCTTAAATAAATTCCTCAACTTTATGAAAGGTAACATAAAACAAAAATGTTTTCGGTTAACTTTTCCAACTAGGGATTTAATGACCATTTAACCAATCAGATGTTTGTGATTTTCTTGTGGTTAACTTTCTCCTAATCCTATTTTCTACAACTCTCCATCAGACTATGATGGTTTTTTTTCCTCCATATCCATATTTTCATATAATCCTAGTATGGGCTATATTGGGTGACCTTTGTACCTCTCTTTCTTACTTTTAATGTTATATTTTTCTTAACCCTATTTCTGATGTGGGTTTTCCACAATGGTACTTTCTATTTTCAACCTTTTATTTTCAAAGAAAAATTTCAAATTGTGAGGACACAATTTATTGAAGGAGGGGAGAATGTAACACCCCTATCTTCCATGATACGCTTCTCTTTCAATAATGCAATAGCTTGCATTGAACGCAGTTTTGAGATTCTAATGCACTGCGACCAAACAAAATAGCCATTATGAATAGTAATACCCAATTTTTGAAATTATATATATTTTATATTTCAAAATGTACTTCATTTTTGTATTCAGAATATCTAAATTATCCTATGTTGAATTTTTGGTACTTGTATGAGAACTTCCAATTTTTTTATGAATAGTGAAAAATACTTAACGACAAATTTTTAAATAAAATAAATTATAGTTATAAATTATACTATAGATTGGTTTTAATGTATAATTAGAATATATTTTTCCCATTTTATCCAATGGTGGTCATTAGAATTAATTTCACTTTGAAATTGGACATAAACAATTGTCAAACTTTTGATATATATTGTTTCTTAAATACATGCTATTTGTTGTGACAGCAGGAATTAATTATAAAATTAATTAATGAAACTTATATGTTTGGAATTTTTTAAAATAGACATCATTTTTGAATTCGGAATATCAATTATAGCTTACGGTGAAATTTTGGCATTATTCTGAAAAACTTCAATTTTTGATGAATAGTGAAACCACTAAGTGGTAGTTAAAAAACTGATTTTTCATTTAAATGAAACATTACCACTTCTGTGACTTGATTTTCAGAAATCGGACATACATTTTTGTTATTATGATGTAAAATGTGGTTCAATGGGATTAAAATAATTTTTTGGTGAATAGTAACTTTTAAGTTTAATTAATCACGATTAAAGGTAATTAGTAAAATTTAAGGTAAAGATAATGTTATAATAATATGAAATTAACATGAAACATGTACTACCCCTATTGGATGAGTATTGTCCGACCAAGACAATCCATGGTTCAACTTGGGTACCCCATGGAGCCACTTTGGTAGGAAAATGACATTATAAACTTTTTATTTAATGTTAAAATAAAAATGTCACAAACATGAGTAGTTTTACTAAAACAACATTTAAATGGGGTTATACAAGTCATATATTTGACAATAAATATTCATTAGAAAGATAAAAAGATTTCATAAATCATGATAATTGGTTTATAATTTTTACACATTAAATAAATTAAATTAGTTATGACACCATGATAATGGAGCGATTACCTCATTAATTAACTATTTAAATAAAATAAAAATATAATGTAAAATCTAAGACATAAAACTGTCAAAAACCTATTTTATGAGTATATTTAGAACCCTTATCACCTTATCCTTGAAATATATAAGTGTGGGTCCTTTAAAATCAGAAACTCATTATATAATAAAGTAACATTTCATGACTTTCCAAGAGTGCCCCTCCTATCCTCTTATAAAAGGCCCCCACCACTACCACCTTACTCACACCTTAAAAGCCTTTTGGCTCAGCCAAAATCTGCTCAAATACTCTATCAACTTACCTATCTTACTCTTAGAAGCATCACTTTGGGCAGAATTCTTCCCAAAGAAGCCTTTGGCTCAAATCCAAAAAGAGTTATCCGATTTTAAGGTAATGTCTTCTCTTATGTTATTTTGTTTTACATTGCTTCTCAAACCCCTTAAAGTCTTTTTATTCCTTTCTTTTGTAACAAAACTAGTATATTCAATATACTAGGATGTTGTTATGACAAGGATTTTATTTACACTTACACACACCTTCATCTAATGGTTAATGAACATATTGTTTCTGTGGTTGGGAAATTTCTGCCTCACGAAACGATGATTGTTCAATCTTCTTTTAACGCCTCTCATGGTGGCCATTATGATGAAAATATTTTTATATATGATATATATTATGTTTTTGTTTTCCTTATGATTCTTTATTTTTCATTTATGTCATACCATTACGATTTTCATTATGGGTAAACGTGATAATTTCATTTTAGGAAGTGCAGACTACCGCCCCCTCAAAGTGATTTGAATTGTTAATTCCATATGTGGGATGTATAAAGGATGGAGTAAATGGAATTATAAATTATATTATACTGGAATTATAGTATACCTTTATATAATTATAATTTCACTCTATTAAATATGAAATATAAATGAAAGTAGCATTCATGTGTACCTACGGCTTACCTTCTCCATGAACGGTGCATTTCATTTATTACCTCTAAATGTTATGTAATATTATAAATGCATGTATATACTGGATATATATGATATATATGATATCTAAATAATGAATATAATTCTGGATATAATGGATATTTCACCACATGAACAACTTGTAATTATAAGATGTATATTTTTGACTCAAGTACCAATGATCGACAAAATGACCGTTATTAACCTAAATAATTACATAATGTTCATAACATGGTAAAAAGTGATATAAAAGGAATTATGAACATGAAAAAGGTTCTTAAGAATGTATAAATTAACTCTAGTTTATTATTCATGAGATTAAAGAACGATCGAGTCAAGTCAAACACAAGGTAAGGGAACTTCTAAACCCAATTTCCATTTTTTGGGTTAATCTCATACTTTTAAATTATGTCATGATATTATTATGTCCATATTGTATTTATACTTTCATTATGTTTACATATAGTTAATACACATAATAGATATATTTTATTTAAAAATGATCATTGTAAGGGTACTTCTTAACACAATTTCCATTATTTTGGTTAATCTCCTACTTTCAAATTATGTCATGATATTATTATGTCCTATCTGGTATTTATACTTTCGTTATGTGTAAATATAGTGAATACACATAATTGATCTATTTTATTTAATAAATGATCTTTGTAAGAGACTTCGTCTCAATCTCCATTCATTGAGGAATATTTTGTTTTATACACAAATTTCTTCTATACGGTGTATAAACCCCTTTGACTTTTATGTTTATTCAAAAGGAATCTTTTTTATACATAGTGTTTTACTAAACGACAAATGGGAATGTTTATTTCTGTACGTATGCGGTGTCAATGACTTCTCCACCGCTGTGACCATAATTTGAGTTTCGGCTTCCTCTATAAGATATAACTTTTTTTAAATTATTTAAAAAAAGAGATATATATTTATCTCAAATGTATGAAAATACAGTGAAAATGAATACGTATTTAATGAAAGCTTAAAAATGTTTTCAGAAAACCCGACTCTCGTGTGTGGTAGATAGGAAGGGATTGTGCGTGGACCCATCATGGCATGTAATTAGTCGATCTGTCTCATAATTAGTTTTTTTTTTTTTGAGAAGCTTGCATAATGTTTTCAGAAAAACACTCGAGTATATTTGAGTAATTTTAAATGTAATTATATTCATAAAAAAACTGCATCGGTAGGTCTCATGAGACAAACTAGTGTCTTGGCACGAGGCCTTGACAAAATATTATTTGTAGTCTTGGAACGAGGTCTTGGCTACGTGGTTATGATAGTCTTCCATTATGCATTCCATCATTATGAAAGTGGTTATTGATATTGCATATGATTATTCGACCAGTAGAATACCCATGCGAATATGTAAATGGCATTATCTCATTTTACTTTTGCCATATTATGTTGAAGTTCAATTTTAAAAGGCTTTTTTAGTCATACATTACCTTAAATGTTTGTGTTTATTTATGAAAGCTTCCGCTATATTGTTATCCTTACTGAGCATCTGAGCTCACCCCTTCCAGTGTTTTATTTTTCCCAGTATGTGAAGAAATATTAAATGACTGACCTATAGGGATAGTATGAAGGGGATATAAGTGTGGACTATGGAGACTATGTTATTTATGTTTTTCACTTTATGATGTAATGTAAAATTTATGAATGTATCTAGTGTTTCCAAGGATACTAAACTAATCAGTCTTTCGAGACTTGATCTTTTGTGATCATGCCAATTTTACAAAGTAATGCACCGACTCTGGGTAACTGGGGTCGGGGCGTTACACTTTATCAACCTAGAAATACCTAGTTTCAATTAGATCTTTTGTATAGTCTAGATAATGAGTTATCTGATGCACATAAACAACTATTGTATATGACTATCCTTTATAACACCCAAAGGGATATATAATTGATTTCTATTGAATGGGATGGTAATGAATCATATTTTCTATGGTATTATTTTTATAAATTAATTTAGAACATATTGAGACCATTCTCAAAACGATGTGTGATTCTATGGACCAGTGTGCCTATGACAAATCAATGAAAAATGATTTTTATTTTAAAAAATGTATAGGTTGATTTTATTTAAAATAGAATAACTCTTAAACGGGTTCCCATACTAGAAATATAAGGGCATCGTTGCATTTATAATAGTGACTTTACCTTTGGCGGGGCCTAATATCTACCGGTGTAGGATAACCCTAGATGTTAGTTTTTTAACGTGAACATCATTACAAATATATAATAAAAATATCCTATTTTAAGATGTCTTTTATCTCTAAAATATTTCCTCTTGATTTTAATCTAGGGTTATGACATAATCCTAGAAATCCACTAAGTCAAGGATATTGAGCTTTCTCCAATGGACATCAATGGATTGTATAATCAAGAATGAAGAACCACGGATTCAAAAAATCGACGGATGACAGAAATAAAACTTTTAAATTCATCAACAACCAATAAAAATCTCAGGTAGGGTGTTATTACTTTTTGATCTGTTATCCATTCTTAAATTCAATGATAAATATGGACAAAACAATGAAGAGGTTGATCTGTGGTTCAATCACTTGCGTGATGAGAGTTATCATGCAGGAATTAAATGGAGGATAGATATGTGTGATTGTGTCATTCTTCGTGATCCCTCGAGCAAGGATGAATCAATGCCAACATAAAAAAAATATAGGATTAGTCCATCAAATTATTTTCTTCTTTTAATTTTCCCCCTTGTTCATCATGTTTTCATTGTTCTTCCGGATTGTATGGGTGGATTATTTTTTCACCTTAGGTTCATGGAATAATAATCCAAGAAAAATGATCTGACACCCCAATGACATATTGGAGGGGTGATTGGTGAGGTTTGTTTCTTTTTGGTCAACGAACATCATGAGGGAAGGTTGGACGACCCCAGATGTACCAATCAGTAGTGGTGGTAGGATGCCTCCCTATGAGGCAGATCCTAGCAGATCACGAGTGGGAGGCCAATAGAGGGGTAGTTAGTAGTGGTGGAGTGCGGCCCAAGGGGAGTCATACTATGTACTATTTTACTAACCCCTACACGGGGTTTCCTCCCATTTTTTTATGTCTTGTGCAGATGATCGATACATTTATGATGTTCTAGGAAGACAAAGATTAAGTTGTGCTTATAGTGATCAAAAAAATGAGGTGTGCTTCTATGGCTTTATATAGCTATCCTACACCTACCGATCAGGTAGGATTTTCTGCAAATGAGTAATAGGAACTTGTGAATTACCAATGATAGACTCTTTATTTTGTTGGGGTTATATTTTGGCCCTATTTACCTTCCAATTTCCTATATTTGTGTTCTTTGATTTTTATATGAGTGTATGCATGCATTTTTTACATAGTGTTTTTATATTCCTGCATTTTTTACTAGGAGATGTGTGTGTGTTTACATGTACTTATGAAAATTCCTCAAATTGTGGTGTATTACTACTTGGTGCTAGTAATTATCCCCTAGCCTATTAGAGGTGGGCATGTGGTAGTCATGGAATAGGACCCATTTGGATGGCTCATGGAAAATTGGTATCATATGGTTCAATTCAACTTCTGGAATGGGAGTCGGTGAGTTTGGTGTGCGAAAAAAGTTTTAAGTGTTTCACATTTTGTATTCAAGCTAGGGAATCTAGTGTCGGTGCAGTGGAAAACGTATTCATACAATAGGACTCTTGACACATGATTTTCTACTCAGTACATGAGAACACTAATTGTAGGGAAATTAACATTACATGCATCACATAGGATTTATTTTGTGTTCTCATGTCCTTCTTCAGTCATTTCAACAGGTATACTCTATTGACCGTGGTCCATCATGATCTTTTTCAGTTTGACTCCTTTTAGATAGTTATCCAAGATTCCATTATGTGGAATGAGGATGATCTTCTTATCAATGTGGGATCAGTACGGTGACATATTCCATAGAAGGCACCTTTAAGTGGTTTGTATTTTGTAGTGTCTCTCATCGAGTAATATTTACTAAAAGCACTATTGGATAAAGATGTATGGAGACTGAGAACATTACATGAGTTCTAGGGGAAGTTACCACATAGTTATAGGGGTTATGAAAAACCACAGGTAGATAAGTATTGGATAGAAATATTTACTTGTGTCTTCTGCCTTGTGATGAAACCTTCTGACTAGATGTTAGTCTTATCTGTAAGTCATCTTTAGGGCTCAGATGGGAGATGGTGGATATTAGTAACCCAAACACATGATGAGGCAACTCTATATTAGGTAGAATTTTATAGAATATTCAAATAAGTTTTCTTACATACTACGTTACACTGAGTGCACATATAGGAGCGCCTTCAACTCCAGTAGGTCAGTCAGACTGTGGCGGAGTACTCAATGAGGATTACTGATCTTTCTTGATACTCTAAGGATATGGTATGAGAAACATTATTCATGGATAAGAACTTTTATTAGGATTTAAACAGGTAGATCAATTCATCCATGATATCTTTTATAATTTCTATATATTCTGGGTATTGGAGCAAGATCTTCTAGTGTAGAGATTTTTGGTAGAGTAAAATACAATAGTGGGAGCAACCAGCAGGCACCAGGCAATGGAGTCTTCGGCTGTAGACAGCCGCCAGTAGTTTTAGGGACCCAAATGGGTTACGAACTCTATGGGATGGCCCCAGGACATATGATAAATATTTAGGTATCCCATATATAAGTGAGTTAGATAAAGGATAGGTTGTGTTACACATGTGGCGGCCGGGGACATCTAGCATGAGATATACCGACCCTCCATATAACGACTAGGATACAGTCGAGGATCCACCAAGGTAGAAGAGGAGGCATGAGAAAACTGGTCCATAGGGAGGTGGATGAGGAAGAGGAGAAGGTAGGGGTCTATGAGGTATGCGATGGTTCGATATATTATCACCACCACCCCCCAAGAGGACCATTAAGGGCTCAAGGATCTAGCGGAAAGGGATGAGGCCAAATGTAGGAGATGGAGTCTTATGAACCTAGTTCTCTAGGGATTATTTGAAGTATGATTTGATTACTTTCCACCTCAGTTATAGTTTTTATAGACACATCTTCCACTCATTCTTTTTTCCCTGACCCTTGTTTGAGACTCAGAGATTCTAGTGGAACCGTAGACTCAATCTGTATGCATAGAGACTCTTATAGGGGGAGATTATATGATCGAAAACTAGTTCCAATATCATGACCTTACTCTTAGACGTGATATTTTTTATTGGGATTTCCTAGTAGGAGCATCGGGGTCTTACATCATCAATCTTGGTATGCACTTGTTATCTAAAGTCCCTACTCAAATTGACTATTTTTTTGCGTGGAGAGTAGTGTGTATGTGGTGATGGGACCTTGTTTTTCATTGTTAGTGAAAAGGAAATGCATGCATCATGTGATGGACTTACTCATAGGAGGGTGCATCTGATTACCCATCAGTTGAAAAGCCTTATCCTCAGTGCAGTGGATAATAGGAGTTCACAGTTTCATGCCGTGGTGGTGGAGTAAGATCATGTTTTTCTCGGGGATGTCCCTAAATCTCTTTCTAGTGGGGAGGTATAATTCTACATTGATCTGTACAACAGGATGAATCCAATATCTATACCTTCATATCAAATGTATCCTATAGAGATTCTTATGTTAAGGGTAATACTGGAGAACATACAGAGGAAGGGCTTCATGAGAGCCATTGTTTCTCCACATGCCTCCCTAGTTTTGTTTTCCAATAAGGAATACAGATGGTAGAGGTTATGTGTGGGCTTTTGGAACCTAAATTATGTGACCGTGAAGAACAAGTATCCTTGACTGAGGATTGAAGTTTTCTTCAATCTGTTGAACGAAGATAGATGGTTCTCCTTGATTGACCTCAGATATGGTTATGACTATCTTCATGTATGGGATGAGGATGTCCTGAAGATATCCTTCAGATGTCAGTATGGAAAGTAAGAGTACCTAGTGAATAATACCCTAGTAGTGTTCATGGGACTCATTAAAAGGATCTTCCAAACATACATAGACCAGTTCATGGTGGTCTTCATTTATGACATCTTACTGTACTCGATGATTGATGAGGACCACACTATACATATGAAAATGGTTTTGGACACACATCAAGATCACCAGCTATATACGAAGATCTAAAATTGTCAGTTCTAGATTTGGGAGGTCGACTTTCTGGGACACATAATTTTAGAGGCTTCAGTTGTAATATATAGAGTGAGGATTGAGGTAGTGCTTTCTTGAGACACGCCCTAGAGTTTTATTGAGTTTCAGAGTCTCATTGTATTTTCTAGGTACTATCGGAGGTTTGTACCTATCCTTTCAGGATTAGAAGCATCCTTGATGGCTGTTTCATGGAAGCAGGAATCCCTTTATTTGGATAGATAAGTACCAACATTTCATTCAGGAGCGGTGGTATATGTTGAAGAGTTCTCACATCTTGAGACTACTAGAGGATGGATTTGGGTATGTAGTGTTCTGCGATGTATTAGAAATCGGGCATGGTTGTGTCCTGATGTAGTGGAAATAAGTGACTGCCTATGGTTTACACTAGTTGAGATTGTACGAGAATAACTACATGACATATGATATTTAGCAAGAAGCGGTTGTCTTCATGTTGATAGTGTGGTGACATTAACTGATGGGTGAGAGGTTTTTCATTTACTCTCACCATAATAGTCTCAAGTATATCATCACTTTGAATGGTATGAACTTGAGAAAAATGTGATGGAAATATTTCTTCCAAGACTATCACATTCTGATTGTCTATACTTTTACGATGGTGAATGTAATGGTAGACGCTCTCTCTATGAAATCCAACATGCAGTTATTAAGTAAGGAGTCAGAGCAGTTGGCCTTATTTAGATATTCATTGAGGATGGGGATAGAGTATCTTATCTTTAATCGATTTTTTTCACCCATTTACTCATACAAAAAGTTATGGAGGCACAATTAGGAGATACTGACTATGAGACCTGACATGCACAGTTGCCCATAGGAAATGCACCTGCTAGATATTTTATAAGTGGGAAGAACATTTTACATTCCAAAGTGTGCATAGTTATACCATTAGTATTGAGGGAGGGGGTTATGAGAGTGTTCCACACATCCCCTATGGTAATACATCCGTGTGTGTAGAAGATGTACTAGGACCATTGACATCAGTATTTGTGGCCTGGGATGAAGTAGGTAGTGGTAGAAAACACTTCTTGATGTCTCACTTGTCAGTATGTGAATAATAAGAACCATGTTCTAGTATTCTTGACCCAACCACTTCAGGTGCCAGTGTGGAAGTGGAATGGTATATCGATGGACTTCGCGACAAGTTTACAACACACATCCAGGGGACATAATACCATCTAGTTGATCATTGATAGACTCACCATGTCATTCCACTTCCTAACAATCTATGGGAATGTTTCAGTCAATAACATGAGATGCCTATATGTGCATTAGATAGTTTATCTTTTTGAAGTTACATTGATTATCATTTCATATTGTGATTCTAATTCCACTTTCAAGTAGTGGGAGGGTTTTTATGAGTTGTTTGGGAATCGGTTATGCTTCAACACTTTGTTTCTACCCGAGATGGATGGCCAAATAGAGAGGAACATTCAGGTTCTTGAGGATATACTAAATTCATACATTGTTGTATTCTGTAGTAGCTAGTAGGATGCACTAGAAAAGTTGGAGTTTGCATACAACAATAACTTCCACTCCACCATTAGTATGGAACTATTTAGTGCCTTGTATGGATGCACATGTAGGTACCCACTCGACTAGACTGACCCAAGATTGTCAGCACCCATGGGTCCAATGGTGGTAGGTGCTACCACTAAGATGGTGGAGATCATCCGGGAGTGGATGAGAAGTACACAAATTTAGAAAAAGCTGTATGGTGATAGGATACATAGGACTCTGGTCTTCGAGGAGGGATACCATGTGTTCCTTTGGGTATCCTCTCAATAGGTATTGTAGAGATTTGGCTAGAGAGGAACATTATCTCTGATATTCATTGGCACTTTTTAGATTTTATGTAGAGTTGGCAAGGTGGAATACCACAAATCTCTACCCCCGCAGTTGCATCAGGTACATGATGTCTTCCACATGTTGCAAACAAGGAGGTATATGCATGAACTATCATACATCATCAACTAGGGTGATATGAAATTTGAAGATTAATTGAAATTTTCCGAGTACCCAGTAGAGATTGAGGATCGAGAAAAGGGTCATTCAAGAGTCTAAGATTCATTTGGTGCATGAATGGTTGCAGCACAAGAATATTTCGGAGAGAACATGGCAGAGGGAGGCATAGTATCAAGTTTAGTGCCATTATATTTTTTATGTATCCCTAGTTTGGGATTTCAGGGATGTAAATCCCAAAGGTGTAGATAATTTAAGGAATTGTATTTTCTTTGGATTAATTTTTATAAATTAATTTGGAAGATTTTGTGACCAGGAACTAGGCCAGTGTGTGATTCTAAGACTTAGTGTTCCTGAGAATACTTGATGAAAAATGTTCATTTTTTAATAAAACATACGAGATATTTTTCTTTGAAACTGAATGGCTCTTAAATGGGTTCTCAAATAAAAAATATAAGGTCACCATTGCCTTCTAAATAGTGACTTTCCCTTAGACATGGACTAACATCGGAAAGTGCAGGTCGAACCTCGATGTTAGTTTTTAGATATTAATGTCATTAAAAATATTTAATAAAAATATATGCTTCAATGCTATGTTGTTTTCTCTTAAATATTTATAATTGACCGAAATCTCGTGTTATGACATAACCCTAGAAATCCTTTTTGGAAAGGAGACAAAGCTTCCTCCAATGAACATTGATAGATTAGAAAATCAATAATGACGAAGCTCAGATTCAGTGGATTAACGAATGAGGACAACACAGCTTCACCCATGGTCAATAACTAATCCAAATCCTACTTATGGTGTTGTTTTGTTTAGATGTGTTCCTCATCCTTAAATTCGATGATGAACATAGACCAACCCACGAACATGTTGATTTTTGGGTTGATTTCTTGTAGGATGAGAGTTATCTTGGCGGAATTAAATGGTGGTATGATTTTTTAGATTTCTTCATTATTTTTCATCCCTCTATGAAGCATGAATTAAGGCCAACTAGTACAAATAAAAAGATACATCATTCAGTTTCTTTTTTCTTCTCATTTTCCTCCTTATTCTTTACATTCGTTGTGTTTTTTTCGAATTGAATGGATAGATTATTGTTGAACTTTCATTTCAAGGTTAAAAAATCTAATATCAAAGATATAACACCCCAATGACATTGTGGATGTGAAATAGTAAAGGCATTGTGCTTTTTGTTCTAGGTGGAGTGTGACGGTTGGACGGCAGGCTGCTAGTGGGGTGGTCAGTGGATGTATTAGGATGTGGCTCAGTGGGGAGGCTGGTGGAGATAGCTGAAAGAGGTGGATTCCAATATGTGGGGGGTCAAATCAGAGTTGGATTGGACAACTCGTATGAGCCATGATAGGAGGCCGCATCGTTGAATGGGAGATAAAACTCAGTGTCGGTTCGGAAGAACCCGTGACTTACGGTGAGGCCTTGGGGTAGGCTGTGCAGAAATCCAGGCTTGTGCAATGTGGCACCACATTATCTCCACACAGGGTTCACACATTCCAAGAGTACTGTATACGACACAACAAACTGGCCTAAAGCGTGGGCCAGATAGGAGAGCCGAGCCACTACAGTAGTCCAGCAGGCTAGACCCAACTAGTTAGTTCTAACAAAACCAGTGTGTTGGGCCTAGTGTGTTGGGATAGTTTGTGTCATTTTGGGTAGGGTCAGGTGAGCCGAAACATGTTGTAAAGGTTGTTCCACCTTCGGGTTTTCAGGTCAGACCCAGCCTAGCAATGAGTCTAACCTTTTTATAAAGACATCCATAACATTTAAACTATGTGTCTATTTGACAAGCCTTTCATGGCATTGGAACCATTGCAATGATTTGAACTTTTTTGAGATACTCTATGTGAGTCTTTGTGTAATTTAGAAAATGGCCTACTGGATTGAGGAGTAGTTTCTCTTAGAATAAGTGCGCTATGAGAATAAACTTGTGGATAGTTGTGATCTTGGATGTATGTGGCTTGAAGAATATGAGAATTTAAAGCTACATGACTTATCGATAATCTTTTTCATACCAAAACTCCATGTCTTACCAAGACTCCATGCCTTAACGAGACTTTGTGTCTTACTGAGACTCCTCTGTGTCATAATAAGACTCAATGTCTAATCGATACTAGGTGTTATGTGGACTACATATGATAATCCTAATTTTTGTTTTATAGAGTAGTACATCTGTGAGTTAACAATGTATTTCTTTGTGGTATACTTCAAGTATTTCATGGTGGTATACTTTATTTATTTCATATGTTATTCTTCTGATATTTATTTATGGTATACTTTGTGTATTTAATTGTTGTATAATTCATGTATTTTAATGGTATACTTCGAGTATTTTTTGGTTTACATGGTGTACTTTTTAGTGGTATTCCTTTTTAGTTTTGTGGTGTCTTACTATATATTTTTTACTCACCCCTATACAAGATTTTCCTACATGTGTCATGTCTTTTCTTGATGATCAACACTTTGACAGAGTTCTATGTGGAGTAGGACCAGGAGGTGCATAGAGTGATCAGGAAAAAAAGTTGTGCATTTATAGCTTCAGACAGTTGTCATGCACCTACCATTTAGGTAGGATTTTATGCGGATCAGTTTCAAAAACTTTTGAATCCACATTGATAGAATTTATCTTATGGTGGGATATTATTCTGGCCCAATTTTCTATCTAGTTTCCTACTGTTTTACTATGTGGTTTGTATCTATATGTATGAAAGGATTGTTTACTTTGTGTTTTTTCATTCCATCATTTTGGGCTTGGAGATGTGTGTGTGTGCAAGTACTTAGGAAAATTTTTCCCGTTTTAGGTTATGCCTACTTAGTGATTGTCTTCATCCCCTAGCCAATAAAAGGCGGGTCTGGGATAGTCATTTCATGGTCCCCTCTAAGATAGGCCAGGAAAGTTATATTAGAGAATGTTTAATACGACCAAGCATGAGAGATATTGGGACTATTATGAATCATATCATAGGTTTGGATCTTGTATTGGAATCAGAGGAAGTCCAATATTATCTTCATCCAATCATGGATTTCTTTTAGAATGTTTTTTTGATATCTTATTAGGTCTTCCCTCTAATATAGGGATTGAGTGTGGGATTGAACTCAACCGGTGGAACAACATATACCAATTTTTCAATATCAAATTGCATCAAGTGAGTTTAACATGATGAAGATGCAACTTAATGATTTTTAGGTGAACAACTTTATCTGACTGATAACTTTTCATAGGGGTTCTCTAGTGTTGTTCACAATTTATAATGATGGTAACATTTGGTTGTGTGTAGACTATAATATATTTAATAAGTTCATAGTGAAGTGAAAGTACTTATTACTAAAAATAGATGAATATTTTTCCACTACATGGAACCTACTGATTGTAAAAAGGGATCTTCAATTTTTCATCCATTATATTTATATCGTATAGTTGGATTTACCAAAGATGGCATTTAGGACAAGATACTTACTATTTGAGTACCTGGTGTTCCCCATTAGGAAGAAAATGTACTTGTTTTGTTCAAGGATATTAAGAACATGATATTTCATCAAAACCATGATTTATTCTCCATTGGGTTCATATATAATATTATGATACACCTAAAGTAATTTGGGATTCGATCTAGAAAACTTTAGATCTTGATGATCATGCTTTGAGAACATATAGTTTATTCAATTATCTAAAAATATTAATTTGGTACCCACAAAGTTTTTTCACTTGGGAATTTGATTTGTTAGTTTTTATTGTTTATTCATATAGGGAAGGTGGCTGTTGTGAAAACTTTTACATTGCACTCCATTGTGCTCAAGATTTTTAATTTTATTGTTTTTATGTATATACAAGAGGTTCATTTTGGACATCCTTTATATAGAAGTGCATTTAACTGATCTCAATAAGAATGGGGTGATGTTTGAATGGATAAATCAGTTATTAAAGGTATTCTAGGAGATGAATATGAGACTAAATTCAAGATTGATTTTGATTTTAACCGATCCTGGGATTGGTTTTGTGGTGTACTAAAAAGAAAAGGTTGTTCATTTGGGAGCATAGATAATGAAGAGTGACTATGTAGTAAATTATGGGTCATGTAATTTGTGACCCCAATAGCATAAAAATCATATTCATGACTTAGATTATGCAGTTTTAGCCCATTACTAAATGTGTTGGAGATATTATTACTTCAATGAGGGGTTTTTTATTAAGATATACCATATAAATTTTGATATATATTCTCCCATCAAGACATGAACCTCTGAAAAATGCATTAGTGTAATTGTTAGGAGATTACTTAGTTTGATAAGACATTTTATTCTAGGAAAGAGATTTTTTAGGGATACTATTAGAAAGAATATACAAGATCAAAGAGAGCATAAATTGGAGGATGAATAGAGCCTAATGTGTCTAATTTTTGAGTGGTTATTTAATGAATATATGGACCAGGGAGGGATGAAATCTTATTCAATGTTCATAATGTCTATATTGGTTCACCAGATAAAGGACTAGTAGGATTTTATGCTAATTTACATAGTGATTCAATAACGGTTGGTGGGGAGTGACCTGGTTTTGTTATTGTACATAGATGGTGATTATGTGATATAAGAACATGGTAGATATTTAGCTCTTTATCACACTATAGAAGAGATGATGAGGGACTGAAATAAATCATAGTGGGGTGGGAATTTAGTATCAATGAAGATGTTCCATGATTTAAAATAATATATTTGGTAGCTAGATATAAATAATGATAGGACTGGTTGTGTTTTATGATTCCCTACATATATTTGATTCAAGGTCAAGCATTAACATCCTAGAGGATTACTACAACCACTTTGAGTACCTATATGGAATTGAGACTATTTGATTTTGGAATTCCAGGTTGGGTAACCCAAGAACCCAATATGATAGGATGTAGTATTGGTAGAAGTTCATTATATAACAATGGTGGTGTATTTCATTCTGATCTGAGAGGCTCAATGTAACAATTCATACACTAGTAGCACAGATTCATTGGATACTTTACCACACGGTAAAAATATACATAGAATCGCCTCATGAAGGAACAAAAATTTTAGAACATTAAGATCACTATATACATATTTGAATGATACATTTCCATTGAAAATACAAAATACAATATAGAGAAACCATTTTAGAAACCATTATTCTCTTAGGTTGACACTGCACATCACTCATAATAATCTTCTTCAAATCCTTGGAAACGATAAAACCTAATAAAGGGGTGAGCTCAAATTCTCATAAAGGGTTTGGGTACAATATAGGATATCATAAATAAGGATAAGCAATTATAGAAAGGTAAATAACTGAAAACACATTCCATTTAGTCAATAATAAGAGCATGAAAATAAATCACTTGTCTGGAGCAGATTATGATCTAATAATTCCATATAGAATAGTCACATGAGCTAAAAACATATCCATGGATACTCAAAAAAATCAAATTAATCAAATGGAATTCAAAACTGGTTTATAAGGATGGAATTCAGAATGCTAGACATCTGAAACTTACTTCTGAGGCCTCATCCAAGACATTTAAAAATAAATCAGTAAGGCCTCAACGAAAACCCCAACTGGTTTGTCTCGTGAGACGTATCAATTTTTATGGGATATAGTGAGTCCCACCCATCACGTACTAATTTCAATACATAAATCACATGAAATTGGTTAATCATAACCAGAGTATACATATTTATTAAAATGAGCATACAAAATATAAATGACATTACCTGTTACGTAAACATAATCAAAATATATCCAAAGTAAAATGGTTAATAGTGTGAAATATAGTTCATCCACATTTAAAATAATATCTAACAAATTAAAAAAATATGTAGGATAGTATCATAATATATCATTCTCATGTAATAATAATATTCAACAATTTATGTTGACATAGATGAAAATTATTTAAATGAGATCATTGAAAACATCTTTAGGAAAATAAATATTTCACATTCAAAATAAATTATTTTAACATTACATAGTTATAAGAGAAAAAATATTCTTTCAATATGGCCTTTTAATGTTTTAAAGTTGTCTTCATAACATTATTGTTTATTAAAAATTAGAAAATATACCCCTTTCATAAATGTTTTAATATTATTCCTTCTGTACATTTTTCAAAAAAATTTCAAAGAATGTTCACTGTAAAATGAAAAAATATACCCTTAAAACATTTTTAAGAGAAAAAAATGAAAAATATTTTTTAAAAAAAATAGGTGCAACACCCATAGATTTTTTCAAATCATTGTTTCGAATTAATTTAATATTTTTGATATTTTCCTTTCCAAAAAACACTTAATATTACTTGTGTTATATAAATAAACTATATTTTAAAATTATTCCTTCCAGAGAGAGGGGATCTCTCGCACAGGCTCCCGATGGAGATTCGCTAACCCTACAGAAATGACGATCATCGTGACCCCTCCTCCCATGGTGGACGGGGTGGTCTCTGCCTCCTAATCTTGTTTCTCGATCTGTGAAATCGAGTAATCGTGATCTATTTCAGTCCTCATCTGATGTAGGTTTCTTCTCTGAGATCTAAGTTTCTCTGAAGGTCCCCGGCTGCATCTCAGGTCAGCCTGTTGTTCTGGTTACAGTGAAAAAGTACTCTGAAGCATCGTCGTTACTCTCCACGGATCTGATTGTGAGATTCGTGCGGCGGTGTCCACTTGTGGAGAATTTTAACAAGGCCATCAATCTAGAATGGGGTTTGAAGCGTCGTGCACTGGTAGGTATTATGGGGCCACAAAAATTTCTCATTATCATTGTTGATGAAGAAGACTTAGGTAGGGCATGGTCTTGAAATAGCAAATCATTCTCCGGTTCCCCTTTCCATCTTCTTCAATGGTCTTTTGATGCTAATATGAATAGTGACTCACCCAATTTAGTGATATGGATCCAACTGCCTGGTCTTCCCCTTCCATTCTAGAACCTTGGGTTGCTGAGATCAATTGGCAATTCCATTTGGCGGTTCATATGTAGTGATCAAAGGATGGCATTGATGACGCATCTGATGACTGCGAGAATCTGTATTGAAAAGGATCTTTCAAGATATCCATCGGAGATTATCTTCATTGTTGTTAAAAATGAATACAGGTATGATCAGCCTGTTGTTTATGAATCTTGGATGCCCTTCTGTTCCTATTGTCACAGATAGGGTCACGATGAGTCTGGTTGTCATAAGAAGGCTGGGGGTGTCTGACCTGTTGAGGTTCTATATGTGGTAATTGTTGTCCCTTAGATAGGTGGTGAGGCTACTGCAGGTGATAGGAAAATGGGCGATCAGACCACTTCATCTGTTCAGGAATCTCAAGCCTCAGTTGGCCCCGATGTTGGTCCCACTGTTGGATGTAGCAAGTCACTGAGTATTTTTTGCAAGTATGGGTTTAGGGTATTTGAAAGTGCAGAATTTGATGGCCCTATAGGTTTTTCAACTAGGAAAAAGAAGTCAGGGGTGATTCCTCCTGAATCGAGGGTCACTAAAATATTCAATAGGTTGAGACATGACATGAAAGACCCTCCAGGAGCTACTTAATTTACAGGGGTTTCACAGAATGGTGGTGTTCTATATGTTGGGATGAATGATGGATTGGATAATTGAATTGCAGTGGAAATGAGTGATGGGTTTAATGCTGGTATGGTCCAGGATATTTCTGCAAATCTGCAAGAGGTGGAGGCTGATCTGGTTCTGAGTAAGGAAGTGGGGGATCAGTAGGTTGGAAGTAATGACCAGGCTATTAGCAGCTGGGTCGAGGGGGTGTGACAGATGGTAGTTGAGAAAAGAGGTTTTGTAGTCTAGGATGGCTCTGCTATGGGGGCTTTGTAGGGAGGAGTTTAGAAAAGTTGCTGGAATAAAGATTGTGGAGGGGGGCTCATTACAATTCTTATAAGATATTGTTTTCAAGGTTTGGAACAAGAGGATAGAGAGGTGACTAACCCAGGAAATTCTGGTGCCAATGAGGAGAATGGGCCTAAAATGGCTACTTATGAAAATGATGGAAGGAGGATGGTGTTGTATGAAGATCATGAAATAGTTGAACAGCCGCAATGATTAGCATTAATTGATTCTAATCCTCACCTTCAGCAGAATCAGTCAGCATATTATAAAAATGTGGTTATTCCTGGGAAATGGGGGAGGTCTCTGATAGTGATAAAGAAAATAATGGTGGATTATTGCGGCCCTTGTATAGCAACGTTTTCCAGGGGGAAGCTTGAGAACCAGGAGGTGAGGACTACCTCACCATGAAGGCGGATGAGGAAGGATTAATCCACTTTTCCAAAGCCAATTTCCACGAGGTCATCAACAACAAAGCGAGGTGGGGCAGGTCTATGTAAAGGTATGCAATCTCCTAATGTATTTATTTCTTTGGAGTGGTTGAATTTGAGAAGGAA
Source organism: Viscum album (assembly GCA_963277665.1). Classification (NCBI taxonomy): domain Eukaryota; kingdom Viridiplantae; phylum Streptophyta; class Magnoliopsida; order Santalales; family Viscaceae; genus Viscum; species Viscum album. The sequence goes on along the minus strand of OY728145.1, from coordinate 934,959,118 downwards.
GTATGCCAAAGTCTTGAAGCATTATGAAATCTCGGAATGGGAATCATCCACTATAGAGGAATATTTTTATCATGGGTGTGGCGACGGGTATGGTCTTGATGGGTTCTAGTTGTTATTTTTGGGCTGGTGTTCTTTTGTACTGGATTTTTCTTTTAATTTAATAAATGGTCAGGGATTAGCATCGGACTGACTTATTGGGTAAATAAACTATATTTTCCTTGCATTTATCTCAAAAAAGATATTATTTCACTACATTATAATCTAATATTAACTTGTGGAAGATGAAACACTATGTTTTTCCTATGGTTGGCATAATTTAATGATCCTTTGATACTTTATAGTACACATAAGGTCGAGTTTTACCAAGCTACAATATACTATTAATACAGTTATTAAAATAGCATTATAGTATCGACCTGGATGTTGGAGTGGGATTTATAAATAGGATTTATTTAATTATTAAAATAGGGTTACACATGTATATAAATTTAATATTTTTGTTATCAATTAGTTAGAAATGAATGTAAAAAATAAAGAAATTTTATTTCTAAGATAACTATGTAAATAAACTATTTAACCTCAATAAAATTAACAATGCACAATTGATGAATATTTTAAGTAATATATATATATTATAATTAATCAATTTTTTCACATTCTTTTAATATTTTTGATAATTACAAGATAATAAAACATCCAATTTTATGAACAAAAATATGTGTATTTCTAAAAGGTAATTCTTCCCCCTTTTAAAAGATAACACCTTTTAAATTTTATTTTCTGAAATTGTTTTCTTGAAAAAAAATAAACAATTATTTTTTAAATCATGATTTAAAATTTACTTAGGGTAAGTTTTTTTATTTTTCAGACAATTTTCATATTATGATGAATAGTGAACAAACAATAAATTTTAATTGAAAATTACTTTATCATATAATCTATTTATATAGTTGATTTTTTTTAATTTGTTTTAAATTTTATTGGGACTAATTTTCTATCAATGATTCCAAATTTTTTCACTATAACTAATTTCACCTTGAAATTGAATAAAAATATTTCCACACTTGAACTTTTTACTTTAGAATCATGTTTTCCCATCACATCAACGAGAATAATTTAAAATTAATTTCTTCCAGTTCAATGATCGAAATTTTGAAAAATAGATTCTATATTTGGAATCAAAATATTTTATAATTTATAATTATTTACCTGTATGTTCTGAATAAAATTAGTGAATTTAATTAAAACTAATTATATTTTTTAAGGTAAAAAAGTGTTTACTTAGTGGTCAAACATTAATTTATGTGGGAAAATAACCTAAAAACATGTACAAAAGCCATTTTAGGGAACTTTTTTGAAATATTACCCACATGGAACAAAAAATAATAGTTATTTGAGTGAAATTATGTAGGGGATACTTCTTAGTAGTGTTTACCATTTTGTATTTACTATAATGACACTCATCCTCCACTATAAAAGGGAACTCACCTCCTCAATTTATCACACCCATAAACCGATTTGGAACTCTAAAAACCTTACCATATATTCCCATTAAAATATATATTCTCATCCTAGAATACAATCATTGATCAAAAATCCATCCAAGGAATTCTTTTGGTGCAAATCTAATAGAGTTATTCAAAAAATTTGTAAAGTTCATCAACATACATTTCTTTCTTATATATTTCTACATACATTCTATAATTATTATTCTATAATAATATAATAATATTAGTATCATAAATATAATTATATTTTTTCATTATAATGGTTTTACCTGCACTTACACACACTTTAATCAAATGGGTAAGAAAAGTATCGTTCATGTGTACAGTAGACAACCGCCTTGTGAAACGAGGTCGTCCATTTTTCCATTACCACATCTAATGGTTGGGAATAATTATGGGCATATTTTTTTGTATTATATTTATTATATTTATTGTTTATTAATTCTTATTTAATTTTTATATAAAAAATACATGCATGATTTCCATTTTGTGTAAATTCAATTACACCGTTTGTGGATGGGTGGGCCATCACCTTCTTAAGGTGGTGTGATTCGTTCACACATTACATGGAATGTATTGATGATTTTTTTAGTAAATACATATGATATATTTCAAATAATAATTATAATTTAATTTTGATATATATACATATATTAAATTTACATTGTTTCTTTTAGTATGATAATAATATGTAAACAACATTAATGTGTACATACTACCAACCGTCTATAGGAATAGTGTATTCCATTACACATTAATGTATCTTATAGATTAGAATAAATATATACATACATAATTAATATAATAATTAAATAATTTTTACGTTATCTAAATAAATAAATAATTATCAAAGTAAGAGGATAAATAATAACAAGTCATGACTTATATGAAAAAACAATGAGAATATTACCTGAAACATAACATCAAAATGAAATTATTCATAAATGGGTAATATAAGGTCATAATGAAGTCATATATGTTATTATATAATAAATGTCTCTATGGTGTATTTAAAAAAAAGTTATGTTTATTATAATGGTGGTTTTAATGTGTACTAATAAATTCAAGACAAAAGGAAAGGGTTTTCTCGCCTCAATTTTATTTCTGCTAGACTTATGCCTTATTCACCACTCATTTATTTTTTGTAGTTTATATAAATCCCACAAATGAAATCTATACTAATTATACATAAGTTTATTTTTATTTAAATATTAAATTTATTATCTTTTTTAATGGGGTTTACGATTCAAAGGATACAACACTTCTAAACTAATTTTGTCTAAATTTGACTTCTTTGTTATATAATCCATCTTATTCACCAATATTTTTCTATGAGATATTTATAGTACCATTTTTAAATGTTAGGAATATCCTTATTTTAATGAGATTTTAATATTAATGTTATTTTATTATTTTTATATTATTATGATTAAATTTTACCGATATGGTAACTATTTATTTTTTCAATCTCATCATTTATCAAGATTTTTTAGGATTTTTCCTCTACTGATGAAATCATATGATCCATATCTAAAAAACTAATCATGAATAATATTTTCATATGGTTATCCATGATACCTATATCTTTTGGTACCATTTTTTCCACTCATTTGAACTTCATATAATTATGAATTGATTGTTATGAAAATGATATTTTATTTTTCCCTTCAGTCGGTAATTTTCTTTATTCCCAAAACCAGGTTTTCTAAAAATGTTTTCAAAACTTTTTTACAAGTATCTTTAATGGAAATTATTTCCCATTTGTTACCATTAGTTTAAATATGTTTTAAAATAAATTTCCTTGTCGTTTCTTGACCACATAACTTTTCTAAACATTCTATAGTAAAAAAAATGTTTGGAATGTATCGATTTACTTGCCATCATTATTTTAATTTCTGGAATCTTCCGTTGAAATTTTATAAGGTTTTTTTTAAATTAAGGTTTTTTATTATATCCAAAATACAAATTTATGTAATTTTTTTAATCAAATAGATCTAAAAAGTATTATTTTAAATAAGTGTATTAAAATTATTTTAAAATATTAGGTAAAACGTTCTCAATGTTACATTCTAAGAAACATGTTCTCAAAATGTTTTTTGATATAAAATTAATGTTTTAACATATGAAAGATATTTTACAAAAGAAATTTTTTTAATGACTTTGAATAAATTAATTTATATATTTTCAATATTTTTTTATGGAAAATGATTTTGGAAAATATTTATATTTTTTAATGGGATTTAAAGAAATGTTGTTTTCCATAAGAAATGATTCATGTGATGTTTTAAAATAATTCCCCATATATATTTAAATCATTTTATAAAATTTATTCTTTACGAGAGATATTAACCAAAGACAACATTTCTATTCATTAATTGAATGGTATGAGTTAAAATGATAAATTTTTTATGAACATTATTTCTCTTCCATGGGTTATACCAGGATAAAATTAATATTAAAATAGATTTCTTTAAGAAATTATTATATGATGAAATGATTATAAAAACATCATATTTTTTATATGTTGGGATGTAATGATATTTTTATAATACCCATTTCATTTCAAAGGATATTATATGTTATTTATAATACCCATATTTTTTATGGGTCACGATATAATGAATGTGTTGTTATATTGTGTAACATGCATGTATGATTTCATTATGTGATGTGCGGCACCAGTATATAACTCAAATTTGTTGGGAACCAATAAATTTATTATGAGGTAAAAGTTTATATGGGATTGAATCCAATTCCCAAAACAAGAGGATTTATATGAGGTCATCCCAATATTGAAAGAAGATGGTATAAAGTAGGGCATCCCAAGCATGAAACAAAAAAGTACACCAGATGGAATCCCATGCCCGAAATAAGAGGGTAGTGAAGAGGGAATCCAAAACCTAAAACAAGATGGTACATGGGATGGAATCACATGCTTGAAAGAAGAGCATACCTGGAAGTTCATTCAAATCATTAAATAAGAAGTTAAATGGGAGTGCATAATGAGACCCAAACAAGGGAGTACATGGGATGGAATCTAAAGCCCGAAAATATAGGATATTTAGGAGTGCACTACAAGACCGAAATGTGTACACATGTTATTATCCCAAGACTAATATGTTATATAGGTATTGTTAGGTAATTTTGAAATAATATTCTAAATTATTATGTGTATGCCACACTTCAATGACTTATTCCTTTTTTGTACTCTCACTTATTATTATCTTGATTCCTTTATGATTCATGTCTTATTAACTACTAATATTTATTCTATTACTCTTGATAATGATATTTTATATGTAGGGTATGATCTTGTAAAGATTTCATCATCATCTCCGACCCATATTATGATTTTATGAGTATATATATCCCTTGTTAACCATTATTGAGCATCCGAGCCCACCCTTTCTTATATTTCGATTCCCTAGGTTCTGATTAATGGTTTTATATTAGATTAATAAAAATGGAATATTTTTAGGGGATATGTCAAATATATTTCATCATGTTAGAAACTTTTGTTTCTATGTTTCCAATGACAATAAACTATTATGTTCTTTGGGAATGTATCTTGTAATGTGGTCAGTGTTCATATAAAATTATGTCATAACCCTGAATGTTATTCCAAGGTCAGTATAGTTTGTATTAATGGAATGGTATAATTAAATAATGAAATTGAATAAAAAAACATTGATGAGATCCCCAGGAATATTTTTAAATATATGTTTAGGGATGTCTCTTAGTATAATTCTAAGGATGAGATAAATTATACAAAAATGATCTAGAATTAATGTAAGGGATATAGGGATTGATTTCCTAGAAATATATCCATTTATAGAAACTAAAAATGGATAGGGCTCTAGAAAATATGTTCTTAGGGGTAACAACCCTGAAAACATTGTATTTAGCTAGACTAGATCATGAATTGATATATGATAATGGGCTTCACTAAACACCTCGTTTGACACTCCCGGTGGATATGAATTGGGAATTCAAAAACACATAATGAACCATTGTGAATGATTAAAATAGATTATGAATATGAATGACATAAGATAAACCTCAGGTTTCATAGATTAAAAATGTAAGGGGTCATGATTTTGATATCCTGTAATTTTTTTCTATGATAATGTGGTTCCCCGCTATGATTGTTATTTCTTACTCTATGATTACTAGTTTTATTCAATGGTTGGAACCTGAAGGAACATAGCTAATGAGGAATAAAATTGGAAATGAAATGATTATCCAAATTAGTAACTAAATGTTATAATAGTTAGAATTAATAACCTCATTTCTAATCTCACAAAAATTTATAATGTTATAAATCATGGAGAACACCTAAATGATAAAATAAGTAAACAACGATCTGGTATGTCCTTCATGAGAAAATCTCCACATTATTTGAGTGGTTATGCTGATCCATTAGATGTTGAAAAGTGGATTATTGCCACCAAAATTATTTTTTACATTCTATAATGTTCATATCATTAAAATTTCACTCTAGTGGTCTATCTTCTGGATGGTGAGACGGATCAATAATGTAATTATATTGATAATGTGAGGCAATAAGATAAATTTGACTCTATAGATAGGGATTAGTTTAGGAACTTATTTTCCAATAAGTACTTTCCTCATATTATATGTATGATTATGGAAAATAATACCAATATCTTATGAAGAAGGGTGATGAATTGATTGGAAAATATGACACACCTTTTACATGGATTTTAGGGTAGTCATCAGGTATTATAATACAAAAGGAAGGAAAAATACTTTTATTCTTTATTGGATGGAAACCTAGTCATTAAAAGGCCTTGAATATAAGAATCATTAGTATCTATGAAAAATTTGTTCTATGTGCTATCAATGTTGAATTAGATGTTGGATTTTTATATCAGTATCATGGTTTTCAAAAGGAAGGATAGGTGGAGTTCAGAGGAAAATATAACATATATGGAGAAAATAATATGGGGATTCCATTATGCACAATGTGTGGGATGAAACATGAAGGTAATTATATTAAGGCTACTACTAAATATTTTAAGTGTTGAAGGTAAGGTCATCGAGTGGATGAATGTCCTTGTAATGGGAATAAGTAAACACATCATGGAAATAATTTTAATTATAAATATATTTTTCCATCTGTACGTTAGTGTTTCAATTGATTATAGTTTGGTCATTATGCTAACAAGTACCCCAATCCCCGGAATAATGTGGATGATATGACACATCAACCTATGAGAAAAAAAGTTAAAAGGTAATTATACAAAATCATGATGGATGATGTGAATCATGATAATTAATTCACACATATCCTCCCCTAATTAGTTTTGAATTTTATTTTTCATTTTTAAATATTAATCCATGTGAAAATATTATCGTTCAAAATTTACTATAGTTTCATGTTATTACCTCCCTCTACAAGTATATTAGAATAATAAAATCACATTTGATCTGATATAGGTGTAAGGATGAACCTTGTAATAAAATAAAAAATTATTTTTGTATATGAAAAGATCACATATAAGGAATAAAGGGTTAGTTATATTCTATAAGGGTTATAAGGTTAACCATTTCTAGAATGGTTTCTAATAAACTTTACATGAGGTTTTAGATATGAATGTATTATCTCCCCATATAAGAATTTCTGCATATTGGATAACATGTGATAACTGAATATAGATTAAATTACTAATCATTCTATATATAAATCTTCTGATTTTTTATTACATCTAGAATGAAAAAATCGCCTTCACCACATGGGTAAGAGATTAAGTGGAAATGAAGAAAGGTACAATCAAAGGGTGAGACTGTGAATATAAAAAATATTGAAATTAACTAATTATATTTCCTCATGTTAATAGATAGTAAAATAATTCATCAAATATAGAAAGAGGATATTGAAAAATAATTATCATAATACATTTATTTTTATTGAAATGGGGGTATTATAAATCATATTGAATTTATGTTTTTTATGCCCTAAAATTATATTGGTCATTAACTTGGTGGTGATCATTGGTCTATATAAACCTATATAATTATTTACACTTTCTCCCATGATCAATATAAACTCCAAAACTATGTTCTCCATTATGGAAGCCTTGTTATAATTTACATGGGTAACTATTACAGTTCCAACCATCCCAATTTAATGGATGTTTTAGTATTAAATTTTATGATGTGGGTTTATAATTATAGAACTGTAAAATACTAATCATTGGACAACCGAGACTAATTATGAGGAAAAATCATTTTAGTGGGGGTGTAATATATGACCTTGAGAGTTTTGTCAACTATTTTTTAAATTTAATTTAATCTTTTTGATATTTTTTATTTCATACAACACTAAATATATCTTCTGTTATATAAAATCACTATGTATTGATTTAGTTCCACACAACACCAAGTTAAAATTTTTCTACACAAAAAACATAGATTATATTTTGGAACAAAAAACAATATGTTTGTCTTTTGTTACACGGAATTTTGAGTTCCTTTGATAATGTGCATTACACGCATGGATATGCTTTAACAAAATACAATATATTATTAAAATAATTATTAAAATATAATTATAACTACCACCTAGAAGTAAGAATTGGGGTTATTAATAGGATTAATTTAATTATTAATATATGTTTTATAAATGTATATAAAATGAATTCCTTGGTTATCTGTTTTTTAGAATTGAAATTTAGAATTGTTTGAAAATAATGAATTTTTTTTTCTAAGACAAATATGTGCAAACAACATTTTATAACCGTAAATTAAACAATCCACTATTGATGAATACTTGTAATAAAATTTAAATATTATATTAAAAATAAATGTTATCACACTCATCTAATAGTTTTTATAGGAATAAGATAAGAATAAATATGGTTTTATGAATAAAGAGATATGTGCTTCTAAAATATTATTTTACAACATTTTAAAGGAGGCCCCATTATATATAAGACATTTTTTATTTTATAATTTCTATTTTAAGAAATAAACTTCATTGTTTAAATTAAGATATAAAAATTTAATTTTGTATCCTTTTTTGTATTATTTAGAGATGTTTCATATTTCAATGAATAGTGAAATAATGACTTTAAATTGAAAACTAATTTTCTGTATAATTTATTTATATGGTAAAATTTTATTTTAAATTATTATTAAATTACATTTTGATAAATTATACAAAAATTAATATAATTTAGATCATTTCATCCAAATTTTCATTGAAATTGCAAATAAAAACCATAACACCCCAAGCTTCCATGGTACTTTTCTCTTTGAATAATACAATAGTGTGTGATGTACGTAGCACCAAGTTCAAGCACACCACGACCTATAAAACTAGCCATTTTAAAAGAAATCCAGAAACTTAATACACACGTTATGAAATTTTATAAATTTTATATTCCGATTTGGACTTCATTTTTGGATTCAGAATATAAAAATTATCTTAGGGTGAATTTTTGGTACTTTTCTAAAAACATTCATATTTTTATTAATAGTGAAAAACAATAGATTTTAATTAAAAAGATATTTTTTAATTTAAATACTTTATAGTGTTAAATTATAAATTTGGGTGGATTTAAAGTATCATTAGATTATATTTTTATTATTTAATATAATGCATGTCATTAGATGTAATTTCACATTTATATTGTACATAAACACTTTTAAATTTTTTGATAGTTTTAAATTCTTAAAAACCCACTATTGGATTTTAATAACAAGAATTATATTTAAATTAATTTCTATATATTTTTTGTTTTTAATTGAAACAACAGATAACATATTTAGAATCAGGAGGTAAAAATTGTATATATAGGTAACTTTCATTTTTAGACATTATGAATAGTTACTTCAGTAAATATTTTATTTACCATGGATAAAAGGTAACTATGGTAAATAAGAGTAAAAAATAATATTTTAATAATATTAAAATTACCCTAACACTTGTCCTAACTCGATTGGCTAAAACATGCCCATCCAGGGGAATCCTTGGGTCGATTTTGGGTCCTTATAGAGGTACAAAAGAGTAATAATGATATTTTATATTAATTAATTTAAGGTAGAGAAAAAAATAACATAAGCATGTATCTTTTAGTTAAAAATTTTTTTATGAGGCTATATAATTAATTCCTTTGCCTATAAATAGTCTTTATAGAGATAAAAATATTTCCTACATCACTATATTTTATTTATAATTTTTAGACATAAACCAATCTAGAACCTATTGGTTGATTGGTTTTCAACGCATCCTCATCGTTGCCTCAAAATAAATCCTTTTCAATCCATTATAAATAGAAAATTATTTTATAATAAAATAATATTTTAATCTTTTCCAAAATTAACCATCACCTCTCTTATAAAAGGGCACATCCCCTTCTCTTAATTTCACACCTCCAAAGCCATTTGGCTCAGACAACACCTACTCAAATATCCTCCCAACTACCCTCATTTCAACCTCGAGGCCTTACATTGATGATAAACCCATTCTAAGGATACCTTTTGATCAAATCAAAAAGAATCACCCGAATAAAAGTTATTAATTTCATCACCTCTTCAAAAGTTTTTTTCTTCTTCCAATTCGTCTTTATTTGTTGTTTCCATACCAAAATAAGATCTCTAGTACCTTATACATACAATAATGTTATTATAAGTATGGTGAAACAATAATTATTATTCTATCCATCCTATGAATGACAATGTTACCATACGTGCGTACGCACAGCTTACCATCTCCACATCATGGTGTAGTTTGTTATTCAACACTTCATTATTTTGATGCATATAATAATGAGTATAATTGTTTTAAATAATAAATATAACATGTTAATGATTCTGTATATATGATATACCATCCAATTAAATAAAATTTCACCATCAATGGAATTATATTGTCCCTCATGCATACGTATGGATTACCATCTCCACGGACGCCATGAAATTCATTCCCAATTGTAACGATTTAATAAACATGACTTACGTAACAAAAAATATAAAGGAAAATGAATCAGTTAACACCTGAAATAATCGTACTACTGAAATATTATTAACAAAGAAATATTATATGATCATATATGATGTCATATTTATGTATCTGGTTCTTGAATTTTTTAATAACAATGATTTAAAAAAATTTATAGGAAGTTAATGTACCCTTTAATAAGGGAGAATACAAGGTAAGGGTTAATTTTACAATCTCTTTATTTATCTGAAGTTGTTTCTGCGTAAATATCTACTCAAACATCTTTATCATCTATATATGTGTCTCTTAAAAATGTATTTCAAAACATTTTTTACAATTTCCTATAATATGGGTTAAAGTCATTTAAACCACTGTTTTACATTTTAGAAAATGTTTTTAAGAGAATCTTTATATCATTTCCAAACAAGGTACATTATGACTTTTTCGACGAATTAAGGTAAGAATTATTTTTACTGATACGGTGGGTGCGACTATTTTCTACTATTATAACACCTTCAAAGCATCCTTTACAAGCTTTTAATAATATTTGCAAAATAATTTTTTTTAATTATGTGACTTTTAAATGATTTAAAAATAAAAATAGATATATCTCTCAAATAGTTTTGATTTCATCTAGGTCAACATCCTTTAATGGATTTTAAACTTGTTTGAAGTTGATTTATTATGATACAATCTTTGATATTTTATTACAATTTTTGTGATAGGTTTGAATTTGGATGTGTTATTCTTATACCATTCATGGTTTATGGTAAAAGTATTTACATTTCTTATGCTAGTTTTAATACTAATGTTTATATTATTTTTCAAACTTTTTACGAGGGAAATGTATTGGACTTAGTAAGTGATGGGTGGAGCCCGCTATTGCTCCTCGATACATCGGTAGGACTCAGGAGACAAACTAGTTTCTTGGCACATGGCCTTGATAAAATCATATTTGTATTCTTGGAACGAGGCCTTGACTATATAGTTATGATGTCTGACATTATGCATTCCATCATTATGAAATTAACTGTTGATATTACATGTGATTATTTAACTAGTATAATATCCATGTTAATAAGTAAATGAAACTATTTGATTTATATTTTCCATATTATTCTTAATTTTATGTTTAAAATGTTTGTGTTTTAGTCTTATATATTACCTTAATTGTTAATGATTATTTATGATTGTTTCCGCAATATTGTTATCCTTACAGAGCATCTGAGATCACCCCTTTCATATTTTTATTTTTCCAAGGATATCAAGATGTATATCATGATTGGATTATAGGGATAGGATATGGGATATGAGTGTGTTCAAAAGAGACACAATGTTTTGGTCTTTCTATTTCATTATGTAATGTAAAACTTATTTATATATCTAGTACTTCCAAGGCTACTAAACTGACCGGTCTTTTGGGATTTGATCCCTTGTGATCCTGCCAATGTTATGTAATAATGCACCGACTCTGGGTAATGAGATTCGGGGCATTACAGATGGTATCATAGGATGTTAAGTACAAACCTTGGATGATAGATTTAGAAAAATTTTGATTAGAGAAACGTTACCCTAAGATAGACTATGATGATTATTATAGAAGAACATTCTATAATTTTTTGAAATGTAGAGATTTTGTGTATTTTTTAAGAAATACATTACTTTCTAGATACATGTAGGTAGAGGAAACTCTAGAATAGATTTAACTAGGAGGGAAAAATTTGAAAAGGAGATTCAGGCTTCACCTAGGGTATCCGGGTACCCGACAATGGACCTTGTTGTACTCATAGTTATGACACTCCTGGGGGATATACTTAGGATAATTCAAATTTCACATACAGCCCATTATGAAGGGTTTATTAGTAAATACTTCCTTAATGAAAATACTTCTTTTATGATTATGGATTATATGCATAAATTGTTCAATTTATTTTTATTATTTTATTAGTTTTAAATTATGTATTGCGATTCATAACCTAATTTAGTGTATCCCATTGTTTTGAAATGGTGAGTTTTAGAATGAATTGAAACCTTATCAATGCATGTAATCCGTGTAGGTATTTCCCTCCTATTCAAGATAATTATAGTATTACCGGTGATGCAACTAGTGATGAACAACTTATAACCATACTGGGACAACTCACTCATGTTACGAATAATAACCATACCCATATAGAGAACCCAATTCCACATCATGGTGGATCAATATTATACAAATTCATGTAAAAAAACACCAGCATTCCATTGGAATATAAATCCATTTTTAGCTATGCAATGGATATGTTACTTAGAAAAATATTTCATTCTTTGTGGAGTAGCGAAAGGGAAAATGTTGCCATATAAGATTATCACCTCAAAAGAGATGCATATCAATAGCTGTCATTAATTCAAGACAGAAAAGAATATGAAGAAGTATAAAATATGGAATTGGTGGTGTTTACAGATCTTTTCATAGAAAAATAAATTCCCTGTGAACCTCAAGCGGATATTGAAAGAAAATTTCTGAGTCTGACGCAGAAGCGGGATGATAATGACAAAAAAATTGAGGCTAATATTACAAGGGTAGCAAGGAATATTAAAAAATTATATAAGAAACCCAAGAATTATGATTGATCAATTCTTTGATGGGTGAAAACCATTTCTTCATCGATCATCATTCTCACAATCCTTATCATCGTACGAAGATATAGTCTCATGTGCTATTAAGACTGAAAAAGAATTTTCTATGTCTTGGAACTTTAAAGAAAAGAAATAGAAGAAGAGCTCTGTTGAACACTTTGGAAATGGAAATAATTGGAAGAGGAGAAAATTTTAATTTTCATACTAAATTAAATTAGGGAAGAAACACCCTGGCACATGCCTAAAGGGAATGAGAGTTTGTTACAAGTGTGGTGAAAAAGTCCACCAGGCTCGTGATTGCAAGGGAAAGAAAGTGGCTGCCAATGTTAAATGAATCAATTGTAAAGAAATGGGGCATTATTCAAATTATTATCCTATGATACAAGGAAAAATTCCTCATAAAAGGCTAAGGGAGAAACACAAAGCTTATACTATTACTATAGTTGAAGTGGAATAATTAATGTATTTTTGTCTTTGGATTCAAGATTTATATTCTGGTTAATAGAAGAATGTGATATGTATAAGGATTATAGAGAGTAAATTTTGATTTCTTTATGGTTTTAATATGATGAGGGTAATTATATTTTCATTATGTGACAATAAGATAAACATCACATTGTTTGGGGAATTTGAGGTTATAATTGATTTTGGAATTTAGAGACCTTTTAGAGAGAGTTTGGATCGATGTATTTTGCAAAACAATTAAGTTTGGAATGGATTAAGTTAAACATTGGATATTATTGTTTACGGTTGAAACATTTCTTAATATTATTTTGGGAATATTATAATACTACAGTTTTAGAATAAGGAAAACCTATAGGTTGGGTGATAACCCATCGCGTCGGACAAATCTGTAGGAATCGAACCCACAACCAATGTGAGGCAAGGCTTTATCACCTACCACTAGCCTACAGTAAGTACCTAGTTATTATAAAATAGTTTTCATCATTTAAATTGTATATGTTTATATTTCTAACCCTATACGATTAGAAAAAAGATAAAATTTTTGAGTTCTATTATATTTTGGAGTGAAAGATGTATTTGTGGTAGAAATTAATTAATTGATGTGACTCTACTAGTCACGTATTCTTGTTTTCTTATTCTATAAAGAAATTAATTCTTAAAATTTAGGGAAATGGTATCAAAACCAAAAATTCATTAATATATTACCTTATGTATTGTTGAATTGATAGTATTTTGAATCATCTTAGATTTATGGCTTTGAGGACCTCAATTTTCCATTCACTTATTTGTGATTGATGACCACAGTCACCCCTATAAATATTTATTTTTTTCCTCAAATGATAATTGCCAACAATTATCTCTTATTTTAAATCCTATTTTGGTGCTGACTTATTCCTATCCCTATCCCTCTTATTAAGACTTAATTATATTAACCTTATTTACGATGTTGGTTTTTCCACAAAGGTATTTTTAATTTTTATAACCTTTTATTTTGGAATAATAATTTCATATTGTGAGGACACATCTTATTAAATATGGGAATAATGTAACTCCTTAAGCTTCTATGGTACGTTTCTCTTTGAATAAGACAATATCGTCAGATGTATGTAACAATGAGTTCAAGCGCACCATGACCTATCAAACTAGCCGTTTTAAAAACAGTTATGAATAGTGATACCCACTTTTTGAAATTTCATAAATTTTATATTTCAATTTGGACTTCATTTTTTGATTCTTAATATCAAATTTTTCTTAGGGTGAATTTTTGTTACTTTTCTAATAACTTTCATATTTTGATGAATTGTGAAAACACTAATTTTTAAAAAAAACAACCTTTTTAATAAAAATAATTTATAGTTTCGAATTATAAATATGAGTGGTTTTAATGTTTCATTAGAATAAATTTTTTTATTTAATATTAATTAGGTCATTAGATGTAATTTCCCATTTATATTGTACATAAACACATGTCAATCTTTTGATAGTTTTTACATCTTAGAAACCCACTTTTTTGTTTTAACAAAGAGAATTAATTTTAAATTAATTTCTGCAACTTCTATGTTTTTCATTTGGTAAATTGATCCCATTATTGGAATTAGGAGTTCCAAATTTTATAAATTGTTAACTTTTATTTTCATACATTATGAATTGATACTTCATTAAATATTGTATTTACCATGGTTGAAAGGTATATCTGGTATATAATAGTAAAAAATAGTATTATAATAATATAAAAATTACCCTAACACATGTCTTAACCTGATTGGATGATACATTTTTGACCATTGGCATCCTTGGGTTGATTTTTGGACCCCATGGAGCCACGTGGGTGTAATAATGACATTTTTTATTAATTAATTTAAGGTTAACCATAAAGTTACATATGCATGTATCTTATATTTAAAGAATTTTTATATGAGTTTATATAATTGATCTCTTCAAATATAAATATTATTTAAAAATCCAAAAATATTTTTTCCATTATTAGATTTTATTCATAATTTTAAGACGTAATATAAAGATATTTATTTATGACACAATAATGATGCATTATTTTCTTTACTAATGAAAGAATCAAATTAATGATGTTTTAAATATTAAAATAAATCTAATTTAAAATTTTTGATTCCATCAATGAATTTTATAGGTGAATATGAAATTTTAGGGTTGATTAAATTTTTTTTCCATTTGATAAAGATGTTACCACTTACACAAAACAAAATACCAAATAGTGTTGAAATTGACATAAATGAGTTTTTAAAACAAATATTATATAATTAAATAATATAATATTCATATTAAATTTTTGGTTTGGCCAAAAAACTAATATAACAATATATATGTCATAAATGAACCACTTGGGGTTCTCTTGGCTTTTTATAGTGTGTTTATTAACCATTTATTATAACAATACAAGAAGATATGGTAAAAAATAAACTGTTTAACAAAGAGTTAAATCTAAAAGATGTTGTCAATATGGTGACATAAACCTATCTAAATCATATTTGTTGAGAGGTTTTTGACCCATTCCAACCTTATCCTCAAACTAAATCCTTTTTAAGGAATTATAAACAAAAAATTATTTTATAATAAAATAATATATCATGCTTTTCCTAAAATAACTCTCGCCTCTCTTATAAAAGGACATTTTCTCTTCTCTTAATTTTACAGCACCAATGCCATTTGGCACGAACAACCCCATATAAAATATCCTCCCAAATACCCAAAATTTTACCTATAGTCCTTACATTGATCATAAATCTATCCTATGAATCTCTTTTAATCATATCAAAAGGAAGCATCGGATGAAGAGGTAATAATTTCATCACCTCTTTCAAAGTTCTTTTCTTCTTCGACTTCCTCATTATTTGTTGTTTCCAAAACAAAGAAAATAAATCTAGTACCTTCTATACATTGTGATGTTATTATAAAAATGGTACAACCATATAAGTTATTATGTCCATCCTATGATTGACAATGTCACCGTACGTGCGTATGCACGTCTTACCGTCTCCACATCTTGGTGTAGTTTGTTATTCAAGACTTTATTATATGGATTGAAATAATAATGAGTATAATTGATGTGAATAATAAATTTAACATGTTAATGATTATTTTTATATGATATAACATCCAATTTTATTCTATTTCACTATCCATTGAAATATATTTTCACTCTTTCGTACGTACGGATTACCGTCTCCATGAAAGCAATGAGATTCATTCCCCATCATAACCATTAGAGAATAATTTTAATTTATGATTAATAATAATTTTTAAGAACATAAAATAATTCTGTATATGAGTCAAATACATCCTATCCATAACAAACATGACATACATAATAAAACATATAAAGGAAGAAGAATTAGTTAACACCTGTAACAATGATACTATTAAAATATTATTAACAATGAAATATTGGATGATTATATATGATATCATATTTTGGTATGTGGTTATTTTATAATTTAATAAAAATTATTTAAATATTTTATAAGAGTTTAAAATACCCAAAACAATGAATGAATTCAAGGTAAGGGTTAATTTTACAATATCTTTATTTATCTAATGTTGTTTATACGTAAGTATCTACTAGGACTTCTTAATCATCTACATCTGTGTTTCCTAAAAATGTATTTAAAAAAAATTATTATTTCCTAAAATATGGGTTAAATTCATTTATACCCTTATTTTACTTTTTATAAAAAGTTTTTAAAGGAATATATTTGTCATTTTCCAAACAATGTATTTTATGACTTTTCGACGAATTAAGGTAAGAATATTTTTTTAACTTATACAGAGGTTGCAACTATTTTCCACCGTTAAAACATCTTTGAAGCTTCCCTTATAGGCTTAAAATAATATTTTAAAAATAAATGTTTTCTTTTATAATTATGTGACTTTTAAATGATTTCAAAATAAAACAACATATTTTTCTCAAATAGTTTTGATTTCATCTATGTCGATGTCCTTTCATGGATTTTACACTTGTTTTAAGTTGATTTGTTATGATAAAATCTTCCATATTGTATTGAAGGTTTTGGGATATGTTTGACTATGGATGTGTTATTTTTATACCATTCATGGTTTATGTTTAAAGTATTGACATTTTGTATTCTAGTTTTAATATGAATGTTTATATTATGTTTCAACCTTTTCATATAAAGAATGAATTAGACTTAGTAGATGATGGGTGGAACATGAAATAGCTCATCGATGCATCGATAAGTCTCCTGAAACAAACTAGTATCTTAACCCAAGGCCTTGAAAAAATATTATTTGTAGTCTTCGCATTAGGCCTTGACTATGTGGTTATGATGTCTGAAATTATGAATTCCATCATAATGAAATTACCTATTGATATTATATGTGATTATTCGACTTGTAGATTATCCATGTGGATATGTAAATGTCACTGTTCTTTTTATATTTTCCATATTATGCTGATATTTATGTTTAAAAGGATTGTGTATTATTCTTATACATTTCCTTAAATGTTTATTCTTATTTATGATCGTTTTTGCTATATTTTTATCTTTACTAAGCATCTGAGCTCACCCATTTCATACGTGTTATTTTACCTAGGATGTGAAGAATTATATTATGACTGAATAGTAGGGATAGGATATGTGATATGATTGTATTAAAAATAGACAAAATGTTATTGTTTAATCATTTCATGAGGTAATGTAAAACATATATATATAAATATCAAGTACTTCCAAGGCTATTGAACTGATCAGTCATCCAGGATTTGATCCCTTGTGATCACGCTAATGTAATGTAATAATGCACCAACTATAGGTAACTTGAGTCTGGGAATTATGAAAACATTTCAATATTTTGAATTTATTACTATAAAATCCCACTTTCATGTCACATATTTGATATTAATATTACATTAATTGTTCCCAATTATGTGATTTTAATTTAGAAAAATGGATTTGACCTTGGGAATTATAATAATATATAATTTATAATTTTATAAAATTTATATTTTGACCAAAAATATTAGTGAAGTTAATTAAAATTAATTACAATGATTGAGGTAAAAAAATGAATTTACATAGTGGTTAAATGTTAACTAATGTGGACAGATAACAAATAAACATTCCCTATATAGATTTTATGGAAATATTTTTACCAAGTTATCTATTTTCTAAAAAATAATAAATTATTAGAGGCACATGATTTCAAGGACACGTCTCAAGAGTTTTTACATTTTTATATTTACAAGAATGTAACTCCTCCTCTGCTATAAAAGGGTACTCAACCACTCACTTCTTCACAAATTCGGAGAATTTGCATCACCGAAATCCTGTAAAAATAATATCTCAATATCCCTAATCTCATCCTATATGACATAATTTTTTCATATGTCAATTTATGGAATCCCTTTGTTGCAAACAAAAATCAGTTACCCGAAATAGTGGTAATGATCTTCAATGTGATTTTCTTTTTTCTTTATTTCTCCACCCATTAATTTATTCTTATTCAATGATTATATAATAAAATAAGTATCTTAAATATATTTATATTTTTTTATTCAATGGATTTTATCTACACCGACATAAATTTCAATCAAATAGATAATGAACATATAGTTTGTGTGTACGGAGGACTACCACCTCATGAACTAATGGAATTAGTTTTTCATTTCCCACCTCTAATGGTTGGGAATTATGATGGAAATATGGTCATTATATTATATTTATTATTTCATTATTTTTTTGAATAATTATATAAATAATAACTTCTTGCTTTCCATTTTTTAAAATATGATAACTCTATTTGTGGGTGTGTGGACTACCACCTCCTCAAATCGATGTGATTAATTCACACTTTACATTGAATATATTAATAATAGGTTTAGTAAAATTATATAATATATATGAAATAATAATTCTAATTTAATTTCAATATATATATATACATACATTCCTGTTGTTTAGTTTTGTTATTTCAAAATGATTGTTAAATGGAATCAATGTTCATGCATACGTATGACGTACCGTCTCCATTAATGGGGTATTCCATTCCACACTAACAAATTTTATAGATTAGAATAAATAATAATATACTGAATAAAATGGAATATAAATAATTTTTTTAAATCTGGAAATAAAGAAATAATGATCTATATAAGAGGATCGAGAATAAAAAGTAAAAACATATAAGAAAAAAAGTGGATATTACCTGAAATATAAAATTAATGTGAAATTATTAAAAATTGGTAATATAAGGTCATAATCAACTCATATATGGTATAAACAATGTTAATATTATTCTAAAAAATATTTATAATAAAATTATACCAATTATATAGTACATTTGGATGTATATGAAAAAAAATCTATTCTTAAGGTAAGGGTTTTCTTGCATCACTTTCATTTAGTGAGACTTATGCCTTATTCACAACTCATTTATTCTGTATCTTTTTTATACATAAAATTAATTTATTCTATGACTATTTTATGTAAATTTATTTTTATTTTCATATCCATTTTTCTGATTTTTATTTCATGTGGTTAATAGTTTAAAATTTACCAAATCGGTAAAATAATTTTGTCTCAATTTTCTTTCTTTGAGATACATACATTGTTACGAACCAATATTTTTTATAGGAGATTCATATACTACCACTTGAAATTCTGTTAATATTATTTTTTCATGATATTTAAATTTTTATGTAATTAAATTATTTCCATGGTATTATAATTCAATGTTAACAATGTAGAAGCATTTTATTGCTATAATCTCATCATTAATAAAGATTGTTTATGATTATACATCCATTGAATAAATATTATGATACATTTCTCAATAAATCTCAGGCATTTTCCTCTAAAATGGTTATCCAGGATATATCCATGTATTAGTATCATTTTTTCACTCATCGATACTTACGGTAATTAATAATGTGTATTTAAGAAAATATAACTCTATTTCTCTCAATGATATAATTTTTTTTATTCACAAATTGTTTTTCTCAAAATGTTTTAAAAAACGTTTTACTACAATTTGTAGAACAATTTCCAATGTTTTACCTTTTTAATAAAAAAATTTTTTGAATGGAAAATGATTGTTAATTTTTATCAAGGCATTTTTCTATTCATTTTTCAGTGAAAACAGATTGTTATGATTATATGGATTTACCAACTTTGATGATTTTCATTTACATGAAGCTTACATTTAATATTTTCAAGTTTATTTTTAAGTGATATTTTTTTCTAATATTTTGTAAATTACTTATTTTAAATTTTCTTCTATAAAAATTTCTTTCAAAAATATTTTATTTTTAAAAGGTGTTTTCAAATGGTTTCTAAAGGTTTATTTTATGAATTTTCATGATTTCATTTAAAGAAACATGTTTTCAAAATGTTAAATAATTTTAAAAATAATTTTTCAAAGTAGAAAAGATATTTTAATCCTATATTGTTTAAATTTATATTTAAAATATTTATTTATATGTTTTGAATTTTTTTTAGAAATGAAATGTTGTTGGGAAATGATTTATGTTTTAAAATACAATTTTCAAAGAAATGATATTTTCTTTAAGAAATTATTCATTTGATATTTCAAAATCCTTCTCTATCAAGGTTAACATAATTTCATATAGTTTATTAGTTACTGGGGATATGGTTCAAGGAAACCATTCATTTTATTTCTTTTAATTCATTATTTCAAGTTAAATAGCTATTTACGAAACCAATTTCTCTTCTACCAATAGTACCATGATAAAAATGTTACGAGACCTGCTTCCTTTCAGGGGTTATTAAATAATGAATTGATTATGAAACCATTCTCTTTTTTAAAAGTTAGGATATGGTGAGATTTTTATAATACCAATATAGTTTCATGGGTTTTGATATGATGTTTATGAAACTTATCTCTTTTATGGGTCATGATATGATGAATGTGTTGTTTTCTTGTGGCACATGGATGTTTAATATTATTATGTGACAGGTGGGATCTATATCTCCCACATGTGAATTGGGTAATGGTAATTGTTTTATGAGATGAAATGGTACATGTAATGGAATCAAAATCATGAAATAAGTGGATACATGGGAGTTCATTGCCAACTGAAAACAAGAGGATATACATGAGGGCTTCCCATGCCAAAAATAAGAGGGTAAAAAGGAGGGAATCTCAATTCCAAAAAAAGAGGGTAAAAGGGAGGTAATCCCAAGATAGAAATAATAGGGTACATAGGGGGGAGTCCCAAGACTACAACTAGTGGATGAAAAGGAGTTCATCACAAACCCAAAACAAGAGGGTTCATGAGAGGGAATCCCAAACCCATTCCAAGAGGGTACATGAGAAGGCATCACAAGACCAGAACAAGAGGGGACATAAAAAGAAATAAAAAGAAGAATATAGGTATATATATGATAATCATAATACATATATGTTATGAAGGTCTTGGTAGATATCCCAAAAATTGGATTTTCATTTATTATGTTTTTACCATGATTCAATATCTTATTACTCTATTAAAATCTCAAGTATTATACTATTTATTACATTATGATTAATTTAATATAAAATAAAAATGCTTATTCCATGAATCATGATTGTCCTCTTTTATATGTATTGTATTATCTTATAATGTAATGACCATGTTCTAATTCTCTTAGGGTCATATTTTTCGTACATATTTTACTTGTTTAGTCTTACTGATTATCTGGGATCCCACCATTCATAGGTTTCATTTACCTGTGATATGATGAAAGGGTTTAAGTGGGATACTAAAAGCGTAACATCATTATGGGAGATTTTGATGATATTTTACAGTGTTAGAAGACTATGTTTCCATACTTCCAAAGACACTAAATTGTTATGGTCCTCATCCATTTATCTTTAAAATGTGATTAATATTCATATGAAATGATGTACTATACAAGTATCTTAATCCAATTTTTTTATAATAGGATAATATTAAAATATTTTTGAAAACAATTTTTGAAGAAATGGTCATGTAAGAAAGATAGAGATATAAGGGAATAATAAAAATATGATTTTTAATAAAAATGTACCATATAAATATTATATCATAGAACTGAGTATTAATAAAATAAATTGAATAAGTGTATTCATAGTAAATACCCATAAAATAAGGGTAAATAAAAATTAATAAATTCAAAACTCATAAATAATCTATGAAATAATCAGGGAAGTATATGTTTGACCAAAAATGGAAACCTGATAAAGAATTATCCTACTACTTTGTAATGAGTTGAATCATATTCCCAATAAATGTAACAATTATCATTTGAAAAACTTATTACTAGGAATATAATGATATTTCTTATATGATATATTGTTGCTCCGTACATATACCCTAAATAAGTAATAAGTCGTTAATAATGAATATATCTAATATAAGTAAATGTGATATGAGAAAACCCTTACCTCACACATTCTATTAGATTTTTGTAATTTAGACTCTTGTATAATTGTTTAAATAATGTAATTAATTAATTATATAAATGTAATTAAATTTATTAAACCTTATATTAAACCTCTATAATGACTTACCACCTACTAATTAATAATATTTCATTATTTTCATTGTTTTGGGGTGTTCGTTTAATGGATTTATCATCACTTCAATTTTTTTATATTTATTGAATTTCTTATAAAATGGAAATAAAACTACAGTAGCGAAATTAAGTCGTATTAATGCACTTCCATAAGTTTAAATGTTATAATTTATCATTTTTTTATAAACACAACATTATTTAATTGATAAAACATTAATGATAAATGATTAGTTTATTTCGGATGCTTTTCCAAAAATCACAAACTAGTTTTATTTTATTTAATATTAAACATAGATGTTAGTTATAGAAAATAAAATAAGTTATAATATATCGATTAAAATATTATTTAAATATAATAAAACTTTTATTACCATACCTGATTGCTGTAATGGAAAATGAACAAAATCTTTATTCATAGAGATGGTTAATCGCCATAATTTGGGCAATGGTTTCGTTTCTTTGTATATAAGGAGATAATAAAATGGATGGATATAAGTTATTCCATTATAAACACAAATATAAATTATTTAAATTAATTTTTAGTTATTAAACATCCATGGATGAAGGATTTTAGAACAATGTATAAGATAAAAAGAAATTTAGAGATGTTCCTTGAGAAAGTTTCCTCTTTAATATCACCTCCATCAAGGGTCCCTTAAAGATAACAAAATTTCTATTTTGGTGAAAATAGGATCACATGGATATAGTTAGTGTGGATTTTATGTATTTTGAAAGATAATTTAGGATCTTCAAGTACTATTAGAGTAAATAGTGTGGTCAGGTATGGTATTTTTACATGAGGAGGGGTGGTTTAATGTTATTAAATATTGATTCTTTTATAATAAAATGAAACCACATAGATGTGGCATTTATTTCCAAGTATATTGATGAAAATTAATGTTTAAAATAACAGTAGGTTCACTAAATTTCTCAAAATCCAATTAAATGTGTTAATATTTAGCTATTTTAAGCCACTAAATTTTAACGTTAACATGTTTCATTGTTTTACCTATACCACTGTAAATCATTTATTTTTACCGTGGTAGTATATTGTGTCTAAAAATAAAAATGACTATATAATGTAATTTTTAAAATATTATTAAATATATGGAATCCATTTTACCATATGAAATTCACATAATTATAAAAATGTGATTTAAAATAAATCATGTATACGAGATGGCAAAGCAGGTTTTTGAATAGGTGATGTTAAAAACCTTGAAATTTTTTCAAATAAAATTAAAAATTAAAATGATTTCAACGACCAAAATTATATAAATAGATGTATAATTTTACTATTATGAATGTAAAAAATATAATTTTACAACATAAATTATTTAGATTAAAAGTTGTTTTTCATATAAAATTCAATATTTTCAATACTCATTAAAAAATGATTCATCTTTGAAAAATACCTAATATTCACCCTAAGATAATTTTTATATTATAGTATTACAAATGAATCTTATTTTTTAAATAAAATTTATTAATTTTATCAATTTTTTTAAAATAGATTCAACATAAAAAGTCGTAAAAATTGCATTTAGAATAATATAGCATTTTATGATAAAAATTTGATATATTCTCATATTTATATTACAAATCATACTAGATGAATTAAGAAACATTTTTTAAAATTTAAAACATAAATTTCATTAATATCATTCACTAATAGTGATTTATTTAATTTATTAAGATAAAATATCATTCAGTACATAAAAATTGATCTTTATAATTACAATTCATTTATATTAAATAAGTTTTTATTTTAATTTCTAGTTAATTGGTAAACAATGAATTTATATTATTTTCCTAAAATCCATGTCTTTTAATTTTTTATTTAATATTATACATAACTATAATTTCAATGTCCATGGGATAACAACCTTGTCAAAATAATAATATTTTGGAGTTTATTTTAGCTTGGTGTTTCTTGAAATATTAGTTATCGAACATAGTATTATTTTAAAAAAACTATTGGGGTTTTACCTTTTTCACTCATTTAATAAATGGAACCCCCATGATTTAAAATTTTATATTGGAAAATAATATTTGATATTTAAAAAAATATTTTTGGAAACACACATAAAAAATAGGGTTAATAAAAAATCATTTTAATAAGAGGGTAACTGAAAATATGATGTCACCACAAAAATATTTTTCTAAATATGAGAGGATTCATGGTAATTAAAAACATGGATATGTAAAATAAATTTGACTATCATCTTCAAATTTAGAGTGATTGATAACACGGTTTTTATAAATTTAACCATCACAAAACCATAAATTATTTATTTCTTAATGACTACTGATATCTTCATAACAAAAGAAAATAGAAAACGTTATTCTTCCAAAGTCCTCTTCCAAAAGTTGAGTGATAATTTTTCTATATTGATATATCAATCAAACAATAAACTCATATTATTTCATTCCATTTCATAATAATCATATTATCTTTTTTTTCTTCAATCTATTTCCACTTCATCTATTGCACCACGAAATGGATACCCGGGTTGAATTATTTTTGTTCTTAAAAAATATTTAATGAATCATAAGATCCACAAGTCATTTTGTATTCCTATAAATATTTCTTACAAAAATGGTTAGTATATGTCATTAAAATATAACAATATAAAAGGTTCAATATAATTCATTCTATTATTAATTAATCTTAAGAATAATCCAAATTATATCTATCTGAATTCAAAGAGAAAACATTTTTGAAAGAATGTATATAAATTTACAAATTAAAATTAACATTTCGTTACCCATATAGTTAATATACATGTCACATATAAAATATATGAATAACATGATCACTAATAAACATAAATGAAAACATCCATGCTTCCAAAATAAAATATCATGTATATTTACAATATCCAAACATGTAGTAAACTAAATAAAGATAACATAAACCACCAAATGACCAACAATATCCCATAAATACCAAATATTCATTATTATCTCAACATAAATAATATATTAAGAGTTATATTCCCTTAATCAAGTATTCTCCCAAAAGATAAAAATTCATATAAATCACTTTTCATGGTTATAAGTACGATTAAATATAGACCTTCAAAACATTAACAAAAATTACCATAGGATAATAGTTATATATTTAAAAATTCATATTACTAATAAATCATTGAAAAAATAAAATAATAAAATAATTTTGTAATACAATTACATGAAAACTAATCATTACTCTTTATATGTAGTAATAACATAAGCTTTACCATGATCTATTATCTTTATTTGAGGTGTATTACATTGACACTTGGGGCATTCATTTTTGTAGTTCCCCATATCTTTATAGTTGAATCATTGAGCATTGGAATATTTTTTTCCCTTGAAATAAAAATCATGGTGGAATTTCTAACCCAACATATAACAAACTACCAATACTTATAATCATGTAATATGGTTTTTTTTCCAAAATTGTCATATGTGGGAAAATATTTTTTTCGCATCATCCCTTTATCCATATTTGTCACATTTTTTCTCCTATTCAATTTCATTCCATTGAATCAATCACACTTGGATAATAATTTCTATTTATTATTAGAAAATGATATTTTGTCCTGATATGAGGAGAAATTTAAGGAGACTACTTCCCTTCAAAATATTGAATTAAAGCTATAAAAGACATTATGATTATCACTCTTTATATTATGAGAAATTATTAGGTTTAAATTCATTCTTCTTGGTTCCATTTATAAATGGAAACATACACTAGATTTGATAATATCAATATAAATCATACATTAAAAAATAAAACTACTAAAATACTTAATAGAAATTAAAAAATTTATGCATAGCTAATCTCAAAATCATAAAAATTTATTCTTTAGGTTGTTATTAAATAGTTATCCTCAAGGACTAGCTTATTTTAATTGTTATTAATATTTTATTTCCTTGTTCTAGTTCACTACGATTTTACTAGAATCCCTTTGATACCAAGTGTCAAAGGTTACACTACTAAACTTGAACAATATATAAGGAATAACATCCCAAATGATCAAATAGATTTTTTTTTGAAAAATATATACATACTTTAAACCTAAAATAAAATTTAAAATACAAAATAAAATATAGAGTAACTTTATAGGACACCATTATTCTCCATGCTAAACGCTTCACCTCAATCATAATAAACATTTTAGCATCCTAGTGGAAAATAATACATAATTAATTAGTGGTATTAGATGGCCAATAAGGATATATATATATATATATAGAGGAATCAATTATAAATAATAATAAACAACTATCGAATAGTAAATAACTACATAGAAATTCCATTTAGTTAATAACTTGAGCGTGAATGGAAATATCATGGCATCATAAATTTATGACCAAATAATGTCCTATAGAACAATAACACAATCTTGAGTCATATCCATGTATAGTCTATGAACTAGAAATAATCATAGGATAAATAATGAATATATTTAAAATGATTTAATTTATAAAGTCAATCATCAGAAACATACCATCTAGGCCTCGACCAAAACATCTAAAAATTAATGGGTAATTCCTCATCCAAAACCCAAATTGGTATGTCTCTTAAGACCTATCGATGCGTCAGGAGGTTAAGACATGCCTCATCCATCGAATACTAATTAAAATAAAATAATCATATGAAAGAGTATAAATATAATCAATATATAAATTGTTATTAAAACTATAATAAAAATTGTAAATTACTTTCCCAATTTATAAAACATCATCACAAACTATCCATAGTAAAATGATGAAAGTTATAAAAATTGTACATCCCCAGTAAAACTAATGAATAAATTTTTTTTAAAACTTATAAGATGTTATAATATGAGATCATACATAATGAATAATAAGATAAAATAAAGGAGTTTGAAATAAATGGAAGTACTTTAAATTAGATCTTGGAAAAGTTCATTAGGAAACAAATTCCACTTTTAAAATCAGATATGATTAACATGTCACATAATTATAAAAAAATATTTTATTATTACATTGTAAAATTTTAAATTATGATTCAAAACATTATGGTTTCATGATTGTTTAAAATCCATTTATTTTTTTATGTTTAAAAAACAATACTTACATATATTTGTCTAAAAATTCTGGAAGAACCATGTTTATAAAATGAAAAAATATTCCCTTGAATTTTTTTTCAAAATGTTAAAAATAAATAAAAATTTATTTAAACAATAATATAATAATGGAAAAAAATTAAAATAATTTTAGAAAACAACTTCATGGAATGAAATTTTTTTTAATGGGAAACATTAAAAATAGATTTTAAAAAGAAATCCCCTTTACATATTATATTATTTTTGTAATTATTAAGAAATTGAATCAAATTTGTTTATTAAGTGTAAATATATATAAAATAAGTACAAATAAAACATAATATATTAGAATTTGATTTCACAAAAAAGATCAGTATGATAGAATGAAGGAAGTAGAAGTTTGATCCAAAAAATGGAAATTGGGTTAAGAATTCCCTTGCCACATTATAATTAGTCGAATCGTATCCCCATAATATTTATAATTATGAAATTAAACATTTTATACCATAAATATAATTATATTAATTATATTATATATCAAACAGTTCCACATAATCCATTCGAAAAGAATAAGTGGTAAATAACGATTATATCACACATAAGTAAAAGTGAGATGGGGAAACACATACCTCAAGATTTTGTTTAGTTTCATGTACTTAAAACTCCATTATAAAGGTTTAACGTATGTTATTAATTAATTAAATAAATTTAATAAGATTTATTATACCTTATAATGTACTTTTATAACTTATTACCACTAATTCATTAATAATATTTTAATATTTCTATTTAATTGGGTGTGTTCGAATCATGGATTCATGATCTGTTCATTTTAGCATATTTATGGATATTGTTGTCAAAATAAAATAAAACCCCATAATAAAAATAAAATGGTATTCAATAATTTATATAATTTTTTATGTTCCCACATATATTTTTTATTTCTTAAATGAGGATGATTCATTTGATAAAACATTAATGATAAATGTTTAATTTATTTTAGATGTTTTTCAGAATATGAAAAACTAGTTTCGTTTAATTTAATTTTTTGTTTAAAAGTTAGTTCAAAAACATTAATTATGTTTTAATATACCTATTAAATCATTATTTAACTATAATAATACTTTTTTGATCATATGTGAATGTGGTAGTGGAAAATAAAAAATATCATTATTCATGGATTCTATTTATTTCCATAATTCGAACAATGGTTTCGTTTCATTGAATAAGAGGAGGTAATAAAAGGTATGGATATAAAATATTCCATTATAAACACAAAGTTTCCTTATTTTAATTATTATATAATTATTATTCTTATATGGATGAACTGGGTGAGGATATATTATAAGAATAAAATAAGTTAAGAGAGGTTCTTTGAGAAAATTTCCTTTTGAATATCACCTCCTTGAAGGATCCCTTAGAATCCTAAGATTTTATATCTAGGAAATCCCATCAGAAAATTTATTTTGGCAGAGTTTGAAAGATATATTTCAGTATATATTTTGGTAGCTTCAAGGGTTTTTTAGAGAAAATGGTTGGTGAGGGGTGGTATTTATAATTGAGGGGGTGGTTTTAAGTGAATAAATAATGATTATTTATAAATATAAGCCAACCATATTGAGGTGGAATTAATTTCCATGAATTTGGATAATAATTACTATTTTAAATTATTTTTAGGGTCTATTAGTACTTCAAAAAACTATTAAATTGTTTAACTACTAGGTATTATAATATTTTACATTTTATCTTCAACCTGTTTCATTATTTTAATAATAACATGTTAAATCATTCTTTTAACATTGGTATCTTGTATTTGACTAAATATTAAAAATGAACATATAATATAATTTTTAACGTATCATTCAAAATATGTGATAAATTTCACTAAATTAAATTCATAGAATTGGTAAAATGAAATATAGAATTCTTATAGTAAATAAGATGGAGAAAAGAGTTTTTGAAGAGAAAATGTTCAATAGTTTGAAATTATTTCATAGCCAAATTCAATATGTAAATTATTTAAATGAACCAAATAGTATCAATAGAATTATAATAAAAATATTTTAATTTTATAAAAATTAAAATTTAATTTTACATTAAAAATATTTTTAACGAAAAGTTGTTTTTCTATTAAAATTTAGTATTTTACACTATTCATCATAAAATGAAGCTTCTTAAAAATAACCAAAATTCGTCCAATGATAATTTATATATTAATATTTTAAAAAAATATTTTTTTCAATTAAAATTTATAAATGTTCCTAAAGTTATTTTTATATTAGGTGCTCCATTAAAAGGCAATAAGATAGATTTTTAGAAGAAGCTATCTTTTATGCTTATAATTTTATTTATTCAAATCTTAAGACTAAAAAATTTATTTAAGGATTTTAAATTTATAACATATAAAATTCATTATTATCATTAACTAATAGTTATTAGTTTAATTTGTTAAGATATAATTTCTTTGGGTGCCTAAAAAATGGTTTTTTATAAAAACATTTCCTTTATATTAAATTGGTTTTTTTTTAATTTTTAATTATATATAAACCAAGGAATTAATTTTATTTTGATGGAAACTATATAAGTTAATTTTTTAGTTTTTCATATTCAGAAAAACTATTCTAATGGATTGGTGATAATATTTGAGTGAAAATAATAATATTGTAGATTACATTTAAGCTCAGTAATTGTTGAAACATAAGTAACAAAAAAAGTGTTATTTTTAAAAAACGCACATGGTGTTACGCTAAATATTTATTTAAGTTGATAAAAGTTTATGTATATTATATTGTAGGGTTTCATGGATCTTCTATACGAAATGTTTCCAATTGAAAAATGTGATTCACATGTTCGTTTTTCAATTGTTTGTAGAAGTATTTATAGAGTTTGTTGAATATGAGTACAGTATATCATCCACAAACTGATGGAAAGTTGGAGATGATGATTAAGATATTTAAGGATAAGCATTAAAAATATATTATAGATTTTGTTAGATAATGAGATGACCACCAAGGCATAGTTTGATTTTCATAAAATAACAGTTTCCAATGTTCTGTCGAGATGGAAATGTTTGAGGCTCTTTGTGGTGAACGGTGTCGCTCACCGCTATTTTGGAATGAGGATAGTGAAGTTTTTATTGTTGGTTTGAGCATGGTAGAGGGTATAGGATAACTATAAGACACCTTATATGATTAGGAAGTGGATTTTCGAAACTCGGAGTTTATATTGCCTTTATTGCAATAAGAGGAGGTAAATTTTGGTGTTCACTATGGGAAACCATCTTTTCTAACAAGTGATTCCGTGATTAGGGAATCACTATTTATGGAAAGTAGGTAATGTGTTATCTCGGAATATGGGTGTATTTTAAATTATTGAGTGTATAAGAATTATTTTCTACCATTTGTATATTCATCAAAAATATCACAGTATTCAATATATGTTATATCTGATTCTGAATTATAAGTACAAGTCTTGTCATGCTTATCTGATTGATTGTGAGGACATTGCTTTGGAACTAGATGTGTCATTTGGGGAGAATATACTGCTTATTTTAGAACATAACAAATACAAATTGTTCAAAAATATAGTATTAATTTCTATGGTCATCTGACAATATTAAACAATCCAATATGAATCGTGGGAGAATGATTATAATGTACAATATCACAAGTATAAATTGTTTGACTAGGAAACATATAAGCAATAATTGAGCATTATAATTCAATAGTGATTCAGATTTATGACACCCTAAAAACTACAGGGTCTTTTATTTATATTTTGACACATTTAAATTGTTCTTTTGACTCTTTTTAGATGATCTTCGTGGTAAGTAATCATAACACTTTGTGTTTGATGAATGATATACTAGCTAAGAGATTCTAATGATCCACAAGCATGCTAATATAGCTACATTGTCTTGCCAATTGTAGTGGTAAATTACATGCACCACTGTAAGTCTATCATCTTTCCAATTACCACAACATAGGTTTCATAACTTTTCCATGATCACCACCACTCTGGTGGTTTCTAGGCATCTTGTTCAGTGAGGGAGCCTTCGTAATTTTCCAAAATTTCCTATTTTCAATATTTCCTCACCCAGATAAACACTCATTCATATAGAATGAACTAGATGTATCCCTATTGTAATTTGTTAACCTATCATCCTCCTCTCTTTAGGGACTTAATATAGTATAAATCCATTCAATCTGAAACAGTATGTTTTTTAATATCTACGATTGAATCATTTACCTATTTTATAACTAACTATATATATATATAATATTTTAATTAAATATTTTGTTTCCTCATTGATCTCATGGAAGATTTTGTTACCATTTTTAGATTGACGTCCGACATGTTGTGTAGGGGGGCTTCCCATTAAGAGATTGTAGATCTACCATTGGTGTTAAATCTCCCTAGGTATGTTTATGATGTTATAACCTCTTAAAAAAATTAAATTATTTAGTCTCTCTCAATAAACCTTAATTTTATGGATTAGAATGGTTCAAGTAAATCCTTGGGGTGAATAGTTTTCTTAGTAGTGCACGGTCAATATACGGGTGATGATCTCCTTGATATAACCTGGAAATTGGAATTAATGTTTAAAGGTAGGAAGATACTTACCACATAAGGCCTTTTATATGGTTGTTGTCATGGATTAAGGGTAGGTTCTAGGGTTCTTGATACCCTTTATTGATATTTGTTAACTGTGTCTGGGTGTGTGTCCTTGTGAGAACCCCACTTGATGAGACTAGTTATTCTACCAATAATATGACACTCTTGGGGGTGTGCATAGCGATAAGAAAGTTCCATTAGGTATCCAGATAACTGGGTTTGATTTAGTTGTCTAGATGGGTCCTTAGTGCTTGAAGGAAGGTTATGTGGTGAAGGCCAAGGACTTGGGCATGCATGATCATACTATTTAGGTATCTTGGATATGTTTAGATTACGTGGGTTCAAACCATTCAGGGATGAAGTGTATTCAATGTGATATAGTGTCGATATGTGTTAAATACCATGCTGTTAAGAATATGAATTAACATATTAGATATAGAAAGAGTTTTATCATTTGAGTATAGATGACTACCTATGTGTAGGATGTAATTAATTCTCTAAGGCGGGGTGTAGAAATGTCACCAATAGGTGTAGGGTGTTAAATGGGTTTATGGACATTTGTTATGTCTAAAGACAAGTGGTGATGAAAACTAGATTACTTATCAGTATAGTATCAATTAAAATCGTGTTGGGTACTGTGGTAGCTTGGTTAGTGAAAAATGAAATTCATGTTGAGTGATTGATTATTCACATTAAAATTTCATTGTATTGTTACATACATATTTTATTCTTTTTCACTTGTTTTACGGATGCATTAGTGGTGTCTTATGGGGTATTACACTCACACCCATCACAGGATTATTGATGAGCGTGAAAATATTATCATTAGGGATCTACGAAAGGGAAAATGCTCTGTAGAAGGTCACTATGTAGATGGAACATCGATTTTGAGGATTTTTTGGGATAAACACATATTATAGGTTATTATGTCGATTTTTCATTATCCAATATTTATTTTACTTTGGTTTGTAACTTTTTTATTTATTGGTTTAGGATTATTACTTTTGTATATAATTTTGAATTTTTTTACGTTATGATCCTCTTTTACTTTCAATTATTCTCTTCTGATTTTGTAACCTATTTTGTTATATGATTTTTTGAGTGTGTTTATTATTATTTAGTGTATATTCACTCCACTACTCTCATCATATTTTCAATTCTATTTAGAAGCATCTTACATAAAGGGTGGAATTCATGAGGTCAGGTAGTATTCACCTCAGACCTGTTGATTTGGTTTACGGTTTAATTGGGGGCCTAAACAATACATTTTTTGACTATAACATGATTCCAAAAATATATCCTTAAATTAAACACTAAAAAGATCAATGATGATATTATAATATTATGAAATTATTCAGATAATCCAATGAAATAATTACTTTTGATGAAATAAAAAAATAATCCCATTCCTCTCATTCATTAGAAGTAAAGTGTGGTCCCCATATGTAGTGGGTAATCATATACAATAATCAAAAGAATAAAATAATATACAGGGACATATAAAAATGATTTTAGTGTATATCCTAGTTTATCCTCTACCTATATCCATCTCCACCAACTCAACAGCCAAATATAGGGACCAAACAATTACATTCATCCCTAATGAAAATTATACACATGCGGTAGGTTACCTATGTGGTGTGTTAGTATATAACCTAGTAGGACACCCCCAATACATCATTAACATTATTTACACACACTGCCACACATATATATATATATATGTTTTTGTGTGTGTGTGTGTGTGTTTATGAAATTTAAAAAAATAACAACCAAATATGTGTAACCCAATTCATTTTAATTTGTGTTACTTTATCCATAATAAATTATGATCATATCAATATTTTCCACATTCTAAAACAAAGATCCATCATAAACTATGGATACATCACATATTAAGGTTGAAAACCTATCACTCTAATTATATTAATCATAATTCCCCAATCCAATAACATTCCATTCAAGTTTATGTCTCACATCCATATTTCATACTGGTAGATTATCACTCATGGTTTTTCTTCACGAAAATATATTTTACTAACACATAATTACCAATGTTGATGTCTCATAAAAATATCTCATACGTACATCCA
The DNA here is from genome assembly GCA_963277665.1 of Viscum album. NCBI lineage: Eukaryota > Viridiplantae > Streptophyta > Magnoliopsida > Santalales > Viscaceae > Viscum > Viscum album. The sequence continues at coordinate 934,924,246 of OY728145.1, read as the reverse complement.
ATCACTCTGGGTGAGTTTTAATGACTATTCCACAGATCAATACACTATAACTAATGGTTAGCTATCATAACTCTATCCATCCAAAAAATGGAATAGATAATAGGGCCATCAAAACCAACAACCATGACCATTATGTTCAAAATACTCATGAAACTACATCATCTCAATCACAGAACCATTAGGATTTGACCCATTAGATCCTATACTAGTCTAATTTATCTCAATTCCATTATATGATCTATTTAACTCTCAACTACATCTCAATTGGTGGAGGTTATAACAAATGACCCTAATCCAAGACACATTCCTTTCACCACCATAATTGTCTGAAGTATTCTCACATTTTATATAGATAAACCAAAAATAGATCTATATTCCATTTTACTAAAAAAAATTATGGTTTGGTTCGGAAAAATCCTACATGCTAATATTAATTCACAACAAGGCCTATTCCACATACCCAGACCCTCATGATCAGATTAACATTAATTGTATAATATATTTGAGCATATTCACAAACCAATGTAAATGAAAGACCATAAAAAAAAAGTTGAATCATTGAAAGGACATCCTACCCCAACCATGGAGGGATCACACATTGTTAGACCCCACCCAATTCAATATTGATCTAATGGGATCCATAATGAATAAGTAACTCCTTGAAATTTTCTATTGAACAATAGGATAGAATAAATGGAGATAAAACCAACCACGGAGGGCTTAGGTAGCTTATACTAACATAAATAAGAACAATTCAACTATTGGGAATCGATTTAAGTAAGAAAGGATATTGTTTACTTAAGGAATCCAAGAGGGCCTCAAAAACCCAAGCATTATGATGTAAATGTTGGGGAAGGAATGTGGAATGGTGTAAATTTGGGATCACAATAAAAATATAGGAAATTCCCTTAAATGGAACCAATGATCCATTAGGTACCCACCCCAGCCCAACCGACTAGCCGGTGGGGCTCAAGGGGCTCAGGGACTCTAGATAAGATAACAGGTACTAGATGAAATATATTGTGTACTCAGTGGACTCTAATATTTTTTCTAACAATAATTCCATATTTAATATTCATTTATTATTCAATTATTTTCTACCCCACCATTATATAATTCAAATTTGTCAATAATTTAATAAATAACATCATAATATGTTTATTGAATTATACCTAAAAATTCATTAATCAATAAAGTATACATGGTGGGTCATCCATGACATAAATATTTTCTTATATATCATGTGAGTATTCAATATCCTTATCAGAAATATTACTGATATTCTAGTGTTCATGGTCCATGGTCACACACAATTTTTAAATTTAACAAAACATGGAATGTGGTATTAGGTAGCCCAATATCATTTCCCAAGCAATGTGTGTGGGTTGGGGTCTCACTATTCTAAATCATATTGGTATTATTATATTTATTTTATTATTTTATAAAACATGAAATTATTTTTATTTGGTTTTATATTTGAATACATTTTTAATAAAATAATTAAATAAAATGTTCTAAACGTGTCAGGAAGAAATTAAATGGGTACTGGGGTTAATTCTATTGGGTCGGAACATAATATACATTTTTTATAAATCATTTAACACAATTACAATAAACAATATAATTATGACATACACACTATAATATCTTCTATAAGTATGAAACTAGTAATATTATTTTGCAATACACAAAACAAACCACAAATCTCATGTGGTCCCCACAGTGATTGAAAAATTAGACTCCTCAATTGAGTGAATGAACTTTCTCACACATATAGAAGAAATAATGTACCTTTATCTCTTTAAAATCACACAACTCTTGCGATATGAGGTGTGAAATTAATAGAGAGATACATTGACATGTAGAGATTATAGGGGTGCATCATCATTAATAGAATAAGGAGTGATATTTTCTCTTCCACGATGTACTTCCATCATCACACCTGAATAAAAAAAATAGAGTGATGATTTTAAGAATAAAAATTCATGTATGGCACTATTAAACCTCTCAGACCACCAAAAATGGATTATTTCTCGAAGATCACGGATATAAAATTATCAAGAAAATTATAGAATTATGAATCCCAATGAAAAGAGAGATAATAAAACATCACAATAAATAGCTGAAGAATAGAATTGGAATTATAATTAAGATGAAGAAAAAAAATATAGAAAGAAATTATATATCCAAGATCCATAGATACCAAATCCTTTCTAAGTGAGGAAGAAGAGACTTATTTATTGACATCATCCCTCCCCTTAATTGAAATCATTTAAATGAGAGATGCAAGATTCAATGGATTAGTTCCATGTGTCAATCTTTAATTATTAATGTGAATAAAATTGAAGTTATCTCTTCCAATGTTCATGCATTTATGTTTTTAGGGTTATTAAGTGTATAAATTTTCACATGCATCACAGATGTAATTAAAATTTTGAGAAAAATCTCCTGGCGGCATAATTTGTAGTTAAATAGATTAAATGGATTTATTTTTGAATTTTCTCATCCATGTATTTGTGGGTGGAGTAAAAAAATATGTGTTCAGTGTGCACATACAGGTTGATGCTAGAAAATAAGAATGTCACTGTAATTTATCCTTTTTATTTGGAAAGTGTCTACTAATTTTAACATTATAACCTGAAAAATGCATCAATTAATATTTCCTATTTTTTCTTTTTATATTTTTTTATTATGTTTATTTATTATATATATATATATATTTATATTCTTAATTTTTTAGGGGGAGTATTTTGGTATTCTTTAAGGTGGAATGATGATTTTTTTGAGCATTTATTATTTGATTTGAGGTAGTGAAAATCACATCTCTAATGGTTAACTTCTATGATCTAGGGGTGGAGTCTTCAATTTGGCAGCCTATTAAATTATTTTCTTAAAATTCTCAGCAAGCATATGATTTATTCATGGAGGAGATCGATGGGAATGGGAGTAATCAAAATAAGAGTTCAGTGTGCATGATAAAAATTTCATCCTTTATCATATATAATTAGGGTGGATTTTATATTGGGGTTTCTAGTAGATGTTGTGGTTCAGTAGGCTTTTGTAGTCGGGTGTGACAGTGGCACTCCTATAGTTTCTTCATTGGTGGTTATTTGTGGCATCCTCTAGAAAGGGAGGAATATTTTCTTCCAAAATTCTTCACTAGTGGTTCGTCTATTTATGGGAAGCACTTCAGAGGCTAGATGTGGTGACTCAATAGTCATCAAAGAATGGTTTTTCGGTCATTTAAGGGGAGCATCAGGGGAGAGGACTTAACCAATGGGTATTTGTGTTCTTAGTACATGGATAGAGGTTTTCATTATTTATCAAAAGTTGAATTATATTTCTTTAATATTCTTTTTAAAATAAATTTATACTTCTCACTGACATATATGAATTAAACTTTAAATGATTAATTTCCCATTCACATCATTTTACTAAATTTATGGAATGTTTGGAAGGGAAATAGTCATAGACAATAGGTTATCCATAGTAGGTGTATTGTGTGGGATGTGAACCTCACAATCTATTGGATTCCAATTGTGTTCACTTAAATTTTCTAACACATGGTCATTATTGTGCACGATTACTTGGATTTTTAGGTGCACTGTCAATTGTGAAATTCAATGTCATGTCAGTATAGTTTCCATCCATTTGCAGTCAAATGAAAATTAATACCCATTCCATTGAGAAATTTTCTTATCCTACATAATTAAAAAAAATTCTGCAGTGAAATATTTATATTTAAATTCAAAAAAAATAAATCAACAAAATTCATAATTCATAATTCATTAGTAAATTAAACACTTATTTTTAAATTAACATAAATTAATTAAATTTATCAGTGATTCTAAAAAAGTGTAATTTCAATAATTCGTAACAAAAATTTATACTAACATTGAAAATCAGAGTTCATAATTTTTAATTTTTAAAAATATTTAAAATTTGAGGATTTTAAATTTCTAAGCCTGAATGGAATTTGATTTTGAAAAAATTATTGACAAACTAATTTTTCTAATTCAATGAATGTAATGAATTTAAAATTACATGTTAAAAATAATTAAAAATATTATTTTAATTTGTGCTTTATATTTTATTTGAAATAATAATGCATATAGACAATGTAAAATATTTGATTCCCAGGCCGAAGTGATATCATAAAGTAGGTGGATCTATTATGAGATAAAAAATTACAATGGTATCACCTTATTAATGTTAGAAAAAATTTCTTTAGGTTTCCATGATACTAGAAAATTTAATATTCTTCGTGGATAGATTTCTACTACTCCCCTACCTTCTACAATACCCCTTTTGTTGAGAAAAAGTGACAAAAAATCATTAAATACTCCCTTGTTTTTGAACCTACCATGGCAACCATAAATGAGATCTACCACTGCCTCAATCATCTCTGGTGATGTTATACCAAGATATCCATGGATGAAAATATCACAATATAGCCTCACCTTTGTATATGGATGTAGGAAAAAATAAAAAATAACCCCCCAACACACTTTAACTATTTCACTCCTAGACAATATTATCATTGAATTCCAAATTATTTAGAAATTAAATCAAAAATTATTTTACTTCCTTTATTTAAATTAATATACTAAAAATTTAAAAAAGAGTAGGTTCCTCTATTATTTGAAATATATTACATCATTAGTAAATCACGCCACTTTTTCACTTCAATTTATTCAATATTCCAAGTCTATTAGTTGATCGAATGAGATTTTAGTTGACGTGGAATTTTAACAAGAAGTTCTCTTATTTATCCATCTTTTTTATTAAAAAAATGTTTACTCTATATTTGAAAAAATGGAACGAATTTGTTATAAATAAAATGTCCCCTTCATGGATTCCATATTCACCTAAACTAAATTAAATTTTTTTTACATAGACAATTTTTTTTAATTTTTAATTGTTACCATCCATGTATGTGAACAGATCTTTGAATAATCCCTTATTGATTTTTTTTATAGAGGTATACTCAAACACATAGTGGAAATTCCTTAGATATTCATTTTTGGTTCCCAATTTGCCACTTTTATTTCCACATCAAAGGATGTCATTCATTTTTATTAGAGTTTTCTATATAAGATGTTCTTTCTCACATTGGTCAAGTTACGTTCAAGTAAGATCAAAAATCCAAATGACCTCAAGTTATAATTCTTATACCATAGTATTATGTTCACTCACACTTCATTTCCTAGGCCTAATATAGTATGTTTCTTAGAATAGTGGAAAATTAACGCAACAATTATCTAAGTCTTATAGTATCAGAACCAATAAAATCATCTATCTCTAGTATCTAATTTTAAAACTAATTAGAATGAAAATTTATTTCACAAAAAGTGAAAAAATTGATTAAACTTACCAAATGTTATATAAGATATTAAAAAATTCAAAATAATTATATATTAAAATTTTGTATTTACATACATTATTAAAAAACATACTAGAAATATTAAAAAAATATTTTAAATACTACAATAGTGTCAAAAATATTTTATATACTCCTAAATATGATTCAATCCATAGCCTACCAATTATTCAGCACTATCCATGAATGATATATAAAAAAAATCTAAATTATATAGATTGTACATTTCAAAAAAGATATATACAACTAGATGTATTTTTTTATTTCTCTTGGATCGAGTTAAGATCTTCCATGTGTTCCTTTAGATATCTCAAGTGATTCTATTATGTTTTTATACACATAAGGAAAACCTATAGAAACGTGTTTAAAATATTAATTTTTTTTCTTAAAATTAAATGGAAGAGAAATAGAATGGGAAAATATTATTGGGACTTTCCATCCCATGAGGGGTTATGGTTTATTATTTCTATAATTGTATAGCCTTCTGGATATCGCAAATATATAGTATAATAGATTTTCACTATTGAGAACCATAATTTTTTGTTCCCCCTTAAATTCTTCAATTCTTTTAAGTTCCCTTGTCTGGTGTTATTCAGCCCCCCCCTTATCAATTTCGTGTGTTGCGTTATGTGTGGGTGAATGTTACAGGTATAGGGACTCATTAGGTTCTTCCACAAATATGTGGCTTCCTAATCATCCAATGGTACCTCTAGTAATTCTTCTATGATAGATTTAAAACAATGAGAGTGATTATGTAATTAAATTCCAAATAAATCAAAACAAGATGAATTTAATTCAACACAACACTATCATATATAGTAGATAAAACTCTATTTCTACATTATTGGACACCATAAATGATTCTTTTATTATCATGCCTCCCTATTTTAGATTATTGTTGTGTTGTTGGGGGATTATATAAATCTACATAGGTCACTCTGTGGTAAAATTCTCTAGGAAGAGGGTTTCAAGGGTGAACAATAGAAGTTCTTCTATTTCTAAAAAAAATATACATCCTCATAATGTATATATTTTTGGTAAAATACTATGGTCTTTAATGCTTCATCATCTTGTATTTTATTTTCCCCCATTCTATTATAAGGTAAGGAAATTACAGATAACATTATACTCAATTCCTTCACCATTACACAGTGTTACCCTATTTGTTAGACCTTTTTCACTTGAATTTCATGTATCATAGTGTAATATCTCTTAATATCCATTGATGTAATCTATTATTTAGTTTTATAGTGTGGTGGAATGTATTATTGATGATATTTAGGTATATTATTTTATGATATTCCATCCCCCCACCCAATGTTGTATACAAAAGTTCGATGTTGTTATTTCTAATGATAATTAATATCTTGGGATTCTAGTGGGATTTTAAAATAAAAATGAAAATGGTGAGGATCCAATAAATAATGGTCACCATATAGTTCTTGTCTAAAATCAAATAAATAAAATAAGAAAACAAAAAGAAAAAAAATATAATAGAAACTAATTAAAGATTAGTTAAAATACTGAAATACCAACCCTTATCCTCAGCAATAGCTCAATGTTGATCACATAGTTTTCATGGGTCATGGTTAAAAATAATATTGAAAATTTTATAAAATGTGTAATAAAACATTGGGGTGACTAAGATCATTTCCCTAGGAGCATGTGTGGGTAATAGTCTTTCTTTTATAAATCAATAATGTATTTTTATTTAGATTTATTATTATTTTTAAACATAAAATGTTTTTTTACTGTTGGAATACATTGGACATAAATAATGTCAAAATAACAAGACAAATCAGTTATAATGAAATGCATAGGGTCCAATGCTGTAATCCAGTGGTTTGAATCATCATTCATAGTTTTATAAAACATATATATAAATTTATATACATTATATTATTTTCCTATGCACACTATGTAATTTTTTCAAAATTGGAAAACAAATATTATTTTCCAAAAATTCCCAAAATGAAAAAAAACTCATGTATTAATCTTGGTAATTGTGTAAGTACACTCCTTGATTTATTGAATGAAAGTACTAACCCACCTCACAACAATCATGTACTAATATATCTTTAAAACACACTACTCCACTATTATTAAGTGTCATCTTAATAGAGGAAGTCATTAAAGCATAAATATTAGTGTATGAAGTATGTTTTATGAAATGATGATTAATGAGTGACCACACACCACTTACACTGTCAAAACAATATTAGTTAAATTATAGTGAATATCTTAAAAATAAAAAATCATTTGCACTATTTTGATTCCCCTCAATCAACCTAAAATGTGTTAGTACTCCATGATAGTGGATTTATAAATCTATATTTCATCATAGGGATAAGAAACATGAAGAAATATGTAGAAGATAAGATCACAATGAAAATATGAACAACCAAATTAGAATTATATTAAAGTTCAAAGAAAAGTTTATCAACCTAATATGGATAGATGTTAAATCCCTTCTAAAAGGGGAAAAAGATATTTTTTATAGATATTAGCCTTATCCTTGATCACATTAAATGTAATATGTTTAGTGAGATTCATTATATTAGTTTCACGTGTATAGATCAGATGTTTATAATTATTTTAATTGTTAGAATTTTATCCCATGTCCATGCATGTATGATTTTGATATTATTTCAACTATAAACATATTTATTCATTATGAGTGCACTATAAATCATCTGGAAAATTCTACATGTGGCATGACTGACTATTTTAATACTCCAGTGGACGCCTTTTAGAATTTCCTCAATTGGGTATCTATGCATGTAGTGAACAAATGTTGGTCCAGTGTTCACAAACATGTTAATATAGAAAAATGTGCATGTCACTGTAATTGATCCTTTCACATTTAGTCATGTCTTAGTATACAAACATGTAAAAATGGGAAAAATACATCATTTAATTTTATGTATTTTATTATTATTATTATTATTATTATTATTATTATTATTATTTCCTTTTCTATTATTAATTAATTTTATATGTATGTATATATTATTTATTTAAATTAAATTTTTTATTTTTTTGGTGGTATCATGTGGTGTAGTTCAAGGTAGAACCAAGTATTTGGTGTGCCTATCTTATTTGGCTCATGATGGTGATGAGTTCCTCTCTGATGGTGGTATTTATAGATCTAAAGGAAGTGGAATTAATATGGTTGTCTACAAGTATTATTTCCACAAATCACAAGTGGCCATTAGATTCCATTATAGTGGACCATGGAAGGAACATAATCAACACCACTCAGTATTCCACGAACATATGGGTTGGATTTGCCTTCATTGAAGAGTATTAGAGTTTAATGGGGATGTGGTTCATGGTAGAAATTTTGATTCAGGAGGCTTTATCCATCGATCGTGACAGTGGCACAACTCCAACTTCGTCTTCAGTGGTACTCAGTGGTCTCCTCTATCAAGGGAGGTGGATTTTGTTCCCCAAATTAGCATTCATGTTTCTTTTTCATTTGGGAAACACATTAGATGAATGAAATGGAATATCCAACATCTTCGAATAGTAGGTGTTTGGTTGATCATGGATAGAGTCATTTGGGAAGATAAAAATGGTGATGATTTATGTTCATTAGATGTGGATAGATGCTTTAATTCTTTATCTTCATTTGAATTTTATGAATTCTTAATCAAATCACATAGATCCTTCATATATATAGACAATTAGTCAACATGGGAAGGATGATTTTCAATTTATGGTGGCATGTTGGACTTTTTTTTATGTTAATCCTATGTTGATGGTAGTTTTTCAACAATATGTATAATGGGTGGAAGTTATCATGACCAGAATTAATGATAAGTATTGAAACAATGAGTCATAATGGGATCATTGTCTGTATATTGACTATGAGAAGGGTTGATTTCTCATTTGTATGTAGAATGAAGTTGAACATCATGGTATGTAGGTTCCCACTCATTATAACATAAATTTTTTCATATATGGTGAGTAGTAATCACTATTACTTGGATTTTCTTAACACATGGTCACATAAAGATTTTAATGTAGAGTCAGAATAGTGACTATGAATTTGTGGTCACTTATCAATTAATGACCATACCTTTTGGAAACATTTACAACCAGAAAAATAAAAATAATTCATTTTCCCCTGAATATTTTTCAAATAAATGACTAAAAATAAAGAATCACTTAAATTCATAATTTGGCCTCTAATTAATCAATTCAAAATTCACTTTTAAATTAATTTAATTCAATTAAATTAACTAATTCAAAATATGATTCCATAAATTAAAATTTCAAAAATTATTGAATTCAAATTAACATCCAAATTAAAAATACATTTTAATGATTATTTTTAAAAAAAATTAAATATATGGATTTTTTATTAAATTCAAAAAAATATGACAAAATTAAAATTCAACTTAAATCCAATTGTAAAAATAATTTTAGTTTTAATTTTTAAAAATTCATGTTAATGATCTCAATTAATGTATATATTCAATATTTTTATTAAAAATTGATTAAATAATTAAAAAAATAAGTTTGGCCAAGATGACAATTATTTTCATATTTCTGAAATTTATAGAAAATTATTCATTAAATCAAGATTTATATATATTAAGGGGTAATTATATTAAATTAGAAAAAAAATGTTGAAAATTTAAGCTCACATCATCAACATATTCAAATATTAATGTTTCATCATAACATATAGTACTCCATGACAATAATTATTTTCTGATAACCAAAATTTATACTCGGATAGGTTAATTATCATTTCACTTCCAAATTATCCAAAACCCATTCTATTAAATTATAGTGTTGAAACTAAATTTTAATATTATGATACATTTTATATTCTCAAACACCTTTATTAATATTAACAAAACCATGTAGATATTCATATATAATTATATTCTACATGATAGACCACTAGAGTGTCTCTATAATTTATACACATTTTGGTTTTTTTAAACTCATTACATATCTTTATTATTCATTTCACATCTCTATGTAACCTTTTGATAACCCCTACACTAAATTCCTATAGTGATTATCAGTGATGAAGAAATATTTTTTGAATAATTCATAGGAAATGAATGAAATTCTATATGTTCAACTCTTTGAACATTTATTCAAGCTTCATTATTTCAAAACATTCAATGTTATAAGGATAGTTACAAATATTTTACATATAAATAATTTCAAGTTCATTATCACCATCTTGGAATTGTTCTATATAAAACATTATTGATATTATTTTGATAACTAAATCAAATGTAACACTTCAATAATATTTCTATTAACTAACATATCTAAACTCCTTTAGAATTTATAGTCACTCTCACAATGAATTTTCTATAATAATCATTATTTTTTTACCTTTCAAACTTATAAATGTTCAAAAATAATTTCACTGTCCTCTTAGAAACTTTGTGTTCCAAAAAATGTGTTATGAAACACCAACTCATGTGTGTCTAGGAAATAAAATTTACATTCTTAGTCTGGAATATCTAATATATAAAATATTAATAACAATATATTATATGTATTTCTATGTGTTTGGTGAAATATTATTGAATGAATATTTTATTAATTAAATTATACCCATAAATGCAGTGGAAACTCTTTCATTGATGTTTCAAAATATAACATGGATACAATATTTCATACATGATAAATTATATTTTATCGATATTGTAATAACACATTCTTTTATGAATGAAATTTTCCTTTTTGATATATATATTTATATATTTGTTTGTGTCATAATTGGATAATGTATTATAATATAAAACATATTAGAAACATAATGAAAATCAATCACACTTAATAATATTCATTAGAGGATTATATTTAGAGAATAAGTATATCCATAAATTTTGAAAGTGATACAATGTGATAGTAAACACATAAACAATTAACTAAAATTGTGAAATTTGATCACCTTGGTCTCCTAGAATAATTACACTAATGAACAACACTATAAAAATGATACAAAACATTCATTATATTGTCTATGTTTTTTATAAATTAATAATATAACCATGAGAGAAATATAATTGAAGGATGGATGATGGAAATAAAATATATTCATATATGGTACAAAAATCCATCGACTGTCAGAATTATAACCTATATAATACTAATTTATATCCGCTGTAATAATAATCACACTTATATAATTGTCAAATATTTTCATTGGAGTGTTATATAATTAAACACACATTAAATTTATAATAAAATATTGATAAATGAATGTGTTAAATATGATAAAATAAATTTTCACAACCAAAAATTTGATTTTTAATTTTGTTAAAAAATGATTTAATATTTTTGAAATACCATTTTATGAAATATTTAAGGGTTTTAAATAAAACATATATTCATATAGTGAATTTGTTTTTCTGATACAATGAATTAGGTTAAAGAAATATTGAGAATAATATAATATTATGGGATATGTTTAAAAACTTGATATGAAGTTCAATTGATATGATATTAGAGAATTTATAATACAATGTGATTATTGTTCTATATTTTTTCAAAATAAATAAATCATATTAATTCATGAATAAAATAATTATTCCAAAGACAGTTGAGGTAATTATATATGATAAAAAGATTTTAGAAATAATTTTGGTAATTTTTTACATGATTTTATTATTTTTAGATGATTTTGGGAATTTTTAGTTAAGCTATTAAACTAAAATATTACAATATCTTTTGTGTAAAATATTCTAAGATCATAAGATATTCTTTTATCATAATAAAATTTACATATGTGTAAGATATTTTAGAGACACAAATGATATTATAATCTCATAAGATATTGAACTTGCGAAAAAAAATTAAGTACGTGTAATATATTTATGTTACACATAATAAATTTTTCATTATAATATATTTTGATCTTCTAAGAAAATCCAGTTAAACATAAAGAAATTCAGTTCTATGAACGATATTTTTATTTGGAAATGCATTGGGTTGTATAAAATTTTTCGGTCATTTGATATTATTTCATGGCATAAAATATTAGAATGTTTTAACATTTTGATTATAAATTGAACTCATTTTTTCTTATCTATCAGAAAAATGTAAATAAATGATAGCAGCCTTCTTCTCATAATCTAAATAATTATATTACATTTCAATTATATTGAATAAACATTAAATTTAGTCAGATGATACCAAAGTTGATCTATATAGATTATATTTCCTAAATTAAAATCATGATACACACTAGAAGAAGGTATATGATGGTAAAGTATGAAAACAATTATAAATAATTTTTAAGTGAAATATATGGGATATATTGGTGTTATAGTATGAAGGAAATATACTTTATAAAAAATGTTATAAATTTACTTATAGTTAAGATCTATTATTTCAAATGATTATTACAGGTATAGTGAGAAGTAAAAATTATTTTTATTATTATAATGAATAACTATTTTAGTTATAGAGACATTATCCTATTACACATACTATTACATGATTTTACAAATAATTATTAATCAAATATAAACCAAGTATCATATTGAATAGTTTCATTGGAATACTAGGTATATAAAATTTAGAATATTTAACAAGAATAAAACATATGTTTATTAATCTTCCATAATCAGTTCATACCATCCTTTGATCTCCTAAAACTGTATTTGATATACTGATTAATACATAGACGAATTGGATGAGTTAAAAATACATATAAAGGAATAAACTTGGAAACAAAGAATAAGAAAAAAATCAGAAGGCATAACATGTTTACAAAAAATTCATAGTGCATGAATAAACATGTGGAGAAAAAAAATATAAAAATTGGAATGATATGATCTTGGAAATATAAAATTTGGTAGAAACATATAACATGATATAATCATGAGTCAAATCCAACTTCTAAGACTATATCACAAGGTGGAACAATTTCTATAATCGAATAGGTTCAGTTCCTAATCTCTTAAATGAAGTCTCATGAGACTAAAAATTACACAATGAAATGGATCACTATATGGGAACACCAATAAAAACATGATCATTCATATGTTTTCTACATAAATAATCAAACATAAGGAATAAACATTAGGGTTTCCAATGAAAAGAAATGGTTATCGAAATCATATCATAAAAAAGAACCAAATGGTTCATCTTAATGTTATCCATTAAAGAATGGATTGAAACATATTTTGAAAAACATATAATAATAATAAGAATATATCTTGAATAATTATGTCCAATATAAAGTGAATTAATGAAAGCCGGTGTTTAAGAAACTTTAGAAATGATCTACTTTAGTGCAGTTTAAGGGAAATACTAAATAGTCTTTAAAGATGAAAAAGGCATAATAGACTACAGGAAATTAGAAATGAACTAAAATATTTCTTCATGGTAAAATTGTAATTTTTTTAAAATATTAGTGTATTGAAATTGTTTCAGGAGTGTGCTTGAAATTTGGTAAGAAACAGACAAGTTCACATTAACTAGTCTTGTGTTATCGAGGGTAATTGAGAAGGGAACATTTTTAAAAAAAGTATCTCCCATAAAAGAAGGATAAATTTATTAGATTAATATTTGTGGAAAATTTTAAAAAAAATAGAATAATTATATATGAAAAATAATGAGATCAAATTGGTTAAAGGGAGATTAATCATAACACAAGGGAAAAAATAGGGGTTCATAGAGATCCTTTACCTTATATCTAAATATATTTTGTAGTTTCTCTTAATGTCTATAAAATAGATTTAGATTCATTAATTACTAAATTTAGAACCTATTATATATAATTTTGATTTGTTATAATTTTATTATTTTTATTTGCTACAAATTCAATGAATTATAGAGTTAAATTTCGTCATTCTAGGTGTGTTCATTTCATGGTTTCATGATCGGTTCACTTGTGTTAAATTATGGAAGTTCTTTTAAAATGAAAATAATTCTCAACATGTGAAATTATATACTACTAATGAACTTACATACGGTTAAAAGGTACGTTTTATCATTTTCTCTCATATGGATATGATATATTTGATAAAATGTGAATTTTAATTATTCAGTTCATTTTTGTAGTTTTCCTATTATCATAGACTACTTTAGTTTTATTTAATATTATGTCTATATATTCGTACTCGAACATAAAAAAAGTTATAATTTAAATTTTTAAATTTTTTGAACCATAATAATGGTCTTTTGAGAATTCTTGAAGGTGGTAATGGAAAACAAGTACTCATCATCCATAGAGGTGGTGAATTGACATATCATGGATGATGATTTCATTTTAAGAATAAAAATTGAAAAGATGATTTTTCATGATGAATATAAAAATAAAATAACAAAACTTTAGTATTCATGTAATACTACATTTATAATTTGTCTTTGTATAGGGGAGTTTATGTTATTATATGTAATTAAAAGAAATTAAAATAAAATTATTGAGGATTTTACCGCTTGAATGTCGTCTCCTTGATAACATACATAAATAACATGGGTTTAGTCTTTTTTGAGACAATAAACACTTGTATATGGGGAAGAGGATTATGGAGTGATCTAGAAGAGTATTGAGAAGCGTAATGTATTAAAATGTATGAGAAGAAGGGGTGGTGAGTGATTATTTTTATCTATCAGAGATTAGTGTTTTTTATAATTATATACATTAGTATTTTATTTTGGTTGAATACTATAGATAGTATTGATTAATATTAGTAAATAAATTAAATTGTTTGTTTTAATTCTGAAAAATAGGCTCTTACATCATACTTATATTATCTATGACTCAGACATTCCTGTATTTAGCTTAAAGTATCAAATAATGAAAATTATAGCATTTCACTATTCAACAAAAATTAAAATATTCTTTGAAAAAATACAAAAAAATCACCCTAAAAATATTCTAATGAGTATATTGAAAATATAGAGTACATTTTATGAAAATTAATCCCTAGATATGAGAGGATTAATTTTTAAATAAAACCCTTATTTATTCAAACAAATATAGATTATATTATTATAATCAATTTTATAACCCATTGAATAATTAATTATTGCCTAAAAAATTATATCTAATTATTAATACAATATAATATTTACTTAGGATTCTATTTTATGGAAATAAATATTATTTTAAATCATTATATTAATTATAAAATTGTAAATAAACATTTATGTTTTCCATGAAAATCAACACATAGTTTATCATTTTAAAATAATTTTTTTAATTATAACATTATTTTAATATATTATATTTTAATTTATAAGATACCTAAATTTTATTTATAATTTCATAGTTGTGTCTTCTAATCTAATAGTGATGTTACTATTCATAATAGTTAGATTAGAATTATAATGGCTATGTTTATAATAGAAATATAGGTTGGTTAATTTCAATAAATACCACTCATTTCATTCATTCTACATTTATTTATACCTTATATTACCCTTATATATATAATTTAATCTTAAAAATTTATTGTATTAAAATTATGTTTTATTTCTACTGCTTTTTTCACGAGCAATGTCATTCTAGTTGATCGAGTAGATCCAAATTTTCCCATTCATAGTATATTATTTATTATTTATTGTATCAATGTAATATTTCTCATTCTCCTTGACTTATTTATGGAATAATGTATCATTCATGTTTTATGAAACTAATTTTTTATTAGGCTCTCTCTATTATGTATATGTTTTATGTATCAATGTGAATTACATTGATGAAATTATGGATTCTTAAATTCTCCCCACCCCCTTAGAAAATTTCACTCTCAAAATTTATTTTCACATACTAAGGTGAAAACGGTGAGTTTATTTATCTTTCATCACTTCCTTCGATTTCCATAAATATACTTAAAACATATGGGTTCTCCATAATAGCATGACCAAGTCAGTAGTCTTGTAACATAGAACCTTGTATATAGAGTTCAAAATCTTCACCGGATGATCGTAACAAGAGAGATTATTTTCCAGATATACCAACACTATGTTCAGTACTTGAGAATGATATAGAATGTACTTCATCATGTGGGATACATGGAATACATCATGTACATGATAAATTATTATTGTAAGTTCTATTCTATAGGCTACATATCTAACACGATCATGAATCTTGATGGGGAAGATGTACCAGGGGCCTATCATTCATTTTCAACAAATATCATGACTCTCTTAAAAATATATATGTATAGTAATACCTTTTCACTAACATATAACTCAATGTAAAATAAATAACTATATTCATATCTCTTGTATACAATTTGGGAATCGTGAATATGTTGTGGCATCGCCTTCACTATTTCATCAATTTCCTCAAACATTTTAGGTGCCAGAAGCTCTCATTCACAAATATCATCATTGAATGTAGGTGTTTTAAATCATTTCTCATAAATTTATCCATATTTATCCATTTCTATTCTTTATTGGAAACTATTATTATATTATATGTCAACCAGAGGGAGATATTGTTCCCATCCTCCTTTAATGTTAATCATGCATGCTCTCAACATATCATCTAGTGTCTAAATATTACAATAAAAATGCACATTTGTTTGGGGGTTATAATTGATAATGTTACACCACACAACCTCCCTATTTCTTTAATGTCTATTTATTCAAGTTCATCGGGTGATAATTCATATCGAATTCAAATAAAGGATAAAATCATTGTAAGAAAGTCCATATGAGCCACATATCATTATTTCTTATAGATGTCTTTGAAATCCCATTGAAAATATCAATGGTGATTTTTTCCCATTTCTTTATTGGTATAAGTAATAGTTTTATGATCCCAAATGACTTTTTCCTTTTAGCCATCTCTTGTTGATATTCTAGATACATTGATGTAAATTCAGGGATCAACTACTTTATATTCTCCCCCCAATACTACTCTTGGAGATCTCAATACATCATTATACTCCCTAGGTTTATAGAAATGGTTGAGATATATGAAGTATTAAAAATATATTTCTTTATCTCTAGATTGGATGGTATGCATAGTTGTGACCAAAATTTTAAAAATCCAACCAATTAAATTTGGAAATCTGGGGATTTCAATTCCTTATAACATTTAATTTTTTCTGAATTTCTACAACATACCTTTGAGAATCCACTATTTTATTCATAAGGGATGGTTGAGAAATAATTTTTGAAGGAAATGATTATTTGACTTAAATTATGTTTTCCAAGTCCATGTTTTGTAGGTTTAGGATGATTCGGTCCTTCTCTATTATCACCATTGATAAAGTTATAGGATCCCTTCTACATAAAACATCACCATCTTTATTCACTTTACCAAGATTGTAGTGGATTGATCATTAATAAACCTTGATAATCTCTAACCATATTGTCTATTTCATATTGAGAACATTTTGAGTGATTATATATTTTAGACTCTTTTGATCATTATATATATTACACTTATCCCCATAGATATAATGCCACCAAATTTTGAACATAACTATCACAACCGCCAACTACATATAATGTGTGTTATAGTTTTTCTAATTAATATTCCGTTTCCTTGAGGTATAGGCTAGAACATTATTATCATTCATCATCACACATCATAATCCCTTATTTAATGAATCGCTATATACCATAAGGGTTCCTCACATGTCAGTTGTGTTTAAACTAGTTTAGTGATAAGCCTTTTTTCATCTCTTTGATGTATTACTCGTATTAAACGGCCTAGAAATACATTAATCAACTCCTAGTTATATCAGTTAGTGGGATTGACAATAATGAAAAGTTCCTAAAAATTATTGATAATTCCCATATAGACCACGAAAAATATGTATCTCTATTACGGATGATTGTATTGTCCACTCCTAAGTTTTTATTATATTAGAAGGGTCCAAATATATTCTTTTACTAGTGATAACATGACCCAATAATGAAACTCCATCCATCCAAAAACCCACATTTTTTTATATTTTATTACAATTTTTCCACTGAAATGTTTTTAGCATAGTATTCAAATTCTCTTCATGTTCCTCCTTGCTTGTGGATTATATTGGATTATCATCTATAAATAATACCAATAATTATGGAGGAAATTTCAAAATAATATATCCATTAAACCCATGAATATTCCAAGATCATTAGTGAGTCATAATGGCATAATTATGACCTCATATAGTCCATAACTTATCCAAAACACGGGCTTGGGAGTATCATCTACACTCGTCATTAAGTGGTGACATCCCAAGAAAAGGTAAACCTTCGAGAAATACTTGATGTCACGTAGATAATAGAACAATTCATCTATCAATGATAGGGAATATTTGTTCATTATTGTTATTTTTTTATCTCATGATAATTAATGTAGAGTCACATTGGTTTATCCTTATTCATGATGAAGAGGTATGATGTACCCCATTGTAAAGCACTTGGGTATATAAAACACTTTTACATATTCTCTTATAGCTACATATTTTTTCATCCCAACTAAATTGTGTATATACATTAATGGATCTTTCATATAGGCATATGTCAAGGTATAAATTAATTGAGGCCTCATCCACTTAGTCAGGAGGAAGACTAATCAATGTATCTTGGAATACATCAGTGTAGTCCCTCATAATGGGAATGTTTTGGGGCATGATACTCACCATTGTTTCAATCATTTTAGCTAGATATTATTTCTAATAAGGAAATTATTTACACAATTTAGATGATTATTCTAAATTAAATTCAACCTACTCTTTAAAATATAACATAATTGGGGGATTCTGTGGGATATGATGAGTGATCACCCTTTCCTAAAAGTTAATGTTGGATTTGAGTACAGATATCTAATCCATAACCAATATAGCATCCAAATCAACAAAAATAAATTCAGATGTGGATTTATGGAAGCTTAAATCCAAAAACATTAACTTTTTAGGAGTTATATAATTTATAAGAAATAATTTCCCTATCCATTATTCTCATATATTACAAAAAATTATTTTTTGTGGTGGTGTTTTTATAGTTCTACGAAAATTTCACGTCACAAAAACATGTGGGTAACATCAAAGGTAAGTATAGAATAATATATTTTTATATATATTAATATTTATGAATTATATATTTATTTTAGTTTAAATGGTATACTATGTGTGACAACTTTCCGGACATGCAAAAATGGGTTTCTCTAAAATCTTACGTTGCACACAAGACAGAGATATACCAAAAAATAATACAATAATATTATTATTTTAAATGGTATTTAACTCCTAAATATTGTATGGTGAGAATGAAAATAACTAAATATATTAATTTTACACGTGTTCATTAATTTTTTTTACTTTCATACAATAAATGATAGATTCTTAAATTGAGAATAAATACAATTTTAAGCATATAATTCTCTATTAATTTATAAAATGTAGTTTTACCACTTTTTGATGGATAATCCTTTTCAAATATAATTTTTTTAACTTATATGTGATCTATTTTAAAAAATAAACATCTCATTTGGAATTGGGACATCAAAATTTACTTCGTTTCAAATTTTGTTATTTTTCTGATAAAATTCATTTTTAATGAATAGTGAAAAATACGACATTTTAATTCAAAACTACCTCTTCATTTAATTTATTTTTATTTTTAGATTATCATTTGATTAGGTTTTAAAGTATATTTAAGTTATATTTTCATAATATAATCCAATTTTGGTCATTTTACGTAACTTTTCATTGAAATTTGATATAAACATGTGTCAATATTTTTATGGTTTTTAATTTTTCAAAACTTATTTTCTTCTATTGACTATATAAATTAATTTTAAATTAATTAATAAAACATCAATATTATGAATTTATATAATTAGATTCTATATTTCTAATTATAAGTTAAAAATTATGTAATTAGGGAACTTTTATCTTTGGATATGATGAATAATAACTTTAGAAAGTTATTTTATTTACCATAGTTAAAGGGTAATTCAGGTAAATAAGGGTAAATATAATATTATAATAATATAAAACAACCTTAAAACATTTCCAAATATTATTTTATGAGATATAAATGACTAATAAAACCCTTGGGATGAAACTTTGTGCATTGGAAGCTACTTGGGTGTGATTATGACACTTATAACATTTACATTAAATAAAGAAAAATATGTTATAAACATATATCTTTTTACTAAAACAATTTTAATATGTGTTTATATAAGTGATCACTTCGATTGTAAATATGAATTATAAATATATAAAAAATTCATATATCATGGTATTTTATTCATAATTTTTAGAGATTAAATAATAAAATTTAATTAAGACACAATGATGATACAATGAATGCATTATTATTGAAGGAATAAAATAAATGATTTTACAAATATTAAAATAAATAAAATTTGACATTATTTAAGTAATAAATTATTTTTATAGGATACTATGACATGTTATAAGACTACTAAATGGTTTTTTTCTAATTTATCCCTCTCTCGTTATATTTAGTTTAAATTTAATAATATAAATATTGTAAAAATTTACGTAATTGATGTTTTATAAATTTTGAAATTTTTTAAATTATTTTAAAATCATAAAATAATTTTAAAATAAAAATGATACTATGAAAACGTATAAAATATCATTAAGTATCCAATTATGGGAAATTAACCACATATAACTAAATTTATTAGCCTATTTATAATTGAAATATTGTTACCATAATTAAAATTAAAAGAGAATAATTATGGGTAAACCAAATAGATAATGTTTAAAATTAAATTAATACATGTCTAAAAATTATTGCATGAGATTATTTCTAACAATAATGATCTTATAATTTATCTATCTCATGTTGGATCTATTTTAATTAAAAAATAAATTTTTATTAATTTAGTAATTTAAGAGTTTCCAAGGGTGCCCATTAACTATCCAATAAAAAGGTTCCTTCTATCCTCTAATACTCACACTACAATAACCCATTAGTTCGGCCATTACCTGACTAAAACTCTTCCTATAATCCATAAAATTGTACTATAAAACACTATTATAGATTAAATCCTCCAAAGTAAACCTTTTGGTATAATCAAAATGAAGTTACCCGATCAAGTGGTAACCCCTTCTCACATGATTTTTATTTTCATTTCCATTCCCCACTCTCTAAACTCTTACTGATATATGATTACATACCAACATCAGTATCCTAAATATACTAAGTTTTTTTTATTCTTTTTTATCTATCTACAGTTACCCAAACCTAAATATTATGAGTAACGAATAAATTGTTTCTGTGTACAGCGAACTACTACCTCCCAAAATGATGATTGTTCAATTTTCCCCTACCACCTCTCATGGTGGAATTTATAATAGAAAATATTTATAAATATGATATATATATTATATTTATATTGTATCTATTATTATTTAATTTTTATTTAGAACATACCTTTATACAATCCATGTTTTGTGAATATAAAAATTTTGTTTGAGGAAGTGTGGAATATCACCCCCTTAATGTGATATGACGTGTTCCCACTATACATGGAACATATAAAGGATGGGTTTTTAAAACATATGAAACATATATGATATTTATATAATAATGGTATTATATTATACATTTATATCATTTAATAATTATTATTTTAATATAAAAAATAAATGAATGTAGCGTTCATGTGTACGTGCGGCCTGCCACCACAATGAATGGTGCATTTCATTTATTATATCCAAATATTATGGATTATTATAAATACATTTATACTATATATATGATATTTAAATATGAATAATATTCTAGAGATGATGTAATTTTGACCATATGGAAAATTTCCATTATATTGAGTTCATTTATGATTCATGTACCAAATATCGACAAAACATCTCATAAGAACGTGAATAGTTATATAATTTTTATAACTTGGTAATAAGAGATATAAAAGGAATAATAAACTTAAAAAAATTTCTCAAGAAATTATAAATTAACTTGTGTTTATTATACAAGAAAATAAATAACATAAAAGACATGTCAGACTCAAGGTAAGGGAAATATTAACTCGATCTCTGGTTGTTGATTTAAATATCCATGTCATTAGTTTTATTTTTCCAAGAATATATGTGAATGAGATATGATTGTTTTATACTAAATATCCACATATATTTAGGTTATTTATATTTTTTTAACATAATTATTTCATTGATTTGTCCTTGATCTAATGATACAATCATTGTAAATGACTTCTTCTCAATCTCCTTTTATTGATGCATATCCCGGTGTTATGCACCTTTATTATCTTATAAGGTCTATATACAACCCTTTTGACACTTTATGTCATGAAAAAGTATATTCTGATTATATTTAAATATTTTATTATTGTTATTACTTAATTATTTTTCTTTAATTGTTTCTATAATTTCAAGGGACCCTTTAAATAATACATCATTTTTAATGTTTTTAAGATTTATTCATCTAAAACCATCCATTTCATGTCTATGTTTCCAAAATGGTTTTTATGAATTTACTTATATGAACATTAATGTCTAAAAATTTAAATTTCTATCGAATGTTTTTAAGTGGTATGGAACACATTGATTCAAAATAATCTTTATTAAATATTTTAAATCTTATTGGAAATAGATTGAATATTTTAATATGTGGAATTGATTTCTTATCATAGAAAATGAAATATTATGAGTAAAATGTTGATAATTTCAATACTTTATGTGTCCTTATAATATAATGGTATATTGATATTTGATGGGTGGTTAAGTGATAAACCAAAGATGGTTAGTTATGTGATAAACAAAAGATGGGTGGTTCTGTGATAAACCATGGACGGGTGGTTATGTTATAACCTCCAATGCATGGGGTATAGAAGTCGGTCGTATGGATATTAAATTTAGTGATTTTTGTGGAAGTCAACTATTTTTTAATTCCATTTAAGTATTTGTATGTCCCACTTTACCATGATATGTTATATGTTTCTTATTATGGGTTTCATGCTTATATTTTGTTTATAAAAAAGGTTAATAAATGAGCTTATATTCAGGGCAGTGTTATTACTACTTTTGAAGGTGAAAAGTATTACTTTATGATAATTTATTCATGTTTTACATATCTTCCCAAGACTAATATATTCTCATCTTTATATATCCCTTACTGAGATATTTATGCACATCCTAGTTTTTGAAATGTTTTTCGCTGTACATAAAAAAGAATATATTCAAGGAAGGGATAAAGGTATAGTTATGTTGTTTAAACATGAAATAAAACCACATTTATTTTTAAAAGTTTTTGTTTTTTGAAAAAATTGGTAGTGAGTAGAAGTGTCTCCTTGTAACATTTACTTTGATATGTATGAGTAATGGCATAATTATCTAAATCTCTAAACCTGAAAAGATCCTTGATGTTAATGAATGTCAAATTATTGACATAACTCAATATTGTGTAATGTATTATGGCTCAGGCCGTATTGATGGTATCAAATGATTATTTAGATAACTTTAGTGGTTTAGGGGATATTAAATAATAATTCTATGTAATATGTAACCACAATGGTTCACATGATATAATGATTCGTAGTTATTTTAGATAATTTTAATTCGTCTGAGATATCATGAATACGAATATCTTAGCATTTATATTCCTCATAAGATAGAATATTATGGTTTATTAATAAACTCAGAGAAACCTTTTTTGTTTAAATAAATGGCTAAATCCATCAATCACTAATGTTATTATTTATTTGAAGGAAAATGTTGTAGTTTAATGAATATGTAGCCAAATGAATTGGGGAATCAATTAGAACTCACTTGGTTACCCGAAACCAACTATCTAGAGTCAAGATTAACCATTGTAACCTTCGTGGTTTTTCTAAAGAATCATATATGAGAGAAATGAATACCTGCAGAATATTAGGTAATGATGATAAATTTAAGAATATTCATCAACATATGTGTTAAGAAACTGGAAGGAAACACCTAAGAAAATGTTTCAAAAGGATAGGAAGGTGTTATAGAGGTGGTACAGCGTGTCATAAAAAAATATCCTATAATAAAAAAATAATCATTTAATTAACTCTAGGAAATGGAATAAAAATCTATGTTATCAATTGAATTTTTTAAATGTGGGGAGTATTGTCATTATGAAAATAGGTTTCCTACGAATAAGTTTTGATAATGGGTTTAGTAGGACTATCAAAATATATGATATGAAATACCTAATTCTGTTCTAATTAAAGTTAAGGAAATAGAAAATATCATATGAAAGGTATGGATTATTTCTTGTCTTGTGTTTTGAAATTTTGTAATCATAGGACATGATTCATTTTTTTTGAAGGAATTAATAAATGAATAATAATATGGAAAATCCTGGTTAAAGAATCAAGAATATTTTTGAATGATTTAAATGTATACATATGAAGAATTAACGATTTTCGATATACTATAAGATTATTAAATGTTCAGAATAATTAATGCTCTTTTGATGATGGGATTACTTTGGAAGAAATTTTTCGAGTATGTGTAACCCTAATGTTTTTTATGTAAAAATGTTATTTAGTAATGAGTTATCTCTTAATGTGTGCAAATAATTACAAAGGTATGGATAACCTTTTGGGTTTATAAGATCTTTGATTTTGAGGTAATAACATTTTGGGTTTCAAAATGAAATATATTAGATTAACTATGATGTTATAAAATTTTATGGTTATTTTTTAATATTTAATATCATTTTGGGAATGTTATAAAAATTATATAGTTTTAGAAAAAACGACATCCCGCAGGAAGGTTGAAAACCAGTCACTTTAGACAAGGCCATGTGAATTTAACCGACAACTGAAGTGAGACAAGGATTTATCACCAACCACTAGCCTACATAAAGTCCCTAGATAGTACAAATTTTAATTTTTAATTAAATTATTTTTGGATTAAGAATAATTTCAGATGAGAGATATATATTTTATGTAATTGATAACCAAGGGATTGTAATTTTTTTGGATATTATGTGATTAATGTTATTTCAAAAGACATTCATCATTCTAAGAACTCTATATGATCATATTAAATATAATACAATGTAATTTTAACACATTATTATTGGATGATTTATATTTTAGAATAATATATGATTTTATTTTGGACTTATAGAAATTTGGGTTATTTATGGAAATGATTCAACTATCAGTGAGAATATGTGATGATGATATTACTTTTTGGTGTGAGATATTAAGAGAAATTTATGGAGATAAACGTTAAAACTTATCCTAGAAGACTATGTGATCGTATCATTCAGAAAATTGGGTTTCAATATTAGTTTAGATTATTTTGAGTTATTTTACGAACATATTATTGTTACATATTTTATGTTGAACATGGGTATTACTGTTGAATTTTGGAGATTAAAATTAGTCCTTATTATTATAAAGGATTATTCTTGTTGGGGAAAATATTTTATCTCTTACTAACACTTTTTTTTGTTAATGTCTAAATATAGAATAAAAATATAAATCATCTTTTATAGTTTATGTGATTCTCTAAAAGTTAATTCAAGTGATTCAGGTGTGAAATATTCTTCTTAAATACTAATCATTTGGAGAAAATTATGAGTTTTTGGTGTAAATATATTAAGGGATAAAACTCTACATGTTAATTAAATATGTTTCCTTATGTTCTTTTTGAACTCATAAATAAATTCATCAACTTTATAAAATGTATTTTAAAGAAAATACATTTTTAGTTTAATTATCTTATTGAGAAATAAAATACCATTAAACCCATAATAATATTGTAGATTTCTGATTGTTATCCTTCTCCTGGTAATGTTTTCTGCCACTCTTTATTAGAAATTGACCATCAGTTTTTCTTCTATATCCATTTTTTCTACATGGAATTCTAGTATGTATTATCTCGGGTGACCTTTGTACTTATCATTAATTATTTTAATGGTTTTGTTTTATTAACCATTTTTTATATGGGATTTCCATAATGTTATTTTGAAAAGTCATACCTAATTTTTCGACCCAGAATTAAAATTGTGATGACCCCATTTCCAAAGGGGAGTGGAGAATATAACATCCCAGATAATTAAAGAATAATTCTTTTTCATATCTATTAATATTTATGGATTATATAATAATTTTATTTGAAATGGGAACTATGTGTGATAGCATAGCCAAAACTCATTAATGGGTTTCTCTGAAATCTTACATTTCACTCAAGACTGAGTTACACTGAAAAATAAAACAATATTATTATTATTGTTTTAAATAGTAGTTAATGCCTAGCCATTATATTTGTGGGAATGAATAAAACTAACTATATTATGTTTAAAATTGTTTACTAAATGTTTTTACTTTCTTCCAATAAATTTTATAGACTTAAAATGAGTTTAAATGAAATTTTTACAATAAAATACTCTATTATTTTTTTTAAAGGTAGTTTTACAGCCTTTTTATAAAGAACCCTTTTTAAATCTAATTTTTCAATCTTTTATATGTTTTATTTTAAAAAATAAACCTTTTAATTGTAAGTGGGACATCAAGATTTAAATTGGGTGAAATTTTGGTATTTTCATGATAAAATTCATTTTTTATGAATAGTGAAAAAATATAGCATTTTAATTGAAAACTACCTTCTTGTTTAATTTATTATCATTGTTAGATTATCATTTGAGTTGGTTTTAAAGTATATTTATATTATATTTTTATCATTTAATCAAATTTTTTCATTGGATGTAAATTCACATTGAAATTTGATATAATCACATGTCAATATTTTGATTGTTTTAACTTTTAAAAACCCCATTTTCTTGTTTTCACAATGGGAATTAAGTATAAATTAGTTACTAAAAGATATATGTTTGAATTTATAATAATGGATTCAAAATTTAGAATCATAAGGTCCTATTTATTTAAATAGGCCACTTTTATTTTTGGACATGATGAGTAGTATCTTTAGTGATTATTTTTATTTTCCACATTTAAAGGGAAAATCCGGTAAATAAAGGGAAAAAATAATATGATAGTAATATAAAACTAACATAAAATTGTAAAAATATTATTTTATAATATATTTTAAACTAAAAATACACTTCGGATAAAAATTTGGACTTTGGAAGCCACTTGGGTGGGATTATGACACTTATAACATTTAATTTAATGTAATGAAAAATATTTTATAAAAAAATGTCTTCATACTAAAATAATTTAAATATAGGTTTAGGTAAGTGATATATTGGACTATAAATATTAATTATAAATATAAAAATATTCCATATATCATGGTATTTTATTTATAATTTTTAGACATTAAATAAATAAATTTAATTGTTACAAAATGATGATGTAGTGATTTCTTAATTAATGGTGAAATCAAATAATGATATTATAAATTTTAAAATATATATTATTTGACATAATTTTTGTCATAAATGATTTTAATAAGATAATATTACATGTTATAATAATTTTAATTTGTATTGTTTGAAGTTATCACTCTGTTAATATTTTATTTATATTCAATAAAATTAATAGTGTAAAAATTGACATAATTGATGTTTTATAAAAATAGTATTTATTAATTTATATAAAAATCATAAAAATCATTTAAAATAACAAATATACTATTATATGGTCTAAATAATCATTATATGCCTAATTATTGGAAATTTACCCAATATAAGTTTAAATAAGATACTTTTAATAATTCCAATGTGGTTACAACAATTAAAATTAAAATAGAATAATTAAGGGTATACCGAAAGATAGGGTTTAAAATAAAAGAATGTCTAAAAATTATTGGATAATATTATTTAGAAATATATTTATATTATATTCCATATTTCTCAAGTTTTATCTAGATTTATAATATTAATTTTTATTAATTTAAAAATTTAGGAGTTTCCAACAGCACCACATCCCTCTCCTATACCAAGATACCCTCTCTTATTTAATAATCACACTTCGAGAACCCTCCCGGTTCAATAAATATCTAACCAAAACACATCCTATATTCTGTCCCCTTATTTTAGAGTACTCTTTTAGGGTATAAATCCTCTAAATTAATAATTTTCGTATAAACCAAAAGAATTTACCCGATTAAGAGTTATCACCTTCTCTCGTGCTTTTTAGTTTTATTTACAATCTCCACTCTATAAACTCTTCTTATTATATGATTATATAACATCAAATGTATACTAAATATTCTATTATATTATTAATCTAATGTTTCTTTCATACACATTCACACACCCGTTTAATGGGTAATAAACATTCTATTTCTATGTACAAAAAAACTACTGTCTCATGAAACGATGATTGTTCAATTTTTCCATACCACCTCTAATGGTGGATATTTTAATAGAAACTATTTTTTACATATTATATATATTATATTTTTATTTTCCCTATGATTCATTAAATTTTAATTATAACATACATTAATGATTTCAATGTTGTGTAAATATAATAATTCCGTTTGAGGAAATGTGCACTACTACCCCATCAAAGCGATATGGCTCATTCCCACTATAAATGGAACTTATAATGGCTGGTTTTATTAAACCTATGAGCCATATATGACATTATTATAAAACTAGTATCATAATATACATTTATATAATTTAATTATTATACTTTTAATATGAAAAATAAATGAATGTAGCTTTCATGTGTACGTAGGAGCTATCGTCTCCATGAACTATGCATTTCATTTCTTATCTCAAAATAATTTGAATTTTTATAAATAAATACAAAATAGATATATAGGATTTTTAAATCATGAATACAATTTTGGATATGATGTAATTTTTACCACATTAATAATTTACATCAAAACAAGTTCATATGTGACTCATGTACTGAATATCGACAAGACGTCTGATATTAATTCAAGTAGTTATGTAATTTTTATGACATGGTAAAAAGAGATATAAATTGAATAGTAAACATGAAAAATATTCTCAAGAAAGTATAAATTTACCTATGTTTATTAGTTAAGAAAATAATGAATGTACGATACAATTCGGACTCAAGGTAATGAAAATATAAAGTCAATCATTATTCGTTGAGTTAAATATCCATGTCATTAGTTTTTTTTTGGAATATGTTTGAATGAAAAATGATTATTTTATATTTAATATCCACTTATATTGGGGGTACTTTTTTTGTTACACAAAATTTTTTCCTTGATTTTTCCTTGATCTAATCATACGATCTATGTAAGGGACTTTATCGCAATCTTCTTTCATTGAGGTATAATTTGATGTTATGAACCTTTATTATCCCATAAGGTGTATATAAAACCCTTTTGACACATTATATCACTAAATAGTATATTATCATGACATTTAATGTTTTTGTTATTTTTATTCCTTAATTATTTGTATTCGTGTGTTTCTCAAGTGTCAATTTAAAATTTAACAAAAACACCATTTTTAATGTTTTAGTGATTTATTCTTATAAAAACTTATACTTCTTGTCCATGTTTTCAAAATGGTTTTTATGAATTTATTTATATGAACATGAATGTATTAAAAAAATATTTATTTCAAATTTTTATTACTGTTATGTGACACTTGATTCAAATATATTAAATGTTTTAAATTTATTTAGAAGTTGATTGAATATTTCAATACCGTGAAATGATTTCTATTGTTTCATAATACTTTTAAGAGTGAAATGTGGATAATTTGAATATTTTATTTATTATGATTATATAATCATACATGGACATTTTATGGGTGGTTACATGATAATGAAAATATGGGTTGTAACCTAATATAAAAAATTTTGGGTTTCATGATAAACCATAGATGGGTGGTTATGTTATAACCTCTAAGGAATTGTCTATGGAAGTAGGTCGTATGGATATTCCATTTGCTGATATGTGGGAATGTAACATCCCAAGTAAATAAATAATATGAAATTTTCATATTTATTAATATTTGGGAATACAATATTATTATTACTTTAAAGGGGATGTTATGTTCGATGGCGTACCGAATACACAACAACGAGTTTCTTTGAAATCTTACGTTTCACAATAACAATATAACAATATTATTTTAAATGGGAGTAAATGCCTAGAAGTTGTAATGGCGAGAATGAATATAAATAACTAAAAATGATTATATATGTCTGTTAAACATTTTAACAATTACCCAATCAAGGATAGAGGCTTAAAATGCGAATGAATCCAATTTTAAGCATAAATATTCTAATATTCTTTAAAAAGTCGATTAACCTTCTTTTGATGGAGAACCCTTTTTAAATAAAATTTTTGACACTTTTATATGTTATATTTTACTAAATAAAATCCATCTCTAGAGTCAAGACATCAAAATTTACTTTGTCTAAATTTTTGGAATTTTTCCGATAAATTTCATTTTTTTAATGAATAGTGAAAAAAGTTATATTTTAATTCAATACCTCTTTGTAATATAATTTATTTATATGGTTATATTATCATTTTAATTGGTTTTTAAGTTTAGTTAAAATATATTTTTACCATTTAATCCAATGTTGGTCATTGGAATTAATTTCACTTTGCAATTGGACATAATCAAGTGTCAATCTTCTGATAGATATTGTTTCTTAAAAACACGCTATTTGTTTTGATAGTGGGAATTAATCATTAAATTAATTAAATAAACTTCTATGTTTTGAATTTTATAAAATTTAAATCAGTTTTTAATTTGGAATATCAAATTTACTTAGGATAAAGTTTTGACATTTTTCTAACAAATGTTCATTTTTAATGAATAGTGAAAAATACTGCATTTTACTTCAAAACTTCTTTTTCATCTAATTTAATTATATAGTTAGATTTTCCATTTAATTGTTTTTAAAGTGTAATTGAATTATTTATTTATCAATTAATACAATTTTGGTCATTGTAATTAATTTCACTTTTCAATTGGATGTAAAAACATTTCAATCTTTGGTTAAATTTTACTTCTTAAAAACACGTCTTTGGTTTTGACAATGAGAATTATTTTTAAATTAATTACTACAATTTCTGTGTTTGGAATTTGGTAAAATGAATTAAATATTTGGAATCTGAAGGTCCAAATTATGTAATTAATACTCTTTTGTTTTTGGACATTCTGAATAGTAATGACAGTAATTATCTTTAATTATTGTGATTAATTATTAATCGGGTAGTTAAGGGTAATAAAATAATATCATAAAAGTATAAAATTATCTCAAAATATGTCAAAATCCTCTGTTTTTATTCATAGTCGACCATGGAATGATTTATACCAAACTTTAGGTCCCATGGAGTCACATGGGTGTGATAGTGACATTTATGACATTATTTCTTAAAAAGAAGAGAAATATAACAAAGGTCTGTATATCCTAAGTAAAACAATTTTAATTTTGTTTACATAAATCATATCTTAGACAATAAATATTAATTTTAAATCTAAAAAAATTTCCTACATCATGGTATTTGTTTATAATTTTTATACTTTAAATAAATTTATTTATTTATGACACAATGATGTTGGAGTGATTATCTCATTAATGAACGATTTAAATAAAATTAAAAGATAAGGTACTCTATAAATCATACACTTGCCTAAAACTGATTTTATGGGTTTATTTCGAACCTTTATCACCATATCCTCAAAATATATCATTTTGGGACCTTTAAAATACGAAAATCATTTTATAATAAAGTAACATTTCAAGACTTTCAAAAAAGTGACCCTCTCCCTCTTATAAAAGGCCTCCACCTCTACCCACTTACCCACACCTATCAAGATCTTTAATAGTCCAAAATCTGCTCATATTATCTCTACACATCCCTCTATTACTCCTAGAAGCCTCAACTTTGGCGTATGTCTTCCATATAAGCATTTGTCTCAAATCAAAAAGACTTACCTGATTTAGAGGTAATGTCTTCTCTCGAGTTTCCTTCTTTTATTTTCATTCTAGACACACCACTATATTTTTATTATTTGATCCCATAATAACACCAGTATCTTCAACATACTTGGATGTTTTTATGATAATGAATCTACCTACACTTACACACACCTCTGTCTAATGGTTAAATAACATAATGCTTGTGTGGGTGAAGAATCACTTCCTCAAGAAACGATGATTGGTCAATCGTCTTTTAACACCTCTCATAGTGGCCATTATGATAGAAATATATTTATATATGATATATATTATATTAATTTTCTCTATATTCTTTTGTATTTTATATTTAAAACATGCCTTTATGCTATGCATGTTGTGCAAATGTGATAATTTCATATGAGCAAGTGTGGACAACCACCCCCTCAAGTAATGTGAATCGTTCTTGCCAAATATGGAATTTATAAAGAATATAATTATTTAACTTATGTAACCTATATAAAATATATATTATACTTGAATTATAATATATCTATGTCTCATTTAGTTTTAAAGACCATTAATATGACAAAAAGTGAAAGTAGTGTTCATGTGTACATACGACCTACCATCTCTATGAACCATACATTTCATTTCTTATCTCCAAAAATTATGGAATATTATTAAATACATATATACTGGATATATATGGTATTTAAATCATTAACACCATTCCATATATTATGTACTTATAATTACATGGACAATTCTCTTCAAACAAGTTCATTTTTGACTCATGTACCGAACATCGACAAAACGCATGATAAGAACTCACATAATTAACTAATTAATATAACATGATAATATGTGATATGAATTGAATAATAAACATTAAAGGAATTACTTATGTACTTATAAATTGATCATGTTTTATTATTCCGGAATATAAAGAAACGAACAAGACAAGTCGGACTTGAGGTAAGGGATTTCTTATCTCACTTTTAATTATGTGATATTTCCATTGTTTGCCACTTATTTGATTCATTTGGTGTATTGTGTTCTACCATTTCATATATATTATCATTATTCTATTTATATTCATGTTATTATGTGACTTTTTTTTGTTTATTATCTCATGGTCATACGAATTGATTGATTAAAACGAGGTAAGGGGTTTTTATCTCACTTTTTATTCCAGTGAGATTCATGATAAATTTGCCACTATTTCCTTTTGTGTGGTGTATGTACTGCCTATAATGGTATTATTTTTTTAATATATTTTAATTTATGGGTTTTTACATATTCATTGTTTGACCCTTCTTTCATGGGGTGTACATTTCGAAAGTTACCCAAATCGGTAAGGGAACCTTTCACCCTCCTCTTTTTAAAAGACTTCTTTTCATTCTGTCTTTTAATTTACATCTTATTGTGTTGGGATATTTTCTTATATATCCATATTTCTGTAAATTTTATATCCATGTTAGATATTCCCTTTTCCTCTCTCATAAACTCATTTTATAAATTTTAAAGTGACGTTGTTAGGCTGTCGAATTTCTGTAAGGGAACTTCTTAACAAAATTTCAATTCTTTATGTTAAAACTCTACATCTTAATTATGACGTGCTATGAATAAGTGTGGATGACCTCTGATTTCTTTAAAAATAATATCCACTTATATTTAGTGTATTTATATTTTTCACAGATAATTATGTAATTGATTTATCCTTAATCTTATTATACTGTCTTTGTACGGGACTTCGTCTCAATCTCCATTCATTGATGCATACTTCAATTTATATATGAACTTCTTTTATTAGTTGTATAATAAAGCCTTTTGACTTTTAATTTCATTCAAAAGGAATCTTTTTACATGAAGAGTTTTACTAAATGACAAATTGAATGTTTTTTTCCAGTGTATGTGGCAGAAACGGCTTCTCCACCACCCTAACCATTATTTATGTTTCGGATTCCTCTACAAGCCATAATTATTTTTAAATGAAAAATAAATAACATTTTTTACTTTTCTTTTATTTTGGTATTGAAAATGGTTTTGGTAATGTTTATATTATATCCATGTGTTTTATTGATATCTTGTGATTGAAAATTTGAAATGTTATGTTTCCTTTATGCATGTTTTATGTGATACGATTATGTTATGGTTCTTGGGAATTGTTTCTGAATATGGGTGGTTCCGTGACAAACTAAGGGTGGGTGAGCCCGAGATAGCTCTCCAATGCATTGGGTAACACAAAGGAGTTAAACGATATGGTTTCTCTGAAAAGATTTAGGGAATATACTGTGATGGATATTCCAAATGTAACCATGATGGTTACTTCCTACTTAAGAATGTTATGAATTCCTGAAGGTACCTTTTTGTCTTATGATTTCTATGAGTTTTTCGTAAATATTATTATTTCATGAGTTATGTTTAATTATTATGTTTTAGGAGTAAAGTATGTTTACATTTATTCTTATGTATACATGGACTAATGTTTTTTTCCCGTATTTTTATATCCCTTACTGGGCATTTTATGTGCATCCCATGTTTTTTAAATTTTTCCCACAGAACATAAAGATGAATAGGGTCATGCATGGGATCAAGGAAAGACATTATGTTTAAAACATTGAACTAGAAAACTTTATTTTTAGGAGTTTTTATTTTATGAAAAAAAAGGAAACTTAGTAGAAGTGTCTACTTTGTAATCTTCTGAGATGTAATAGTTATGTCCTAATTCTATAAAACTCTAAACCCAAAAAGATCCTCAATGAGAATTATTCATTTAATTCAAGATGATATAATGTATTATGGTCATGTCACTATAGTTTTTATCAGAGTGAGGTTTAGATAACTTTAAAGGATAGGGTATTCTTCAAGCATAAGTAACATTACCATAATGGTTTGGATTTCAGAAAGAGTCATAGTTTTTAGATAAAGTGAATGAGTTTAAGATAACATGAATAATTTTATCATAGTATTTACCCTCCTTATAAGATATTATATGATGATTTTACTAATATACTCACACTTCCCTTTATTATTTTAGTAAATGGTTGGATCTAGAAGGAACCAAAGTAACAGTGTATGTAAAGAAAACTATGGCGATTTTCTGAACGAGCAACTGAATGATATGGGAGCTGCAATGAGAACTCTTGTGGTTATTCTCAACCAACTATCTAGAGTCATAATTTACCACTTAAAACATATTGATTTTTATAAGACATTATATATGCGAGAAATAAATCCCTTCAAAAGTTTAGGCAATAATCATAAAGGTAAGTATGTTCAAAAAATTATTTGTCAAAGATGTCTGAAGAAACACATAGGAAAATGTTTCAAAGGGATAGAAAGATGCTATATATGTTTAAATGAAGGTCGAAAAACAAGAACCTTCCATCGAAAAAAGAAGCATCTAGTTGACTCTAGGAAAGGGAAAGAAGTTATTTCTGAAGGATCAATTGAATTTTTTAAATGTGGTGTGCTTGGTCATTATGAAAACACATTTCTTATGAAAAAGTTTCGGGAATGGGATCACTAGGATCGTACAAATGTTCATTTACAAATACATAATACCATTCCTATTGAGGATGAAGAAACTGACAATGACCAATTAAAGGTATGGATTATTTCCAAGCATATGTTTTCCTATTATTTAATCTTAGGATATGATTCATGATTTTGTTTGAAGGAAAGAATTATTTCTGAATAAGATAGAAAGGAATGGTTAAGGGATCATAAAGAATTTTTAATGAGTAAGATGTCAGTATATAAGGGATTCAAGAGTTATGGTATATTTTAGAATGTTGAAATTCTTAAAAGTATTAAGGCTCTTTTGATAATGGGATTACATTAGAAGACTTTTAATAGTATGTGTAACCCTAATGATTGATATATGAAAATTTTATTCAATGAATAATTATCTTTTCTTTTGTGGATATAGTTATAAAGAACCATTTGGGTTTATATGATCCTTGAATTTGAGTCAATTATTGGTTAATACTTTTTGTGATACAAAATGGAAGTTATTAGATAACCTTTGTGGTTAAAATGTTTTATGGTTATTTTTAATGAATTTATCTCTTTTTGGGAATGTTATAAAATTATATTGTTTTTTCAAAAAGGGAAACACATAGACCGTGTGACAACTAGTCACATCGGACAAAGATGTGGGAATCAAACCCACAACCAAAGTGCAACTGGAATTTATCTCCTACCACTAAACTACTTGAAGTCCCTGGTTATTATGAAAAATTACTTTTAGGTAGATGATTTTATGATTCAATAATAAGTATATTTTGGGTTATCTATAGAAATTATTGACCTATCATGGAGGATATGTGATTAGGTTAATTACTTTTCAATATGAGACTTTAAGAGTAACTGATGTTATTTGGAGATAAATGTTAAGATATATCTTGGAAGACTATGTGATTAAATCCTTTAGATATTTTGGTTTCAATCTTAGTTTGGATTACTGTAGAGACCTGAAGCCTGACGTACATGGACATTACATTACTTTTTTGGAATACTTAGTACATAACAAAAAAACACACACACAAGTATCGTAATAGTTTAGTGTCTTTGGAAACTCGGAATATAATCTTTTAATCGTGGTGAAATATCTTCAACATCTCCCATAAAGATCTTCCTTTTTTAAATACCTAAAACCATTATTTATATCCTGGGGAAAAATATAAAAGGGTGAGATCAAATGCTCAGTAAGGGTAAACAAAAGAAATATCAATCACATCATATTCATAAGAACATAACATTTTGGAAATCTTAACCTGAAAAAGAGAGAATAATTTCATAACATGGGATAAATCATAGTAGTGAAATGAAATTCCAATAATCATAACATAAAACATGATGCTTTGTGGCATACACACATAATCATAGAGAATCATATCTTATTAGTCAAGACTCATTTCCAAGACTATCTTAGTAGACAAAGTCCATTTCTGA
This sequence comes from Viscum album, assembly GCA_963277665.1. NCBI lineage: Eukaryota > Viridiplantae > Streptophyta > Magnoliopsida > Santalales > Viscaceae > Viscum > Viscum album. Next base: position 934,887,149 of record OY728145.1, on the reverse strand, counting down.
ACCGAGTCACCCTCGTTTCAGTCCTGTTTCACTGAACCGGTATAACCTACCGTTCCAGCCATGTCTATCTCATGATATATAAAATCTTTACCCAATGTATTGGAGGGAGATATAGGTCCCACCCATCTCATAATGATACCATTCTTATGTGTGCCACAAAATCATAAACCATACATCATAGCATAATCCATGTAATAAAAATGGGAATCTTAAACATCAGGACATCATAAAACAATTCATATAAGATAAAGGAATTCATAAAATTAATTCCATCACAACATAATCAAATAAATGTAATAATAGGGATAGAAACAGAACCCTTTATTATCTTAGATGGAAAATAATTTTGATAAAACACTTGAACTCCATTCTTGAGGAAAATATCATTTCTACTTCAAAAACACTTTTCCTTTCTTAACATGTCATACAATTTTAAACTAAAGGAAGTGGATTAAAAATAGACTTTAAAACATGTAAAGAAAGCTTCTCGGAAATAATGTTTTAAAAATCCATTCATTCCATATAATTTAAAAAAAAGTCTTCGTACTTTTGTCGGAAAAGTCAAAAAGTACCACGTACGAAAAACGACAAAAGATTCCTTTCATATCCTTTACTAAAAACTCATCGAAGGGTAAAATTGGATTTAAACAATTGTAGGTGGATGGAAATAATATTACATATTGAGGAAACATGGATGTGGATGATAAAATACAGCCCAGTAATTACCAAAGTATAAACAATCTCGGATAAAAATGAGATTGTGATATTTCCCTTACCTTATGTCCGATTTGCTTCGTAAGTGTCCGAATCTCCTCTTTTTGACGCGCCTTTTCTTATCCTCCACTTAAAGAACTAAGGATGGTCTTTGAAGAATACCAAGAGCTCAAGGTTGATACTAGGGAAGTGGATAAGAGATTTTTGCAGGGGTTGTCCGAGCATGAATGCTCAAATTGGTGTGAGGAGGAGATGGAGGAGGTTCCCTTTTATAAGGGAGGAGAGGGGCACCGTAGGAAAATCTCAAAATATTATTTTATATTAAGGACAAATTCGGTTTATAATGGTTCCAAAGGGTCTTATTTCGAAGATAAAGTGGGGATGGGTCGAAATCCTCTCATCCAATAGGATTTAGACACGTTTAGTTTATTATTTTAACCTTATCAATTAGATTTAACTCTAAGTTAAATAATTTATCTTTTACCGTGTCCTTTTGTTTTCTTACACTATATGGTTAATAAACATACCATAACAAGACAAACGAACCCCAAGTTGTTTATTATTAATATATCTATACTTATCTAAGTCATTTGGCCAATCCTTAGATTTTTAGGAATTAAATAACAATTAATAATATAATATTTGTTTTAAAAACTAATTTATGTCAATTTTGACACTATTTGGTACATGATTTTTATGAAATTCATAATAAAATGATAAGTTCAAACCAAGTTACTTATATCAACAATAACATGTCATATTAACCTAGAAGATTAATGTAAGTCATAAAAAGTCTCAAATTACATTTATTTGGGCATTTATAACATCAATTATGTCAATATTTCATTAATAAGACAATTACTGTATCATCTTTGTGTCATAATAAAAGATAATTATTTAATCCCTAAAAATTATAAATAAATTCCTATGATGTAGATAATTGTATTAACTTTCTGGAGACTATTCATGTCCGATGTTTCATGAAGTTTATCACTAAATTAAAATTATTATACTTATACGATTTAAGAAAGTGACATGTTGTCACATTCTTTGGTTTTAATAATAATTAAATTATTTTCATGGACAAAAGTCCATAAAATGAATCTAATCCGACCCTTAGGTTATATGGGTCTACCTTTAGCCATCCAATCGGATGTTTCCAAGTGTTAGGGTAATTTTATAATCTTATATTTACCCTTAATTACCAGATTTACCTTTAACTATAGTAAATAAAATTTACCGTAGTTACTATTCACAATGCCCAAAAATAAAAAGTATCTTATTAACATAATTTGGACCCACTGATTCCAAATATGGAATCCATTTTTCCAAATTCAGTACACAAAAGATGCAGAAATTAAATTAAAACTAATCCCGTTGTCGAAAGAAAACGGGTTTTTCTTTAAAACATTGCAAAAGATTGAATTGATTTAACCTACGAATTCAATGTAAAATCAATGATAATGACATATATTATATTAAATGGTAAAAATATATTCTATTTATTCTTTAAAACCATTCAATATTATAATTTAACCACATAAGATATTACGATGAAAAAAGTTGTTTTTAATTAAAATATAGCGTGTTTTTACTATTCATTAAAATATGAAAGTTATCGGAAAAATATCAATACATTATCTAATGTAAAATTTTATATCCTGATTCAAAATAAGAATTTTATTTTGTCAAATTGAACTTATAAACATGTCAAAAACTAGATTTAATGTGGGTGCGCTATCAAAAGGCGGCAAAACTGCATTTTTTGAAAAATACTTATTTTACCCGAAAAAATTATTTTGTTCTTATACCATGTTCTAGAAATGTGTAAGATGAATAATAATGTTATAAAATTCAAAATTTAGTTACCACTATTCATAACAGCTAGTTCATAACAATATTATAATAATATATCGTTGTTTAGTAAAACCTGGTATTGCGTACAAGACACGCTATCGAGGAAGGTCGTGATTGCGTGTAATGCAAGCCAAGTCAGGGTTGCGTGCTGTGCAAGAATCCTTCGTTGTTTCGTATATCATAATCCAACCATATTTCATTTATACATTGAATATATATATATATACTCAATGTTTCATAGAATAACTATTATCAAAATTTTGTGTAACACGATCCAAGAATAGTGTTGCGTATACTACAAGCTAATACGGTGTTGCGTATAGCTCTAGGTAAATAGGTGTAGCATACAACACAAGAAATTAATGAAATTAAAATAATATTTTTCATAAAATCTTGGGGTTTTACATTCTACCCCCCTTAAAATGAATTTCTCCCTCAAAATTTTTCGGGGTTATAAATGGTTTACTACTCGAAAGTTTGTTTAATAGAAACCCACATCGTAAAAAGGAATACCAAAATATGGATTTAAAAACTAAAGTATGAAATGTAACGGTTACCCAAATTAACTCATCACTGGGTTTCCACGTAGGATAACATAGGTGAAAATATGGATATGGAAGAAAAATTTAACCATCAAGTTCTGATGGAGAGTGGTAGAGAACATGGCTATGAAAAATCCAACAATCGCAAAGCCATAAATTTGTGATGATCTAGGGTACCATCTGATTCATCAGATATAAGATCACTAGGACAACATTTTTGGTTTTCAATATCATTTCCCTAAAGTTGAAAATTTTGAATTAGAAGAAATACTTACTTGATTTTGGTACAATCTCACTGTTGGTCGTGCTTTGAACAATTTCCACATCATATCTTAAATAAATGAAGTTGAATTTTTTATTCATGAAGTGTTAACAGATCATGTGATAGAATGATGGGTCATTCCATCTGTTTCAAACAAATGTTCAGCAATAGTTATCAAATTTACATAAGTCCGTCATTGGTGAGGTTAATCATATACAATTCCAAAAATGAACTTATACTTCATATGTCATACCGCTTAATAAAATAAAACTAGTTTTTACTAACCAGGGACTTTCTGTAGGCCAGTGGTATGTGATAAAGGCCCGTCGGACTTTAGTTGTGGGTTCGATTCCCACATCCTTGGCCGACGCGATGGGTTGTCGCACATCCTGCAGGTTGTCCTTTTTCTAAAACTACATTATTATAACATCCCATCAACAATATCAAAAAAAAGTTTTATCCTTAAACAATACTAACTTATGTCCAACATAATACATTACAATCATTAGGCTTATCTAAAATACTTCGGTCCAAGCTCATAGTATAGAGAAAATGATCAGTGAATGCCATCATTTGTCCCTCATATATCTTGTTCGTCACATTCCAGTCATGTGAGTACCATAATCATGTAATCTCTTGAAAAATGAATACCCATTGAATCTTAGTGAAAACATGAGTGATGTCAAAAGATAACTCTTTCCACATACCGAAATCCTCAAAATTCTATATACTTAGTCTTTATATGAGCTCATGAATACAATAAAACATCTCATTATCTTCTTGTCCCTTCATTATGCGCATATCATCTACTTTCCAAAAATATTTCAATCACTTTTTTTTCCTAGTTACCAGCAACATATAATTATTGAAAACCAATACATAAATATTCAAAAATTCCACAATACCATAAATGAGATTCCATGATACTATTTTGAAATCCCATTACATAAACACTTAATCATTCCACCAAATCATTGTCATATTCAACATCGCCAATGGTGATCGCATGTGACTTCCCTTTGTCCTTTGCCTTGAGTGGTTGCTCATGTCGATCATCACTAACCCTTAGATTAGGGCATTTATTAGCATAATGCACTATTTCCTTGCACTTGAAGCATTGAAGTGTAGTAGGTTCATTCTGTGTATCCCTTCCTTTGTTTGCATCATTAGTCATCTTCTTCCCATCATTGCGGCATTCAAATGCCCGATGACATTCCTTTCCACATTTGAAACATTTACTTGTCCCTTTAAGACTATCTCTACCATGCTTCGTCCCACACATTGAGCATAAGGAAACATTCATCTTCTTTTCACCATTATTCTGAGATTTCTCCTTGAACTCTATCTTTCGTTTCTTATCAAAACTATGAGATGGATAAGTAACACCAACTTCCATTTCTACCTTGATAGCACAACACACAATTTCTTCATAGCTACTGAAGTCTCTTATAGCTAATGCCCTTCGAAGATTTGGTTTTAAGCCACTGAAGAATCGATCAACATTACTTTCAGGTTGCATGATAAATCCAGATGCATACCTTGCAAGCCTTGTAAAATTTTCTTCGTATATACCAATAGATTCATCATCCTTTTGCTTTAGTTCAAGAAACTCCTTCTCCATCTTTGTTCGAAGAATAATAGCGAAGTACTTATTGAAAAATAAGTTCTTGAACTCGTCCCATTTCATGGACTCAATTTCATCTCTTGGCCTCATATTCTTGATAAGATTCCACCATTGATCAGCTTCACCTTCCAAACGATATACTGCTAAGATGACTTTATCATTTTCAGAACATTGAAGAACTGAAAATATATTTTCAATGGTACTGATCCATTATTCAGTAACAAGTGGATCGGAAGACCCACTGAAAGAAGGTGGACATTGCCTCATGAAGGACTCAATAGAATATTGTTCCCTTCTCTGCTCATTTGGAAGTCCAGAATGATTCATAGCTTTTGTAAGTATAGAAATATGATTTTTCACTCCATCTCCCATAACATTTGTTTGTTCAGGAGGAAAATCATTGAATTGTCCATTACAGTGATCAACATGGTTCCTTCGGGTTCCAGCCATCGTCTAAAACCCAAAAATAATAGTGTGAGAGGGAAAAATCATGTTAGGGAAAACAACATAATAAAGGGGGAGTACCCTTAATATCTAACATCTTAGGTTAAAATATAATATAGTTTCCATAGTTCTAGGACTATATCCTATATGTATACTTATCCTTCGGGAAATCCCTAGACATACCTTAGAAATATCTCTGGGGATCTCGCTAACGTTTTCGCATCCTAGTTTCCAATGGTTGACTAAACCTTTCCTCTGATACCAACTGTAGAGACCCGAAGCCTGACGTACATGTATATTACATTACTTTTGCGGAATACTTAGTACATAACAAAAAAACACACACACAAGGATCGTAATAGTTTAGTGTCTTTGGAAACTCGGAATATACTCTTCTAATCATGGTGAATGATCTTCAACATATCCCATAAAGATCTTCCTTTTTTTGATACCTATAACCTTTCATTATATCCTGGGGAAATGAAAACATAAAAGGGTGAGCTCAAATTCTCAGTAAAGGTAAAAAAAAGAAATATCAATCACATCATATTCATAAGAACATAACATTTTGGAAATCTTAACCTGCAAAAGAGATAATAATTTCATAACATGGGATAAATCATAGTAGTGAAATGAAATCCCAATAATCATAACTTAAAACATGAAGCTTTGTGGCAAACACACACAATAATATAGAATCATATCTTATTAGTCAAGACTCATTGCCAATACTATCTTAGTGGACAAAGTCCATTTCTGAACCGAGTCACCCTCGTTTCAGTCCTGTTTCACTGATCCGGTATAACCTACTGTTCCAGCCATGTCTATCTCATGAGATATAAAATCTTTACCCAATGCATTGGAGGGAGATATAGGTCCCACCCATCTCATAATGATACCATTCTTATGTGTGCTACAAAATCATAAACCATACATCATAGAATAATCCATGTAATAAAAATGGGAATCTTAAACATCAGGACATCATAAAATAATTCATATAAGATAAAGGAATTCATAAAAATAATTCCATCACAACATAATCAAATCAACGTAATAATAGGGATAGAAACAGAACCCTTTATTATCTTAGATGGATAATAATTTTGATAAAACACTTGAACTCCATTCTTGAGGAAAATATCCTTTCTACTTCAAAAACACTTTTCCTTTCTTAACATGTCATACAATTTTAAACTAAAGGAAGTGGATTAAAAATATACTTGAAAACATGTAAAGAAAGCTTCTTGGAAATAATGTTTTAAAAATCCATTCATGTCGTATAATTTAAAAAAACATTCTTCGTACTTTTGTCGGAAAAGTCAAAAAGTACCTCGTACGAAAAACGACAAAAGATTCCTTTCATATCCTTTACTAAAAACTCATCGAAGGGTAAAATTGGATTTAAAAAATTGTAGGTGGATGGAAATAATATTACATATTGAGAAAACATGGATGTGGATGATAAAATACAGCCCAGTAATTACCAAAGTATAAACAATCTCGGATAAAAATGAGATTGTGATATTTCCCTTACCTTATGTCTGATTTGCTTCGTAAGTGTCCGAATCTCCTCTTTTTGACGCGCCTTTTCTTATCCTCCACTTAAAGAACTATGGATGGTCATTGAAGAATACCAGGACCTCTAGGATGATACTAGGGAAGTGGAGAAGAGATTTTTGCAGGGGTTTTCTGAGCTTGAATGCTCAAATTGGTGTGAGGAGGAGAGGGAGGAGGTTCCCTTTTATAAGGGAGGAGAGGGGCACCGTAGGAAAATCTCAAAATATTATTTTATATTAAGGAAAAATTCGGTTTATAATGGTTCCAAAGGGTCTTATTTCGAAGATAAAGTGGGTATGGGTAGAAATCCTCTCATTCAATAGAATTTAGACAAGTTTAGTTTATTATTTTAACCTTATCAATTAGATTTAACTCTAAGTTAAATAATTTAACTTTTACCGTGTCCTTTTGTTTTCTTACACTATATGGTTAATAAACTTACCATAACAAGACAAAAGAACCCCAAGTTGTTTATTATTAATATATATATACTTATCTAAGTCATTTGGCCGATCCTTAGATTTTTAGGAATTAAATAACAATTAATAATATAATATTTGTTTTAAAAACTAATTTATGTCAATTTTGACACTATTCGGTACATGATTTTTATGAAATTCATAATAGAATGATAAGTTCAAACCAAGTTACTTATATCAACAATAACATGTCATATTAACCTATAAAATTAATGTAAGTCATAAAAAGTCTCAAATTACATTTATTTGGGCATTTATAACATCAATTATGTCAATATTTCATTAATAAGACAATTACTGCATCATCTTTGTGTCATAATAAAAGATAATTATTTAATCCCTAAAAATTATAAATAAATTCCTATGATGTAGATAATTGTATTAGATTTCTGGAGACTATACATTTTCTAAGATTCATGAAGTTTATCACTAAATTAAAATTATTATACTTATAAGATTTAAGAAAGTGACATGTTGTCACATTCTTTGGTTTTAATAATAATTAAATTATTTTCATGGAAAAAAGTCCATAAAATGAATCTAATCCGACCCTTAGGTTATATGGGTCTTCCTTTAGCCATCCAATAGAATTTTTCCAAGTGTTAGGGTAATTTTATAATATTATATTTACCCTTAATTACCCGATTTACCTTTAACTATAGTAAATAAAATTTACCGTAGTTACTATTCACAATGCCCAAAAATAAAAAGTAGCTTATTAACATAATTTGGACCCACTGATTCCAAATATGGAATCCATTTTTCCAAATTCAATACACAAAAGATTCAGAAATTAAATTAAAATTAATCCCGTTGTCGAAAGAAAACGGGTTTTTCTTTAAAACATTGCAAAAGATTGAATTGATTTAACCTACGAATTCAATGTAAAATCAATGATAATGACATATATTATATTAAATGGTAAAAATATATTATATTTATACTTTAAAACAATTCAATATTATAATTTAATCACATAATATATTACGATGAAAAAAGTTGTTTTTAATTAAAATATAGCGTGTTTTTACTATTCATTAAAATATGAAAGTTATCGGAAAAATATCAAAACTTTATCTAATGTAAATTTTTATATCCTGATTCAAAATAACAATTTTATTTTGTCAAATTGAACTTATAAACATGTCAAAAACTAGATTTAATGTGGGTGCGCTATCAAAAGGCGGCAAAACTGCATTTTTTGAAAAATAATTATTTTACCCGAAAAATTTATTTTGTTCTTATACCATGTTCTAGAAATGTGTAAGATGAATAATAATGTTATAAAATTCAAAATTTAGTTACCACTATTCAAAACAGCTAGTTCATAACAATATTATAATAATATATCGTTGTTTAGTAAAACCTGGTATTGCGTACAAGACACGCTATCGAGGAAGGTCGCGATTGCGTGTAATGCAAGCCAAGTCAGGGTTGTGTGCTGTGCAACAATCCTTCATTGTTTCTTATATCATAATCCAACCATATTTCATTTATACATTGAATATATATATATACTCAATGTTTCATAGAATAACTATTATCAAAATTGTGTGTAACACGATCCAAGATTAGTGTTGCGTATACTGCAAGCTAATACGGTGTTGCGTATAGCGCTATGTAAATAGGTGCAGCATACAACACAAGAAATTAATGAAATTAAAAGAATATTTTTCATAAAATCTTGGGGTTTTACATTCTACCCCCCTTAAAATGAATTTCGCCCTCAAAATTTTTCGGGGTTATAAATGGTTTACTACTCGAAAGTTTTTTTAATAGAAACCCACATCGTAAAAAGGAATACCAAAATATGGCTTTAAAAACTAAAGTATGAAATGTAATGGTTAACCAAATTAACTCATCACTGGGTTTCCACGTAGGAGAACATAGGTGAAAATATGGATATGGAAGAAAAATTTATCCATCAAGTTCTGATGGAGAGTGGTAGAGAATATGGCTATGAAAAATCCAACAATCGCAAAGCCATAAATTTGTGATGATCTAGGGTACCATCTGATTCATCAGATATAAGATCACTAGGACAACATTTTTGGTTTTCAATTTCATTTTCCTAAAGTTGAAAATTTTGAATTAGAAGAAATACTTACTTGATTTTGGTACAATCTCACTGTTGGTCGTGCTTTGAACAATTTCCACTTCATCTCTTAAAGAAATGAAGTTGAATTTTTTATTCGTGAAGTGTTAACAGATCATGTGATAGAATGATGGGTCATTCCATCTGTTTCAAACAAATGTTTAGCAATAGTTATCAAATATACATAAGTCTGTCTTTGGTGAGGTTAATCATATACGATTCCAAAAATGAACTTATACTTCATATATCATACCGCTTAATAAAATAAAACTAGTTTCTACTAACCAGGGACTTTCTGTAGGCCAGTGGTATGCGATAAAGGCCCGTCTCACTTTAGTTGTGGGTTCGATTCCCATAGCCTTGGCCGATGCGATGGGTTGTCGCACATCCTGCAGGTTGTCCTTTTTCTAAAACTACATTATTATAACATCCCATCAACAATATCAAAAAAAAGGTTTATCCTTAAACAATACTAACTTATGTCCAACATAATACATTCCAATCATTAGGCTTATCTAAAATACTTCGGTCCAAGCTCATAGTATAGAGAAAATGATCACGTGAATGCCATCACTTATCCCTCATATATCTTGTTCGTCACATTCCAGTCATGTGAATACCATAATCATGTAATCTCTTGAAAAATGAATACCCATTGAATCTAAGTGAAAACATGAGTGCTGTCAAAAGATAACTCTTTCTACATACTGAAATCCTAAAAATTCTATATACTTAGTCTTTATATGAGCTCATGAATACAATAAAACATCCTATTATCTTCTTGTCCCTTCATTATGCGCATATCATCTACTTTCCAAAAACATTTCAATCACTTTTTTTCCTGGATACCCGTATCATATAATTATTGAAAACCAAAACATAGATATTCCAAAATTCCACAATACCATAAATGAGATTCCATGATACTATTTTGAAATCCCATTACATAAACACTTAATCATTCCACCACATCATTGTCATATTCAACATCGCCAATGGTGATCGCATGTGACTTCCCTTTGTCCTTTTCCTTAAGTGGTTGCTCATGTCGATCATCACTAACCCTTAGATTAGGGCATTTATTAGCATAATGCCCTATTTCCTTGCACTTGAAGCATTGAAGTGTAGTAGGTTCATTCTGTGTATCCCTTCCTTTTTTGGCATCATTAGTCATCTTCTTCCCATCATTGAGGCATTCAAATGCCCGATGACATTCCTTTCCTCATTTGAAACATTTACTTGTCCCTTTAAGACTATCTCCACCATGCTTCTTCCCACACTTTGAGCATAAGGAAACATTCATCTTCTTTTCACCATTATTCTGAGATTTCTCCTTGAACTCTATCTTTCGTTTCTTATCAAAACTATGAGATGGATAAGTAACACCAAATTCCATTTCTACCTTGATAGAACATCACACAATTTCTTCATAGCTACTGAAGTCTCTTATAGCTAATGCCCTTCGAAGATTTGGTTTTATGCCACTGAAGAATCGATCAACATTACTTTCAGGTTGCATGATAAATCCAGAAGCATACCTTGCAAGCCTTGTAAAATTTGCTTCGTATATACCAATAGATTCATCATCCTTTTGCTTTAGTTCAAGAAACTCCTTCTCCATCTTTGTTCGAAGAATAATAGGGAAGTACTTATTGAAAAATAAGTTCTTGAACTCGTCCCATTCCATGGACTCAATTTCATCTCTTGGCCTCATATTCTTGATAAGATTCCACCATTGATCAGCTTCACCTTCCAAACGATATACTGCTAAGATGACTTTATCATGTTCAGAACGTTGAAGAACTGAAAATATCTTTTCAGTGGTACTGATCCATTATTTAGTAACAAGTGGATCGGAAGACCCACAGAAAGAAGGTGGATGTTGCCTCATGAAGGACTCAACAGAATATTGTTCCCTTCTCTGCTCATTTGGAAGTCCAGAATGATTCATAGCTTGTGTAAGTATATTAATATGATTTTTCACTCCATCTCCCATAACATTTGTTTGTTCATGAGGACAATCATTGAATTGTCCATTACAGTGATCAGCATGGTTCCTTCGGGTTCCATCCATCGTCTAAAACCCAAAAAGAATAGTGTGAGAGGGAAAAATCATGCTAGGGAAAACAACATAATAAAGGGGGAGTACCATTAATATCTAACATCTTAGGTTAAATTATAAGATCGTTACCATATTTCTAGGACCATATCCTATACGTATACTTATCCTTAGGGAAATCCCTAGACATACCTTAGAAATATCTCTAGGGATCTCGCTAACGTTTTCCATCCTAGTTTCAAATGGTTGACTAAAACTTTCCTCTGATACCAACTGTAGAGACCCGAAGCCTGACGTACATGGATATTACATTACTTTTGCGGAATACTTAGTACATAACAAAAAAACACACACAAGGATCATAATAGTTTAGTGTCTTTGGAAACTCGGAATATACTCTTCTAATCGTGGTGAAGGATCTTCAACATATCCCATAAAGATCTTCCTTTTTTTTATACCTAAAACCTTTCATTATATCCTGGGGAAAAGAAAACATAAAAGGGTGAGCTAAAATGCTCAGTAAGTGTAAACAAAAGAAATATCAATCACATCATATTCATAAGAACATAACATTTTGGAAATCTTAACCTGCAAAGGAGATAATAATTTCATAACATTGGATAAATCATAGTAGTGAAATGAAATCCCAATAATCATAACTTAAAACATGAAGCTTTGTGGAATACACACATAATAATAGAGAATCATATCTTATTAGTCAAGACTCATTGCCAAGACTATCTTAGTGGACAAAGTCCATTTCTGAATCGAGTCACCCTCGTTTCAGTCCTGTTTCACTGAACCGGTATAACCTACCGTTCCAGCCATGTCTATCTCATGAGATTTAAAATCTTTACCCAATGCATTGGAGGGAGATATAGGTCCCACCCATCTCATAATGATACCATTCTTATGTGTGCCACAAAATCATAAACCATACATCATAGCATAATCCATGTAATAAAAATGGGAATCTTAAACATCGGGACATCATAAAACCATTCATATAAGATAAAGGAATTTATAAAAATAATTCCATCACAACATAATCAAATCAATGTAATAATAGGGATAGAAATAGAACCCTTTATTATCATAGATGGAAAATAATTTTGATAAAATACTTGACCTCCATTCTTGAGGAAAATATCCTTTCTACTTCAAAAACACTTTTCCTTTCTTAACATGTCATACAATTTTAAACTAAAGGAAGTGGATTAAAAATATACTTGAAAACATGTAAAGAAAGATTCTTGGAAATAATGTTTTAAAAATCCATTCATTCCATATAAGTTAAAAAAACAATCTTCGTACTTTTTTCTGAAATGTCAAAAAGTACCTCGTACGAAAAACGACAAAAGATTCCTTTCATATCCTTTACTAAAAACTCACCGAAGGGTAAAATTGGATTTAAACAATTGTAGGTGGGTGGAAATAATATTACATATTGAGGAAACATGGATTTGGATGATAAAATACAGCCCAGTAAATACCAAAGTATAAACAATCTCGGATAAAAATGAGATTGTGATATTTCCCTTACCTTAAGTACGATTTGCTTCGTAAGTGTCCGAATCTCCTCTTTTTGACGCGCCTTTTCTTATCCTCCACATAAAAAACTATGGATGGTCTTTGAAGAAGACCAAGACCTCAAGGATGATACTAGGGAAGAGGAGAAGAGATTTTGGTAGGGGTTGTCCGAGCATGAATGCTCAAATTGGTGTGAGGAGGAGAGGGAGGAGGTGCCCTTTTATAAGGGAGGAGAGGGGCACCTTAGAAAAATCTCAAAATATTATTTTATATTAAGGTCAAATTCGGTTTATAATGGTTCCAAAGGGTCTTATTTCTAAGATAAATTGGGTATGGGTCGAAATACTCTCATCCCATGGGATTTAGACAATTTTAGGTTATTATTTTAACCTTATCAATTAGATTTAACTCTAAGTTAAATAATTTAACTTTTACCGTGTCTTTTTGTTCTCTTACACTATATGGTTAATAAATTTACCATAACAAGACAAAATAACCCCAAGTTGTTTATTATTAATATATATATCCTTATCTAAGTCATTTGGCCGAACCATATATTTTTAGGAATTAAATAACAATTAATAATATAATATTTTTTTAAAAAACTAATTTATGTCAATTTTGACACTATTTGGTACATGATTTTTATGAAATTCATAACAGAATGATAAGTTCAAACCAAGTTACTTATATCAACAATAACATGTCATATTAACCTAGAAAATTAATGTAAGTCATAAAAAGTCTCAAATTACATTTATTTGGGCATTTATAACATCAATTATGTCATTATTTCATTAATAAGACAATTACTGCATCATCTTTGTGTCATAATAAATGATAATTATTTAATTCCTAAAAATTCTAAATAAATTCCTATGATGTATATACTTCTATTAGCTTTCTGTCGACTATTCATGTTCGAAGTTTCATGAAGTTTATCACTAAATTTAAATTATTATACTTATAAGATTTAAGAAAGTGACATGTTGTCACATTCTTTGGTTTTAATAATAATTAAATTATTTTCATGGAAAAAAGTCCATAAAATTAATCTAATCTTACCCTTAGGTTATATGGTTCTAATTTTATCCATCTAATAGGATTTTTCCAAGTGTTAGGGTAATTTTATAATCTTATATTTACCCTTAATTACCCGATTTACCTTTAACTATAGTAAATAAAATTTACCGTAGTTACTATTCACAATGCCCAAAAATAAAAAGTAGCTTATTAACATTATTTGGAACCACTGATTACAAATATGGAATCCATTTTTCCAAATTCAATACACAAAAGATGCAGAAAGTAAATGAAAATTAATCCCGTTGTCGAAAGAAAACGTGTTTTTCTTTAAAACATTGCAAAAGATTGAATTGATTTAACCTACGAATTCAAGGTAAAATCAATGCTAATGAAATACATTATATTAAATGGTAAAAATATATTCTATTTATACTTTAAACCATTCAATATTATAATTTAACCACATAATATATTACGATGAAAAAAGTTGTTATTAATTAAAATATAGCGTGTTTTTACTATTCATTAAAATATGAAAGTTATCGGAAAAATATCAAAACTTTATCTAATGTAAATTTTTATATCCTGATTCAAAAGAAGAATTTTATTTTGTCAAATTGAACTTATAAACATGTCAAAAACTAGATTTAAAGTGGGTGCGCCATCAAAATGTGGCAAAACTGCATTTTTTTTAAAATACATATTTTACCCGAAAAATTTATTTTGTTCTTATACCATGTTCTAGAAATGTGTAAGATGAATAATAATGTTATAAAATTCAAAATTTAGTTAACACTATTCATAATGGCTAGTTCATATCAATATTATAATAATATATCGTTGTTTAGTAAAACCCGGTATTGCGTACAAGACACGCTATCGAGGAAGGTCGTGATTGCGTGTAATGCAAGCCAAGTCAGGGTTGCGTGTTGTGCAAGAATCCTTCATTGTTTCGTATATCATAATCCAACCATATTTCATTTATACATTGAATATATATATATATACTCAATTTTGCGTAGAATAACTATTATCAAAATTTTGTGTAACACGATCCAATAATAGTGTTGCGTATACTGCAAGCTAATACGGTGTTGCGTATAGCGCAAGGTAATATTGGTGTAGCATACAACACATGATATTAATGAAATTAAAAGAATATTTTTCATAAAATCTCGGGGTGTTACATTCTACTCCACTTAAAACGAATTTCGCCCTCGAAATTCGTCGGGGTTATAAATGGTTTACTACTCGAAAGTTTGTTTAATAGAAACCCACATCGTAAAAAGGAATACCAAAATATGGCTTTAAAAACTAATGTATGAAATGTAACGGTTACCCAAATTAACTCATCACTGGGTTTCCACGTAGGATAACATAGGTGAAAATATGGATATGGAATAAAAATCTAACCATCAAGTTCTGATGGAGAGTGGTAGAGAACATGGCTATGAAAAATCCAACAATCGCAAAGCCATAAATTTGTGATGATCTAGGGTACCATCTGATTCATCAAATATAAGATCACTAGGACAACATTTTTGTTTTTCAATATCATTTCCCTAAAGTTGAAAATTTTGAATTAGAAGAAATACTTACTTGATTTTTGTACAATATCACTGTTGTTCGTGCTTTGAACAATTTCCACTTCATCTATTAAAGAAATGAAGTTGAATTTGTTATTCGTGAAGTGTTAATAGATCATGTGATAGAATGATGGGTCATTCCATCTATTTCAAACAAATGTTTAGAAATAGTTATCAAATATACATAAGTCCATCTTTGGTGAGGTTAATCATATACGATTCCAAAAATGAAATTATACTTCATATATCATACCGCTTAATAAAATAAAATTAGTTTCTACTAACCAGGGACTTTCTATAGGCCAGTGGTATGCGATAAAGGCCCGTCGCACTTTAGTTGTGGGTTCGATTCCCACAGCCTTGGCCGACATGATGGGTTGTCGCACATCCTGCAGGTTGTCCTTTTTCTAAAACTACATTATTATAACATCCCATCAACAATATCAAAAAAAGTTTTATCCTTAAACAATACTAACTTATGTCCAACATAATCCATTCCAATCTTTAGGCTTATCTAAAATACTTCGGTCCAAGCTCATAGTATAGAGAAAATGATCACGTTAATGCCATCATTTATCCCTCATATATCTTGTTCGTCACATTCCAGTCATGTGAATAACATAATCATGTAATCTCTTGAAAAATGAATACGCATTGAATCTTAGTGAAAACATGAGTGCTATCAAAAGATAACTCATTCCGCATACCAAAATCCTCAAAATTCTGTATACTTAGTCCTTATATGAGCTCATGAATACAATCAATCAACTCATTATCTTCTTGTCCCTTCATTATGCGCATATCATCTACTTTCCAAAAATATTTCAATCACTTTTTTTCCTGGTTACCAGTATCATATAATTATTGAAAACCAATACATAGATATTCCAAAATTCCACAATACCATAAATGAGCTTCCATGATACTATTTTGAAATCCCATTACATAAACACTTAATCATTCAACCACATCATTGTCATATTCAACATCACCAATGGTGATTGCATGTGACTTCCCTTTATCCTTTGCCTTAAGTGGTTTCTCATGTCGATCATCACTAACCCTTGGATTAGGGCATTTATTAGCATAATGCCCCATTTCCTTGCACTTGAAGTATTGAAGTGTAGTAGGTTCATTTTGTGTATCCCTTCCTTTGTTTGCATCATTAGTCATCTTCTTCCCATCATTGCGGCATTTATATGCCCGATGACCTTCCTTTCCACATTTGAAACATTTACTTGTCCCTTCAAGACAATCTCCACCATGCTTCTTCCCACACTTTGAGCTTAAGTAAACATTCATATTCTTTTCACCATTATTCTGAGATTTCTCCTTGAACTCCATCTTTCATTTCTTGTCAAAACTATGAGATGGATAAGTAACACCAACTCCCATTTTTACCTTGATAGCACAACGCACAATTTCTTCATAGCTACTAAAGTCTCTTATAGCTAATGCCCTTCGAAGATTTGGTTTTAAGCCACTGAAGAATCGATCAAAATTACTTTCAGGTTGCATGATAAATCCATATGCATACCTTGAAAGCCTTGTAAAATTCGCTTCGTATATACCAATAGATTCATCATCCTTTTGCTTTAGTTCAAGAAACTCCTTCTCTATCTTTGTTCGAAGAATACGAGGGAAGTACTTATTGAAAAACAAGTTCTTGAACTCATCCCATTCCATGGACTCAATTTCATCTCTTGGCCTCATATTCTTGATAAGATTCCACCATTGATCAGCTTCACCTTCCAAATGATATACTGCTAAGATGACTTTATCATGTTCAGAACATTGAAGAACTAAAAATATCTTTTCAGTGGTACTGATCCATTGTTCAGCAACAAGTGGATAGGAAGACCCACTGAAAGAAGGTGTACGTTGCCTCATGAAGGACTCAATAGAATATTGTTCCCTTCTCTGCTCATTTGGAAGTCCAGAATGATTCATAGCTTGTGTAAGTATAGAAATAAGATTTTTCACTCCATCTCCTATAACATTTGTTTGTTCAGGAGGAGAATCATTGCATTGTCCATTACAGTGATCAACACGGTTCCTTCAGGGTCCAGCCATCGTCTAAAACCCAAAAAGAATAGTGTGAGAGGAAAAAATCATGCTATTGAAAACAACATAATAAAGGGGGAGTACCCTTAATATCTAACATCTTAGGTTAAATTCTAAGATCATTACCGTAGTTCTAGGACTGTATCCTATACGTATACTTATCCTTAGGGACATCCCAAGACATACCTTAGTAATATCTCTAGGGATCTCACTAACGTTTTCGCATCTTAGTTTCCAAAGGTTGACTAAACCTTTCCTCTGATACCAACTGTAGAGACCCGAAGCCTGACATACATGGAAATTACATTACT
Organism: Viscum album; assembly: GCA_963277665.1. Lineage (NCBI taxonomy): Eukaryota > Viridiplantae > Streptophyta > Magnoliopsida > Santalales > Viscaceae > Viscum > Viscum album. The sequence goes on along the minus strand of OY728145.1, from coordinate 934,868,996 downwards.
TTTGCGGAATACTTAGTACATAACAAAAAAACACACACACAAGGATCATAATAGTTTAGTGTCTTTGGAAACTCGGAATATAGTCTTCTAATTGTGGTGAAAGATCTTCAATATCTCCCATAAAGATCTTCCTTTTTTTAATACCTAAAACCTTTCATTATATCCTGGGGAAAAGAAAACATAAAAGGTTGAGCTCAAATGCTCAGTAAGGGTAAAAAAAAGAAATATCAATCACATCACATTCATAAGAACATAACATTTTGGAAATCTTAACCTGCAAAAGAGAGAATAATTTCATTACATGGGATAAATCATAGTAGTGAAATGAAATCCCAATAATCATAACATAAAACATGAAGCTTTGTTGCATACACACATAGTCATAGAGAATCATATATTATTAGTCAAGTCTCATTTCCAAGAATATCTTAGTGGACAAAGTCCATTTCTGAACCGAGTCACCCTCGTTTCAGTCCTGTTTCACTGAACCGGTATAACCTACCGTTCCAGCCATGTCTATCTCATGAGATATAAAATCTTTACCCAATGCATTGGAGGGAGATATAGTTCCCACCCATCTCGTAATGATACCTTTCTTATGTGTGCCACAAAATCATAAACCATACATCATAGCATAATCCATGTAATAAAAATGGGAATCTTAAACATCGAGACATCATAAAACAATTCATATAAGATAAAGGAATTCATAAAAATAATTCCATCACAACATAATCAAATAAATTTAATAATAGGGATATAAAAAGACCCCTTTATTATCTTATATGGAAAATAATTTTGAAAAAACACTTGAACTCCATTCTTGAGGAAAATATCCTTTCTACTTCAAAAACACTTTTCCTTTCTTAACATGTCATATAATTTTAAACTAAAGGAAGTGGATTAAAAATTGACTTGAAAACATGTAAAGAAATCTTCTTGGAAATAATGTTTTAAAAATCCATTCATGCCGTATATGTTAAAAAAAACCTTCTTCGTACTTTTTTCGGAAATGTCAAAAAGTACCTCGTACGAAAAACAACAAAATATTCCTTTCATATCCTTTACTAAAAACTCACCAAAGGGTAAAATTGGATTTAAACAATTATAGGTGGATGGAAATAATATTACATATTGAGGAAACATGGATGTGGATGATAAAATACAACCCAGTAAATACCAAAGTATAAACAATCTCAGATAAAAATGAGATTGTGATATCTCCCTTACCTTAAGTCTGATTTGCTTCGTAAGTGTCCGAATCTCCTCATTTTGACGCGCCTTTTCTTATCCTCCACCTAAAGAACTAAGGATGGTCTTTGAAGAAGACCAAGACCTCTATGATGATACTAGGGAAGTGGAGAAGAGATTTTGGCAGGGGTTGGCCGAGCTTGAATGCTCAAATTGGTGTGAGGAGGAGAGGGAGGAGGTGCCCTTTTATAAGGGAGGAGAGGGGCACCTTAGGGAAATCTCAAAATATTATTTTATATTAAGGTCAAATTCGGTTTATAATGGTTCCAAAGGGTCTTATATCGAAGATAAAGTGGTTATGGGTCGAAATCCTCTCATCCAATAGGATTTAGACAAGTTTAGGTTATTATTTTAACCTTATCAATTATATTTAACTCTAAGTTAAATAATTTAACTTTTATCGTGTCTTTTTGTTTTCTTACACTATATGGTTAATAAACTTACCATAACTAGCCAAAAGAACCCCAAGCTGTTTATTATTAATATATATATCCTTATCTAAGACATTTGGCTGAACCTTAGATTTTTAGGAATTAAATAACAATTAATAATATAATATTTGTTTTAAAAACTAATTTATGTCAATTTTGACACTATTTGGTAAATGTTTTTTATGAAATTCATAACAGAATGATAAGTTCGAAAAAAGTTACATATATCAACAATTACATGTCATATTAACCTATAAAATTAATTTAAGTCATAAAAGGTCTCAAATTACATTTATTTGTGCATTTATAACATCAATTATGTCAATATTTCATTAATAAGACAATTACCGCATCATCTTTGTGTCATAATAAATGATAATTATTTAATCCCTAAAAATTCTAAATAAATTACTATGATGTAGATAATTGTATTATATTTCTGGATACTATTCATGTTCAATGTTTCATGAAGTTTATCACTAAATTAAAATTATTATACTTATAAGATTTAAGAAAGTGACATGTTGTCACATTCTTTGGTTTTAATAATAATTAAATTATTTTCATGGACAAAAGTCCATAAAATGAATCTAATACGACCATTAGGTTATATGGGTCTACTTTTAGCCATCCAATAGGATTTCTCCAAGTGTTAGGGTAATTTTATAATCTTATATTTACCCTTAATTACCCGATTTACCTTTTGCAATAGTAAATAAAATTTACCGTAGTTACTATTCACAACGCCCAAAAATAAAAAGTAGCTTATTAACATAATTTGGTCCCACTGATTCCAAATATGGAATCCATTTTTCCAAATTCAATACACAAAAAATTCAGAAATTAAATTAAAATTAATCCCGTTGTCAAAAGAAAACGGGTTTTTCTTTAAAACATTGCAAAAGATTGAATTGATTTAACCTACGAGTTCAAGGTAAAATCAATGCTAATGACATACATTATATTAAATGGTAAAGATATATTCTATTTATACTTTAAACCCATTAAATATTATAATTTAACCACATAATATATTATGATGAAAAAAGTTGTTTTTAATCAAAATATAGCGTGTTTTTACTATTCATTAAAATATGAAAGTTATCGGAAAAATATCAAAAATTTATCTAATGTAAATTTTTATATCCTGATTCAAAAGAAGAATTATATTTTGTCAAATTGAACTTATAAACATGTCAATAACTAGATTTAATGTCGGTGCGCCATCAAAAGGCGGCAAAACTGCATTTTTTAAAAAATACTTATTTTACCCGAAATATTTATTTTGGTCTTATACCATGTTCTAGAAATGTGAGAGATGAATAATAATGTTATAAAATTCAAAATTTAGTTAACACTATTCATAATGGCTAGTTCATAACAATATTATAATAATATATCATTGTTTAGTAAAACTTGGTATTGCGTACAAGACACGCTATCGAGGAAGGTCGCGATTGCGTGTAATGCAAGCCAAGTCAGGGTTGCGTGTTGTGCAAGAATCCTTAGTTGTTTCTTATATCATAATCCAACCATATTTCATTTATACATTGAATATATATATATATATATATACTCAATGTTGCGTAGAATAACTATTATCAAAATTGTGTGTAACACGATCCAAGAATAGTGTTGCGTATACTGCAAGCTAATACGGTGTTGCGTATAGCGCAAGGTAATCTTGGTGTAGCATACAACACAAGACATTAATGAAATTAAATGAATATTTTTCATAAAATCTAGGGGTGTTACAATTACTTTGATGAATTTTATGGATATCTATTTATTTAATGGCCTTTCTTGAACCATGGGTACTTTTTGTTGAATTTTGGATATTAAGAATAGTATTTCTTTTTATAAAGGATTATCCTTTTGGGGATAATCTGATCTTGTACTAAAAATTTTGGTTTTGCTTAAGGTATAATGACATGGTAAATTTATAGTTCATCTTTTGTGGGTTATGTGATTCTCACGAAGTTGATTATAGCGCTCTTAATGTGAAAAATTCATCCTAAATACTCTTCTTTTGGATAAAATATGAGTTTATGTAAGAAATATAGTAAGATATGAAAGTCTACGTGACAAGTAAGTATGTTTCCTTATGTTTTAGTCATGCTCATAAATAAATTACTCAATGAAAAGTAACATAAAACAAAAATGTTGTCTGTTAAATTTTCTTACTGGGGAATCAAATACCATCTAACCCATCAGAAGTTTGTTAATTTTTGGTGGTTAACTTTCTCTTAGACATATTTTCTATCACTCTCAATCAGAACATGACCCTTTGTTTTCTCTTCCATATCTATGTTTTCCTACATGGAATCCCAGTATCTGTTGTCTTATGTGTCCTTTATACATTTCTTTCTTTCTTTTAATGTGATGGTTTTACTGACTATTTTTTCGATGTGGGACTTTCATTGATGTTTCTGAGACCAATTTTAAAATTCCGAGGACGCAATTACCAAAAGGGGGAAAGGATGTAACATCCCAGGTAAATAGAGAATATGACATTTTCATATTTGTTAATATTTTTGAATAAAATATTAATATTACTTTAAAAGGGGATTCTATGTTCGATGGCGTACCCAATACGCAACAATGGGTTTCTTTGAAACCTTACGTTTCACACTAATAATATAATAATATTATATTTCAATGGTAGTAAACACCTAGCAGTTGTAATGGTGGGAAGGAAAAGAACATACTAATAAATGATTATATATATTTGTTAAATATTTTAACAATTAAACAATAAATGATAGTGGCTTGAAATGCAAATGAATCCAATTTTAAGAATAAGTATTCTAATATTTTTTAAAAGGACGATTAACCGCCTTTTGAGGGAAAACCCTTTTTAAATATACATTTTCTCAGTTTTATATTTTATATTTGACAACATAAAATCCTTCTTTATAATCAAGATATCAAAATTTACTTTGTGTAAATTTTGGATATTTTTTCAATAAAGTTTATTTTTTAATAAATAGTGAAAAATGATGTCTTTTTATTCATAACCTCCTTTTAATATAATTTATTTATATGGTTATTTTATATTTTTAATTGGGTTTAAAGTGTAGTTAAAATATATTTTTACCATTTAATTCAATGGTGGTCATTTTAATTAATTTCACTTTGAAATTGGACATAAACAAGTGTCAATATTTTGATAGATATTGTTTCTTAAAAACACGCTATTTATTTTGACAGTGGGAATTAATTATAAAATTAATTAATGAATCTTCTATGCTTTGAATTTGGTAAAATGTAAATAATTTTTTAATTTGTAATATCAAATTTACGTTGGATAAATTTTTGGTATTTTTCTGACAAATGTTCATTTTTAATGAATAGTGAGAAATACTGCATTTTACTTCAAAACTGATTTTTCATCTAATTTAATTATATAGTTATATTGTGATTTTAATTGGTTTTAAATTATAATTGATTTATTTTTTTCACTTAATACAATTTTGGTCATTGGAAGTAATTTCACTTTTCAATTGGATGTAAAAACGAGTCAATCTTTTGATAAATTTTACTTCTTAAAACCCCATATTTGGTTTTGACTACGAGAATTATTTTTAAATTAATTACTGCCATTTTTGTGTTAGGAATTTGGTAAAACTGATTCCATATTTTTAATCATAAGTTCCAAATTATTTAATTAATACTCTTTTGTTTTTGTACATTATGAATATTAATGACGGTAATTATCTTCAATTGTCGTGATTAATTAGTAATCAAGTAGTTGAGGGTAATAAAATAATATCATAATAATATAAAATGACCCCAACATGTGTCCAAATCATCTTGTTTTAGTTATTAACGACCATGGGAAGCTTTATACCAAACATTAGGTCCCATGGAGTCACATGTGTGTGATAGTGACATTTATGACATTATTTTTTAAAAAGAAGAGAAATATAAAAATGATTTCAATATCCCAAGTAAAACCATTTTATTTTTGTTTACATAAATGATCACTTAGACTATAAATAGTCTTTTTAAAGCTAAAATTTTTTACTACATCATGGTATTTGTTTTATAATTTTTATACATCAAATAAATAAATTCATTTTTGACACCATGATGATGAAGTGATTACATCATTAATGAACGATTTAAATAAAATGAAATGATAAGGTAACATCTATGACATAAACTTGTACAAAACCTATTTAATGGTTTTATTTCGAACCCTTATCTCCAAATTCTCAAAATATATTATTTTGGGGACCTTTAAGATCCAAAAATAATTTTATAATAAAGTAACATTTCAAGACTTTCCAAAAATGACCCTCCTACATCTTATAAAAGGCCCCAACCTCTACCCCCGTACAAATAACTCTCAAACTTTTGAATCATCCAAACAATACTCATATTATCTCTCCACATCCCTATATTACTCTTAGAAGCCTCACATTGGGCAGAAGTCTTTCCAAGGTAGCCTTTAGCTCAAATCAAAAAGAGTTACATGATTTAGAGGCAATGTCTTCTCTCGAATTTCATTCTTTTATTTTCCTTCTTCACTCACCACTATCTTATTATTATTTGATCCCATAATAAAAAAAAGTATAATCAATATACTATGATTTTATTATGATAATTATTATATCTACACTTATACACACACCCGTATAATTGTTAATGAACATACTGTTTCTGTGGGTGGCGAATCACTGCCTCACGAAACGATGACTGTTCAATCTTCCTTTAACACCTCTCATGGTGACCATTATGATGTAAATATATTTATATTATATATATAATATATTTATGTCCTATATATGCTTCTGTATTATATATTTAACATATACCTTTTTTCTTTCAATGGTGTGGAAATGCGATAATTTCATATGAGGAAGTGTGGACAACCGCCCCCTCAAGTGTTGTGACTCATTCATGCCAAACATTGAATTTATAAAGAATGTAAAAAATAAACTTATTTTACATATATAACATATATATTATACAGTTATTATAATTTATCATTGTCTCATTTAGTTTTAATGTGCATTTATATGAAAAAAATTAAAGTAGCATTCATGCGTGCATACGACATACCGTCTCCATGAACGATACATTTCATTTCTAATTTCCAAACATTATGGAATATTATTAAATACATATATACTATATATATAATATATTTAAATCATGAACACCATTCTGGATATGATTTACTTATAACTACATGGGAAATTCTCTTCAAACATGTTCGTTTTTGACTCATGTTCCGAATATCGACCAAAAATATTATTTGAACTCACATAATTAACTAATTATTATAACATGATAATATGTAATATGAATTGAATAATAAAATTTAAAAGAATTCATTATCCAATTATAAATTGACCAAGGATTATTATTCAGGAATAAAAAAAAATTAACAAGACAAGTCAGACATGAGGTAAGGGATTTCTTATCTCACTTTTAATTCCGTGAGATTTCCATTGTTCTCCACTTATTGGTTGCATGTGGTGTATTTTGTACTGACATTTCATATATATTATCATGATTCTATTTATATTCATGGAATTATGTAATTCATTTGTTGTTTATTATATTTTGGTTATATGACTCGATTGATTACAACGAGGTAAGGGGTTTTTATCTCACTTTTAATTCTTGTGAGATACGTGTTACATTTGACACTATTTCCTTTTGTGTGGTGTATGTACTGCCCATGATTGTTTTCTTGGTCTAATATAATTTATTTAATGGGTATTTAAATCTTCATTGTATGACCCTTCTTTCAGGGGGTTTACATTTCGATAGTTACTCAAATCGGTAATGGAACCTTTCACCATCCTCTTTTTAAAAGACCTCTTTTTGTTAGGTCTTTTAATTTACATCTTATTATATTGGGATATGTTCTTATATATACTTATTGCTATAAATCTTATTTCCAAGTGATGAGATAACATTTTTATCTCTCAGAAACTCATTTTATGAGTTATAATGTGACGTCGTTGGGCTGTTGAATTTCTTTAAGGGAACTTCTTAACCCAATTTCAGTTCTTTGGGTTAAACCTCTACTTCATGATTATTTCATTCTATGAATATGTGTGGGTGACCTCTGATTTTTTTAAACTTAATATTCACTTATATTGAGTGTATTTATATTTTTTAAAAATAATTATGTAATTGATTAATCCTTAATCCAAGGATACCGTCTTTGTATGGGACTTCATCTCAATATCCTTTTGTTGAGGCATACTTGAATTTATATATGACATTCTTTTATTAGTTGTATAATAAAAAATTTGGACATTTAATTGCATTAAAAATGAATCTTTTTAGACAAAGTGTTTTACTAAATGACTAAAGGAATGTTTTTTTCCTACGTATGCGGCAACAACTACATCTCCGCCGCTGTGACCATTATTTGAGTTTCTACTTCCTCTGCAAGCCATAAAATTTTTTAAATGAAAAATAAATACCATGTTTTACATTTCTTCTATTTTGGTTTTGAAAATTTTTTTGATAATTTTTTGATCATATCAATCTGTTGTATTGATATATTGTTATTGAAATGTGGAAATGTTATATTTACTTTATGCATGTTTTATGTGATACGATTATGTTATTATTCTTGGGAATTTTTTATGAAGTCGGGTGGTTCTGTTAAGTTCTTATGTTATATGAGTGAAGTATGTTTTCATTAATTCTTATGTATACAAGGACTAATATTTTATTGACGAATTTTTATATCCCTTACTGAGGTTTTTATGCTCATCCTATGTTTTTGAAATGTTTCCCACATGACTTAAAGATGAATACCATCAAGTATGGTATCAAGGAAAGACATTATGTCTAAAACCTATAACTACACATCTTTCTTTTTTAAGTGTTTTTATTTTATAAAAAAAATGGAAACTGAGTAGAAGTGTCTACTTTGTAATCTTATGAGATGTAATAGTTATGTCATAATTCTCTAAAACTATAAACTTGAAAACATCCTCAATGAAAATTATTCATTTAATTCAATACTATGTAATGCTTTAAGGTTGGGTCCTTATAGTAGAAGTAGACTTTTTGGTTATTCGATACAAGTATTTTTATTTCCCATGTTACCTTTATTTGTTATATGTTGCTTTATATGTGTTTTATGGAAATATTTTGGTAACAAAAAGGGTAATGAATGAGATTATATTTAGTGAACTGTAAATACAACTCCTTAAGGGTGAAAAGAATTACTTTATGATAATGTATTAATGGTTTACATGTTTTCCCAAGACTCATAGTTTTTCTTTATTGTGTATCCCTTATTGTGATTCTTATGATCACCCCATGTTTTTAAATGTTTTACATATCACAAACAGAATAATTGAGTCAAGGATGGGATCAAAGAAAAGTTAAGTTGTTTATACATGAAACAGAACAATATTTATTTTGAAATTTTTTTTTACAAAAAATGGATAGTGAGTAGCAGTGTCTACATGTAATATTTATGTTATCTTGTATGAGTTTTGGAATAATTATTTAATGTTCTAAACCAAAAAAGATCATTGATGTGAATGAAAGTCAAATTATTCACATAACTCAAGATTGTTTCATGATAATGGTTGGGGCATTTTATTGTAGAACTAGAATCTAACAATACATTCACAACAATGGAATAAATAACATGTTAACCAGTCACTACACCATTTTATTGGTCAATCATTGTAGTAGTGCTATCATATTCCTTTAATTATATCCTTGGAAGTTTTCATTGTTTATTTTCTCTAAAAATCATTGGCTTTCTGAATTGTATCGCATAATTACCATTTTCTTTGTTGCATAATCACTTCACTAAAGACTGAGTACTGATCTGAACCATTCGTTATTATTCCACATAGGTGTGATTGTTCAATTCAATTTTCAGATGTTGTGTTTTATTTATCTCTCATCTACATTGGAAGCATCTCATGGTTCTCTCTATAATATTTTATAGATTATTTTTCCCATTCATTATACATGTGGTATGCTTGGTTATATTTACATAATGGAATTTATTTATTATTCCTCCCATATTAGAATCCATTTGCAACGTTTTATCTCAAGGTAAATGAGAATACTAAGAGTCAACAATCTCTGTCTCATGATTAAGGGATCAACGTACAATATCCTCATTGCTATCAAAATCCCAAATCAACAAGTATTTTTATAGAATTGGATTTAATACAAAAAATAATCAATACACCTTGATTTCATTATTCCTGAAAAAGTTGGAGGCAAATTTTCAAAGAATGTTAATAGTTTCCTCTTATTTCAAAATAAATTTAAAGACCTTTTTCTTAAATATGATGAACTCCCTCTCCATAATAAAATGGGGATTTTAGGGAAAATTCTTATAGAAAATTATTTTCGTGATCCTTCCCAATCCAAGGATTCAATTTTTTCCTTATACATTTTCTCATTAGTCTGAACCACTGACCATCTACCCCATCAAAATTATAGACTTACAGAATGAATTTCTCAACTTTTTTTTCCTTAATGTACAATCAATATCTTCTCAATGGAGCTAGTACATTATTTCCAAAAAAATGGTATTAGAAGACACATGATGGATTGGAGACCATTTCTATATAAACATCTTAACTAAAATGTGTTATTTATTCCGATAAGAAGGGAAATCTACCAAATTCAAGTTTCTATTCCTAACATGGGGTATGTTTTTTAGTACAATGATGACTTTTTGGGCTCCTATACCCATCGGGTTTGGAATATCATTATGAAAATCGTCACATTACATATCATATTATATTTTGGATTAGGTTCTCTTATATCCCACCATTTTATAATGGAAATAAATAAAAACAACTTATTGTTCTTGAAAAATTTTCTAATGTGAATAAAAAAAGAAAACAAGGAACATTTAAGGAATAAATATAAATGAATATTATATCATGGATTATGATTTTCTATGTTTCAACATCGGTTATTCATGGGGATAGAATTATCCATGGGTTTGATACTAAAGTTTTATAGTCCTAATCCTCAAAAATAACTAGATCATTACCCTTATACTAGTTTTCATAAATATATACTTTCACATATTATTAAATGGGTTTAATCATATTTCTCCATCAAATACAAACAAATTACCATAAAGTCTAGTGTATTTGAAAAATGATGAATGTAACATTGAAAACATGGAACTATAAATAAGCATCAATTTATTCGTTATCCATAATAACATCCTAGCTTCCATTGATATCCTACAAATACATAGCATAACCTAGAGAATACATAGATAAAATTGTTGATTTAAAATTATGAGTATGGAAATAAAATTGTAAACGAAGCATAAATCCTGAGTAAGAAGGAATAATATAGAAACATAAAATGCATGGTGCATGAATAAACATTTGGAGACATACCATATAAATCATTCAATATTATGATAATATAAATATAGGAATGAGGTATCGACATATAATATGTCATAAACATGAGTCCAAGTTAACTGGTATGACTATAGCACATGGAGGAAAACATCCTATAACAGATTTGATTTATTGGCTAATGCCATATATGACATCTGATGAGACTAAATGTTAACCAATTAATTGGATCACTCTCCAAGAACACCCATCATAACAAGTACATGTCTATGTATTGATGTTAAATAATAAAACATAAGGAATAATCTTAAATGTAAACCATGGAAATAAATGGGTATTATAATCATGTCAAAAGGTATAACCAAAGGGTGTATCATAATTTCATCAAAAAACAATGTTATTAAATAATTTATAGATGGTGAAAAAATAAAAATAAAAATATATAATAAATAATTGTGTAAAATTGAATTTAATACTCTAATAAATTTGTTTAATATACTTTATAAGTGGGCCACTTTAGCTCGGTTTAACGAAAAATAATTAATGAGTCTTTTAAGAGAACAACGGCCCAATTGTTTCTATAAAACATGAAATAAAATAAAATATTTTTTATTTTAAAATGAAATATATTATAAAAAAATTGGTCTCTTAATATATCTTATGGATTTTAATTTAAAATGAGTATGAAACGAACATGTTCCCTTTAATTAGTATTTAATTATCGATATGAATTGCTAAGGGGTTCTTTTAAAATAATTAAATCTCTTAAATGATGGATAAAATGAAATATGTAAATATGTGTCTAACTAACAGTAATAATTTATAAGAACAATATAATAAAACTTAATAAATACATTGGGTTAAATAGAGAGAAATCATAACCCAAAGGAAAAGATAGATGTTAAGATTCATCACATACATTATGTCTGAATGCATAATTCACTTGTAATTAGTGTCCCGGAAAATAAAATTATATTAATTAATTAATTAGTTAATATATTATATATATATATATATTTATTTATTTATAGTTTAATTATGTTAATTTATGACAATTTTAAAGAGTTATAGTATTCAATTTCATAATTCCCTGAGCATTCATTACATAGTTTCATGGTCGGTTTGCTTGTGTAATGTTGTTGAAGTTCTTTCCGAATGTAAATAATTCGACATATGTCAAATGATAAAGTATTAATGGACATAAATAAGTTTAAATTATTCCATATATAAATTTATTTTCACAAATGAGGATATTTCATTTGATAAATTTCTAATGCAAATTTTCATTTTATTTTGGGTGGTTTTTTAATTATAATAAGATAGTTTAATTATATATAATATTGAGTTTATATATTAGTTATAGAACATGAAACATGTTATAATATAAATATTAAAATCTTTTTTAATTAAAATAATGAAATTATGACCATCCATGAATGTGGTAATAGAAACAAAACTCGTTTTCCATGGAGTCAGTGAATTGAAAAATCATAGACAATGTTTTCATTTTTAGTAAAAAAGGAGAAGAGATGAGATTTTATTAAACGTCAAGTTAATAGAATATATTTCTAGTGTATTTATGATATTATAGTTATCATGAAACTTTGGAAAGGGTAGGTGAGTACATGATAAGAAAATAAGACAAATTAAAAGAGAAGGATTGATGATTTTTAATTGAACGTCATCTCGTTGGGAACCTCCATAAGGCACTTGGGTTTGGTCTTTTTCTAAGACCAATAGTAATTAAAAATTGGGAAGAAGATTGGTGTGATATTTTGGTATAATATTTCTATGCTACAAGGCATATAGGTTGTGAGGAGAAAGGGTGGTGAGGGTGGTATTTATGTGGGAGGAGAGGAGTGATTTTTATTATTATAATCATTAGTTAATTAATTTGGATGAAGAATATAAATAGTGTTGATTTTTATTAGTAACTATAATCAATATTTATGGAGAGTTTGAACAAATGGGTTATTACATCATTCTAAAAATATCCATGACTCAAAAATTTATTTATTTATCTTATAATTCTAAATACAGAAAATAATCATATATGACTACTCAAAAAATCATTTATTTTAGAAAACTCATAAAAATTTACCTCTACCATTTTTGGAATATAAGTTTAAACAATAAAATCCAATTTATTTAAATAAAATTATAAATATGAGATATTTAATTATTAAATAAAATAATCATTTAAACAAAAAATATTAATTCTAATATTATAATCAATTTTATGACCCATTGAAAAATTAATTAAGGTCTCATAACATTATATTATAATTATAATAAAATGAAATATTAATTTTTGAATCTCTTTTTCAGATCTATTTTTTAAAAAATTGTTGTATTATTTATAAAATTGTAAATAACAATTTATTTTTACTAAAAAATATAGACATTTAATTTATCATTTTAAAATAACTTATTTTCTTATACCATGCTATAATTATATCATATTTTCATTTATAATATACCTAAATTTTATTTAAATGTTAATAGGTGAGGTTACAATTCAAATGATCGTATAACTATACCTAACAGTTAGATTAATATTCTATTGTCCATATTTATAATTATAATATATGATTCTTAATTTATATAAGTTCCACTTATTTCATTCATTCTTCATTTAATTCTACTTTATCTTAATGTTATATATATAATTTCAATATTAAAATAAATATTATATTATTAAAATTATGTTATATATCTACCTATTTTTTCAAGATTGTGTTAATTAAATTGGATTGACAGGATACAAATTTTCCCATTTTTATTATTTTATTCTCTATTTATTATCCCACTATAATATTCATAATTCTTATTGGATTATTTTCTGACTAATTTATCATTATTCATTTATCAAAAAAAATTATTATGTTCTTTATAGGGTGTACGTGTTTTATTAAATAAGAAGGTAAATTCTATTGATAATACTCTGTTTCGTTACATGAATCTTCAAGGAATTACAATTCAAAATGATCAATGATATTTGTGAAGAAATAATAAAAAAATGAAAATTTCAAGAGGGGATTCTATTCAAATTCCCCAGTGAATATTTTTTCATCAAATAAAAAAGAATAATTTAGGTTATTTAAATGATCAATGAAGACCATGCGATTTGGTCATGAGTTTATAAGAGAGAGAGGTGGTGATGGTGTTGCTTCCACATATTTTTAAAGAAGCATTCTCACGATGATGTTTTAGACAAAGGTGGTTTTATGAAATGATGTGTATTAAAATTTAATTGAATTATTTATATTGTGTAATAACATAGGGAAACTGAAATAAAACACACTATAGAAATTTATAATAATATAGAGGAGGAATAAATATTATTAGTTTCCTAATATTTTGATTATTGAAAAGTGTGGGACCCACATGTGTGTGGGATGCACTGAGGCATTTTATAGAGACATAGAAACATGAGTTTCATGATAATACCCAACACTCTTATACTCACATGATGATATTAGTTGGTTGATATATATTGGATCAATCCATCTCACACCAAGGACTGGCCTTCTCACATTAACAGTTGAATATTCTAGATCTGTTCTGTTAAATTGTGTTTGTGTGAATTTTGGTGTTAGAAAAACATATATCACTATATTGTATCAAGTTTTAGTAGTTATATTAAATAAAATTTAAAAATAAAATAGACCACTTATTCACCCCCTCTTAGTGATCTACCATAGAGTCAACAGGTTGTTCTTTAAGTGGTACCGTAGTCCAGCTACCTTCACTTTTGTTTTGTTTATTGAAGATTAAATTTTTTTTCTCTTTAATGTATAAAAATTTGATATTATTTTTTAATATTAAAAATGTACAATTTAATTATACTAATAATAAGTCTATTCCGACATTTGATGGTAAATTTTATTATATATGGAGGAAAAGAATGTTTCTATAAATTTTTTCTATTAGTTAGGACTTATGGAAAGATAAAATTGATGGATTTCCCCAAAGTGATTAAGCTACATCCATAATAGTTGAATTAAAGCAGAATATTGGGAATTATGATTTTTTAGGGAATGTTATTTTGTATTACCTTTTAGATAGTGAGCATATAAATATCAAAATAATCAAAAATTCTAATGGTTTTCGGGATAAACTGAAGAGTATATATGATTAAAAAAATAAAATTTAAGCAAGAAAAGATACGTTTCTCAGGACTAATGTATGAAGATCTCAGGACTCATGGTGATAATAATATTAAGAGGTTATTATAAATGTTAACATTTTTTCATCATAATTATAGGTTATTGTTAGATGTTAAAATACACTTCTATTGAAGAAAATATCATAAATATATTACCTAATAGGTTTAAAGGAAAAGTAACTATATAGGATGAAAAAGGAGTAGGTAATATCCCTCTTCATGATGTGCTTATAATTTTTAAATTTTATATTATGAGAAAATATAATTTAATTAAAAATCATGTAATGGATGAAAAAAATATTTCTTTTAAATCATTAAATCTTGAGAAGATAAAAAAGGTTGTTATTAAAGAAGAATCGTTCTATTTAGTTTTTGATGAATAATTGGAATAACAGATTGATGAATTAATGTCCCCTATATCTAGGAAAACTGGAATAAAAAACCATATAAAGTAAATATTCCTTTAAAATATTTTAGCTTTGGATATACTAGTAATTTTGAAATAAATTTTCCAGAATAAAATTTTAAAGAAGAAAGTGATAAGAAGAAGAAATATATTGATGATAGTATAATAATAAATCTAACAAGTCAATGGTTTCCTCCAAAGTAAAGGTAAAGAAGTTTCATATATATTGAAATAGAAAATTCTTATCAATATAAATTATAATTACTGAAGGTTAATATGTTGAGACATTCAGTGATGAAGATGGTGCAATACTATTTATTGGTATAGCAAATGATGAAAAATTTTCAAGTGATGAATATAGACATGAAATTAAAGACGAAGATACTGAGATTTATTTATTTAGAAATAAATAATTAAAATTGTATCTCCCAAAGATCCCTTACCTAGAACAATATATCATAATGTAGAAGAAGTAAAATTAGTCATCTGATATAAACAAACATGTTATTAAATAATAATGTTTTTGATTTCTGAAATGGATTCATGAGTGAAATATTTTTAAATTTTTTAATGAAAATATTAATATAAATATTGACTAAAGAGTAATGTATAAGGATATTTATATTTAAAATATTAAAAATAATTTGGTCAAAAATGAATAATAATTGAAAACTTCTAGATTTAGTTTTATGAATTTAATTTCAGAAGATGGAGAATATTTTAAACAAGAATAAAGACATTGAATAAAAATAATGTTATATATAAAAGGTGAAAATGCTGGTGAATTTTTTTTAAGATTCAAATGTTAAAAATTAAATCCGGAAACCCAAGTTTGTGAAAAAAATATAGATACACAAAAATCATGAAATTATATGAAAACCAACATAATGTTAAAAACTATAAAAAATGAGTGACTATAGAATGTTATAAATAATTAAAATATAAATAATATTATATCATGTTTTCAGAATAATTTTCATTTTCAGAAAGGATTCAATATTTGTTACTCTATGATAGAAGTTAAAAAGACTTTGAATTTTAGACAACATTATGATTATAATGGAATGTATACATTTTCTGTATTATATTATAAATATGGAAGGTTTGGAAATATGTAAAAGATGGTGTTTTGTAACAAACATCATAACATAGCTATGAGGTTTTTAATGCATTGTTTCAGGGGAGCAGGTTTTGTCTCCTTAGTGAAATAAAGTTCTCAAACAATTATAAAATATTAAAATATTTCTTAAAACATGATTTAATCTCTTTAAGTATTTTTTTAAAGATGTGACTATCTTAGTCACCCTTAAAATGATCATCCTACTACTCTAGAAAATTTTGATATTTAATAATCAAAATAAGTAGGAGAATAGGATAAAACCTAAGGATAAATATTATTCTATGGAAGTGCCACTCAAAGAATCCAATTAATAGATTACATAGATCATGTAAAGTGTATGTTACTATCTTATGAAAGGGTACTTAATTATCGTAATAGATGTTGAAAAATAAAATGATGGAATAGTTACTATTGTAAGTTATGGTCCAATAATTGTAAATTTTTTGGATAAGGTTTATTTTGAAAAAAAAAATAGAATTTGTGAAAACACACATTATATAGCTGGATTGAAACAAAACCTGAAATATTTATTGAACATTATGATAAATTAAACTATGTGCCTTTATAAATAATGGGATCTTAGTCATGAACATTGACTATTAAAGAGTTATTTTAAGAGGAAATCAGACTATATAACATTTATTTCTACTGTGTGGTGATGGAAATGTACACTATCAAGGCATTAAATAAGGGAATGAATTATGGAACTAATGGGATGAAAATGTTATTAAATTGTTGATAAACATGGTCACTATATGAGATAATTCACATCATGTTCTTTTTCTGAAATCATAATGATACTTTATGTACTCTACATTCCTAAACGGTAATATTATTAACTCCTCTCACAAGAACACAGATATTCAATATAATCATCCTTTAAATATTATTTATTTATATGTGTGTGATAACTTGGGGAAGAAATTAACTAATATAGATAATTACATTATTAATTTTATATATGATTTTCTCTTTTGTTTATTATTTCATGTTTATTAAAACAAATTATAAGTCATTAATCATTTTTTTAAAAATTCAAATAAGTAAAGAGAAAGAGGTTGGTATTCCTATCAATATGATATAAAAAGAATGTTTAGTTGAGTGTATAAATGGGAAATTTAATGATTATCTAGTGAATAATTGAATCTAATATTAAAATTATTCAATATATACACTAGGAAAATTTATTTTCTCTGAATGGAAGAACATGTATTTAGTATAAATGGATTCGGAAAAACTTTTCGAACATTTTTCTACTCCAATTATTTTAGGAAAGCTATTTTTATATTGGATCATATTTAAAAAAATTCTATGCCAGATAAATAAAGTATTTCCCCTATGATATGTATTACTAATTATCTCAATGATTAAAGTATCTTCATGTTTTCCAAATCCATTGTATTATCAAGGTAAAAGGTGAAAATATTGGGAAGTTCAAAAAGTTGGCGTGATGGAATCTAATTAGGATATCCTCCAAATGGAAGGGAATAATACTAAAATAGTAAGGATATAGGAATAATTGTTGATATTGTTGGTTTGATGTTAATAGAACAGTCAAATAAGTGTTTCATTGATGAATATATAAGTCCCAAAAGTAATGTTGATGTTTTTGTGTTAAAAACTAAATTAAAAGTTCATACGGAGATAAATATGTATATGATGTACATGTCAGATAATAACATTCAACAATTCCATGTGATGAGAAACTACCAAACTCATATCATAGGGAAAAAATATGTATTATAAAACATTATTATTAAAAGGGTGATGTGGTGAGAAATAAAGAAATATTTGATTTTAAATATTATTTATATGTTAATGGAGTTGAATTTTATGAGAGAATTATACTGTTTAATGTTTTAAAAAATTAATAATCTTTCACTCCATTGTTTCAAAAAGGTAATACAATATTGACTAAATGGAAGTCATGTTTTCCTTATAAAATGGTTATTTGGAAGTGGATGCTTATATTGAGAATCCATATGGTTTATTAAATGGAGAATATGATAATTTATTTTATAGGATACACAAAGCCTTATATTTTATGAGTGAAGGCTCCTGATCTTGATATTCTAAGTTATACAACTACTTGAAGATGTTATGGTATTGTCTTGTCATATATGGTATTGTCTCTCAATACCCACTCCAATCATTTATTTGAATATTTTTGTTTTGAGGGGATACTAGAAACATAAAAATTCCTTATAAATTATCTTCATAAAGAGATAATATTTATATGTGTATACTTTTATACGTGTTTCTATTTAGAGAAATTATATAGATATTTTTTTTAAATGGGGAATTTTGTATTTTTACATGGTAAATGCGTGAATAGTTTTACTAATTTTATTAACGTGCATGTAGAAATTTTTTCATTTAATAAGTTCATAGGAATGATCTTTCAAATTAAGGATATATATTATGTATTATTGAAGTATTGATTGATAATGTTTTTATTCTCATATATGGTGATAATGTATTTATTAAATTATAGTTATCCCATTTTCTTCTTATGATGCTTCTTTTCATAAAAACATTTCTTGAAATTCTAGTATGAAGAGGTTTAACATATATCACTATTTTATGGAAAACAATATGTTACTATTAAAAATTATTTCTCCCATTAAATAATTTTCTCATGTATAATTATAATCATTTAGTAACTATTATTTGATAAGAGGATTGTGGTTGATAATGATTTATGTTCATTGGGTGTTAATAAAATTTGAAGGGGGGTATTCTTTATAACAAGTCATCTATTAAAGAAACCCATTATAAGAATATGATCTATGAGGATATTTCTAAAGACCCATGATGAACATATGGTGATATTATATTACAGAATTTACTTAAAAATATAGTTCTTCCCTAAATAGTATATATTTGAGAAGGTTAATGTGTGTTGGGTTATTCTTTTGGAATCTTTTTTCAAGGCATAAATCGAAGTTAAACATTTTAGAAATAATTATTAACATGTGAAACGATTCCCTTATAAATGTTTGGAATATTATAAATATAATTTTGATGAGTTTTAAAGTGATATATTATTTTGAGAAGTTTAACACAGTTTGGACTTAACATAACAAATTCACTAAGTACAATATTTTATACGTAAGAAATTCTAGTATCATACAATATTTTTTTACATGATAAATTTTAACTAAATATTTTATATATTTTTTAAGATTAATAAATTGTGATCTCAAATGATATTTTCCACATATAAGAAAATTAATATATTTATAAGATATATCTATAATATATAAAACATTTTGGAGCTAGTCAGTTATTTATTGTGCATATGTATATTCAGTTTCCAATTAGGATATTTAGTTATGTGTAATAGATGTGTGAATTCAATAAAATTATATTATAAAATTTTATAAGTTATAATATATTATTTAAATGAATATTAAATTATAAAATTGATAAAATTTTGTGATCAGTTTACATGAATTTTTCCAAATTCCCAAGAGAATTCAGATAAATTTTGGGAACCTTCATCAGATGAACATGATGGTTTAATTTAAATTTAAATTTGATTAAATTACAAAAAATAAATTAAAATGAAGATAAACATGATATATTTGTGTTAGATATCATGAATAAAATTAATGATGCATGTTGGAAGATAGTTGAAACTACAAAAAAAGGAAATGTGTTATAATGTTTTATCAAGAAAAATATCATAGATAGATTGGTGTTATGATATGAAGACTTATTATAGTATTAAATTAATGGTAAATTTAATTGTAATTACAATATTTTATAACATATAATAATGAATGGAAGCGAGATAATAATATGGATTTTTTATTATCATAAATAATATAGATATAATACATCATAGAAATGAAATTAAAAATTATGAGCAACAGTTATGAATATAGTTATTCTAGAAAAGATGAATAAGATTGAGTGAGAGTATTATTCATGTGTATGAGTGAATATATATTTGTAAATTAATAATATTATGATAGGTTATGTAAACTATGAAATAATATTTGGTGTTGTATGAGGTAAGTTCATAAATAGATAGAGTTATGTAAATATTTTTCTACCATACATTTTTTGAAACCCATTCTCACTATGAAATTATAGATATTGGTGGTTTAAATCAATGTTTTCAAATAAAATTGAAAATAACTCTTTTATTTGTGAAATAACCATATAAGTAAAAAATTTAGCTCACTCAATAGTATTATAATTTTCTATTTAAGAAATCCACATCATTTTTTACCCAAATTTTAAATCCTATAAAATTTGTGAATTCTCCAAATCATAGTTGGGAGATTTGAAAATTAGAGTTTCAATGTTAAACCTTACTCACTCATACTGACATGATGATTTTAGTGAGTATTGTGATCATGAAAAAATATATATCACACTAAGAACTATAATTATAATATTGTGAGAATAACCTTTTAAATTTTTTTGTAAATTTGTGTTGGTGTGTGTTTGGGTGTGGGATTATAAAACATCATTATACTCTATTATGTGGAAATTTTTGTTTTGAAATTATTTATAAAAACAAAGATCACTGATTCCCCCCAATGATCTCTTATATAACCATTAAGTAGTTCCAAAAATATATCCCAAACTATTTAAATGTAAATGATGATACAATATTGTTTTATAAAATATAATTTTTCTAATGACGAAAAATTTGGTTATGGGATAATAACAATTACTTTTTCAATAATAACGATTTTACTATAAAAATATATTTCTCATATTTATAGAATTATTTACAAAATATGTATTTAATATTTGGAATCATCACATCGAATTTAGATTACAATGATTTTTTCTAATTAATCTAAAATGTTGAATATTAAATAAAACTGAAATATGACCAAAAAGAGTATTTTATATTATAATATTAATTAAGGATTAATTATATATGGGGTTAAATAAAAAATAAGTATCCTCACCTCAAATGAAAAAATTAATATATATATATATATACTGAAAAAAAATTTAACTATTTCAAGTATTGAGAAAATAATAACAAACTATTGAATATTTTATTTAGAAAATATGTATTAATAATTTAGTATAATTTAATTATATGAAATAAATATTCATTATCTGGCCTCCTCCCATTCTATTCTAAAATGAAAATTTTGTTCATAGCAAGGTTGAATCACCTCCTCTAGAAACAATATATTTCAATTTTTATGAACTCCATCATAGATGACAATAATACAGATATTATGGTTTAAAAAATATAAATAATTATATTATATAATATTACATGGTATATAAGTGATAAATAACTATAAGGTAAAATAGAATCAATTAAGTTCACTATGGTCGTGAAAACTTTTTAAATGGACTTTCCAAATAATTATAACATTTATAGTCCACAAACCATACCTATATAGGGAAACTTTTGAATATTTAGAATAAATTAAACCAGTAAAATTATGGGAATTAATTTTGATCACACTTTTGGAGTTATATCGAATTTTATAAGATTATTCATAATTATCTACAAACAGATACGACCTTGGAACTATGATATGAACAACCTTAGGAAAATAAAAATAAACTGAATACCTAAATAAAATGATTATAAACAAACATAATAGGGTAAAAAAGAGAACATATTGTGATGAATGGTTCTAATAGTCTTAATTTTATTATTCAGGGTGTTAGATGAATGTCATGAATCCATTATCGAACCAAGGTAGGGGATCTATAGAATCACCCTCACTAAGTTTTTGTTTCACATTAACTTTATTTCCCCCTTTATCATTTTCCAATTATAATGTACTTATTCAATATTATGTATATATCTTATATACAAATATCCATATTTAAATTTAGTTTTATTTGTTGCAGATAATAAATTACTATCATTTTCCCTTCTCGATTCTATCATTCATGCAAACTCATTTAAAGGGAACTTGTTTAATCAATATCTCTTGTCATAAAACATCCCACTTATTTCTTTTTCTCTTGTATTTTTTAAAAAACATATTTTTAGGGAAAACCACTTTCAGATCTTTTCTAGTTTTATTGAAATTAATATTCTCTTTCTCTATTTAAAGAATAAATATCGTTTATCTTAAATCATCACTAATGATGTTAATTTAGAAACAAAAATATCCACTCTCTTTTCGTCACTTCACATAAACAACATTTTTCGAAACTATTTTTTTATTCATTTATAATTATTCAATATGGATATAGTCCCTTATTTTACGGTATTATTTCTGATATTCCATTTGGTTATGTTCTATGATAAGATTATATAACACATTTTCATTTCATGGGTTTTTCTTAGGCATATTCTGTAGAGACCCGAAGCTTGACGTACATTTACATTACATTACATTTGCGGAATACTTAGTACATAACAAAAACACACACACAAGGACCGTAATAGTTTAGTGTCTTTGGAAACTCGGAATATAATCCTCTAATCCTAGTGAAAGATCTTCAACATCTCCCATAAAGATCTTCCTTTTTATTATACCTAAAACCTTTCTTTATATCTTGGGGAAAAGAAAACAGAAAAGGGTGAGCTCAAATTCTCAGTAATGGTAAACAAAAGAAATATCAATCACATCATATACATAAGCACATAACTTTTGGAAATCTTAACCTGTAAAAGAGAACATAATTTCATAACCTGGGATAACTCATGGAAGTGAAATTTAATCACAATAATCATAACTTAAAACATTAAACTTTTTGGCATACACACATAATCATAGAGAATCATTTCTTATTAGTCAAGACTCTTTTCCAAGACTATCTTAGTAGACAAAGTCCCTTTCTGAACCGAGTCACCCTCGTTCCAGTCCGGTTTCACTGAACCGGTATAACCTACCATTCCAGCCATGTCTATCTCATGAGATATAAAATCATTACCCAATGCATTGGATGGAGATATAGGTCCCACCCATCTCATAATGATACCATTCTTATGTGTGCCACAAAATCATAAACCACACATCATTGCATAACCCATGTAATAAAAATGGGAATATTAAACATCATGACATCATAAAACAATTCATATACGATAAATGAATTCATAAAAATAATTCCATCACAACATAATCAAATCAATGTAATAATAGGGATAAAAACAGAACCCTTTATTATCTTAGATGGAAAATAATTTTGATAAAACACTTGAACTTCATTCTTGAGGAAAATATCCTTTCTACTTCAAAAACACTTTTCCTTTCATAACATGTCATACAATTTTAAACTAAAATAAGTTGATTAAAAATAATCTTGAAAACATGTAAAGGAATATTTTTGGAAATAATGTTTTAAAAATCCATTCATGCCGTATAAGTTAAAAAAACATTCTTCGTACTTTTTTCGGAAAAGTCAAAAAGTACCTCGTACGAAAAATGACAAAAGATTCCTTTCATATCCTTTACTAAAAACTCACCGAAGGGTAAAATTGGATTTAAAAAATTGTAGGTGGATGGAAATAATATTACATATTGAGAAAACATGGATTCGGATGATAAAATACACCACAGTAAATGCCAATATATAAACAATCTCGGATAAAAATGAGATTGTGATATTTCCCTTACCTTAGGTCCGATTTGCTTCGTAAGTGTCCGAACCACCTGTATAATGATTTAAATAATGTCATTTACTTATTAAATAATCATATTCATTGTTATTATATCATATATGGTTCACTTATGACTTTATATTACCCGTTCTTTTGTAAATTCATGTTAAAGTAGCGTTTTGGGTAAAATCGTCTCATTTGTCGTTCGTGTTTTAACTTGTAATTATTCATATGATTACATAGATCATTATTACGTATTTATAAAACATGATATATATATAATATATATTCAAAATATACATATATATAATGGATTGATAAATGGAAAGAAATACACCGTTCATTGAGACGGTAGGCCGTACGTACGCATGAACGCTGTTTTCGTTTCCTTATTGAATTGAGTGGAATTAAGTAGACGACATACATATATATACACATAAATACAGTATCTTTATAATGTCATATATTTCATTATTATTGATTATATATACTTTATAATCATTCTTAAATGGTTAACATGGAGAATGAGCCTCATCGCGTCGTGAAGACGGTAGTCCGTATGTACGCACGAGCAATGATATCATTTCCATAATTATTTAATTGAATTGGAGTGGATGATAAAATATATCAGAATCATTATTATGTTATAATAACTATTTATAGTTATTCTTTACACCATAATACCCATCCATGTAAGGTTTTGGTGGAAAAACAGATTACACCACGGCGTGGAGACGGTATTCCGTACGTACGCACGCGCAGTGATTTCGTTTTCCGTAGGATGGATAGATGGTGAATTAGGATTTTTTCATACTTATAATAACATATCAGTATATTAGTGATACTGATGTTATTACTTCATAATGAAACAACCTAAGAAGAAGAAGTGGAAGAAGAAATAAAGGTGAATGAATTGGTAACGGAAATTACCTCTTCTTTGAAGCGCCTCTTTCAGACCTCCTCTTAAGGCACTAAAATTGGTCTTTGAGGAAGACCAGAACCTCTAGGATGTTGCTAGGGAAGTTGAGAAGAGATTTTGGTAGGGTTTGGCAGAGCTTGAAGGCTCAAAGTTGTGTGAGAAAGAGAGGGAGGAGGTGTCCTTTTATAAGGGAGGAGAGGGGCACCTTTGGAATAACAAAACATATTATTTTATTATAAAGTCAAGTTCGGTTTTAAATAGCTCCAAATTGATTTATTTCAAGCATAAGGTGAGGATGGGTCGAAATCCTCTCATCCAATAGAATTGAGACAAGTTTAGGTTCCTATTTTAACCTTATCATTTAGATTTAACATTAAGTTTAATAATTTTACTTTTACCGTGTCTTCTTGTGTTCTTACACTATAAGGTTAATAAACTTACTATAAGAAGCCAAAAGAACCCCAAATTGTTTATTATTAATATATATAACCTTATCTAAGTCATTTTTCCAAACCTTAGATTTTTAGGAATAACATAACAATTTATAATATAATATTTGTTTTAAAAACTATTTTATGTCAATTTTGACACTATTTAGTACTTGATTTTTGTGAAAATCCTAACAGAATGATAAGTTAGAAAAAATTTAATTAAATCAATACTAACATGTCATATTTACCTATAAAATTAGTGGAATTCATATAAAGTCTCAAATTATATTTATTTGAGTATTTATAACATCAATTATGTCAATATTTCATTAATAAGATAATTACTGCATCATCGTTGTGTTATAAATAACATAAATTATTTAATTTCTAAAAATTACAAATAAAATACCATTATGTAGGAAATCGTTTTATCTTTCTAATTAATATTTATAGTCGATTTTATCTTATGTATAACCCCATATTAAAAATGTTTTAGTAAATAAACTTTGATTTTAACTCTTTTAACCCTTCTTTGAATTAAATAATAATAAATATCCTAATCTAATCCAAGTGGGCCTAAATGGTCATATTTTATTCCTAAGTTTGTTTTTGGTCTATTTACACTTATCCAATAGAATTAGGACATGTGTTAAGGTAATAATAATATCATTTTTACCCTTAATTACCCTATTTACTTTTAACCGTGGTAAATAAAAGTAAAAAGTTACTATTCACCAAAAATTATTTTCATCTCATTGAATCTCATTTTACTTATTGACATCAACCGTGTCTCTAGAATTTTTGAAATTCCACTCACAGAAGCGGTAAAATTACGTTTTATGAAAAATTCAGTTTTTTTTACTACAACTTAGTGGTTTCACTATTCATCAAAAATTAAAAGTTTTCAGAAAAATACCAAAAATGAGGCCTAAGATATATTTGATATTATGAACTCAAAAATGATTTCTATTTTACCAAATTCAAAGCATATCAGTTACATTAATTAATTTAAAAATTAATTCCTGTCGTCAAAACAATTAGCGTGTTTTTAAGAGATAATAACTATCAAAAGATTGACACTTGTTTATAACTGGTTTGAATGTGAAATTACATCCAATGACCAAAATTGTATTAAATTGTAAAAATATATTCTAAATATACTTTAAAACCACTCAAATTAATAATTTATCACTATTAATTATTTCGATTGAAAAAGTTGTTTTTAATTAAAATTTAGTAATTTTAACTATTCATCAAAATATGAAAGTTATCCGAAAATCACCAAAATTTCACCCTAAGCTAATTTCGATATTCCGAATCCAAAAATGAAGTCCATTTTGAAAAATAGAAATTACAAAATTTCAAAAAGTGGTTATTACTATTCATAACGTCTTGTTTTAATAATATTTTAATAGCATATCGTTTTTTAGTGAAACATGGTGTTGCGTACAACACACGCTATCGTGGAAGGTCGTGATTGCGTGTAATTCAAGCCAGGTCAGTGATGTGTGTTGTGAAAGATCCTTTTGGTGTAGCGTATAACACAAGACATTAATGAAATTAAAAAGAATATGTTTCATAAAATCTCGGGGTGTTACATTCTACCCCCCTTAAAATGAATTTCTCCCTCGAAATTCGTCGGGGTTATAAATGGTTTACTACTTGAAAGTTTCTTTAATACAAACCCACATCGTAAAAAGGAATACCAAAACCAATATTTAAAAACAAAAGTATGAAACGTAACGGTTACCCAAATAAACTAATCATTGGGTTTCCACATAGGTGAAAATATGGATATGGAAGAAAAATCTAACCATAATGTTCTGATGGAGAGTGGTAGAGAACAGGGCTATGGAAAAGCCAACAATCACAAATCCATAAATTTGTGACGATCTAAGGTACCATTTGATTAATCAGATATAAGAGCACTAGGACAACATTTTTGGTTTTCAAGATCGTTTCCCTAAAGTTGAAGAATTTGAATTAGAATAAATATTTACATTATTTTGGTACAATCTCACTGTTGTTCGTGCCTTGACCAATTTCCACTTCATCTCTTAAATAAATGAAGTTGAATTTGTTATTCGTGAAGTGTTAGCAGATCATGTGATAGAATGATGGGTCATTCCATCTGTCTCAGACAAAAGGTTAGAAAAAGTTATTAAATATACATAAGTCATTCTATAGTGAGATTAATCATATATGGTTCCTAAAATGGACTTATACTTCATATATCATACTGCTTAATATAATAAAACTACTTTCTACTAAACAAGGACTTCCTGTAGGCCAGTGATAGGCGATAAAGGCCAGTCCCACTTCGGTTGTGGGTTCGATTCCCACAGCTTTGTCTGACGCGATGGGCTGTCGCCCGTCCTGCAGGTTGTCCTTTTTCTAAAACTATATTACTATAACATCCCATCAATAATATTGAAAAAAAACCTTTATCCTTAAAAAATACTAACATATGTCCAACATAATCCATTACAATCTTTAGGCTTATCCATAATACTTCAGTCCACTCTCATAATATAGTGAAAACGATTACCAGAGATTTAATACCATCTTTGATCCCCATACATCATACGATATGTCTTGTTGGTAAAATTCCAAACATTCAAAGGCCTTAATAATGTATTCACTTGAATACCCATTGAACCATAGTGAATACTTGAATGCAGTTAAAATATAACACTTTTCACATACCAAAATCCTCAAAATTCTATATACTCAAACCATGACATCACTTAGTCCTTATATCAATCATGAGCTCATGAATACTGTTAAACATTTCATTTTCTCGTTTTCCCTTCATTTTGCGCATATCATCTTATTTCCAAAAATATCTCAATCCCTTTGAATACCACATTAGACCAATACATAAATATTCCAACACTCCATGATACAACATTATTTTGGAATCCCATTACATAAACACTTAATCATTCCACCACATCGTTGTCATATTCAACATCGCTAATAGTGATCGCATGTGACTTTCCTTTGTCCTTTTCCATAAGTGTTTGCTCAGGTTGATCATCACTAACCCTTGGATTAGGGCATTTATTAGCATAATTCCCCATTTTTTTGCACTTGAAGCATTGAAGTGTTGGTGGTGTGTTCTCTACAGTGTCTGCTTCATTCACATCATAAGAAACCCTTTTCCATTACTTCGACACTCTATTGCTCGATGACCTTCTTTTCCACACTTAAAACATTTTCTAGTCCCTTTAAGCCAATATCCACCATGCTTCTTTCCACACTTTGAGTATAAGGAAACAATCATCTTCTTTTCACCATTATTCTGAGATTTCTCCTTGAACTCCATCTTTCGTTTCTTGTCAAAACCATGAGATGGATATGTAACACTAACTTCTATTTCTACCTTGATAGCACAACGCACAATTTCTTCATAGCTATTGAAGTCTCTTATAGCTAATGCCCTTCGAAGACTTGGTTTTAAGCCACTGAAAAATCGATCAACTTTACTTTCAGGTAGGATGATAATGCCAAATGCATACCTTGAAAGTCTTGTAAAATTCGCTTCGTATATACCAACAGATTCATCATACTTCTGCTTCAGCTCAAGAGACTCCTTTTCCATATTTGTTCGAAGAATAGAAGGGAAGTACTTACTGAAAAACATGTTCTTGAACTCGTCCCATTCCATAGACTCAATTTCATCTCTTGGCCTCGTATTCTTGATAATATTACACCATTGATCAGCTTCACCTTCCAAATGATATACTGCTAAGATGACTTTATCATTTTCAGAACATTGAAGAACTTAAAATATCTTTTCAGTGGTACTGATCCATTGTTCAGCAACAAGTGGATCGGAAGTCCCACTGAAATAAGGTGGACGTTTCCTCATGAAGGACTCAATAGAATATTGTTCCCTTCTCTACTCATTTGGAAGTCCAGAATTATTCATAGCTTGTGTAAGTATAGCAATAAGATTTTTCACTCCATCTCCCATAACATTTGTTTGTTCAGGAGGGAAATCATTGAATTGTCCATTGCATTGATCAACACAGTTCCTTCGGGTTCCAGCCATCGTCTAAAACCCAAAAAGAATAGTGTGATAGGCAAAAATCATAATAAAGGGGGAGTAACTTCAATATCTAACTTCTTAGGTTAAATTCTATGATCGTTACCGTAGTTATTGGACTGTATCCTATATGTATACCTATCCTTAGGGACATCCCTAGACATACCTTATAAATATCTCTAGGGATCTCACTAATGTTCTCGCATCCTAGTTTCCAAAGGTTGACTAAACCCTTCCTCTGATACCAACTGTAGAGACCCGAAGCTTGACGTACATTTACATTACATTACATTTGCAGAATACTTAGTACATAACAAAAACACACACACAAGGACCGTAATAGTTTATTGTCTTTAGAAACATGGAATATAATCCTCTAATCCTGGTTAAAGATCTTCAACATCTCCCATAATGATCTTCCTTTTTATTATACCTAAAACCATTCTTTATATCCTGGGGAAAAGAAAACATAAAAGGGTGAGCTCAAATTCTCAGTAAGGGTAAATAAAAGAAATATCAATCACATCATATACATAAGCACATAACTTTTGGAAATCTTAACCTGTAAAAGAGATCATAATTTCATAACCTGGGATAACTCATGGCAGTGAAATATAATCACAATAATCATAACATAAAACATTAAACTTTGTGGCATACACACATAATCATAGAGAATCATTTCTTATTAGTCAAGACTCATTGCCAAGACTATCTTAGTGGACAAAGTCCCTTTCTGAACCGAGTCACCCTCGTTCCAGTCCTGTTTCACTGAACCGGTATAACCTACCATTCTAGCCATGTCTATCTCATGAGATATAAAATCATTACCCAATGCATTGGAGGGAGATATAGGTCCCACTCATCTCATAATGATACCATTCTTATGTGTGCCACAAAATCATAAACCATACATCATTGCATAACCCATGTAATAAAAATGCGAATCTTAAACATCATGACATCATAAAAAAATTCATATACGATAAATGAATTCATAAAAATAATTCCATCACAACATAATAAAATCAATGTAATAATAGGGATAAAAACATAACCCTTTATTATCTTAGATGGAAAGTAATTTTGATAAAACACTTGAACTTCATTCTTGAGGAAAATATCATTTCTACTTGAAAAACGCTTTTCCTTTCTTAACATGTCATACAATTTTAAACTAAAAGAAGTTGATTAAAAATAAACTTGAAAACTTGTAAAGGAATATTTTTGGAAATAATGTTTTAAAAATCCATTCATGCCGTATAAGTTAAAAAACATTCTTCGTACTTTTGTCGGAAAAGTCAAAAAGTACCCCGTACGAAAAACGACAAAAGATTCCATTAATATCCTTTACTAAAAACTCACCGAAGGGTAAAATTGGATTTAAAAAATTTTAGGTGGATGGAAATTATATTACATATTGAGGAAACATGGATTTGGATGATAAAATACACCACAGTAAATGCCAAAGTATAAACAATCTCAGATAAAAATGAGATTGTGATATTTCCCTTACCTTAGGTCCGATTTGCTTCGTAAGTGTCCGAACCTCCTATATAATGATTTAAATAATGTCATTGACTTATTACAGAATCATATTAATTGTTATTATATCATATATGGTTCACTTATGACTTTATATTACCCGTTCTTTTGTAAATTAATGTTAAAGTAGCGTTTTGGGTAAAATCATCTCATTTGTCATTCGTGTTTTAACTTGTAATTATTCATATGATTACTTATATCATTATTACTTAATTATAAAACATGATTTATATATAATATTTATTCAGAATATACATATATATAATGGATCGATAAATGGAAAGAAATGCACCGTTCATGGAGACGGTAGGCCGTACGTACGCATGAACGCTGTTTTCGTTTCCTTATTGAATTGAGTTGAATTAAGTAGATGACATACATATATATACACATAAATCCAGTAGCTTTATAATATCATATATTTCATTATTATTGCTTATATATACTTTATAATCATTCTTAAATGGTTAACATGGAGAATGAATCTCATCGCGATGTGGAGACCGTAGTCCGTACGTACGCACGAGCGATGATATCATTTCCATAATTATTGAATTGAATTGGAGTGGATGATACAATATATCAGAATCATTATGATGTTATAATAACTATGTATAGTATTTCTTTACACCATAATACCCATCCATGTAAGGTTTTGGTGGAAAAACAGATTACACCACGGCGTGGAGACGGTATTCCGTACGTACGCAC
Source organism: Viscum album (assembly GCA_963277665.1). Taxonomy (NCBI): domain Eukaryota; kingdom Viridiplantae; phylum Streptophyta; class Magnoliopsida; order Santalales; family Viscaceae; genus Viscum; species Viscum album. Next base: position 934,837,073 of record OY728145.1, on the reverse strand, counting down.
GCGCGGTGATTTTGTTTTCCGTAGGATGGATAGATGGTGAATTAGGATTGTTTCATACTTATAATAACATATCAGTATATGAGTGATACTGATGTTATTACTTCATAATGAAACAACCTAATAAGAAGAAGTGGAAGAAGAAATAAAGGTGAAAGAATTGGTAACGGAAATTACCTCTTCTTTGAAGCGCCTCTTTGAGACCTCCTCTTTGGGCACTAAAATTGGTCTTTGAGGAAGACCAGAACCTCTAGCATGTTTCTAGGGAACTGGAGAAGATATTTTGGCAGGGTTTGGCCGAGCATGAAGGCTCAAAGTTGTGTGAGGAAGAGAGGGGGGGTGTCCTTTTATAAGGGAGGAGAGGGGCACCTTTGGAATAACAAAAAATATTATTTTATTATAAAGTCAGGTTCGGTTTTAAATATCTCCAAATTGATTTATTTTTAGGCTAAGGTGGGGATGGGTCTAAATCCCTTCATCCAATAGAATTTAGACATGTTTAGGTTCCTATGTTAACCTTATCATTTAGATTTAACATTAAGTTTAATAATTTTACTTTTACCGTGTCTTCTTGTGTTCTTACACTATAAGGTTAATAAACTTACTATAAGAAGCCAAACGAACCCCAAATTGTTTATTATTAATATATATAACCTTATTTAAGTCATTTTTCCGAACCTTAGATTTTTAGGAATAACATAACAGTTAATAATATAATATTTGTTTTAAAAACTATTTTATATCAATTTTGACACTATTTAGTAATAGATTTTTGTGAAACTCCTAACAGAATGATAAGTTCGAAAAAAGTTAATTAAATCAATACTAACATGTCATATTAACCTAGAAAATTAGTGGAATTCATAAAAAGTCTCAAATTATATTTATTTGAGTATTTATAACATCAATTATGTCAATATTTCATTAATAAGATAATTACTGCCTCATCATTGTGTCATAAATAAATTAACTTATTTAATGTCTAAAAATTACAAATAAACTACCATTATGTAGGAAATCTTTTTATCTTTCTAATGAATATTTATAGTCGAATTTATCTTATGTATAACCCCATATTAAAAATGTTTTAGTAAATAAACTTTGATTTTAACTCTTTTAACCCTTCTTTGAATTAAATAATAATAAATGTCCTAATCTAATCCAAGTGGGCCTAAATGGTCATATTTTATTCCTAAGTTTGTTTTTGGTCGAATTACACTTATCCAATAGAATTAGGACATGTGTTAGGGTAATAATAATATCATTTTTACCCTTAATTACCCTATTTACTTTTAACCGTGGTAAATAAAAGTAAAAAGTTACTATTCACCAAAAATTATTTTCATCTCATTGAATCACATTTTACTTACTGACATCAACTGTGTGTCTCGGATTTTTGAAATTCCACTAACAGAAGCGGTAAAATTATGTTTTATGAAAAATTCAGTTTTTTTAACTACCACTTAGTGGTTTCACTATTCATCAAAAATTGAAAGTTTTCAGAAAAATACCAAAAATTAGGCATAAGCTATATTTGATATTATGAACTCAAAAATGATGTCTATTTTAACAAATTCAAAACATATCAGTTGCATTAATTAATTTAAAAATCAATTCATATCTTCAAAACAATTAGCGTGTTTTTAAGAGATAATAACTATCAAAAGATTGACACTTGTTTATAACTGGTTTGAATGTGAAATTACATCCAATGACCAAAATTGTATTAAATTGTAAAAATATATTCTAAATATACTTTAAAACCACTAAAATTAATAATTTATCTCTATTAATTATTTCGATTGAAAAAGTTGTTTTTAATTAAAATTTAGTAATTTTCACTATTCATCAAAATATGAAAGTTATCCGAAAATCACAAAAATTACACCCTAAGCTAATTTCGATATTCCGAATCCAAAAATGAAGTCCATTTTGAAAAGTAGAAATTACAAAATTTCAAAAAGTGGTTATTACTATTCATAACGTCTAGTTTTAATAATATTTTAATAGCATATCGTTGTTTAGCGAAACTTGGTGTTGCGTACAACACACGCTATCGTGGAAGGTCGCGATTGCGTGTAATTCAAGCCAGGTCAGTGATGTGTGTTGTGAAAGGTCCTTTTGGTGTAGCGTATAACACAAAAAATTAATGAAATTAAAAAGAATATTTTTCATAAAATCTCGGGGTGTTACATATTCCTTATTTATGATTTCATTATAAATAACACATATGAATAGAAAATATATTTTTATTAATTGACCCACAAATCATGGGGGTCAAAAATGGTACAAGGCTAGGGTATCGCTGCTTATAAAAATATTAGAGTCATTGGGAAGAGACCCGATACTATGGTAGATAGTTAAGTTGTTCATGATACTCCCTTTACTTGCAATGTAATCAGAAGAGAAGTTACCCCCTCCATGTGTGTAATACTTCAATGTCACTATGTATCAAGAGTTCTCATCCCTTGATGAGGTAGGTTAGATACCATGGGGTGTTGTATTTTCTTGAAAGAAGTTAACCTGGTGATTGGAGTTTTATTCATCTGTAGAAATGATGATGTTGTGTCCTTGGAGGTTGTATGTTATGAAACACATATGCAGGTATATGTTATGAATGTTATGGGTGGAGGAAAAATCATGCATCCCTCAATTTAATTGGGTAGAGTTTTGATCTAATGAGATATAATGTATTATTCACGTGCAGTTAGCCTAGAACACTATAGTATGTTTTCTTGGTGGTGATCATTAACTTATGCTTATAGTATCATGTTTTATGTCATTTCCACAATCTTATGATTCAATGATACAATGACATCGTACTTTTAGACAATTTATTTATAGTTGACATACAATATCCCGGTCTATTATGTTATAATGATATTCCTATTCTATTAAACATATTACATGTCATCATGATTTAAATAGATTATTCCTATTTATGGATTTTTTGCTTAGAACCATTCATTAAATATTGACTACGATATCCTATATAGAAAAATATCATCAATGGTATTCAGAAACACATTATAGAGAAATAAAAAAATGTTGCAGTTTCGGTATAAATTATTATTTATTGTAATTGATATCTCAATGACACTAGAGCTCAGGCTTTGTAGGTTATATTTTAAGTATGTATATGTTAAAAATCCTGAAATAAAAATTTATAGGAGACACATGTTACTATAGTTGGTAGTAGATAAACATCTTGTTATTTTTTAGATTAGGATAAGAATAAATTATTGATAGTACTAGGTATAATTTTGAGTAAAGTAAAATAAAATTTTGGTAGTGTCATGAACCGACTAACTAGGGCCAACCTAGTTGGAAACAAACTAGGTATGAGGGCCCCAATCCCATAGCCAATAGACTAGAGTATGGCGATAAGAACTAATATGGGATAAACAAAAATGGGAGGACTTATCCTAGTGTACATGTATATACATGAACCCATTTCAATGAGAATGAGAAGATGAATAATAAAATACTAAAACATTTATAATAAAATAATTAATTAAGAATTAATTAGTAAATACATTAGAGTACTACAGTATAAACAAACCAAAAAAGAATAAAAATACACACACACAAATAAATTAATTCCAAAACAAATAACAACGTTAAAAACATGACGTCTATGAAAGCCTATATTTTGAGCTCTAAGTACCAACTCAAAATGAGACCGATGAACCTATATATCACTAAACTCCAATGATATCACCCCAGTTTTTATGATGTTTCTATAAGACAAAAAAATATGTTGTAAAATCATATGCAGGGGTCTTTACATATATTCCTATTTGAATTCCATGAAAAATATTGGGGAGAAGTATGAAGATAAAACATAAATAAACTAAACCCATAGAAAGAGGGAAATAAAACCCAACACATATTATCATAAATAAAACAAACTATAGTTAAATGGGATATCCATATCATATTCTATATAAGTAAAATGATTCCGTTTACAATACTAAAATTCCATCTTGGATTTCCTGTATCACATGTAACTCGGAAGAATCTGTTTGGATGGTTCGACTCTTTTCTACTACGTTCCACAGTACAGGGATGCACCACTCTAGCGGGGGGGGGGGCTCCACCATGAATGATCCTAATAATGGGGGTATTCTACACTATAGATATAGAAAACATACCCTAATGAAATATCAAGAATAACTATAACTACCTATCTAAATAGTTTGAGGGACTAATGTTATGGTGTGACATGGGAGTACTATCCCAACAACACTTTGATTGTCTTTCCCTAAATAATTTCATCGTCATGAATTTATTATAAAATCATTATTCTCAGATTACATCACATCGTATCTCAAATTCCAAAACTAAATCCACCATCATATTCTGTATGGAAAACCCACTAATCGTAGGTCCAACATTTCCCAACATATGAGTCCAAGAGGAGATACAAAAGGTATAAATTACTAGTATAATTACATGTAATGTACATGAGGTCATAAGGTGTGTCACCGCACCTTGTTACCTATGTATGTTCTATCTTGAACATGCCTCTGTAATTCATTTCATAAAATACAGCGTGTAAATGTGGTACACTGTGACAAACCTTCCCTTTATTAACCATTAATATATGAATAATTAGATTAATGTACTCATAATACAATCTGTAAAATTGTCATGTATAGTGTCTCTGGTAATTAGGTTCATTACATAAAACAATAAAACATGAAGTAAGTCATCTTTATTAAAAACCTCCATTACAAGTTTATAATATTCCTTCGTATATAAAACTACATGGGAAAACCTAAGGACATATATAAAAAAGGGGTGATCTATAAATCTCAGTAAGGGAATAAAAAATTCAAAAGTTTTACATGTTATAAAATATGAAAATAAATGATTAACAAAAAGAACATGAATAACAAGTCATGATATAAAATGATAATCATAACATGTGAAATTTGGAAAAAAACATAAAACACTAAATAATAAACATAGGTTATGGATAAACTACAAAGACTCCATGGTTTTAAAAGTCCCATAAATTAATAAGATACACCCTAGTCCCAACCTGATATATAATGATAGTAATCATTACTCAACACATTGTAGTTCAATTTGGGTGCACCCGTCATAATCATTTCATTCACATGCTTAAATGTGTTACATGGATCATTCAACATGGATTAATTAATTGTAATAATAAATTACATGATCAAGGAATATGGATTATATACATATAATGACACAAAAAATAATTATATATGAATAAATTTGAATACCCTAAATATAATAATGGGAATGGTATTCACTATACAATTGTTTGGGCATGAAAAATCGTGATGCAATTTCGGCTGCATAACGACATTACATAAAAATTCTTAAAAATGGTTGATGAGAGATAAAGGGGATTGTCATTATTTTTACAACAAATTTGAACTAATAGGGACATGTAAAATAATATCCTAACATTAGAAAATTGGAAATAGATTGCATAAGGTAATGAATAAACATGAATATAGAAAAGAATCCTTAAGAAATTTTGGTATGGTAATGCGTATACAGAAAAGATCAAGGGAGGATAAATTAGATTTAATTGAATACCACATCATTTATATAACAAATTTAATTTAAGGGAAATATTTAAATTCATATCTCATCTTAAATATGTGAAAAGTAAAATAAATAACATAAAAGGAGTTCGTGAAAAAAAAGGAGAATGGAAGATCCCTTATAAAATTTCAACCCAGTAATGACTTAGGGAAAGGTTCAAATAGGGGAGGATAAATGATCCCTAGTAAAAATAAAATAAAATTTACATTATGGGAATTATTATGAATGAATTAAAATATGACCATATGAAATTACATGAACTAGTTTCAAAGAATTTTCTTGAATCTGAAAGGTGGGGTGGAATGTGACAATAAATTACTTCAATGTATGACACCAAAGGCTTGGGATGGAATTCTTGATGGATTTTTATAACCTTGGGATAACTCTAGAGGGTGTAGGAAATATAATTTACATTCTTTAAGTAGTTTTACTGTAGATAAATGGGATCCTGGGAGGATTTATTTTTCATTGGAAGGGGGTTTATTTCTTATTTTGCTTTTGGATTCTACATAATAAAATATCTTAAACCACAAACCATACAATGGTTTTTCCCATGTTTTTATCCAAATGTGGAGTGTTTTTTTTAATATATAATTAAAAGGGCAGAAAATAATAAAATATTACCCTTGCATATGTGGAGGTGAGTCACACTCTTAAAGAAATGATTTTAAAATCAAAAAATATATTATATGTCTTTGAGGATTCATATAGACATTAAAAAACAAAATAAATTTAAAATAAACTTATTTTATTGAGGAAAGATATATTTGGTCATTTATACTATTTATATAACATATTAAATAAATTTTGGGGTCATTTTAATGTCATAAAACACAAAATATATTTTTATGGTATTTAATTTTTACCTGAAGATTCGACTGATTCCGAAAATTAAAAAAAATCAATGTTGAATAATTTTGAATTCTAGATTATAAAAAATATTTTTTCTAAATAATTATCTAAATATTTGAATTTTCACTTTTAAAATAATTACGAACATTTATTAAAAATGATGGGTTTTTGACAATATCAGTTTTTGAACACTAATAAAAATTACATTTGATATCATAAAAAGTATATGATCATTTATATTTTATAAAAAATTATTCAGTAATAGTGTTTAATTAAAATATTATTTATTTCAAAATCCATTAATTCATAATTAATTAAATTTATTTAAATATTAACCCAAATTATATTATGTGCTTTATTTTTTCAAAATAGGAATCGTTTAAAAAGTAACAATAATTGGTAGAAAATGTATTAATAATTATATAAAAAATTATATAAAAAACATATTTCGATGGTCTTGAGATGTGTCCATTTAATACACCGGAAAACTCTCTATGTGTAATGTGTGTGATGGTGGAATTTTCATTAAGAGGTTCGATAAACATGGTTTGGTCCATGATCTAGACGAGCTTGAACTTCTCCCATTAACTATTTCACTCATTCTTATATTGTTGGATATCTACTTGGGATTGGTCAAGGTAAAATATTAGAAATGTTATCTCATTTATAGTATTGCATATATTGTCTTCATAGTGCATGATCCTACTAGTTTAGGTGATCACTTTTTTTGTGAGAATTGGATATCCTAAAACCATATATTTATACTAATCATGTGATCATTGTTCAATGGTTATAATATCAATGGTGAAGATACATAATGGTCATTTAAATCAAATACTATAAAATAATGTAAATTCTTGTGTTTTCTATTCTATATTACATAATAACAAATTTAATTGAATAAATATGGTAATTTTATTCATAACAATTTTGGTTGTTACAATCTACCCACCTTTAGAAATTTTATCTTTTAAATTTTATTTTCCCAATCTAAAAGAGATGAGGGTAACTCTACTTCATCACTTCCTCTCATTCCCATGATTCTTCTTCAATCTTATGGTTTCTCAGTAACACATTGACTAGGGCCATTTTCATATTTTATAGAATGTTTTATTTATAATCTAAGATCATCACTAGCTTCTCCTCATAGGAAAGTTAATTTTCCAATGGTAAAAACTCCAAATTGATTACATGTGAGGGGTCGTGTTTTTACTTCTTTATGAGGGATACATGGAATACATCATTTACTTGATATTGGTTCAGTGTGAATGCTATTTAATAGGAAACTTCTCTGATGTGATCCATGATCTCAAAGGGTCCAATGTACCTTTGACTAAGCATTCCCTTATTCCTAAATCTCATCAATTTCATCCATAGAGATTTTCAGAAGACTAACATGTCTCCAAAATTAAACTGTTTTTCACATTGATGAATTTTAGTGTAGGTCTTATGTCGACTCTAAACAGTTTGATGTGTTGCTAAATAGTTTTAACCTTCTTCACCATTTCTTGAACCATTTTAGGAAGTAGAATATTTTTCTCCAAAACATCATCCCAACATGATATTATTTTTCATTTCTTCCGATAATTTTGTTTATAGTGATCCATTTGGATCCTTGGGTAGAAACTATTGTTGTAAGATAACTTGACCAAAGAATAATGTCTGTCCAATAATCCATTGAAGTCAATTGAGCATTCTCTCACCATGTCTTTAAGTGTTTGGATAGTGCAAGAGGATTTTCCATTTTTTTAGGGTGATAAACTATACTAAATAGCATCGTAGTGTCTATAGAATGTTGACAACTTTTCCAAACTAAATAGGCGAATCTAGGATCATGATCAGACACAATTGATTATGGTATTACATGAAGCATCACCATTTCTCTGATGTATATCTATGGATGTCGATCTCTTAATAAATATTCTAGAATCACAATGACGTGTGTGGTATTTGTAAGATGATCCACAATAACCCAGATAATATTGTTTCAATTGGATGTCTTCTGAAATCTAATGACAAAGTCCATGGTGATGTTTTCCCATTTTAATGTTGGTATAGGTAATTTTTGCATCATTCCCTAATACCTTTACCATTAATCATTAACTTTTTAACATTGCAAGGTATATTTAGTAATATTCTTATTCATTTTTTCCCACTAATATAAATCTTTAAGATTTCAAAACATCTTTGTCTTTCTAGGTTGAATAGGGAAATTCAAACAATGTGCATCATCAAATAGTTCCTTATTTAACTCTGGATGTTATAGAACACATAGTATTGACTGAAATATCAGAATTACTTCTTAATTAATATTTACCTCTTAGGGTTTCTCATTTCATATATTTTCCACATTCATCCAAATTCCAACATCATGTTTTTGAGCATCCCATAAATGTTCAAGAAGAGATGGTTGATAAATAATTAGTGAAAGGATTGATTTTGTTACTTCCTTTATGATTACAATGTCCATACTCTACTATTCTAAGAATATTGTATCCTTATTAAGTATCATAAATGATAAAATTACTAGATCCTTTCTACTTATATCATCTTCAACCTTACTCTGTTCACCAATACTACAGTCAATTGAGTAGTCAGAGTCCTTGATCATCTCTAACCATCATTTTTTGCACATTTTATACTATTTCTGGGGGAATATAAAATTTATAATTTTATGATATATATATATTTCACACATCTACCGAAATAGACAATGCCACAACATTTTCAAAGCGATGATCACTACAACCAACTCTAGATCAAGCATTGGATAGCATGAAAAATTATCCACTTGTGTGTAGTATGAGAATATGGGCATTGATAAGCCTCATTTTTAACTCATTAAATATTTATTTACATTCATTATACCAAAGATAACTTGACTCCCTTCAAAGTTATCTTGGTAATAGGGTGTGAAAATGATTACTAATTTCTCATAAATAGAAGATAATATCCACATAACCTAATGAAAATATGAATATCTAGCATGGATGTTGTCCTTTTCCATCATTCAATTGATTATTTCTTTCAATGATCAAGATATATCACATTTCTTGTGATTATATTCCTTAATAATGAGACATACCTCAACAAGAACTCACACATGTTGTACTTTTCATAATTCCACTCTTTTCCCAAGGTCTCTAGTGCAATGCTCATATTCTCCTAATGCTTCCCCTTGTTTTGGTGTATATTAGAATATCATATATAAATACTACCAAAACACTGTCGATGTAGTCTCTAAAAAATCTATTTATAAAGTCTATAAATATTTATTGAGCACTAGTGAGTCTGAATGGAATCACTATGAAGTCATAATGCCCATACCTTGTACAAAAATCATCCTTGAGGAATATTCCTTATTCACCCTTACATGATAATAACCCAACTAGAGATCCAACACGGGGATGTATTTTTCTAAATAAAGCTAATTGGAGAAGTTATAAATCCATGTTATAGGATACTCTTTCTTTATCATGATCTTGTTGAGCTCATGATAATCAATGCAAAGGCACATTAACTGATCCAACTTATTCACAAAGAGGACTGGTGCACCCCATTGTGATGCACTTGGGTGTATAACCCCATTATCCAGATTCACCATTAGTATTTTATTTAGATCCTCAAGATCTATAACATCCATTGTTTTCTAAGTGTTTACTATTCCAAATTCCCTAAGTATAAGGTCGATTGAAAATTTAACCTCTCGACTATGAGGACGACTATATAATTACTCAGGAAACTCTTCTTTGTATTCCCCCACAATATGATTGTCTTTGAGGATGGTTATTTCGTTAAACATAATATTTTGATAAATATAATGTTTCTCATAGGGTAATAATATCCATGTTTGAGATAATGGTTCTAAATAAGAGTCATCCCTCTCCTTTCACTTGTTCAGATTTAAGGGGTCAATTCACCATATAGATATTGATTTCCTTATCTCAGAAATTTATGTGGGCTATATATAGGGAAAACCAATCCATGCCCAAAATTGAATCAAATACTATTAATATAAGTATGAAAAGGATTAATGGGATGTTCATCCCACAAACATTGAAAGAGGGGTATAAATATACATGGGATCTAATAATTTATCCATTTTCTATTTTCACCCACATCCTTACATCCATGATTTATGGTGGTGTTTGAATAGTTCTACTAAAAATTTGTTATATAATAGAATGTGTATAATTATGGATGATGAACCTACCTTTCAATTTTTTATGCTAGTTCTACATTATCCATTATAGATTTAGGTATGAGTAATTTTTAAATATTAAACACGTAGAGGGGGATCAAATAACATTAAAGTGACAAAATATAAATTACATTTATTTCCATAATATTTGAATTTTGAGACATCAATCTATGACATCCATGATCTATTTCCTAACATATATTATTGTGGTGTTTTTTCCTTAATAATGGTTCATAGTGAGATTCTGAATTTTCCAAATCACTTCTGCTTGGAGTGTCAAATGAGGTGCACAGTAAGGCCCGTTGTCATGTACCATCTTACCCCAAGTCAGTCCCAGAATACCTGGTTTGATTTTTTACTCCAAGGTAAATATATTTTTGAATGACATTCACTTGAAGTATATAGAAATTGATGTATATACATGATATACCACTTAATCCATACTTACAAAAATGAAGGGATTTGTTCTTATACTTTGTCTTATCACTAAAACATTGGAAACATTTCCGTAATCCAAATCCAAAAAAAAAACTAAACAGATGCCTCTAATACCAAATATAACATCCCTTCTCTTTATTAAACATTAATACATTATTTATTAATTTAATTGATATTTTATACAGCCACAATGATTGATAACTCCAGTTTGTTTTCAAATTACGTACATTAAATAACCACTTAAAATAGAAAAATACATTGTATTTATTGAAAACATCTTTAACATGTTCATAATATTCCTTCACACATAGAAATTCTTAAGATAATGAAGGGAAATAAATAAAAGGAGTGATCTATAAATATTGGTAATTTAATAAAAATGGATTAAGTGATAAATATTAGTCAATAAGAAAATCAATGAGTAACAAAAGGAATATGAATAACAAAGCATGATATAGCATGGTAATCATAACATGGGAAACATGGAAACAACCTAAAAAATGAATCTTGAACATAGGATAAGGATAAACCTAAAATACATCATGGTGGAAAAATTCCAGTAATATAATTAGGGGAACCCTTTTCCCAACATGACATATCATAATAGTAAAAATTATCCAATGCATTTCAGTGCAATCTGGGTGAAAGCATCAAAATCATTTCTTTCTCATGGTTTAGTGTGTCTTAGAGATCATACGACATTGATTCCTTCATCATCATAATTTATTTCATGGCCAAGTAGTTTATATTAAATACATGTAACTATAAAATAAATAATTATGTGTGCATAAAGGTGAATACCCTTCATAGAATAATGGTTATGGTATTCACTACACAATTGTTTTGGCTTGGAAAATCGTGGTGAAATCTCAGCAGTTGAACGACGATACAAAAAATATATAAAAATGGTTGATGAGAGTGAAAGAGGTATATCATTATTTGGACATATAATATTTATTAATAGGGATATGAAAATGAATATCCTAATGTTAGAGATTTATAAATAGAAGTAATAATTCAATGAAGAAACATGAATATAGAAAATAATTCTTATAAAATTTCAAAATGGTAATGGGTGTATATAAAGGATTACTGGATAATTAATGATAGTGAAAGGAAGTAATCATCATTTATAAGTAAAATGGTAAGTAAGGTGAATACATAATATAGAATCCCATAAAATGATGAATTAAAATTAAAATTCAGAGCATAAAAAGGAAGCTTGATTAAAGAAGATAGTGGAAGATCCCTTATGGAGTTTCAGAAAAGTAATGTCTTAGTAAAGGGTCCTTGTGGGGGAGGATAAATGATCCTTTCTTATAATAACATCAAATTTATAGTAAAGAAATGATTATAAAAAATGAATATATAACCATGTAATGGGCCAGACCCTCCAGGTATATTACTTTGCTAAATTCTATGTGTCGAGGTGTCCTGGACTCACCGATCTGTTCCACCCATCAACTTCATAGATTAGCATCATTGATCAGATCCATAGATCATCTTCGCAGATCAGCTTCACTGATCATCTTCACAAATCAGCTTCCCAAATCAACTTCGTAGATCAGTTTCACTGTTTAGCATCAATTATCAGCTTCACATTTCAACTTCACATATCAGCTTCACGTGATCTATTCCATAGATTGATTTCACCCAATCGGTTTTACATATCTATTTCACCCAATCGGTTTAACAAATCAGTTTCACCCAATCAGTTTCACAGATTGGTTTTACCCAGTCGGTTTCAGTGAACGTTTTACCCAATCGGTTTCACATAATGGTTTCACCCAAACGGTTTGAGAGATCAGTTTCACCCAATCAGTTTCACAAATCGGTTTAACCCAATTTGTTATACAGATCGGTTTAACCCAACCAGTTTCATAGATCGGTTTCACCTAATCGGTTTCATAGATCGGTTTTACCAATCAGTTTCACATATCAGTTTCACCCAATCTGTTCCACATATCGGTTTCATCAAATCGATTTAACCCAATTGGTTTCGCAGAGTAGTTCCACCCAATCGGTTTCACATATTAGTTTCACCTCATTGGTTCCACCGATTGGTTTCACAGGATCAGCTTCATGGGATCATCCTCACAGGATCAGCTTCACAATATTAGCTTCACCCAATCATCTTCACTGAATAGCTTTATGGGATCAGCCCCATGGGATCATCTTCATGGGATCAACTTCACCCGATCGGCTCCATAGATCGGTTTCACCTATCAGTCTCACCAATTGGCCATAGAGCGGTGTCGAGATTTCCTTCCCCATTTTTCCTGTAACACCATTTTTATGTCTTTTAACCTTGTTAAAGTGTTTCAAATCCATTTTGGGACCATAAACAACATTTTAAATTCCCCAGAAGTTGAGTGACCCTCAACAGACCCGTTTTTCTATCATTAAATGAAATCCATTAACGCAGGACTGTTATGAATACCCCAACAATGTGTACTATTAAATAATAAGTATTTCCATAAAGTGTAACCATCCAAACCCATGGTGAAACATCAATATGCCTTTAATGTCAGTCATGATTTCCATATGCAATAACTCCAATACCTCGGCTTTTTTATCGCACTATAATTCCTTCCTTTTTCTTCGTGGCAGGTTTCTTTCTTTCCTTTGTGCGTTTGGAGTCCAATTTTCTGAGGATAGTGGTGATCCTATTTCAGAGCCTTTCCGGCTCCTTCTTGGTGTCCTTTAAGTTCCTCCCCTACAAGTTTTACAGCCCTAGTTGTTGGATCCAAGAGAAAATCTTTGATCGTTTATCATCCAAGTAGGGATTTTTCCTTCGTCTCTCTTAACTATGTATCATGCAAGGTGGGTTGGATTCTGTTTTCAATGGGTATGGATGAAACCAAACCATAATAAAGGTAATAAATGAATTTAAATATCAAAGGGGTGTGTTAGATGATTTTTTGTACTCTGTTATCTCTTCCTATATGTTGTTAATTGAATGGGCTTATGTACACTGAAAATTGTAGTTGTTGGAGGTCATTTTATGCGCACTAATGAACCTCTATTATCCTAATATTTATTTAATTAAATGAATGTATCATGGAAACTAGTTAATCACACAAAATCATTTGATTAAATGGATTCCCAATGAATAAGAATCCCTATGGTGGCGCCCTGGTTAACTAGACGGAAAGACGGAACTAAATTAAGGGCATATTTATATTCAAAAACTTTCGTTCTCTGTTCTAGTTATGTTAACGATTGATTCTTCTGAGGTGATGTGGATTGGGATGGGGTACCCTATTGTGAAGTTGTTGGTTTGTAAACCTAAGGTTGTGTGGGGCCATATGTTGGGGCTTGGTTTGGTTCCAATTGTAACGCCCCGACCCCAGTTACCCAGAGTCGGTGCATTATTACATAACATTGGCATGATCACAAGAAAGATCAAATCTCGAAAGACCGATTGGTTTAGTAGCCTTGGAAACACTAGATATATTCATAAGTTTTACATTACATCATAAAATGAAAAACTACTACAATAACATAATGTTTCCACAGTCCACACTATAATCCCCTCATAATATCCCTGCAGGTCATTCATAACTTACATCTTCACTTCCTGGGAAAAATAAAACATAGAAAAGTGGTGAGCTCAAATGCCCAGTAAGGATAACAATATAGCGGAAACTTTCATCAATAAGAATAAACATTTAAGGCAATGTATAACTAAAACAAAAGCCTTTTAAACATGAACTTTCAACATGGTATGGCATAAATAAAATGAAATAATGCCATTTAATTATTCACATGGATATTCTACTAATCGAATAATCACATGCAAAAATCAATAACCACTTTCATAATGATGGAATGCATAATGCCAGACTATCATAACCACATAGCCAAGGCATCGTGCCAAGACTACAAATAAGATTTTGTCAAGGCCTTGTGCCAAGACACTAGTTTGTCTCATGAGACCTACCGATGCATCGAGGAGCTATAGCCGGCTCCACCCGTCACATATTAAGTCCAATGCATTCCCATATGAAAAGGTTTAAACATAACATAAACATTCGTATTAAAACTAGCATACGAAATGTCAATACTTTCACCATAAACTATGAATGGTATAAAAATAGCACATCCACAGTCAAACATATCACAAAACCTTCAATACAATATAGAAGTTTTGTATCATAATAAATCAACGTCAAATAATCGTAAAATCCATCAAAGGATGTTGACATAGATGAAATCAAAATTATTTTTAAAGAAATATCTCCTTATATTTTGAAATAATTTAAGATCCATAAAATAAAACATTTTCTTTGAAAATATTCTTATAAGCTTTTAAGGGAATCATTGAAGATTTTATAACGGCGGAAAATAGCCGCACCCGCCGTATAAGTTAAAAAAACATTCTTACCTTAATTCTGTCGAAAAGGTTAAAAAGGACCTTGTTTTGAAAACAACCGAAAGATTCCTTTATAAACCACTTATAAAAGTCAAAAAGGGTATAAATGACTTTAACTCATATTCTAGTAAATAGTAAAAATGTTTTGAAATGCATTTTTAAGAAACATGGATGTGGATGATAAAGAGATCCCAGTAGATTATTACGTATAAACAACCTTGGAAAATGAAGAGGTTGTAAAGTAAACCCTTACCAGTTTGGTAACTTATGAAACATACAACCCATGAAAGAGGTATCATACAATGAATATGTAAGTACACATAAATTAGAGTGTATTACACAAAGAATATAATTATGGGCAGTACATACACCACACAAAAGGTAATGGTGGCAATATGGCATGAATCTCACGGGAATAAGGAGTGAGATGAAAACCCCTTACCACGTTAATCAACTGAGTCGTATGGACAAAAGTTAATAACCACCAAATTATTTACATAATAACATGAATATGATAATATATATCAAATTCCAGTACACAATACACCACTTTCAATAATTTACTGGCGAATAATGGAAATCTCACGGAATTGAATGTGAGATAAGAAAATCCCTTACCTTGTACTTTTCCTTGGTTGGGGTAGGTTAACCTCCTGTATAATGGTGAAATAATTGTTATTAAATTATAAAATAATCATATACATTAATATGATATCATATATGATCTTTTAATATTGATTTGATAATAATATCTTAGTATTATCGTTGTTTCGGGTGTTAAATTACTTGTTTTCTTTTATATGTTTTGTCACGTAAGACATTTTTGTAAAGGATAGGTTGTATATTATTCATATCCAGAATGATATCATGTCCTTAAAATCATTTTTAAATCATCAAATGATAATTATACTTGAATGGATACGATGGAGAATGAATCTCATCACGTTCGTGGAGACGGTAGTCCGTACGTACGCACGAGCGACAATATCATTCTTTTGATATTAAAATAATATATAAATGGATGGTATATCATATATACAGAATCATTAACATGTTATATTTATTATTTACATGAGTTACACATCATTATTATACCCATCCAAATAATAATATATTGAATAACAATTACACCACGACGTGGAGACGGTAAGCCGTTCGTACGCACGTATGGTGACATGTTATTCAAAGGGTGGATAGAATACTGAATATGGTTGTACCATATTTATAATAACATCACAGTATATGTAATATACTGGAGTTATTATTTTAGAATGGTAAGAACAAAGAAAGAGGAAGTGGAAGAAGAAAGGAACTTAGAAAAGGGTGGTGAAATCATTACCTCTTCTTCGGGTTCTTCCTTTTGATTTGATCAAAAGGGCTCCATAGGTTGGCTTTCTGATCAAAATAAGGCCTCTAGGTTGTAGTGAGGGATGTTGGGAGAGTATTTGGGCAGAGTTTGGCCGAACCAAAAGGCTTTGATGAAGAAATGAGAAGGAGGAGTGCCCTTTTATTAGAGGGGTGAGGGGCACCTTTGGAAAAGCTAGAAATATTAATTTATAATAAATTCATATTCGGTTTCTAATGGCTTCAAAGTTGATTATTCAAAGGTTAAGGTGGGGATAGGCCGAAAACCACTCAACCAATAGAATTTATACTGGTTTGGGTACTTATATTAACATTATCTTTAAGTATTAACTCTAAGTTAATTAGTTTCACTTTTACAATGTCTCTTTGTATTTTTATATAATATGGTTAATAAACTTACTATATACATACAAGCGACCCCCAAGTGGTACATTAATGATGAGCCTATCATGATATAAGTCTCTTGGCCGAACCTTAGATTTTTAGGAATTTAATATCAATTAATAATATAATATTTGTTTTAAGAACTCTTTTATGTCAATTTTGACACTATTCAATAGTTGATTTTTGTGAAACTCATAACATATTGATTACTTCGAACAAAGTCAATTAAATCAATCCTAATATATCATATTATCCTATAAAATTAGTTTAATTCATTAAAAGTTTCATATTATATTTATTTGGGTATTTATAATATCAATTATTTTAATTTTTCACTATTATAGTAATTACTGCATCATCATTGTGTCATAAATAAAATAAATTATTTAATGTCTAAAAATTATAAAATATCATTATGTAGGAAATCGTTTTAGCTTTCTAATGAATATTTATAATCTAAAATCCAACATATATAACCCTATGTAACAATTGTTTTTCTTAAAAGATATATGCTTGTGTCATTTTTGTATTCATTTTAACTTAATTAAAATAAAGTGTCATTATCACTTACAAGTGGATCCATGGGGTCCCAAAATAGACCCAAAGATTCCCATGGTCGACCATTTATCAACCAATAGGTTTAAGACACGTTTTAGGGTAATTTAGTATTATTATAATATTATTTTTTAACCCTTATTTACCGGATTTACCCTTAACCATGGTAAATAAAATATTTACCGCAGTAATTATTCAAAATGTCTAAAAATAAAAGTTACCTATTTACACAATTTGAACATCCTGATTCCAAATATGGAATCCATTTTCCTAAATTCAAAACACAGAAGTGGCAGAAATTAATTTAAAATTAATTCCCGCTGTCAAAACAAAAAGCGTGTTTTTAAGAGATAATAACTATCAAAAGATTGACACTTGTTTATGTTCGGTTTAATTGTAAAATTATGTCCAATGACCAGCATTATATTAAATGGTAAAAATATATTCTAAATATACTTTAAAACCACTCAAATTCATAATTTATCACTATTAATTATTTTGATTAAAAAAAGTTGTTTTTAATTAAAATTTAGTAATTTTCACTATTCATCAAAATATGAAAGTTATCCGAAAAGTACCAAAATTTCACCTTAGGCTAAATTTGATATTCTGAATCCAAAAATTAAGTCCATTTTAAAATATAAAATATATATAACTTTAAAAAGTAGGTATTACTATTCATAACAGCTAGTTTGATTGGTTACGGTGTGTTAGAACTTAGTGTTGCGTACAACACAAGCTAGCGTACCGTGGAAGCTTGGGATGTTTCATTCTAAATTTTTGATGTCCCCATTTAGTAAACAAGTTTAAAATATAGTATCTAAAAAGTTTTCACTATCAAAATTTGATAAAAGTGCAATACTGAAAATGAATCTGTTCTTGCATTATGACTAAGAAACTCATAATATGGATTCTAAAATTATAAGGATTATATAAAGTTAAAAATGTAGTTAATGCTATTCATGACCTCTTTTAATGGCTTTTTTTTGGTAAGTCATGGTGCAATTGAACTTGGTGTTGTGTGTAGTGAAAGTTATTTAATTATTTTGAAGAAATAACACACTATAAAATCTTGGGGTGTTACATTCTCCCCTCCTTCAATAAATTGCATCCTCGCAATTTGAAATTGTTCTTCGAAAATAAAAGGCTGAAAATAGATAATATATTTGTGGGAAACCCCACATCGGAAATTGGGTTACTAAAATTTAGTCTTAATATGAGGAAAATAGAAATGAATGGGTCACCACCAAATTATGATCTTGATTAGGAGAACATTGGTGGCAATTAGAGACATATAATTGGATGAAAACGTAAATATTTATAGGTAGTGATTGAGGTCATCAATCACAAAAAAGTATAACATTGAGGTCCTTAAAATCATCAATCTATGATGATTTGAAATACCATCGGTTCAACAAAACATAGGGTATTGGGATAACACATTTTTGACGTTTCAAAATATCTTAGTTGAAATCCCACATCGAAAAATGAATTAATGAGGCCTATATTTAAAATAAAGAGTGTAATGTATGAAGATTACCGAAAATAACACATACTAGGGTTCCATGTAGGAAAATATGGATATGGAAGAGAAATCTAACCATCAATTACCTAATGGAGAGTGGTAGAGAACATGGCTATGAAAAGGCCAACAATCTCAAAGCCATAAATTAGTGATGATTTAATGTACCATCTAGGAAAACATTTTTGTTCTAATCTGCTTTTCTTAATATTGAGGAATTTTTTTATGAGATTGGCTAAGATCATATAGAGATATACTTACTTTATAATTAGAGTTTTATCCATTAATAAATTTCTACCACATACTCATCTTTCACTCTAAAAGATAATAGAATGTAAAAAAAATTCTATTTACACTATTCGTATAGGGTTCCAAAATAAACGAATTTATAATTCATCTAAAAGATCTTTTAATAAAAACTACATTATTTAATCCAGGACATCTCGTGGGCCAGTGGTAGGTGATACACCCTTGTCGCCCTTCGGTTGCAGGTTCAAGTCTCGCAGCCTTGCCGGACGCGACGGGTTGCCGCCCGACCTCCGGGTTTTACTTTTATGGTAATCCAAAATAATCCAAACTAGAACTATCCAAAATACTTCTGTCCAAACTCACAGTCCAACATTTATAAGGAAGGTTTGGGTACTTATATTAACCTTATCTTTAAGTATTAACTCTAAGTTAATTAGTTTCACTTTTACAATGTCTCTTTGTATTTTTATATAATATGGTTAATAAACTTACTATATACATCCAAGAGACCCCCAAGTGGTACATTAATGATGAACCTATAATGATATAAGTCTCTTGGCCTATCCTTAGATTTTTAGGAATTTAATATCAATTAATAATATAATATCTGTTTTAAGAACTCTTTTATGTCAATTTTGACACTATTCAATAGTTGATTTTTGTGAAACTCATAACAGATTGATTACTTCGAACAAAGTCAATTAAATCAATCCTAATATATCATATTATCCTATAAAATTAGTTTAATTCATTAAAAGTTTCATATTATATTTATTTGGGTATTTATAATATCAATTATTTTAATTTTTCACTATTATAGTAATTACTGCATCATCATTGTGTCATAAATAAAATAAATTATTTAATGTCTAAATATTATAAAATATCATTATGTAGGAAATCTGTTTAGATTTCTAATGAATATTTATAATCTAAAATCCAACATATATAACCCTATGTAACAATTGTTTTTCTTAAAAGATATATGCTTGTGTCATTTTTGTATTCATTTTAACTTAATTAAAATAATGTGTCATTATCACTTACAAGTTGATCCATGGGGTCCCAAAATAGACCCAAAGATTCCCATGGTCGACCATTTATCAACCAATAGGGTTAAGACACGTTTTAGGGTAATTTAGTATTATTAAAATATTATTTTTTAACCCTTCTTTACCAGATTTACCCTTAACCATGGTAAATAAAATATTTACCGCAGTAATTATTCAAAATGTCTAAAAATAAAAGTTACCTATTTACACAATTTGAACATCTTGATTCCAAATATGGAATCCATTTTCCTAAATTCAAAGCACAGAAGTGGCAGAAATTAATTTAAAATTAATTCCCGCTGTCAAAACAAAAAGCGTGTTTTTAAGAGATAATAACTATCAAAAGATTGACACTTGTTTATGTTCAGTTTAATTGTAAAATTATGTCCAATGACCAACATTATATTAAATGGTAAAAATATATTCTAAATATACTTTAAAACCACTCAAATTCATAATTTATCACTATTAATTATTTTGATTAAAAAAAAGTTGTTTTTAATTAAAATTTAGTAATTTTCACTATTCATCAAAATATGAAAGTTATACGAAAAGTACCAAAATTTCACCTTAGGCTAAATTTGATATTCTGAATCCAAAAATGAAGTCCATTTTAAAATATAAAATATATATAACTTCAAAAAGTAGGTATTACTATTCATAACAGCTAGTTTGATTGGTTACGGTGTGTTAGAACTCGGTGTTACGTACAACACACGCTAGCGTACCGTGGAAGCTTGGGATGTTTCATTTTAAATTTTTGATGTCCCCATTTAGTCAACAAGTTTAAAATATAGTATCTAAAAAGGTTTCACTATCAAAATTTGATAAAAGTGCAATACTGAAAATGAATTTGTTCTTGCATTATGACTAAGAAACTCATAATATGGATTCTAAAATTATAAGGATTATATAAAGTTAAAAATGTAGTTAATGCTATTCATGACCTCTTTTAATGGCTTTTTTTTTGGTAAGTCATGGTGCAATTGAACTTGGTGTTGCGTGTAGTGAATGTTATTGAATTATTTTGAAGAAATAACACACTATAAAATCTTGGGGTGTTACACCAATACTTCGAGGGATCTCACAAAACCTATTAGTCGTTGTGACTTTACAAGAGAACAGGGTGTAAATTATTAAATTACTTCTTGGCAGTTTTTCCTTCCTTGTCTAATGTCTATGCCTATTAGTTTTTTTGGTATTAAATAATTATATAATTGGATTCACATGACTATGAAAACAAGAATGGGTTCAAAGGGGAATTGTTTTCTGGGGATTAGTTGTGACATGGTTTTAGATGTGGTGCTTCTTATTAATGAATAGTAATGATGGTGTTTGTATATGGTATTATTTTGGAACAAAAATGCTGGGATGAGTGCTTGTTACCTATATTTATAATTTAGTTGTTATGTTTCTTATTCATGCCCCATCCAAGTTGATCACTTCATGTCGAACACCCCCATTTCATGGGGGAGGGTGTTTTTTCAAAAAACATTTGTGAGTGGCTGGTCATGATCCCTATTTCTATGCCCTTTCTTGAGTATCCCAAGATTCTCTGGGCAGGCTATGATGGGTTGAAGTCCATTATAGCCCAAGATCTTCGGGCATGGTACGATGTCTTGGTTGGCCAAGGTTTGTGTGGGAAGGTGGTTTCCCAAGTGCCTTCGGGATGAGGCCCTGGTGTCTTCGGGCATGGTGGTAGTTGGTGTGGCCCAGTTGTTTTAGGTAGGATGTGTGGTTGTGGTATCCCAGGTGTGGGCAGTGGGGGATGGTAGTGGGACTGCGGTGAAAATGTTGGGAGAGGTTTGACGTGTAGGTTGTCTTCAATAACTAGAGGGAAAGTGGCATGGGGTACCCAAACATCGATGTGTTTTACTATTACTTTACTTGACTTTCGTTGTTTGGGGATTGTCCCTTGGTGAGGTTTGGGTAGATAATTTCCTTTCTAGGTCCTTTGATATATCCTTTTTCAAATGGAATTAGTATTCCTTCCCACTTGTGCATGAGAGATTTTGGTTTTTTCTTCTGAGTATACCTAAATACTCACCCTACATATATAAAATTGCTTTCTGGCTTCCAGGAGGGCTTTGAGGACCGTGCCAGACCCTACTAGTTAGGACATTGGGGATGTTGTTGTTGTTATTTTTCCTTTCCTTGGTACTTTCCTTTGGTGTTTTATGGATGTTTTATAGAAATTAATCTCGAAACATGCATATGGGAATGGTTTGTTTTGTATTTACATCTACCCCCAATTTTGGTGTTGTTGGGTATTTACTATCTTATCACCTGATTATACTAAATAAAAAGGGTAATTCCTTCCATTTTGTGTGTGATTCTATACCATCAGTGCTAGTCACCACTTCGGGACCTATTGAAGGTAGGTTTTTGGGGTTATTATCCCTCCCTCAAATTGAGGAAGGAAGGGTCTGGAAATCCATTGTCCCCTCCCTCATCTTGGTAAAGACAGGTTTTGATAGTATGGTATCAGAGGTGGAACATACTAAGCACCTCAGGATGGTCCTGGAGATCCTTCGACATCACCAGCACTATATGAAATTGCCCAAGTGCATGTTCATGACATAGGAAGTGAATTTTCATGGAAATTTGGTTTCTTGACAAGGGGTAGAGGTTGATCTATCAATGGTTGAAATAGTTGTTTCTTGGGAAGCATCCAATAATGTGATGGAGATTCATAGCTTTCTGGGTTTGGTATGATATTATTGGAGGTTTTTACATGAATCTTCTCAAGTTTCATCTCCTTTCATAGCATTTATCAGAATGTAACAGGACTTCATATGTAGTAAGTAGTGTCAGGATACTTTCATATATCTAAAGGAAAGGTTCATCAGCACTCGAGTGCTCAGGTTTCCAGAGGAAGGGGTGGTGTATGGGGTAATTTTTTATGCTCATAGACTTGGCCTGGGGTGTGTGTTGATGTAGCATTGGGGAGTGATATCTTATGGGTCTAGGTAGTTATGTCCTCATGAGTTTAATTATTACACTTATGACCTAGAGCATAATGTAGTAGTGTTCACGTACAAGTTTTCACGGCATTACCTCAATGGGGAGCACTTTGTGGTATTCACAGATCATAAGAGTTTGAGGAATATCTTTACCCATCGGGACCTGAACATGCTACTATGAAGGTGGGTGGAGTTTCTTCAGGACCACATCTTCGAGATCTTTATGCTGAAGGTACGAGGATCGATGTGGCTGATGCCTTGAGCAGGAAGTCATGGAGGGAAGCTGTTTAGGAATTTGTTGATGCTTGGAAGGAAATGGAGGAGTTGGATTCCCTAAACATGGATGCAAGGGTGGATAGTGGTAGTGGTTCTATGTTTTATATTACAGGTCAGTCCTCTCTGTTGTGGCAGGTGGATGAATCTTAGTGGGGAGACTTATAGAGTGTTTTGATGCATGATCGGGTAAACCAAGGCAATGCTCTTGAAGGGTGGCCAGAGGATGGTCAGAATCGGATGCTTTTCTGAGGGAAGTTTTTATTCATGAGACAATGCATGATGCGTTTCTCCTTGAGTTCCATAAATCACTTGTAGTGGTACACCCTAGAGTTTCCATGGTTTACCGAATCATGAGAGAATAGTTTTAATGGCCCAGGGTGAAACAGGTAGTGCTAGAGTTCGTGGTAAGGTGTCTGCTGTTTCAGTAGGTGAGGGTTGAACACTGCATCCCAAGAGGTTTTTTGAAGCCTTTAGATGTCCCAGAGTGGATGTGGGATGACATGTCGATTGATTTTGTCACAGGACTACCTAGGGTTCAAGGAGGATGTGATGCAATCTATGTAGTGGTAGACTCCCTTACGAAATCAGCTCACTTCCTGGAAATCAAGGAGTCAAGTGCGATGGATTACTTATCATGGAGATACATGTATGAGGTGGTGATGTTGCATGGATTTTCAAGGTCCAAATTCATTGATAGGGATGCACAGTTTACCTCACGAGTCTATAGGGGATTGTATCATGCATTTGGCACCCAGGTACGCCTTAGCACTGCTTTCCACCCCCAAATGGATGGGAAGATGGAGTGAACAATCCATACATTCAAGGATATGTTATGGGAATGTGTTTTGGACATTGGGGGATCATGGGAATGACATTTTCCCCTAATAGAGTTTTCCTACAAGAATAGCTATCACTCCACTATTTTCATGGCTTCATTTGAAGCCTTGTAGGGAAGGTCGATTCGTTTGCCTGTGTACTAGACTGAGGTTGGGGGGCCAGGTGTTCTTGGCCTAGAGGTAGGACAAAGAACAATGGACACGGTTCAGCTTGTTCATGAGAGGATGAAGGCAGACTAGGTCCGGCAGAAGTTGTATACCAATCGTAGAAGGTGGCCCTTGTATTTCAAGGTTGGAGACCATGTGTACTTGGAGGTTTTCCCTCGACGTGGGCAGTGAAGGTTCGGTAAGGGGGGAAATCACTCTCCTAGGTTCATCAAGACATTCGAAGTGTTGGGGTGAGGTAGTGAGGTGGAATATCAGTTGGCATTTCCACCTTAGTTTAAAGGATCCAGAATGTTTTCCACGTCTCCCATCTTCGTTGATATCTACACGATGACTCCCATGTCATTAATTAGGGAGAGTTGGATATACGGGATGATTCTACGTTCATGGTGAGAAGAGTGAGGATTGAAGACCATATAAAGAATGTTCTTCGTGGATGAAGAATCCCTTTGGTTCATGTGTTGTGGAGGCATGGTAGCAACGAGGAGTGTACTTGGGAGTGAGAAGTTCAAATGCACTCCTAGTACCCAAAGGAATTTTGATGTACTATTCTGAGACTTCTTTGTTGTTCATGTTTTTGTGACCTGTTGTGATGTAATGCTGACCATGTTGGTTTTTGAGATGATTTGTTTCCCTACCTTGTGAATGTTTATGATATTTATGTATATGTTGGGAAGGGAGAACCTGATTCTTAATCAAGAAGCATTAGCGCCGTAACAATTAAACTCAAGCGGGAAAGTTAGTGCTGCCTATAGTACATAGTATCTTGACATGGAGGACGGAACTCCCGGATCTGTGTCTCAGGAAAATTTAATCCTTGGGTTTTGTATGGCTGTTTTGGGTGGTTTGTCCCTGAGAGGTATCTTCTAGGGTGGTTGTTCAGGTTACTTTTATATTCTCAAGGGCGATAATATTTTTTAGAGCTATCTGATATAATATCCAGACACTCGTGGTCGATTAATTTTCCATATTCAAAGTATCGGGGTTTCCTAGAATCACCGATCAGTTCCAACCATCAACTTCACAAATCAGCTTCACTGATCAACTTCACTGATCATTTTCACAGATCAGCTTTACAGATCAACTACACTAATCAGCTTCACTAATCAGCTTCACAAATCAGCATCATAGATCAACTTCATAGATTAGCTTCACCTAATCAGTTTCACAGATTGATTTCACCCAATTGGTTTCACAAATCGGTTTCACTGATCGGTTTCGCACAATCGATTTCACAGATCGGTTTCACCCAATCGGTTTCACAGATCTGTTTCACCCAAATGGTTTCACAGATCGGTTTCACACAATTGGTTTCACCAATCGGTTTCACTCAAACTGTTTCACAGATCACTTTCTCCTAATCAGTTTCACAGATTGGTTTCACCCAATTGGTTTCATAGATCGGTTTCACCCAATCGTTTTAACATATTTTTTTCACCCAATCAGTCTCACATATAAGTTTCAACCGATCAGTTTTGCATATCAGTTTCACACAGTCTATTTCAAAGATCGGTTTCACCCATTCCATTTCAGAGATCAGTTTCACCCAATCGGTTTCATAGATCATTTTCAACCAATTGGTTTCCAAGATCGTTTTCAATCAATCAGTTTCACCGATCGGTTTTACCCGAACAGTTTCACATATCGGTTTCACGTAATCAGTTTCACAAATCAGTTTCACCCAATCGGTTTCACAGATCAATTTCACCTAATTGTTTTCACATATTGGTTTCACCCAATCAGTTTCACCCAATCGGTTTCACCCAATTGGTTTCACACATTTGGTACCACCCAATCGGTTTCACAGATTAGTTTTACCCAACCGGTTTAATAGATCTGTTTAACCAAATCAGTTTCACATTTCGGTTTTATCCCATCGGTTCCACCAATTGGTTTCATAGGATCAGATTCACGGGATCAGCTTTAGAGGACCAACTTCATAGGATCATCTTCACCCAATCATCATCACTGATCAACTTCATGGGATCTGATTCACGAGATCAGCTTCACCTGATCAGCTCCACCGATCAGTTTCACCAATCAGTCTCACCAATCAGCCAGAGAGGGGTGTGGGGGTTTCCTTCCCCATTTTTCCGTAACACCACTTTTTGGTCCATTAAATTTTTTAAAGTGGTTCAAATTTGTTTTATCACCATAAATATTGCTTTAAATTCCCTAGAAGTGGGGTGACCCTCAACAGACCCGTTTTTTCCTCTTTAAATGAAATCCCTTAATGCATAGTTATTATGGCCACCACTCCAATGTGAACTATTAAATAACAATTATTTCCATCATTTGTAATCGTCCAGCCCTATGGTGAATCCATGATCCACCTTTAATGATATTCATGATTTTCATATGACATAACTCTAGGACCTCGCCTTTTTATCACACTAGAATTCCTTACTTATACATATTGGATAGTTTCTCTCTTTCCATGGTGCATTTGGAGTCCCCTTTCCCAAGTCTAGTGGTGAACCTGTGCCGGAGCCTTTCCTTCTCATTCTTGGAGTCCTCCAATTCTTCCCCTACATGTCACGCATCCCTGGCTGTTTGTTCCAGGAGAAAAACATCGATCGTTTATCATTCAAGTAGGATTTTTTCCATCATCTCCCTTAACTGTGTATCATGCGGGGTGGGTATGATAATGATTCATATAGGTATGGATTAAAAAACCTTAACTAAGATAATAAATGGATTTAACGAATTAAGGGGTGCGTTTAATGATGTTGTTTTACTCTTTTATCTCTTCATATATATATTGTTATTTGAATGGGCTTATGTCCACTGAAAATCATGGGCGTTGGTGGTACTTTCTTGCACACTAATGAACCTCTGTGTTTTGGATAATTATGTAATTGAAAGCATGTAATAAATAAAACTAGTTAATCATGCAAACTCTGCTGAATAAATGTATTCCCAATTAATAAGAATCCTTGTGTGGTCACCCCGGTTAACTAGACATAAAGACAGAACTAATTGAATGGAATATTTAAATTTCAAAACTCCCTTGCTCTATGCTGGTGATGGATACAGTTGACGTTTGTGAGGAGACATGGATGTGGATGGGGTCCTCTATAGTGCAGTTGTTTGTTTGTGGACCTAAGGTCGTGTTCAACCAAATGTTTGGGTTTTTTTGGTTCGAGTACTATGAGGGATCTCACAGATCCCTTTGTTCATTGTTACATTACATGAGAACTACGTGTGAAAGCTTAAATTGTTTCTTGGTTGTTTTTCCGTCCTTGGCTTGTGGCTATTCCTTTTAGTTTCCTGTGGTGAATAATTATTTAATTGGAATCACCTGAATAGGAAGACAATAAATGGTTAAAAGGGGTATTGTTTTCCGGGAATGAGTTGTGACATCGTTGTGGTTGTGGTGCTTCTTATGAATGAATAGTAAAGTGGGTAACTATTTATGGGTGGGTTTTGGAACCCCTAAGCTGCGATGAGTGATTCTTAGATATATATATATATATAATTTAGTTGTTATGTTTCTTATTTGTGCCCCATCCAAGTTGATCACTTCATAGAGAACACCCCAATTTCATGGGAGATGGTGTTTTTTCCCACTCCTATGAGTGGTTGGTTATTAGATCCTTTTATGGTCCCTTTCCAAAGCATCCCCAGATTCTTCAATCAGGCTGTGAGAGCCTGAATTCCATTATACCACAAGATTATCCGGCTGGGGTATGTTGTGGCGGTTGGCCCAGGTGTGTGTAGGCAGGTGGTTTCCCAATTTCCATTAGGATGTGGTATAGGTGTGTTTAGGTGTGCTGGTAGTTGTTGTGGCCTAGGTGTTTATGGGAGGGATATGTGGTTGTGGTAGCCCAGGTATGTGTGGGTGGGCGATGGTAGTGGGACTACACTGAAAATGGAGGGAGAGGTTTGACGCATAGTATGTCTTCAATAAACAGAGGGAAAGTGGCATGGGGAACCCAAACATTGATGTGTTTTACTATTAAATTACTTGACTTTCATTATTTGGGTTGTGTGCCTTGGTGAGGTTTGGGTGGATAGTTTCCTTGTTAGGTGATTTAATTTCTCCCTTTTCACAGGGCATTAGTATGCATCCCCACTTATGCATGAGAGATTTTGGTTTTCCCTACTAATTATACTTGTACAATCATAGTACATATATATAAAATCTTTACGGTTTCTAGTAGGACTTCAAGGATCATGTGGGACCCTACTATTTTTGAATTTGGAGCAGTTTTCATTGCAGTTTTACTTTTCTTTGGTATTTTCCTATGGATTTTTCATATACTTTTGTTGAACTTACTTTTGGAACATGATTATGGGAATTGTTTGTTTTGGATTTACCTCTTCCCTCGGTTTTGGTGTTGCTTAGTACTTACTATCTTATCTCCTGATTCTACTAAATAAAAATGGTAATTCCTTCTATTTTGTGTGTGATTATATACGCTTTGTGCTCGTCACCACTCCAGGACCTATTGAAGGTGGTTTTAGGTGGTCATTATCTCTCCTTAAACTTGAGTATGGAAGGTGATGGAAATTAATTTTCTCCTCCATCATCATGGTGAAGGCGGGTTGTGACAAACCATTTTGAAATTAAACATACTAATTTCAATGAATTTTCACGAATATGAAAGGGGGAGAGGACGTTGAGAATCCCTTACTAGAAAGTGTAACTCCAAAGGCTTTTTAAGGACTTAATAAGTGAAAGGGGAGACTTTGGACGAAACTATAGGGTTTAGTTTAGACTGTGGATGTTCTATATTGATTTTGAGTGAATTTTAATAGAATCTTGGGTGGTTTTAAATTGTAAATGTGGGGGTTTGTTCATTATTTTTGTTTTGGATTTACATAATAAAGTACCCAATCCAAAATCCATCTCATGGTTTTATCCCATGGTTTCTACCAATGGAGAGTGTTTTTTATTTTTATTGAATTTTAAGGTTCAAGCATATTAAAATATTAGTCTTCGTGATGTGCAGGTGAGTCAAACTTTATGAGAAATGATTTTAAAATAATAAATATTATTAGTCTTGGATGACTCATAATAGATTTTAAATACAAAAAAATAAACATAATATAAAATTATTTTGAGGTTAAAATAGATATTTAGTCTTTTATAATATTTATATTACTTATTACATAACTTTTGGTTCATTTTCATGTCATAAAAACCATAGTATACTTATACAGTATTCAATTTTGTCATGGAAATTTGACTATCTCAGAAAATTATGAAAAACTACCTATTGGATAATTTAGATGAATTGAATCCAGAAATAATCTTAATTTTAGGTAATTAATTTTCTATATAGTTTAATTTACACTTTTAAAATAATGACCAATATTTATTGAAAGTGACAGATTTTTGATAAAAGCAGATTTCTAACCCTAATAAGAATTTCATTGGACTTCATAAAAATTATTTGATAATTTATATTCAATAAGAATTACTTAATAATTATATTTCATTATAATTTTATTTATTTCAAGAATCAATTATTTCATTAATTCATTAATTTAATCTCAACCAAAACCAAAAATACATATTTTTCATTATTTTTCCAAAATAAAATTAACTTACAAAGTAACAAGAATAAGATGAAAATTTATTTTTAATTATAAAAAAATAAATTTAAATACTCATATTTATTCTCTCTAGATTAATATCCATTTAATAAACCAGAGAACATCCTAATATTATGGTGTGCAATGGTAGATCTTTCATAGAGAGGGTCAAATAAGATGGTTTGGGCCAACATCTTTATGATCTTGAACATCTCCAATAAAGGGTTCTTCTCATGCTTATGTTATTAGATCTATGCTTGGGATTAGTCATGGAAAATTCCTAGAAATAAGATATCCCTCATACGATCAGATAAATGGGCTTCATAGGGAATGAACCTACTAGTTGAGGCCATCACTTCTTTTTTCTATGACAATTGTATTTTTAAAACCCTTTATTTATACTAATCATGTGACCAATATTCAACAGCTATATATCAAAAATAAAGATAAATAGTGATCATTTAAATCCAATTGGACAAAAAAATATTCATGAGTTTTCTATAACCGTATTAGTTAATAAGACATTTAATTTAATCAAAAGAATAATTTTACATAAAAGAATTTAGTTGGTTACATACACATAATGTCTCATACATCTAGTTCTACTCACGCCCATGTACAACAACTCATGCATGTGTACATCATCCCATGCCCATGTACATGGTCATGTTCAATTTTCATCACATGTCCATGTACATGGTCTTTCACATGTACTGTATATTTCTTATGTGTCTCACTATATTTATGCCGGTGTACTCTCATAATACTTACTAAGACAACAGTAAAGTGTCATATTGTGTTTGGTGGGTTTATAGAGCATTTGAAAATGTTTTCTACCCAAAATCCTCACCACCAAAGTCAGGGGAATACACAGTGTGTGTTCATCATAATACACACCAAGTAGTCAGGTTTTTCATAAAAAATTGTTTATTTATGTGGATCACATAATAAATTTTTCTCATATTAATCATTAAATTTTACAACCCAAAACAGAAAGAAAAAACTTATTTATTTTAGTTCATGAACTTTTTGGCTTCGAATCAGAATATGATCACTGGCATGGGAGTCCATCGCACATCCTTTAGTGACTCCCATCACCCAGCAACTTCACTGATTTCAAATCCAGAAATCATAATGAGTAACTATCATCTAACATCAATATGTCCATAACCCATAAATAAATTCTTTGTTCATGAAGCCTTTTTGATTCTGGGGTTTTATTTTACTCAAACACGTTCAGCAATGTCAAATAATATCATCGTGGACCAAAAATGAAGAATTCCTAGAATTGTGGGGTGAAAATATCCATAAAAATGTGATTATATTTTAGATGATGAATTCTTAGAAAATAATTGATAAGTGAGTGATCTTGGGTGACCACATGGAAGAAAACAATTCACTGATTTAAATGAATCAAATTATAGAACAGGCTAATGAAATTGGTGGATATTTGTAAATCAAGATAAAAAACAAATCCATGATTATCAAATAAAAATGGAGGAA
Source organism: Viscum album (assembly GCA_963277665.1). NCBI lineage: Eukaryota > Viridiplantae > Streptophyta > Magnoliopsida > Santalales > Viscaceae > Viscum > Viscum album. The sequence goes on along the minus strand of OY728145.1, from coordinate 934,805,210 downwards.
GCCATAAAATAAAGATTCATACCTTCATTAATGATTTATAATTTTTAAGATAATTCTTTACAGTGATGAATAATGTTTGCTACATTCATTGTCTACCTCTTGATCAACCTCAATACAACCATTAATCCATGTCGTTAGGATTTCCAACACCAAAAAAGAACTCTCACCTTTGATCCGCCTAGGCTTATGCAGCTTACCCTGGTGAAAGGATGTATTTATGACGGATTATTATTGGAAAGTTAATTTAATTAAAAAAATTAATTGTCTATTTATTTTACTAAATTCACCCTCCAATGGTCACCTCCCATGGAAAGTCTAACATAGAAAAACATTAGCTCTCACCAAGGGCAAACCTTGTGTTTTGAAATCAATAGTGGAAACATATTTCCCATCTCTAGTTTTTAAAAATGGTTAAACAATTTTATCAAAACAATTCACATTAATGTTAATAGGAATATATTAATATATTCAATATATTAATCATGGGGTCTTGAGATACCCAAACACCTCAAAAAATCTAATGATATATCCTGATATATACAATGAAATATTCCATGGACTAAATTCAAAAAATTGGAGTTGTTATATTATCCTCACCATTAAGACATTTTTCTTTAAAAAACATGCTACACTCAATGGTGGAGGAATTTTCTCTGGATCTAGCCATCAAGATTTGAGGAGCACTCATGGATGCTCATGTTCAATCAATGCCTATAAATCAAGGGAATTTTCATTCCATGCCAGATCATCACCTACTAATCCTCAATCACCACCAGATAATCCATGAAGGTTTACCCATCCCCTATTTCCAACTCTCTGCTCTCAATCACATGTGTAGGTTCATGCATATATCTCTTCAGTTATGACACATATAAGAACTCGTGAACTGGATCTAACTGTAGGTCAAGACTACATGGTAAGAAACCTCCCCAACCATCCAAGGATCAAATAAGGCCCGATGAGCCTTAGGTATATCATTCCTCCATACCAAACCTATATAAACATCAACATGGGGAGACTCATAGGAATTCATGGTCTCCCTAACAGAACTCCAAATTCATCTAACATAAATCTATATAGGATTTATGTCTTCTTTGGGCTCTACTCATATTCTTTTGGTTCAGTTAGAATTTATTAATCATCATCTACACCATATCTATAGAAATAAGTTATGACTTTCCAATCTCATTACTGTATAGCAATGAACTATAGGTCTTCCCATACAAGGACTATAATGGTTCCATACCAATAGTAAAATGATATTTTTTGTTTTTACAAAACTCCTCCAATGGTTATGACCATCCCAAATCCGACTGATGTCCATCACACATGACATCATCATATACTCATATACATGGATTGTCACTCAGTCTTCCCATCCATTTGGGGGTGAAATTTTATACTCATAGAAAACTGGGTCCTAAAAACATCATACATGCCCATCCACACCCGTGATTTTAACTAGTCATTATATTCAGATTTGTTCATTGAGGTTACTATATGAAGTTATATATTATCATTCACATACAAATTCCCTAGAATATCAACTAAAATAGAGTCTCAAATGGTGTTGAAGTGAACTGACATCGTATGCCATTCAGAAATAACCCAGATAGCATCATAGCCTCTCAATATAAATGAACTCTCTATCACAATGTAAATGGATATCCAATACCATTTAAACTCTGATATCTAAAAAGCCTATGTCAAAACGTCCAAAACATGTTTCTTGACCTTCACATATTAACATGTGATACACCAAAAGGAAAACTCAACAATGTTTCTCCTCATAATAGCCCACAAAAACTAACACTGAAGGTCATTGTAATATATTTTTCGCACTAATATATATAGATAAGTATGACGTGTGAAACACCCTCATCACCTACTCATGAAATGTTAGTAAAACAAATATCCATCCCAGGAAAAGGTTGATATGATCCGAAAATCCATGTTGTTCATATCCTAAAAATACCTCTTCCTGTAGACCCTCACTGTCATCATCTCCCAACTGAGGCTCTCTTGCATTCTATGTAAGCCTAAGAGTCCCCACTATTAATTGATGTGAAACCACAACCCTCTCTTCCACTAGGTTCATTTTCAATGAATTCAACTACCAATATGTATCCTCTATTAAGAGATAATGAGTCTTCCTAATGATGGAATATACCACCTCATTTCCCAATCCATGAGTATAGAATGTTTAAAACTAATTTTACTATAGGAACTCTAACTAACATCACTATCTTAGATTATGATCTCTCTTAGTGAAGATATTCCTGACACTCTGGTGGTCTAAAAAAACAAATTCCAAAACATAATTCATCCACATCTTCAAAATGAATACTTCCACTCCAAACTATTGGTCATGATTTTTATAGTTCTTCTTATGTAATTTTAACTACCTTAACCCATATATGACCACTACCCCTCTATATCAACATTTCATAGGGCCCATCTCTAGATGAATTTAAAAACACTAATTACTTTGTTCCCTCCTCTGATAGTATCAACATTGGATCACTAGTCTCCCTCAACCATAGCTCCTCAAATGGCTCTCAAATAATAAAAATTCTTGATAAAAGTCATTCATTTCCGCATTAGGGTGTTTAAAAAAGATACAATTGTAGTTAAATATTTCAAAAACCACTTTTTGTACCCCATCGAGCCAAGAATTATCCTCAAATCTGACAAACTCTTAGATTGAACCCAATAAATCACTACATCAAACATTACAAGGTCCAATGATAAATAAAACTCAGATATTAAATTACCCAAAAGTGAAACCCCACATCCCAAACTAGCACTTTAAGAGGATACCATAATGTTGTTTGACCTAGTGTTAGTCTAGGTCTATCATCAAGTGCTCCGCAAAATCATCCTATGATATAGATTAAATTAGTATGCCATCAATGAATAATTCCACAAATTATTCAATTTATGGTTAGAATATTTTGATCATAGGAGACATGAACATGGTTAGAGAATTTGTCACACTAAAAGGAATCTCCAGGAACTCATAGTGTCAGAAAAAATATCAGAATGTGTTCTTTGGAATATATCCTAGTGAAACCTCTAATGGTGGTAGCTATATCTGTGATAGATCTTTAAGAACAAAATTGTACTGATCAATAGGTTGTAGATGTCTTCAGTCCTTGGAAAGGGGAAATTTTTTATCATTACCTAGTTTTCGAAATGATAATCAATACATTACCTCAGGATCCAATCCACAATTTTCACAAAACAATATTTGATATTCCAAGGGGACAAACATGGTCTGACAAAACCCTTGTCTTTTTTTACCTCTAACTGGACCCTCATATCTCAAAGATCCATATGGTCCATCGAATATTCAATAGAATATATCAGTGTAGTATCGATGTTTAATTAAATATAGAATCTCATTTCCAACTATGGAGGTAGTCTCAGAATTTCCTTGTGGATGATTTCCAAATAATCATACACTTTTGAATGAATAAATATTCTTATATATCCTACTACACCAAGAGATGAACTCCAAAACAGATAGGTAATCTGTTATAGGTCTCTACACTCAAGACCTACTCACTCAACCATGAGATCTCCCTCACCTGCAAAGCATAATCTTGTATAACTATCTAATGGACTCTAACTCATATTAGATGAGATTAAATTTGGGCCAAAATCATAGATATCCATTCCATGCCCAAGATTGCATCAAATGGTTTCATTTTGTAGAACAAGTTTTCACATAACAAGATGTGACCTACATGTGATATCTCTCGCTACTAGTTGATGTGTGACATCAACAAAATTGCTCCTGATAGGAAATAGTAAAAGTAGATTCTAGGATAATATATCCATAGAAAAATACACTTTTCAAATATGGGATATGAGGATTAAGTAATTACTAACACCTATATCTATAATTACTTTTGAAAGAGTATAAAATTCATAGATCATACCTCAAATCATTTCACTAGTTGTCTGGTCATATCCCAATATTACATGTAGCTTCCCTTATCCCTATCCTCTAGCTCTATAAACCTGGTATTGGCCACATTTTAGTGGTGGTGTAATTATCTTTAAATATACACCCCCACTAGTAGCTCCTCCATCTAGAGATTAACCTACCCCTCTTCCAACTTCACCATTCTAGGGTCTACCCCGACCAAACTTAGGAGATCCCAAATCATGGCACTGACTCTCTTATAGTGCTTTATCCACTATATATCTATCCTACATAGTGTGATAGGTTAGGAAGTTACATTCCATGTAACCCCTCCAATAATAATCATATAATCAAAACCTAGATGAATGGGTGGTTCCTCTGCATGATATGTGATCTATTGATCCCGGTGTCGGTGTTTAAGAATGAATATGCTTCCTCTGCTGAGACCCTAATGTTTGATGCCTTCTAGCTACTAAAGATTACTAAAAAACTTGATTTACATCTTTTGAAACCAACGACCTAGCATCCCTATAGTAAAATATCTCAATATCTAGAGACTTCTCTTGCACTCCATCATGGTTTATAAGGCATCAGAACATTACTCTAGATCAAAGGTCTCTATAAAGACTCTTCTCATTCTTTAGTGTTCCAAAGAAAGCACACCACAATATATCTTGAGAGTAGCATGTGATTTCAGTTAACTTTAAACCATACAATTCACTATCAATTCAACATACTATATCATGAGAATTTATTGAATCAACATAAAGTATAATAATGGTTGGTAATACTCATTGAAAAATAGTTGTTGCAAGTCTTGCGTGGAGAGAATAATCTCATCATATATTTGCATCAGAAGACTCCACCATATTCATACTATCCAATGAATAATGATTGACACAACCACAACCATCTGATTAGTAATATTCCAAAAAATCATGAATACTTGGTGTTACATCCAAGGTAAAAAAAAAGAACATGGAATTTTCATATTTATTAATATATTTCAATTAAATATTAATTTTTTTAAAGGGGATGCAACATTAAATGGAGTACCTGACACACAACAATGGGTTTCTCCAAAAATATTATGTTGCACATAAGGCTGAGTCATACTGAAAAATAATAATATAATATTATTTTGAATAGAAATCAATGCCTAGTCATTGTATTGGTGGGAATGAACAGAACTAACTACAATATTATTACACATGTTTGTTAAATTATTTTACTTTTATCCAAAAAAATTTAGAGTCCTAAAATTATAATGAATATGATTTTAAGCATGAAATACTCTAATATTCTTTAAAAAGTTGATTTACCACCTCTTGATGGTGAACCCTTTTTAAATCTAGTTTTTGTCACTTTTATATGTTCCATTTAATAAAAAAATCATTATTTAGAATTAGGACATCAAAATTTACTTTGGGTAAATTTTTCTTTTTGATAAAGATCATTTTTAATGAATAGTGAAAAATATTGTCTGTCATGACCCGTCCTCGGGGCTCGTGCCGTGACTACCCCAAGCCCGCCTTCCATAGGCCAGGGGCTGGTGACTAGCACCAAGGCGTAAATCCCGGTAAAAAGGGAAGGCATTTCCTTTGTAAAGTAAAAAAGCACCTCAGAGTAAGCAAGTGGAAAAAGTAAACACTAAGTAAAAACAGAGTACAACTGTATGTGCGGAAAGTAAGTGGGCCAGAATACAAACCCAAAGTGAAAGTAAAGTACAACTCGAAAGGGAAAACAGCAACTGAAAAGTAAAAGCCGCTACGCCAAGCTGTCCACTGGAAATCCCACCTAAAGGGTGGGTACAGATAGCTCCACTGCTCTTCGGGTCCCGCCGTCCGCTTCGAGTACGTCCCGCCATGTGGTCCTCCTCAAGGTACCGTCCTGCTCTGCAAGTCTCAACCATGATCAACGTTGTCCGTCATCTGCAACCAACACAACGTAGTGTGGGCATAGCCCGTGCAGGGGTGAGTATAAGATACACAGTAGGGACCCCGAGACCCCCGAAGGTCTCCCGAAATCCACATAGGATAAACCACAAAGGGATAAGATACAATCACGAAGTAACATCCGACACTTCTTAGGTATATGCCAATACATATACCTATGTCATCAATTCCCGTTCGGCTCCAACATCCGAGCCCAAGCACAACCCGGTCCACATAGGAAAGAAAAATGTAAATCCACACAGGATATCACAACACAATCCACAAAGGAAAGAAAAACGTAATCCATAAGGATAGCACAACACAATCTACAAAGGAGAGTAAACAGGACTCAGCTCACACAGGTAAACATCATCGAAAAGGTGAAAGAGATGATCAGACATAGATACTGAATCATCTAAGCTAGGACCCACATAGGATACAAGACCAGCACAGCTAGGACCCACATAGGATACAAGACCAGCTGTCTTCATTGATTCATCTAGGCTGGGACCCACATAAGATACAAGACCAGCACTGAATCATCCAAGATGGAACCCACATAGGATACAAGACCAGCACAACTAGGACCCACATAGGATACAAGACCAGTTGTCTTCATGGATTCATCTATACTGGGACCCACATAGGATACAGGACCAGTACTGAATCATCTAAGCTGGGACCCACATAGGGTACAAGACCAGCACAGCTAGGACCCACATAGCATACAAGACCAGCTGTCTTCATTGATTTATCTATATTGGGACCCACATAGGATACAAGACCAGTACTGAATCATCTAAGCTGGGACCCACATAGGATACAAGACCAGCTATCTTCATCGTCGTAGTCCACTGAGGATCTCTGCACAGTCGTCGTCGTCGAAGTCGCAGCCAGCACTAGGGTTCCCGCACACAGCAAGCTCGTTCGGAAGGGTCTGCTCCCCGAGTAGAGAGGCTGATACATCAACTGACACAAGGTCCTGAGTTGATGTATCCAAAAGTTTTGTATCGTCTACAGGAACTCAACGTCGCAGACGGCACGTCAATCGGACGCCCGGTCTGAGAGTTATTGGCTTTTCCGTCCCAGGGGCCCGGTTGGTTTCTAAGGCAAAACCAACCCGACCGTACTCCACCTGCATCCAAACCTTAGGTGGAGTATGCCAAAAGATCCGTCTCAATTAGAGGAACTCAGCGAAGTTGACGGCACGTCAATCGGACGTCTGAAGCTCAAGATATGAGCGTTTCCGCTCCGAGGGCCCGGTTGGTTTCGTGTACGAACCAACCCAGCCGGACCCAATGTATTCTGAAACATTTAGTGAAATATACCGAAACGACCGTCTCGGTCCAAGGATCGTGTTGCCGCTAACGGCTCGACAATCGGAGGTTTGTAGCCCAAGATATGGGCGTTTGAACCAACTTAGTCCGTAAATAGGTGGTCTGGGCCCGGAACGACCCGACCCAGTACCACCTGGGTTGGCCGAACCGGGTCGACCCGTCCTGGGCGGCGACCCAGCCCAACGACCCGGCCCGGCCAGCGGTGTGGGGGCGGGGCCAGCGTGGCCAGCGGGGTGGCGCGGCCAGCACGGCCTGGGCGCCGCATGTGCGCCGCGCGGGGGGGGGGGGGGGGGGGGATCCCCCCGCCCTTGGTTTTTAAATGGAGCGGCAGTATGCCGCGCCTTGAGGGAAACGCCCCCCCCCCCCCCCCCCCCACATGGGGCCCGCTGGTTGGACGTCGTGCAGGGGGGGCAAGCCCCTCTGGATTATAGTAACCGTGGACCCTTAATTGGGGCCGCTTGAAGTCAAGCCGGGGGAAATAAATTCCCCCGGCTCCCCCTTGTCCGGCCGGCCCGACCTGGCCAGCCGGTTTCTGCTCAAAGGGACCGGTGATTATCGGTCACCTTCCAGCTCCGTCGTCGGCGGCCCGGTACCGGCCGCTGGTCAACCTGCTCCGCCGGGGCCCGGAACTGGTCGCGGCCCTTGTCGTCCGGCGCGGTGTGACGGCATCACGCCCTTCCACCGCGGCCCCGCTCTGGCCGCGGTGTCTTCGGTTTTCATCGACGTGGCGCGACGGCGTCGCGTCCTTGTTCAACTCCTCGGCGTGGCGCGACGGCGTTGCGTAATACTTGCCGTGTGATTCCGACGTGGTGCGACGGCACCACGCCATTCCGTTCCATCCACAAAGTATCAAACATGAATTAAGGTGGGGGGTTCAGCCGTGTTGGTGCGGTCTGTCCCCCTCTCGATAATCGTGATCATTTAGTCCTTTAACAACGAAGAACGACAAACTAGAATTCAAGAACAGAAAAGAAATTAAATAAAATAAACCCCTACATGGTTCATGAACGGTGCACGTTAATCGAGACGTGGAATAGGAGCGTCGTAGAGGTCGAGCGTCGCGGAAAATGAACGTCGATTCCGTTGTCTTCGAGGTGCGTTTGAAGAGGAAACGTCGTTGGAAGAAGACGTCGCGTTCTTCGGCGGAGATGTTCTTCGTCGGAGGTGTTCTTCGTCGAAAGAAGACTTCAAACTTAGCCTTATCTCTCCCAAGTCTCCACCACGAGAACAACTAACCCCAAAATAAAATAATCCACCACTTATTTGATTAACCCTACATAGGTTTTGAATTTCAAGAGTTTGAAAATTCAAAACCCACATTTAACTCACTTAAGTTATTAACATAAGATGTTATTAAAAATTAATGAGGTGATAAGTTAACAAAACATAAATGGGGGGTTTAGAGGGGTTAGGAACGTGAGGGGTAGGGCTCATGTGGGTCCCACCCAACCTTATCCTCTCAAGGATGGTTATCACAGGTGGGTCCCACCACCAACATCCTTACTTAGGATAAAACTACCAAGTGGTAAAAATAAAAATTTCTAAATTTTTATTTTTAACTACCACAAAAATTAATAACTCTCCTCATGAAAACGAAACTCCGAAACAGGAGTTCCTAAGCAATTACCGGTGCTGCGGTTCCATCGGTGCCCTCGGAATTCGATTCTGGGCACCGGTTCAGGAGTTAGAAATTCCTGCTCGTTCCTTCACTGAACGTACCCGAGCCAAACATCGGAAATTAATTCTGGGAACACCGGGCCTCAGAATCAGGTGCCGTCAGAAACTGCGTTCTTGTAAAATTCGAAAGAAAATTAAGAAAAAAATTTCCTTGAGATTTCCATGTCTTTACATTGTCTTTTAATTAAAAACTGCATTTTAATCTAATTTATTTATAGGGTTAGATTATCTTTTAAAATGATTATAAAATGTAATTAAATTATATTTTTACCGTTTAATACAATTTGGGTCATTGGAACTAATTCCACTTTGAAATTGTACATAAACAAGTGTCAATATTTTGATAGTTATTATTTCTTAAAAACACGCTTTTCATTATGACAACGAGGATTAATTTTAAATTAATTTTTGCCACTTATGTGATTTAAATTTGGAAAAATTGGTTCCATGTTTTAAATATAGAGGTCCAAATTGTGTAAATAGGAAACTTTTATTTTTAAACAATATGAATATTTACTTAAGAAAATATTTTATTTACCATGGTTAAAGGGTAAATCAGATAAATAAGGGTAAAAATAATATTGTAATAATTTTAAATTGCACATAAACATGTCCTAACCATATTGGATGAGATATTTCCGAACAATGGAATCCTTGGGTAGATTTTGGGAGCCCATGGAGCCACTTTGGAGGGATAATGTCACTTTATTTTAATTAATTTAGAGTAATGACAAAAGTTACATAGCATACATCTTTTAGTAAAACAATTTTTATATGGGGTTATATAAGTTATATATTTGACTATAAATATTCATTTTAAATATAAATCTATTTCCAACATCATGGTATTTTATTTATAATTTTTATACATCAAATAAATAAAATTATTTATGACACAATGGTGAAGCAGTGATTACCTTATTAATGAATTATTTAAATAAATAAGATTATAAAAATAGAACAAATATCCAAACCATATTAAATTTTAATTAGATGATTTAATTTTAAACATGATTCATCTTAACTTATAATTTACTAATTTTTTGACCTTTTGAAACCTAAAATACTTTTATAATAAAATAATACTTTCAAACATTCCTAAAGAGCCCATCCTCCCTCTTATAAAAGGACATCACCTTGAACCCATTTCTCACACCAATCAAGACTCTTGGATCATCCAAACTCTAACCAATTAGTCTCCCAACATCACATTATTCATCCTAGAAGACATAACATAGGCAGAAGGCAGTTCAATAAATCCTTTTTGTTTAAACCAAAGGGAGTTACCCGATTTAAAGATAACATATTCTCTCAAGTTCTTTTCTTTTATTTTCCTAATACAACCCACTAAAATATATTTATTCTATTATATTATAACAAAAAAAGTATCCTAAATATATTAGGATGTTTTTATTAGAAGTATTCAAACTAAACTTACACACACCTACATCTAATGGATTTAGAACATACTGTTTCTGTGGACGTGAAACTACTATCTCGCGAAACGATGACTGTTCAATAATAACATACCACCTCTCATGGTGGCCATTATGATGGAACTGTATTTATATATGATATTTATTATAATTATTTTATCTCTATACTTGTGTAATTAACTTTTATATCATACCTTTATTCTTTTCATGATTGAATATATATGATAATGTCATTTGAGAAACTGTGAACTACAACCTCGTCCAAGTGATATGACTCCTTCATGCTATACATGGAATGTATAAGGGGTGTAATTTAGGAAATTATGTAACATATATTATATATATATTATATATTAATTGTGATATACCTATTTATCTTTTCTTTTTCATTCCATTAAAAATGAAAAAGAAATGAATGTAGTGTTCATACGTACATATGGCTTACCGTCTCCATGAACAGTGAATTTCATTTCTTATGTACAATTGTTATGGAGTATAAAATATAAAAATGTAATGGGTATATATGATTTATATTATATCTAAATCTTTAATTTCATTCTATTTTTTATGTATTTTTTTCCACATTGACAACTTGTAATTATAAGAAGTTCATTTTTTAACTCAAGTGCTGAACATCGACAAAATGTCTGATATGAACTCAAATAATTAATACTTTTTATATAAATGTAATAATTGATATAAAATTAATAATACAAATGAAAAAGGTTATTAAGAATTTATAAATTAGCAAAATGTTATTATTTAGGAAGAATGAGGAACAAACGAGTCAAGTCAGATACAAGGTAAGGGGTTTTTCATCTCACTTTTTATTCCCGTGAGATTCATGCTATATTTGCAACAATTTACTTTTTTTTGGTATATGTAATGACCATGATTGTATTAGTTGTGTAATATAAATTAATTTATCACTATTTAAAACTTCATTCTATGATCCTTATTTCATGGGGTGTATGTTTCATAATTTACCAAATCGGTAAGGGAACCATTCAGCTTCCTCTTTTAGTCAAAGACTTCATTATGTTATGTATTTTAAATTTACATTTTCTTATTTTTGTGATATGTTCTTCTATATCCATATTGTTGTAAATGTTTTGTATATATGATGAGAGACCCTTTTATATCTCATCAACTCATTTTCTAACTTTTAAAGTGATTTTGATAGGCTGTCAAATTTCTGTAAGGGAACTTCTTATCTGAGTTTCAATTATGTGGGTTAAACTTATACTTCTTGATTATGACATGATTTGAATATGTTTTAATGACCTATGATTATTTTACACTTAATATCCTATTATATTTGGTGTATTTATATTGGTCACACAAAATTATTTCATTTATTTTTCGTTAATCTATGGATATGATCTTTGTAAGGGACTTTGTCTCAATTTACAATCCATTGAGACGTATTTGTTGTTATAAACATTCACTTTTATATGGTTCCAATACTTCCCTTTGACATATTATATGATTAATATCCTTATTCTCATGATACTATAATCTTTGATTAATTTTATTCATTAATTTTTTGTATTCAAGCATCTCTCCTTTGTTTAGGAAATCTTTAACTAAAAGATCATTCTAAATGTTTTATAGATTTATTCTTATAAATATTTCACATTAATATACTTGTTTTAAAAATATTTTTAAGGATTTATTTATATGAACATTAATGTTTTAAAATTTTAATTCCTTTAAAAGGATCAAAGTGGTATCGAACACTTTGATTCAAAAATCTCTTTGTTAAATGTTTTAAATGGTTTTGAAAATGGTTTTGACAAATCATTGATTATGTCAGTATCTTGAAATGATATATTATGATTGGAATGTAGAAATGTTATCCTTTATTTCTGATTATGTTATGTTTCTTGGGAATTTTTTACTTAAACGGGTGGTTTTGTGAAAATCCTAGGGCGGGTGAGACCGAGATATCTCTTTAATGAATTGGGTAACATGATGGAGGTAAACGTTAATGTTTCTCTTATAAGATTTTGGAAATATATTGTGATGGGTATTCCAAATGTAAATCCCTATGTAGTTGTGAATGCTACAATGTAATTATTTTATGTATGCCACAAGTTTCCTTTATGATTTATTATTTCTATGTGTTATTAATAAATCTTATTATTTCATAATGTATGTTATGATTGAAAAACATGATTTCATTGATTTGTATTTATAGTTGAACTAGTGTTTTACTGCATTATTTTATAACTCTTACTATGATTTTTATGCCCATCACAAGTTTTGAAAAGTTTTTCACAAGACATAAAGATGAATAGGGTCAAGGATGGGATCATGGAGAAGCCATACATTCTAAAACATGGAACAATACATTTTTTATAAGAATTTTTATTTTCTGAAAAAAATAGATACTAAGTAGAAGTGTCTACTTTGTAGTATTTGAGATGTATTGTAATAGGTATGGCCTAATTCTCTAAATATATAAACCTGAAAAGATCCTCAATGTGAATTATTAACATAATTCATGAATATGCAATGCTTACGGCTGATTTGTAACGTCCCAGTTCCGAAAGCCTCCCAAGGACGCCCCGTACTCGGTTGTTCACATTACCTCAAGTGCATTTATGCAAACTCCAGAGGCTGACGACTAGCAGCAAGGGCCTTGGTGTGATAGTTGGGAAACAATTCCCTCATTGGAACAGAATCACAACGTATGTAAATCAAATATACAATGGCAGAAGAAGTAATAATCCATAAAAAAGTAAACAACGTAAGACTAGAAATAATAAAATGGAGCAGGCACGTATATATAAATGATTCCTGATAAATATTTCTAGGAAAACATCAAAAAATCACAATTCTGTAATACAATAGTACAAAACTTATGTACAAAAGAAAAATAGAATACAACTCCATAGCATCGCAAGCCATAGATTGGCCCGACGCTCTCCAGATCCACAGTCAATCCATAACCTAAAACAGAAGGTCTCTTTCCCTTGTCTATACCGTCCACAATATAATCTGTTTAGGACAAAAAGAATTTCCCAAATATGGTGTGAGACTAAATCCCAGTATGAAACTACCACGAGATCTATGCCAAACAGTTAGTGAATATATGGTAGGTAAGTACTAAAAGTAGTAAAAAAGGAAGTACTCATTAGTAAACAATCCACAGTTTCAAAGCATTCAAACCACTACATTACATGCAACAGCTAAACAAAACAGATAACCACAACAGGTAACCCTCTGGGAAGTACCAATAGCCTATCCCCTATAGTCCAACCAAGTAACACAAGAACGCAGCTAAAGTACAAAGGTAACCCTCTAGGAAGTACTCACAGCCTATCCCCTCTTGTCTTACCTAACAAGTATAAGAAACCCTCTGGGCAGTACACTCAGTCTCACCCCTCCAGATCAGCTTAAGCATAGGCACTCTAAAAAAGCACTCACCACCAATTCCTCCTATAATCTTGTATCGGTAACTAAAGGTGCTCTAGGTAAGCAATTAAGTCACATTCCCTATGTGGAATGCGTCGAGGAAGTAAAAACACTATAAGGAAGCACTCAACATAAATTCCCTTTGTGGTCCCCCATCGTAAGTAAAGAAAGACACTCTGGAGAACCCCTCAACGTCCATTCTCCCTGTGGTGTATACACCAGGTTCTCATTGCCTTGTGTAAGTCAAGCAAGTATAGTAGTGTGTATCAGCCAAAGAAAACCTCATAAAATACAGGGCTAGTAGTCTATAGCATATCAGTATGTCACATCAGCAGTCACACCATCCTATAACTAGACACGGGAATGTAAACAGCAGCCTAATAGGAAAACTATACCCAAGGCTAATAACAGGGAAAACATTCAAGGGAAAACACATCCAAATCATAAAAAATAACCCTATTCAAAATAAAGTAAACTTTACTCAAGCATACAAGCATATAAGGAAAACAATAGGGCTAAAACGGAAAACGTGCAATACCCCGTTCATTGGTATTGGGGAAAATTGCACATATAACTCAAAGAATCTCAACGGAAAGGCACAAACCACATACCACGCTGTTGGGGGATCAATATAAGTAAAACTCATGACTTGAATCACCCAATAACCCGGTATATCTACCAGAAAACCGAAAAAGGTCAACTGAGGATAACTTGGAGAAGAAGAGGAATCAGGAAACGATTCTCAAGCCGAAAGAAGAACCTACCGAGGCGATCCCAACGAATCAGAAGGAAGTCTAATCAGAGATCAAACAGAAGATTGTGGGCTCAGAGAAGAAGTACGGATGTATAAGTTCTCTCAGATGAACAAAACCTAGAAGAAGGGCATTCTGTCAGTCAGACGCGTCCCCGGTGCATTTAATGGGAAAAAAACTAAATACACAGTGTGTACTTTTAGAGTACACAACGTGTACTCTCTTTTTCTGTAATTCACTTTAGGCGGCCTCCAAGTCACCTCACACGGTCATGTGCACGGCCGCTACATGGACATCACACGGATACCTGTGGTAACCGAGTACAAAGTGTGTATTCATAAAGTACACGACGTGTACTTAAGAAATTTCCCAAAACTCCTCTTTTTCGTCAAAAACACAAGATATAGAAAACATGCCTGAAAAGAAGGTCTGGGTTCATAAAAACATCTCCCCTTAATGAAATTTGTCCCCAAATTTCCCTAGCAAGGTGGAGTAGAAGAAGAAATCCATAACAACTTTAACCATTGTGATCATACATCGGCCTCCCTCTCCCAACAAAACTACAAAAACAGCCTATATCAGTGATAAAAAGGGCTTTAACAGCAGAAACAATGCATTGTAAAGCTCAATGGTAATATAGGGGGGTCCCTTTTAATAGCTCTCTGAAAAGCACTGATAAAGGCCCCTTTTATCCACCCTAAAAAGCACTGATAAAAGACCCCTTTATTAGCGCTTTTTTTAGTGCTGATAAACGAGGCCTTTATCAGCGCTTTTTGTTAGTGCTGATAAATGTCAAAAAAATATAAAAATTAAAAATAATGTGGGGTGTGATTTTATTAGTGTTCCACACCCCCTTTATCAGCACTGTGAGGTCTACCGCACACTGCCCTTCCCACGCATCCTCAAATGCGCGTCCCCCCTTCGCTTCCACTTGAACTCGAACCCGAGACCTCCCCCCTTTCGCGGGTGCACCTTTACCACTAAGTCATTCTATTTTGTTCTCTATTTAATGATATATCTATACATATATAGTTATATTTATTCATATATTAATATAGATTCATATTAATATAAATATATTTATTCATATATTAGTATATATATATTAATTCGTATATTAGTATATTTATATATAT
Organism: Viscum album; assembly: GCA_963277665.1. Lineage (NCBI taxonomy): Eukaryota > Viridiplantae > Streptophyta > Magnoliopsida > Santalales > Viscaceae > Viscum > Viscum album. The sequence continues at coordinate 934,789,587 of OY728145.1, read as the reverse complement.
ATTTTGTTATAATTTTTTATACGTATATTTATTTGTATATTAATATATAAATATACGATTGGTTTTAAATAAATTTATGAAAAAATATGTTTTTATGTGTGTTTATAAATAAATAAATAAATACATACATACATACATAGATATATACAACACACTGACACACAAACACATATATATTTACGAATAAATACATATATATGTATTTGAAAAGCCAAAGAATGTACTAATAAGATTAGTTTTAAATATATTTATGAATACATATGTTTTTAATGTGTGTTTATATGTTAATAAATAAATACATAAAATATACATACATATAGCACATAGACACACACATAGACACTCACACAGACACATATTTATTTACGAATAAATACATATATATGTGTATTTGAAAAGCCATAGAATGTTAAGACGACCATAACATATAATCTAGAATCCCATTTCAATGCCACAACCTATCAAATCTAAGAAAATGAAACTATCTTCGATATGATATTTGTTAAAGGCCTAACGTACATCCAGATCAGAAGTTATACTTGTTTGAATTTTAACGAATTGGGGTATTCTGACTAAAAACTCAGTTTTAGAGGCCTTCTGAGCCTTTTTTGGGCTTGAAAATTGTGCAAAGGTTTTCCAGGGTCACCAGCGCGTAGAGCTCATCGGAGGATTTGATTTGATATGCTGTAGAGCTCAAACGAACACCCGGATCAAAAGTAATGGCCGTTGGATGTTTGATTTGTGTTTTCAACTTATTTTTGATCTTTTACTAATTGTTTTTATTTTTGTGTCCTCATGTTGTTATTAAATTATTCTTAATTGATAATAATTAGAAAATTATTAATTAATAATATTTTTTAATTTTTTTATATGCCATTTTCAATACATTTCTTATATATTAAATGTAATTGTCAATATATACGTATCTATAACATATTTAAAAAATATTTATTGTATCTATATCAATATAAATATACTTATATAACAAAATATTATTTTCCATGATTTTTTTTTGAAACTTAAAATTTATCAGCGCTTGGGAAAAGCACTGATAAATCCCCCCATTATCAGTCCTACAAAAAGAAGCACTGATAAAGGGGTCCCCTTTATCAGTGATTTTTTAGTACTAATAAAGGTGAAGCACATCCCTATACCATTTTTGTAGTGGTCCAAGTCTTGTCATGTACACACTCGTGCTTCCATAGCACTCATACCAGAGGAATAGACAGGCCACAAAGAACTTTTTTACTGTGATCGACAATCCGGATAGGATGCTTCTCAAATGACACATCCACTTCAACATCAACCTCCTCGGGTTGAAAGACATGATATGGGTCTGTAGGGTAATGTCAGAGCTGAGAAACGTGAAAAATGTTGTGCATAGACAGGTGGCTCTGGGGTAACTGCAACTGATAGGCAACCGGCCCAACTCTCTCAAGAACCACAAATGGCCTGACATACCTCGGCGAAATCTTTCCCTATCACCTAACCATCTTGTGTCCCAAACTCAGTGTGACATGCAAGAAAACCTGATCACCGACCTCAAACCCTATAGGTCATCTCTGCCGACCAACATAAGACTTCCACCGAGACCGCATAGTATTCATCTTCTTCTGAATAAACTCTATCTACTATGTGGTCTCTTGGACAAGATAATGTCCTAGAAAAGTGGCATCTCCTGCCTCCGACCAACATAAGGTTGATTGGCATATCCTACCGTACAAAGACTCATAAGGTGCCATCTGAATAGTTACATGAGAACTATTATTGTAGGAAAACTCTAGAAGTGGTAAGTATTGTCCCCAAGAACCTCCAAAATCCACGATGCATGCTCGGAGCCTTTCTTCAAGAACCTGAATTGTATGCTTGGTTGGCCATGTGTCTGGGGGTGATAAGTATTACTCAAAAGTACCTGTGTACCCAATGCCTTCTAAAACCCCTACTAGACTCAAGAAGTAAAATGAGCATCCCTGTATGAAATAGTGGATTGTGTAACTCCATAGAGACGTAAAATCTCACAGATGTTCAACCATCCCATCTCATCAACACCAAAAGTCTTCTTAATTGACAGGAAGTGATAAACCTTCATGAGTCTGTCAATGACAACCCAAACTACATCATTCCATCGAGGTGACCTTGAAAAATCTTTCACAAAATCCATCGCAACAAAATTCCACTTCCACTCGATAATGGGTAATTTCTGTAAAATCCCTAGTGGTCGCTTATGCTCTGCCTTAACCTGCTGACATGTGGAAAACCTCATGAAAAAACTATCAACATATCTCTCCATGCCTGGCCACCAGTACTGACTCTGTAGACCATGATAAATCTTGGTGATGCTAGGATGAACTGCCCAAACTGAGGAATGAAAGTCCTGCATTAGCTCCTCGTGTATGTCTGCTAGCACCCATACATGCCCCTAGAAACACAAGATCTCATCCTTTCATACTGTCCATCCTGGAATAGGGTTCTCTACTCACATGCCTTCCCATAGGACTAGGCCTTCTGAGTCTGATAGCTTCCTAATTCACACTCGATCATGAAGAGTAGAGGTCACAACCATAGATGAAAGAAACGTTTGCCACTGTCTTTCATGAACCTCCAAATGCATCTTAGAGAACATATCCATAAGCTTCTACTCATTGTTGGCCTCCTGAACTACCTGTATCTGAGTCCTTCAGCTCAGCGCATCAGCTACTGTGTTTCCTTTCATAGGAATATAGGCAAGCTCGAAATCAAGGGACAGATAATACTCAACCCACCTTCGCTATCTCAAATTAAAATCACGTTGATTGAAGATTCACTTGAGACTGTTGTGGTTGGTGAAAACCACAAAATTCCCTCCTGTAAGATAATGTCTCCAATAGCTTAAGGCATGAACAAATGCTGCAAACTCAAGATCATGTGTCGGGTAATTCTTTTCATGTGTCCTCAACTGCAGAGATCCATACGCAACGACTCCTTCTCCCTGTATAAGCCTAGCTCCCAACCTAATACCTAATGCATATCAGTAAATAGTATATCTCTTGTCTGGCTATGGAAAGACTAGTATCAGTGCTGAATTCAACGTCGCTTTCATCTCCTGAAAGGCTGACTCACAAGAATCTGACCATAATAACTTTTCACCCTTCTTAGTCAGACTCATCAGTGGTGCTTCAAAGAATGAGAAGTCCTATATGAAGTTTTTGTAGTATCCATCCAACCATAGGAATCTTTTTACTTCAAAGAGGTTCTTCAGCTGCTCCTAAGAAACTACTGCTCTCACTTTCTCTCGGTCTACTGATAGTCTTGTCTCTGAGATAACATGACCCAAGTAGTGAATCTGATCTATCCAAAAGTGGCATTTTGAGATCTTATTATATAACTAATGCTCTATAATTGCACAAAAACTATCTCAAGATACATATCATGGTCATGTCGAGTGTAAGAGTACACCAAGATATCATCCACGAAGACCACCACGAAAGAATCCATGTATTTATGGAACATTCGGTTCATCAGTTCCATGAAATCTATAGGCACGTTCGTGAGTCCGAACGACATAACCATATAATCTTATAGACCAAACCTAATCTGGGAGGCTATGAGAGGTATATCAGATGGTCTAACGTGCAAATGATAATAACTAGACCTCATTTAAATCTTAGAGAACACTCATGACCCTCAAATATGATCAATGAGATCACCAATCCATGTTAAAGGCTATCGGTTCTTGACTGTGAACTAGTTCAACTTCCAATATTCATCACAAGGTCTGAGGTTACCGTCTGCCTTCTTCACAGACAGGATTGGCGAACCCCAAGGAGAAGTATTGGGTCTGATGAAACCCTTTGCCTGTAATTCCTACAATTACTTCTTGAGATCTTGTAACTCTGGTTTAGAAATCTTATATGGTGGAATGGACACTAGTGCTGCTCCTCACATGATCTCAATAGAAAAGTCCATCTCTCGCTCTGGAGGAAAACCAAAAAAGTCCTCTGGAAAGACATCCCTAAAACGATCCACCATATGAGGAAAGTCTAACTGTGAAATCCCCTTGTCATCTAGATATAGACTAGTAATCTGGGTTGTAACTCCTCCCAACCCATGATGCTCAAGTCCCGCTCTTCTCTCTTGGATAACACATTCGTCCTAATAATGAAACGATATTCCCTCTAGTGATGTGAAATTCACCGTACGACGATAACAGTCGACAACTACCTGGAAAAAAACTAACCAATCCATTCTAAGAATGACATTACAGAATATCATCTATAAGACATAGAGGTCCTATGGGAAGTGACACCCACCAACCTCTAGAGTTCACTCCTTACTCTGAAGTACACTAGCCATTCTAGTCGGCAATGGAGTGTCTAGCGTCAAGATATCAGCAGAAGAAAAGATGCAGAGACCAATTCTCTCCAAAACTACAACATAAATAAAGCTATGGGAATCCCCTGTATCGAAAAGAGAAGAAGCTATAACTGAGGAAACTAAGATTGTACCTCAAACTATAGAGGGTCTGGGATCCTGCTCCAGCTAGGCATGCTCCACTATAAAATTCTGACCACCCTGATCTGATCCACCATGTTGGCGCTGAAAACCGGGTGACTGGCTACCACGACCACGACCTCCACCTCGGCCTGAATGGCCGGAAGAACTCTAGATCCTAGACTGTTGAGAAACTGGTGGTTCAGCTCTTGAACGAGGAGTCTTAGAAGAACCTCTGTCACTAGTTTCTGGTGAGAAGATCCGACAGAAATGCTGAAGGTGACCCATCTAGTTGCAAGATCGGAACTCCACTGGGTCTCTTGGTCAATGAGGTCTCGTATGCCCACTCTTCCCACACTGGTAGCACACCACCTGGAAACTAGAAGACGTGTCTTACATCCTTGGATCATCATGCGAGGAGTCCCTATAGACCATCCTTCTATCTATAGGAGGAATACAAACCCCAGATGCTAAGACAACCTAGCTCACAACTCCAGAATCCCTCAGATTGTTCTCTGTGATCAGCGCATGGTTGATAATAGAAGTGATAGAAGTGAACCAGAATATGTTCAACTAAGATTGGATGTCATGCCTTAGACCATCCTTGAACTTCTTTTCCATGAATAACTGATCACCTCCTGGAATAGGCGTGAAGCACTGCAGCTCGGTAATGTGGGAGGAATACTCCATGAAAAAAATAGTTCCCTGCTCTAGACTCCTGAACTCTTGGGCTCCATCGGCCGTCTAGGAATCTGGATAGAAGTAGTCAAATAAGATGCATTAAAACTCATCCCAAACCATGATCGGATGGCATACCGCCTGTGAGATCACATCCCACCACCTCATGGCGGAATCCCGAAGCATATAGGTAGCTAGCATGACCATCCTATCTAGAGGCATCTCTAGATTCTTGAAGATCGTAAGAATGGCTTCTAGCCATGACTCTATAGCTTGGGGTCCTCTATCCCCATATAAAGTGGGAGGATGCTGTTGTTGGAAGACCCACGTCAAATCAGCCATCGACGGGGCAGGAGATAGTGCTCCCTAAAAGGTCTGCATCATCCTCATAAATCCCTCCCTGAACTATGCATCAGCACCTGTGTCAGGTATAATGGTTGGTGCCAAGTCTGGCACAACAAGAGGATCTTCTTGTAGTCCCTAAACAGCCATATCTAGTTTCTGATCACTGCCTGGAAACTAACTTAAAACCGAAGGACGTCTCGGTGGCAGGATTCTGCAAGGTCAAGCACACACCTTAGATAATGATTATCAAGGACTAAAAACTAGAAGTGTAGGGAGGTAACAAGAGAAAGAAAGAATTAATTTTTTACAAAGCCCGACTACACAGCGTGTACAATTCTTTCAAGGCATGTTCCCTTAATTCGTACACATAGGCGTGTACTTCTACGAAAACTGGTCATGTAACACCCAAACCACATGGCATGTTGTCCTAACACACTATGTGTTCTTGAATCCACTTTCCCTGTATGATTTTTTCTACATTGATAAGACACACTGCTCTCCTAATACAAGACTACATGGCGTCTTCACAATAGACATAGTGTGTACTAGACAAGTTTCACCTGGCCTGTGTTGTTAGTGACACGTCCAAACACATGGATCACACTACACGGCGTGTTCCAGATGGACACGACGTGTATGATGAAGGATAACACCGACATATGTTGTTCGTAACATGTCCGGGGTTAGACTACATAGCGTGTTCAAGGATGACATGGTGTGTATAACGTAAGGCTTATCCGTCCGTGTTGTTAGTCACACGGGTGGACATAGGGTAAACACTACCTGGCGTGCGCAACTAGTACATGGCGTGTTCCCACTAGAATTTCTCTATCCCCTATCTCTGCTCACATGGCATATGACACGGTTAGAGACTACATGGTGTGTACATAAAGTACATGACATGTACTTAAGAAAAACAGTTTCTTCCCTAATAGAAGAACACATGGCATGTTCTTAACATTATAGACCATGTATTCTGGGTTTCTCCTAAAAATAAGACTAAGAAACTACTCTAGAACCCATAAAAAAACTTAAACAAACATTGAAAGATCCAGATTCTGATACATGAGAGCCCATACACACTACAAATCAAAGATTGGCATCTTATACAGGTTATAACAAAGAAAAAAAAGGCAATGATCAAAAAAATTCTGGTCCATAAGGGCCCATAACACCTCAAGAACCAAAGTTTGGAATTCATTTAAACAAAACCTTTCACAAACAATACCCTATCAATCTGCATGTATTTTTATCAAGGCATTTATTACAAAAAAATGAATATTCTACAAACCATCTATCACAACAACATGAAATCACTAATGCATCCTAGATGGCATGGAATAATGCATGACATGTGATTTCTAAAAAGTTCCTATATGATGCATGAGATGGAATACCCTCATCTCATTAGGTTGTGATAGAAGTAGAACCTCAATATCATCAACGGTAATAGCACAAAACTTGTGAATCACCCAAATGTGAATAATAAAATCAACCGTAAACATGCAAAACTAGAAATATTTCAATAAATGTGGTAGGTTGGATACTCCCTGTACACGGGTTAGCTACTCCTAGGAACAACAAATTACCAAGTACCTATTCATTCCTACCCATGGTTAGAGGCTCCAAATAATAATTCAAGAGAAACGAATTCATCTTATACCATTATGTAACGTTCTGGTTCCAGAAGCCACCCAGAGACACCCCGTACTCAGTTTGTCACATGGCCTCAGTGCATTTCCCCAAACGCCAGAGGTACCCGACTAGTAGCAAGGGACTTGATGTGATAGTGGGGAAATTATGCCCTCATTGGATGAGTAACACATCATCAGTAAAAAAATATATACATTGGAATTAGCAGTAATAATCCATACAACAGTAAACATCGGAAGACTAGATATAATAAACTAGATCACACATATTTATATTAATGATGCATGATACATATTTCTAGGAAAGCATCCAAAAAAAGTCACAATGCTAGAATACAACAGTACTAAACCAAAGTACGAATGAAAAATATTAAACAAATCCACAACATCGAAATCCATAGCATGGTTTCATGCTCTTCAACTCCAAAATAAATCATGAACCTAAATTAGAAGGGTGATTTCACTTAAATATACCTGCAACAATATAATATGTTTGGGCCCAAAATCATGGCCCAAACCGGGTGTGAGGCTAGATCCCAGTAGGCAACCACCATGAGATTTGTGCCTAACAATCAGTTAATATATGGTAGGTAAGTATTGAAAGTAGTAAACAAGGAAGTAGTCAGCATTAAACAATCCACATTTTCAAATCATTCAAACCACTACATAACATGCAATATCTAAACAAAGCAGATAACCACAGCAGGTAAACCTATGGGAAGTACCCACATCATGTCCTCTTTGGTCCTACCTAGCAACACAATCACACAGCTATAGAACAAAGTTAACCCTATGTGAAGTACTCATAACCTATCCCCTCTGGTCCTACCTAACAAGTACAATAAACCCTCTAGGCAGTACACTCAGTCTAACCCATCCAGTTCACCTTGAGTATAGACTCTCTGAGGAAGCATTCACCGTAAATTCCTCTTATAGTCTCGTATCGGTAACTAAAGGCACTCTAGGGAAGCACATACATCACATTCCCTATATGGCCCACATTAGGAACTAAAGACACTCTGAGGAAGAACTCAACATTAATTACCTTTGTGGTCATTCATTGTAAATAAAACAGACACTCTAGAGAATCCCTCAACGTCCATTCTTCATATGGTCTATACAACAGGTTCTCACGGTCCTGTGGAAGTCAAGAATGTATAGTAGTGTGTATGGGCCAAAGCAAACCTCATGAAATACATGGCTAGTAGTCTACACAATATCATCATGTCAGATCAACAGTTACACCATCCTATAACTAGACATTGGAAAGTATATAGCAGCCTGATAGGCAGACTAGATCCAAGGCTCAAAATAGGAAAAACATGCATGGGAAAACATATCAAAAGCATAGAAATTAACCCTATTCACAATCAATTAACCTCTAATCAAGAATACAAGCATATCAGTAAAACAATAGGGCTAAAATGGTAAACACACAATACCCCATTCATGGGTATATGGAAAAATTACACATATAACTCAAATAATCTCAACAGAAAGGCACAAACCACCTACATCGGTTTTGGGAGATTGATATAAGTGAACCTAAATACATAAATCACCAAATAACATCATAGCTCTATAAAAACACCTAAAAATTTTAACAAAGGATAACATGTAAAATAAGAGGAATCAAGAAATGATGCTCAAGTATAAGGAAGAACATATCTTGGTGATCCCAACGAAATCGACAGAGGTCGAATCAGAGATCGGAAGGAGGCTCAGGGGATCGAAGAAGAAGTGCGGTCATACGGGTTTGCATGAAAGTACAAAACCTAGAAGAAGGTTGTTATCTCCATCAAATGAGACCCTGATGCAGTTAATGAAAAAAACCAAAATACACAGCGTGTACTTTTGAATTACGCAACTTGTACTCACCTTTTCCATACTCCGCTTTACGCAGCCTCCAAGTCAACCCACATGGCTGTGTGCAAGGCTGCTACACGACCAAAACATGGCTACTCACAGTAACCAAGTAAATGGTGTTATCTAATAAAGTACACGGCGTGTACTTAGGAAATTTTTAGAAACTCCTCTTTTTCCTCAAAAACACTATAAAATGAAAACATTACTGAAAAAAAGGTCTGAGTTCTATCATGGGTCCTTATAGTTGGTATCAAAGGCTAGTTTAGATAAGTTTAGAGGTTTGGTTTCAATCTATGTGTATGTAAAGGATCCCATATAACCAATATGTTTATTAAAATGTGTAATCCTTTGGAGGGTTATGGAAAAATAATTTTATTGGAAAAAAAGTGAAAAATGGAGATATAATGAGGTTGATGGATTAGAGTAATACATAATTTTTTGTGTTATCTTTAACCTATATAGGATTATTTTTTATTATTATAATATTTGGTTTCATGTTTATGTTTTGATTATTTTTGGAAGATTAAGGATCAATTTTCAAGATGGAAGGAAAGAGATCTTGCATGACCTATTTATCCCCCCCCCCCGATGATTTGATTATATCTATTATGGAAAAAATAATCTTCGAATTATTTTGATAGCTTCTTGAGTATTCAAATCACTTGTAAGGAATTGACTGATCTATCTGAAACCTACTCATTTATAAAACAATTTTATGGTTCATGGTATCATTTTCATATTATTTAAATATCTTAACTTTTCCACTTCTATCGAAAAAAGAAAATTATAGAAGAGGAGTAATCGTTTACATTTTGAATGTATGACAACATACTAAAAGAGAATGGGAACATCCTAAAGGTCATGATATCTGAATTCAAGGTAAGATTTATTTTTCTTATCCTTAAACAATAAATAATCTTTTGATTTATATTTTTAAATAATGAGTATATTGATCTATAGGAATGAAGTATTAATAATAAGGTGCTAATTCATAGTTAATGGATCATGAAGAATGATAAATGAGTCAGAATTATACATATAAGGTATTCAAGAGTTATGGTATATTTTATGGATGATGAAATGCTTAAAATTATTAAGGCTCTTTTGATGATGGGATTACATTAGAATAATTTTTATTGTAAGTGTAACCCTGATGTTTTATTTGTGATAATGGTATTAAAGTAATAAATATTATTTATTTTGAGGATATAGTTATAAATATCAATTTGGGTTTATATGATCCTTGAATTTGAGGGAATTAAAGGTTAACACTTATTGGATAAAAATTCTAGGTATGAGATAACATTTGTGGCTAAAATATGTTATGGTTATTTTTGAGGTATTTATCTCATTATTTTTGAAATTCACAAAATTATTTAGTTTTCAAAATAGGAAAACATGCAGACTGTGTGACAACCCATCACGTCGAACAAAGATACAGGAATCGAATACACAACCAAAGTGCGGATGGGATTTATAGCATACAACTAGACATCATGAAGTACCTGGTTATTATGACTTATTTTATTTTCGGGTGGTTTACTTTCTCCGAATTATGTTTTCTATCACTCTCCATCAAAACATGACACTTAGTTTGTCCTCTATATCCATGTTTTCAGAAAATCCTAGTATGGGTTATCTTGGGAGATCTTTGTACTTATCTTTCTTTCTTTAAAAGTGATAGTTTTATTGACTCTTTTTTTCTATGTAGGAGTTTCAATGATGTTTCTAAGCCCAAATTTAAAATTTTGAGAATGCAATTCAAAAGAGGGGGGAAGGGTGAAACATCCTGGGTAAATAAAGAATATGAAATTTTTATATTTATTAATATTTGTGAATTAAATATTAATTTTTCTTTAAAGGTGATTCTATGTTCGATGGTATACCTCACACATAACAATGGGTTTCTCCAAAAATTTCATCATGCACATAAGGCTGAGTCATGCTTAAAAATAATAATATAATATTATTTTAAATGGAAGTTAATACGTTGTCATCATATTAGCGGGAAAGAATAGAACTAAATAAAATATGATTACACATGTTGGTTAAATGTTTTTAATTTTTTCCAATAAATTTTAGAGGCTTAAAATAAGAATTAAACTTATTTTAAACATGAAATACTCGATTATTATTTAAAAGGTTGATTTAACTCCTTTTTATGGAAACCCATTTTTAAATCGAGTTTTTGTCACTTTTATATATTCCATTATAAAAATAAACATATAATTTAAAATCAAGACATAAAAAATTAACTTTGAGTAATTTTTTGTTTTTTTTTGATAAATTTCATTTTTTTAATGAATAGAGAAAAATACTATACTTTAATTTAAAATCACCTTTTTATCTAATTTATTTCTATTTTTATATTATATTTTTAAATGGTTTTGAAGTGTAATTAAATTATATTTGTACCATTTAATTAAATTTTGGTCATTGGATGTAATTTCAATTTGAAATTTGACAAATACAAGTGTCAATATTGTGAATGTTATTATTTCTTAAAAACACGATTTTTGTTTTGGCAACAATAATTAATTTTAAATTAATTTCTTCCAATTATGTGTTTTAAATTTGAAAAATGGATTCAAAATTTTTAATTGAGAGGTCCAAATTTTGTAAATAGTTAAATTTTATTTTTAGATATTATGAATATTTACATTAGTAAATATTTTATTTACTATGGTTAAAAGGTATATCTTGTAAATAAGGTAAAAAATAATAATATAATAATAGTAAATTACAGTAAACTTGTCCTAAATTTATTTCATGAGATATTTATGACCAATTTCATCATTGGGTTGATTTTGGTATTCCACAGAGTCACATGGGAGTGATAATGTTACTTTATATTTATTAATTTAATGTAATGACAAAAGTAACATAAAAATATATCTTTCAGTAAAAATATTATATGGGGTAATGTAAGTTATCTCTTAGAATATAAATATTAATTTGAAATCTAAAACGATTTCATACATCATGGTATTTTATTTATAAAATCTAGACATCAAATAAATAAAAGTATGTAAGGAACGATGACGATGAAGTGATTAACTTATTAATGAATGATTTTAATAAATAAGATTATAAAAATTAAACAAATATCCAAAATATGTCCAATTGTTATTGGATGATTTTATTTTGAACATGAGTCATATTATTATGTAATTTAATAATATTTAGTCCTTTTGGAACCGAATGTATGTTTATACTAAAATAAAACTTTCAAACTCTCCTAAAGTGCCCCTCCTCCCACTTATAAAAGGTTGTCACCTCTAACTCATTTCTCACACCTCTCGAGCCCCTTGTATCATCCAACCTTTTCCCAATTAATCGTATGATATCCATCTCTTCCTCACAAAAGCCTTATCTTAGTCATAAGGCACTTCAATAAATCCTTTGGGTTCTATCCAAAGGGAGTTACCTGTTTTAAAGGTAACGTCTTCTCTCAAGTTATTTTCTTTTATTTTTCTTTATCCAATGACATAAAATATATTTATTCTATTCTTTTATAACAACACCAGTATTCTTAATATACTATGATTTTCTTATGAAAAGGATTTAAACTATACTTACACACACCTCTATTTAATGGATTTAGAACATACTGTTTTTGTGTAAGGTAAACTACTGCCTCCCGAAATGATGATTGTTCAATAATCTTATACCACCTCTAATGGGGGATATTATGATGGAACTATAATTATATATGATATTTATGATATTTATTTTTTCTTTGTTCTTCTTTAATTCTCATTTATAATAAACCTTTATGGTTTTCATGATTGTATATATACATTAATTTCATTTGAGGAGGTGTGGGTTACCGCCCCCTCAAAGTGATATGACTCGTTAATGATATACATATGACGTATAAAGGAACGAATTTAGGAAATTATGTAACATATATAACATAAATATTATACTATAACTATAGTATACCTATTTATCATTTAGTTTTCATTCCTCTTAAAATTAAAATGAAATGAAAGTAGCATTCATACGTATGTACGACTTACCATCTCCATGAACTGTGCTTTTTATTTCTTATGTTCAAATGTTATGGAATATTATAAAAACATATATAATGGGTATATATGATTTATATGATATCTAAATCATGAATATCAATCTGTATATAAAGGAATTTTTACAACATGGAAAACTTGTAATTATAAGAAGTTCATTTTTTTACTCATGTTCCGAACATCGACAAAATGTCCAATATGGAATCAAAAAATTAATAATTGTTATAGAAAAGTAATAAGTGATATAAAACTAAAAATAAATATGAAAAAAGGTTCTAAATAAATTATAAATTAACTGATGTTTATTATTCAGGAAGAAGAAGGAACAAACATGTCAACTCAGACATGAGGTAAGGGGTTTTTCCACTCACATTTTATTCCCATGAGATTCATGCTATATTTGAAACTATTTACGTTTTTGTGGTGTATTTACTGACATTATTTCATAATTAGTGTAATATAAATTAATTTGTGGGTATTTAGATCTTCATTGTATGATCATTCTTTCATGGGGTGTATGTTTCGTAAGTTACCAAATCGGTAAGGGAACCATTCACCTCCCTCTTTTAGTCAAAGAATTATTTATGTTATGTCTTTTAAATTTTAATTTTTTTTGTTGGGATATGTTATTATATATCCTTATTTTTGTAAATTTTATTTACATGTGATTAGGGATCATTTTATCTCTCATCAAGTCATTCTCTAACCTTTAATGTGATGACATTAGGCTATCTAATTTCTGTAAGGTAAATTTTTGTCCCAATTACAATTATTTGGTGTTTTCATTGAGTGAAGTTGTATTTTTTATATATTTAATAACAACCTTGTGAAGGGTCATGAGTATAGACATTCAAATAAATTTTCATTGTCTATTGTAAGTTCTCTACAAGAAAACAATACTAGTTATTAAGATATATCAATTTTATTTGTTGATTCTCATGCGCTGACTATCTATTATAGTATTTGGTCATAGGTGTCGAGTGCCAGTGTCCCATCTCTAATTCTCAAAATCATGACAATGACTACCATGAATAACTCACCTATTGGGTTTTCTATCCTAAATTGACCCATCATCGGGAATCATCAGGATCCCCATCCCCCTTTCATTTTTCCTTTCTCTCATGCACCTATTTTAGATCCTCACAAAATACATTTTTCAAAAAAGAAGGCCCTATCCCATACTATTCAGGTCAGCCTTATTCTAGAACCCAATGTTTCATGTTCCTCTAGATGTATTGATAAGGGGTAATTTTTTAGCTCTCAAGCATTCCCGGACAAACCTCTCAAGTCAAAATATTTTCTATAAGGTCCTCTAGCTTCTCCTTTGGCCAGTTCTTCGGGATCTCTGAATTGACATGAATCAAATGTAGAGGCTCTTGGGGTAATGAGTTCACTATAGAGCCAAAAATCCAAGGAGGATAAAGGTTCAAGGATCTATTCCACTATATCTATTAATGGATGTATTACTCATGAAAGATATAAGGATGATCTCATCTCCACTATGGGTGTGGAAGATGATTCTATCATACGACACAAGGCCTCTGTGTCAATCGTTCATTTATTTCTCTTATTTGGAGATTATGTATATTTTTTATAATAGTTAAAAAAATACAAAATTGTTCGGAGGTAACATGGTGACATTTTTTATGTTCCTTCACAATAAATTTGATGTGGGTGAGAGATAGGTGTTATGGAGGAACCTATTTGAGTTCTAACAAGGGTGTCATACATGATTTGTGGGTTGTGGCTTCAACACCATTGCGAGAATATATGATAAAATAAGTGGTGGCTATCCAATACAATCAATTTAATACATTAAGAATTTCATGTATTCTAACAGGTTGATAGATCTTGGCTTCTTAGGAAAAACATTCATCTAGTGTAACAATCATTAGAAAAATAATAATATATATATTAAACAAGATTGATGATTATAAAAATAAAAATATATGGCCACATTCACTCATTTCTCTGTCATCTATCCTCATATATTCCTCTCCGACCATATTCCTGTGGTGGTAAATTGAATTAAGGATCACATCAAAATTGATCTCTTTATATTTATCATTCCAAGACAAGTTTGGAGGTCTTTTCTCAGATTTTTAGCAATTCTTGGAAAGTAAATGTCATGGGTAATCCATGGGTTAGGATGATAATGAATCTTAGACATTTGTGAAAGTATATTCGTGAGTTGATCTAAAATAGGTCATATAATTATAACTACTTATAAGGCATTAAAGGGAGGATTTTTAACCTTAAATTGAGTCTTCAGAAAAACTCGGATGATGAAATATTGAACATGCTAACTAAGATTCAAAGATATTTGAAAAAAAATATTCATCAGATTGAAATTACTTATAGGTAAATTTATCATTCCCTATGAATGAGGGAGGGGGACTATAATAAATCTTATATACATATGTTCATTAATTAAGATAAAATTTCCAGAAAGATACACCTGAAGCAACCATATGGATCATATACAGGGAACATTGATACTACGTGTAAAATGGGTTTAGAAAAAATCAAGGAGTATAGGAAGGATTCGGTTTTTATTGATCATAGGATTGAAAATTCAATGTGTTTAGGTTCATTAAATCCATTCCCAATATTTTTTTATAGAAGTATAATAAGGTGTCACAGTCAATCCTGAGAGAGGATGAGATAAAAGATGTGGTTTTTAGTATGAAACATGATAGTAAAATTGGTCCAGATAGATTCTTAGGATCCTCTATATGGCCACCTGGTAGATCATCAAGAAGAATGTTTGAGAATCACTGTGCAATTTTTTCAAGGGGTGATTCCAAAAATGGTTTTTTCTTCAATGGTGGTTCTAATTACGAACGTTTAACATCTCATCACAATTAACCAGTACCAACTGATTTTTCTATTTTACTATATCTATAAAATTAATTTTTTGTTATTGATAAGAAGACAATTCCATGTCATTATAATGATTTTTTAGAGTAAAAAAAAGGATTTACCAAAGGGATAAGTATTCAAGGGGTGGGGGATAACATAAGAAATAGTTTATTTTTTGGAAAAAATATCATTGCTTCCAAAATTATCAATGAAGTTGATATTCATAAAGTGTATGACAGCCTTGAATGGTACATTATCATCACAGTTTTGAGAAACATTCCGTTCAGGGATTAGTAAACTAATATTCTCTTTCTATGTTACTCTCTACCCTTGATAAAAATTTCAATCATGGGGAAGGGGGTTTATTTTTCAAGTCTACGCATTCCATGTGAAAATGTGCCCCAATGTTTCTATACCTGATCTTCTTATCCCAATATACACTCACTAGTATTCTCAAATGTCGATTAAAATAAGGGTCCATCCTTCCATAAAAGAATAGATCTTGTGATTGTAGCATTTAACTTTTTTTCATTAAACACACTATTTCATTAGTCATAGGCTTAGGTACATTCAATGAGTCAAAAAATAATAGAGACTTATGGAGACTAAATTGGGAAAAATTTCAACCAAGAAAACAAAAATTTTTATATATTTTTAAAATTTTCACGTTTTCATAGTCATATTATTCAAAATAAGGTGGGAATGAAAAAGAGTCATCTCCTTTTGGAATATATGGGGTACCCTATATTGGATGAAAGAATAAAAAATGTTCTATTCAAAAGAATTAGTTAACTGGATCATAGGACTCATTTTTCATCTATAAAAACATGTTTCTTTATTCTATAGTTCACTTAATTTTTTGGAATTGTGTGTTATCCTAAATTACTATGAAAATATATCTATTATCAATTAAATTAATGGAATAATTTATTGTATTGAAAAAATTACAACCATATTCATTTTGAATGAAATCCAAAACTATACATGTACCTAGGATAGATAGAATTGGATGGATAAACCAATTAATAAATGTGTAGTTAATTTTCACAATGTTTTAGATTCCATGCAAGCCATGTAAGATAAATTAACATGGGGTCATTCAAAGAAAGACATTATGGGAAAGGATTAAGAGAAATAGATTCATATATGACTGGTAAGATTGGGGTATCTAGGATTGAAGAAAATCATGTTACCTTATAATTATTATTGATCACAAGGATATATTGAAAGATATGAATTGGTGGGTTGTGGATATGGGAGAGAATAACATTTTGAATGAGAACTGGGTTGTTGTCCCCCTAATCCTTTTGGGATGTCTAGTGCTGAATTTTTTTTGGGATGCATTCATGTTTTCTTCCATCATCACCTGAATCTTCAAACCATATAAAAATGCTATTTTTTAGAATATAATTGTAGTTTATGATCTTCATAGATGTGATTTTCTAGAATATTCTTGTGTGTGTTTCTCTAATGGGGACTACTATGAGGCTATGCATGTCAGTAGTGGAACTAATGGATGGGCATCGACACAATGGTGGAAATTGACCCTATCAGAAATGAACTACCTGGTATGGAGACTAAAAAATCAATCCATACCTATTAATGATAATTTACATAAGATTGAGATCGATCATCAGTCTCATTGCTGGTTTTTATCTTCTCAAATCCATGAAACAGCATGGCACCCATTTTTCAATGGGGACTCAGAACATGATATTTGGAGTCTTCTTGAAAAATGAATTGGAATTCTTAGAAGTGGGGATTGTATTTTTGAGTTCTTGAAATTCTAGTTTCATCATTTTGATTATAATGGAATTGAGGAAAAGCCACAAATCATTTACTTTGTTGAGGAATTCGAGACTTTTTGGTAAGCACCTAAAAAATCATGGGAAGTAAATTTTTACTCCTCTAAATTCATGCTGGTGCATGTGAGATCACAGGTGGTTGAACTAGGGGCCCTTATTCCTGGAGGAGGAATATTATTCTCTCTATTAAAGATTATACCTAGGGTGGAGCTACATGAGGATGGAAGATAAATAAATAGAACAGGTATGTGGATCAGATAGGGATCTCCATCAACATGTGTGAAGCCCAATGTTGATGGATTGTGAATTTATGGAAATATGTATGGAGGTAGCTTGTGTGTGATGGGAGAGACTCAATTTTATTTGGATTAAATACATACTATAAAATAGGAAACTCCTTGGGAGATGAATCAAGGGATATAATTAGTGGCCTTTTCACGTGACCTCTTTTCAAAATTAATAATATAAAGGTTGAATCCAATTATTGAGTGTTGTTTGAGCTCCATCAGTGTAAATCAAATTTGTCATGGTATTTGGAATACCATATCCTGAAATATATAATGCTCATTTATCTGTGTATCATGGTCGTTCACACTTGGAGGGAAGGTAGATTTACTGTAGATTAATATTTCCATCTCGGGGAATATGGATGAGCCCAATATCATTTATTTTTATTCTACATTCATCCCAAATGATTGTAACCTCATTTTTTATGCGATATTTAATCAGCCTAGCCAGATTCTGACCCCCTTAAACTACATTTTTTTAGGTAATTCCTTCAAAATTTATAAATAAAAAATTTTAATTTTTTAGTCAGTCCATTGTATCTCATATGTCTCAAAAAGGATATCATCATGTTAAATGTGAAAAACCCCACTTAGGATAAGGTAGTCACATACCAAAAACTATGTCCTGAAGAAGTATGTATGGAAGGTTTAAATTACTATGATAAGTATATAGTACATATTTTGGGTCACCTGATGTATGGCCATGCTTCGGTACTTGGAAATGTTCTCCTCTTAACATTACTTGGAAAGCCATGTCATGCCACACGACATGTACAGGTGTTACACATCATGTCTCTACCAACTGGGGCCAAAAATTCCTTTTCCATCTCATTCCCATGTACATTATCTTGTTCCAATATACATGGTCATTTCTTGGTTTTCTTTTATTTTTTGAGTACACAGGCATTCCTATGGACTCTGGTCATGACCATGTTCCTAGTCGTGACTTTTTTCATCTGCTCACAGACCACATGTTGAGCCTCCAGCACAATGTCACGTGATGTGTGGCTGGTCTACAGGGCTTATGATATTTACCTCTACCTGAAACTCATATATCATTTTCAAGGGGACATCATGGAATATGTTATTTATAGTATATGTTGTGTAGTCAGGTTATTGGAAGAATACTCAATTTCTTAATGTGGATCGTAGATCCATCTACACCAATGGTAATCATACCATTTGAACACTTGAGATTGAAGGAAAACACCTCCAGTCATAGATTCCCGACTTTTGGTAGATGAAATAAGAATTTGATCACACTCATGGGAGTCTAAAGTGTGTCCCATATTTCCTTCAATCTTCTTTCACCTCTCCAGATAAAAAATCCAATAACCATCACCCACGTATAGAATTCCAAACTAGATTCATCCCCAATCCATGATTCAATTCCTATATCACACAACCACCATGATATTAGGGGTTTCTTCACGCACAAACCAACCCCAAAAAAGTTGAACTGAAAACCCATGGGCTAATAGCAAAGAATGCAATGAACGGAATAAGGAAAGAAGAATAAAAAATGTAATGATCGGTGTTGGCCAATGTGATCCTAACCAATGATTGATAATTATGGGATCACGAGTGATAATAAGGAACAAAAATATATATTTAAATAAATCAAATCATATAATAGCCTCATTCAAAGGGAATATTTTTTCAAATTAGGATAGAAAGATAAAAAAATACATGTTTATGAAATCATATTGGTGAAAAAAATAAAAAATCGTACGTAAATTTAGGATCTATCAATGGTTAAGGGATTGAACACATGTTATAAAGATGTTCTTCTATATTTGATGCATACATCTTGATCCCACTATTGATCCACATGCACATGTTTTCTAATGCTGACTTAGAAATATCTCATCTAATCTTCCAAATTTATTTGGATAACTATAGAGAAACATTATGACAATGTATTTATGGAGGATTACACTTAGTTTTATAGTTTAATTAAAATAACAAAATTATTTCTTTGTATTATTAAATGCACTAACCAATGGTCACCTACCACAGAATGGTTGACACCGACCAAAGTAAGGTTGTTCCAAGGGTAAACCCCTTGTTCTAGAATCAAATATGGTCTCGTATTTACCACCTAAGGTGTCTAAAATGGGAAAACCATTTATATATAAGTTATTTGTGTACACATGCATTAAAATAGATAAATATTTTTAATATATTATTCATGGGGAATCGATACACCCAAACATCATACTATCATTGCAGATAAATCCTCATATATAAATAGAAATATTCAATGGAATATATTTAAAAAATGAGTCATTGCTGATAAATTATAGAGTGAGTGGTTATGAAGAAATGACATCTCTATAGATATATGGACAAGTGGATTAATTCAATATAACAAATACACCTTGGTGAAAAAATCCTAAAAAATTATGGAAGGGTATTAACTTTATAATATGTTATGGAAAGATATGTGGGCCTAACTGCACACCAAGATTGGCAATGTGGTGGCTGGTTTTGGTATATCATTTCATATATTTTATTGTGTATTAAAATATTGTTTCACTATATACAAGTTCATTTATGGATCAAATTATTTTTTCCCCTTCGTGGTGATTTTTTAAGTGTTTCCAGCCAAAGTTAAAAATCAATAGTGATTAGAATAAAAATTGAAATATACATGGCATGTACTTTATTAACAAATGTTCTGTAATATTTCCCAGGAATAGCTTGGACTTCTTGAATATATGCCCATGTAGTCGACTAGATACCCTAACTCATTTACTCTTAATTATTCTTTTGTGTATTACATTCAAAAATAGGTTGTTGGATGATATAGCTTCTTCATTCAATGTATATTGGTTCCCCATGTTGTGTACCCTCTCTAACCAGTCATTGACACATTAAAATTTAGTGGTCTATAGGGTATTCCACCTAATGATCAAAAATATATTTAATATTTGGCCCATATACATGATGATTAATTTTGACTAAAAACTTTGTAATATTGTTTTCTATAAATATAATATCATCCCTCTAAACGCACAATTGAAAATTCAAGGGGGATGGTACCTCTCATTGGTTATATCTACCCTAAATATATATTTTATTTAAATTACTATATTTCATTTTTATTTTTGTGTAACTCTCCTCTTCCCCATTTCTCCCCTCGTACCCATGGTAGGGGTTGAGTTTATTCACCAACCGCACACTCGGACCATGGTCATAAGTTGATGATCTTCTTATGTTGGGGTTGTAATAAAATTATGTGTGTGTTTTAGTTTAATTTCTTGTCTATTGATTTTATAATGATCATTGTCTTGTAATTTATTTAATGAATTAATTCCACACATACTATTGGTGTCATATTAGACCAATAATGACACCAGTAGTGAAAACTAAAGGAGTTACAATGGGGAAACACGTGACCATTATGTGAGAATGTTACCTTTATTAAGGAGGTAATGATCTTAAAATATATTTTATGTATTTAATAATAAAACCAAGGGGTTATTATTTTTAATAAGTAATTGAATATTTTTTGGACCAAGAAGAAATATTTTAATTGAATGCCCCAATAGATTTTTTATTAAACTGGTAGTTGGTATAATTCACATGGATATGATTTGTTTCCATTTGATATGTAATTGTTGTACCCATATCAAGAATAGTATTATCCATACATGAATGATGGGTTTCAATAAGATGACTATCCATGTGCGTCCTTAACAACACCGATTATTTGTCCTCTTCTAAAACCATCTTTGTTTAATACCAAAATAAATTTATCAGTGGTGCAAGACTTTACCACATGCTAGTTGGACCAAATGGAAATGTTAGGATAACATATTACTATTGTAGGGTATCTTTCAGAGATGATCTCAGATATGGATAATCCATATCAGTATGATGTTTATTATTCTAATTCTATTTCAACTAAGGAATAAAGTTATAACGTGGACCATGCTAATAATTCATGAATAATTTGTAAAAAAAATTCACATATCAACCATCAAATATGGGAATAAATCATATATTGTTAATTATAAATTTGAATAAACTGTTTTTACCCCATGATTGATTACTAACATTCCATAGAGGATTCCAATGATTATTTTCTTGTTTTCAGCCACTCTAATCCAAAACTCATAGAGGTGGAGGACGTACATGATCCCACCATGGAAAAAATACACCTTCATCAAGTACTAGCCATGGGGAAATGATACTGCAAGCCACCAACCAGACCCCCTAAAGGTCAAGATAACTAGCTCAAATACGATGGCGATGTATATATGTGGTGGTTAAAAAAATGAAATTCACATTAGTCTTCAGATCATGGGTAAGTACCCTAACACTGGTTGAGCCACAAATAAAACAAAGGAACATTCTAAGAGGCAAAGGAACCACCCTCCTCTCTCTTTCTCTTATGTTTTTAATAAATAAATTATGTGTAAATATATTTCACATTTTCTACACCACCATTTCTTTCTCTAAATATTTGAATGTGAATAAAATCATGTCACATATCATCTGTACATATATACATGTTCTGTAAATTTATTTTTATTTTAAATTATAATGTATCATTTAGAATAAATAATCATCGGTTAATTAAATAAACAGAAATGAATCATGTTCCAATGTAAGGGTTTCTTGGGTGTAACTACGATATCACCGATTTGAATCACTCTATACCCTCCTTTGGTACGGGATTCATTATTTTGAATCTAATTTTTTTCATTAAACAACATGTGATATGTTATCAAAAATAAAGAAACCTATTTAAAAATGAAAGAGAATGGATGGTGGTACTGAATTGCCTAGTAGGGTCCAAGCCCATGGTCCAAGACACCCAAGTTCGAGTCCTTCTAAGTGGTTCAGTTCAATGATTTTTTAGTAAAATATAACCACATGAATCTTATTTTGGTTAACAAAATATCTCATGTTTTTATGATAGTTAAAAAAAATCAGAAATAATAAATCACATTAGGGCGACATTGGTTGACTAGTAGAGATGCAAACGAGGGTTCAAATGATATAGGTTCAAACTCAGCTGCTCTCCCTAAATCATCCAATTCATCAATAATAAAAACCACACATTGTGTATCAATCATTCATTGTGTAGTAATGAACCTATACCTTAAACATTAAAAAATTATAAAATCTACATAACTATAAATTTTGGTTCAGTAGTTTTGTTAACGTATTTGGATATACCTAGTCATTGATTCAAATCATGCCCTGAGCACCAAATAGAAGACTGTAGTTATCATTTTCATATTTTACAAAACATGATGTGTGTTTCAATGGTACACTACATGTAAATATTTATTTTATTTTTAAATTTTTTATTTATTTTTAAAATGAAATAGTAATTACTATATCATTTAATATAATAATTATACGATAAATACTAAAAAGAAATTATACATAGTGTGTGTTAACACATACACACAATGTGTACATGCTATATAAGTCAAGAATCCTACATGGGATACCTTATGTCGGGTTCCCCTCTCTCTCCCCATTTTCCTTCTGTTGTTTGCCTCTCATTATCCCTTGATGGAATCCATCAATTTACATTGAGTAAGGCAAAGATTTTATCTCCCTTTAGATACTCAATCTAGGAAAGTGATTCTACACTTGGTATTCCATTTATTTACATTATTTTTGGTGATTTAGGGATCCAGTGAGTCATTTGGACACAACCCACATTACATAGTACCACATGAAGAACACACATCATGAACCTCATGTACACACCCAAATATTTTTCGCCCAATGTTTGAAAACACCCTGTGTGTGTGTTTCACGCATGCTGTATACCCGTGACTCTTCCCAACGTATAATAAACCAATGTCCTAAACACTAAACGGCCAAATTAATAATTTACAACACATAGTGTGTATGTTTAGTTACCTTGTGTACATCATCCATTATTATTTATGTCATGTCATGGATCACACAAAGCCAGCTCCCCATGTACTCACACATAGCATGTACACCTAAAGCATTCCTTTTAATTCTTTTTTCCACCCACATTCCCACTAATTGTGTATCTCCAAATCACATGATTTTGAAACTCAATAGGACAAAATTTAGTGTTTCATGGATTCACATGGAATATACTTTTTTGGTTATGGTTTCTTAAAATTGTTATTTCCTTTTTGTTTCTTGTGTTTTTTTTTCTATACTTTTCATTCCAGATCATAGAATATAGAGACCACACCAATGGAATGAAACCAATGATTGGTACTAAGGGGGAGAATCCCACCTAGAAATGATTTGGGATCTGAACACTTGTAGGGCCAATTGTAGTGAATCTACTGAATCACTATCTTACTACTTTTGTAATCTTGCCTCCTCCTCCATCAACAACGTCTTACTCAATAAAAGCTTCTCATCTAGAAGAAACCATGAACACTTCCTTGACTATTTATGGATCTATGATGGAATATACTACTAATAGTGTGAGACCATCAAGTTCAGTAGCACCACCTTCTATAGCTTATAATACTTAAAATACCTCTATGTTAGTAGGGGATTAACCCCCCACAACAAAACCATATCCTTGTTTATTAATGATAGATTCAACATTATATTCGTTACTAAAATACACTACCAAACCTCCACCCCACCACTAAATGAACATTTATTCGAGAAATATAGTGAAAAATATAATTTATCTACTTTTACGATAGACTACTCAGCTAAGTGGAAGATTCTTAAAGGTTGGTCTTCCAGATCACCAGTGATTCATAGAGGAGATAACGGAGGTTATTGGGTACAACTATCAAATCAAAAATAATTATGTCATCACTAACACTTTTAGATATATTTTTTTTCAGTTTTATACCACATTCAAGTTCTATGGGATCACATATCAATGCAAACCAAACAACAAATCGGCTTCGGTCATATATTGGCTAGTCATTCAACACTTTTCACTCACCATGGAAGAGTTTGGAAGAGGGTTCATCTTCTAACACCATATATCCACCCGACCCTATGTTATATCCCAAAACCACCCTAAGAATTATGACCATGTAATGGTTTCATGGGATCTTTATGGACATAATTTCATGTACATTCCCACCACACAAAATAGTACCCTCATCATTTCCCCAAACCTCTACTTCATCCACTCAAGTTTTAGTGCCACTGGTTTCCCCCACTATAAGGATATGGGTGTTATGTCTAGATGTGACATGGAGATAAATACCTGAATTATCATACACGATTATCCTGACCTCCCTAAATTTTGCACATCTAATTTTCTCTATGTGTTCACTGGCTGTCAGTGAGACCTGAATAAAGTGTTCTTTAACACATGTTCGGCACACCATATACGGGTGTATGTGCCATATCTTCTTCATGATGACATATGAAATCCATAGTGGTTGTAAATCGTCATTCTGATTCACAATAAGATGGTGGAGGGATGGGGATACACCTTTATGCTCATTCGTGATCCCAAGGCACCAACTGCAGCATGTGATTAACCTCATTCCTTTAGGGGTGTTGTTGCTCTAATACCACCCCACCACCCCCTCCACAAACAAACCATTATTCTCAACCCCTTACTAGTTCATCATTAATTCAGTCATATTCCACTATTCCTACTTCTATATCAGCCACATACCCACCTCCACATACCCCATTGTCTAGCTTTCATGCCATCATCGAGCACCACCAGACTTTAATAAATCAATTCATTAGTCAAATAATGATCATGTTGGGAATTATTATTCATAACTTGGTAATTCCCTTCTCCCTAGAACCAACACCTCATCAAGAACCTCATTCATCAGTATTGTAGGCTCAGTTCACCTCCCAGTCCATGCATTCGATTATTTTATATTTTTTGTGTCATACGGCCACTTCTATGGAGGTATCTAGAGATATTCTAGATTATCCCACTCCAAAAAGATAGGATTCATAACCCCTATCTTCCAGTTACACTACCTCTACGTTTCCAAATCCCCTAATTTTAGGCATCTCCCCTCCAAAGGCTACAACATTATTATTTCTGAAACATTGTTCTTTAAATATATATCTCTCTTTTGTTTTATTATTGTATGTAATGGTTTGTTTTCCTACATAATTTACTTTCTGTTCCATCAATTTTCACAGTTACTTTGGAACATCATGGGCATATCCATTTAACCAATATTCACCATTTTAGAAACCTCATGAGGTTAGTATTATTTAGTAATCTATTTTCATTTCATCTCTTTCATTTAATTGTTTTACAACACCTCATTGACCTAGACCAGTTATGTCATCCCACATCCTCTTATATTCTAGTTTTTCACTTGGAAGACCATGTGTGATATTTAGTTTGGGAGAAAAACTCTTGAATACTATGGTATTTTTCATTAAACTAATCTGGGATACGTAGTTCGATAGATAAGATATTTATAAAAACGTGAACAATTTTTTATTAAAAATGACTATTATTAATAAATAAATATAAGATAGTATTTAAAGATACATGATGATTTTAATTTTAAATTATTCCAAACTGATGTTTGATATGATTTTATTTTTTATCTAAATTCATATCCAATGGTATTCATTAGGATAATCATATTTATTCATGTCATGACCAGATTGACTCATTATTATCCTAATTCATTGAGAGTTATACTGAGCCATATTTCAAATCCTTCATTTTACCCTCTATCTTGAGAGATTATTGGGATATTTATTACTACTATAACATGCATGTTTTCCTCTTCTAAACATGATTATTTTGAATAAAAATAAATTGATTGATTCATTTGATTGAATTTTCAGTCCCTTTGACCTTGAGACCTACCCTATAGTCGGACTCCATAAAACCCATAGAAACCATGAACAAAATTGATAGGAAAATACAGTGAAACCCTATTTATCCATCATATCCTTGATATTTTAGTAATATTTCATGATTATTTATTTAATCTTTAAATATTTATGTTTTGGTGATTCGCGGTGTAATTTGGTGAGTAACTTGAAATTATGTGTCTGTGAGAGTTCCACTTTTTCTTTTGGGGAAAACGGTTACAAAAAACACTATTCATTATATTCATAAGCGGTCCCCATAAAAAGTAAATAATGAAAATAAAAAATAAGGCCAAATTCATTCATTATATTCATGTATGGTTTATGAATTTGTTTTGAAAAGGGAGGATCATGTTGATTTTGAAGTTTGAGATATCTTGGTGAGGAAGAATTTTTATTGAGCTTTGTCAATGAATATCATACCTTGTTATTGAAGAATTCAACCACTTTGTTCAAGACTCTGAGATAATTTTCACATCATTTCCAACATACCATTAGCCTTAGAAACCTCTGAAACTTATTGAAAGACCTCATGAATTTTTAATTTTCTTTCTATATAGTGAATTGGAAGACATTAATTCCTATGGATGGAGTTCAAAGACTATAGATTGATAATAACTCTTAATAAACAATCTTGAGTGATGATTGTGTCATTTTACAGTGAGGTAAATCATCATGTGGCATGTGTATTTATGAAAAGTTGAGAAATGTAACTAGAAGAGGGTAAGAGTCTTTAATTCTGTTATAGACAATTCATGATTAGAATATCATATAAATAAAAAAATTCATTTTTAAATCATCTACTCTAACTATAATATTTATAAGTATAATTTATTGACTCATTCCCTCTTTAGAGTATAGATTCTTTTGACTAGTTGTTGAAATTTTTCATGAGATCAATTAAATGACTATGTGTTGGGGGATTTTATGTTCTTGATTTTTGTATACCGTTTCATGAATTTTATTGGGTATTATAGCATTTTTGTACCATAAACACATTATTTTATAGTTCAAATGCTTTATTTTGGTGTTTTTTGTAACGTTTTAGGAGTTTCCTGTTAATTCCACAAATTAAGAGTCATCATAAAATAATTGAAATATAAATGGTGTGTACATTACATACACATGATGTGTACTATTTACTATGAATGGATCGTCCAGCCCAAGTACACACCCATGTAGCCGACTATAGACCACACATCTTGTACTTCTAATTCAGACTCCATGTATTCCCTTCCATAACACTTTGGTGGGTTAAATATATTCTACATGACATGTATATTGATACCCCATGTCGTGTACCCTCACCAACCAACCACCCAAATAATGGAATTCAATATGAGGAATAGTAGGCCACCTAAAGGAAGAGAATTTTTTTTTGATTGTATACACAGGTACGCAAAATTTACTTTTGACTACTTGCCCTGAAATTTGGTTTTCTAAAAATTGATAATTTTTCCTCTGAATTCATGGTTGGAAATACAAGGGGTATTTTTTGACACTTTTCATTTGATCTACCCTAAACCCAGATTAGATTTTTCCCTTTCTTTTTTGTTTCTAATTTATTGTAATTCTTAGCTTTCCCCATTTCTCCTCTCATACCCATGGTTGGGATTGTGTTTTTTCTCAACTCGCACACCATAATCAGGGTCATAAGAGGCTTGTATTATGATGTTGGGGGTTTATTAAACTTAGTGGTGTGTTGTAATTGATATTTTGGTGTATTTATTTTATTATGGTCATTGTTTTATAATTTCTTTAATTAATTAATTCCAACCATACTATCATTATTGTATAAAACCATGATTGACACCGGTAGTGAAAAATAGAGTTACAAAAATTGAACTATTGACCATTAGGTCACCCTTATCGAATTATTTTAAGGGTAATGATCTTAGAACATATTTTAAGTAATTAATAATCAGACCCAGGGGTTAATATTATAAAAATGTAATTTACTATTATTATACCAAGAAAAAAAATTGTTTTAATACCAGCGGTAAAACAATTATCATTGATAATTATACTACTAAGGAGTTACTAATTAAATAAACCATACATGAGTTTCATCCCTGACACATTTTTTTTCTAAATATTATATCCCTTATTTTTATATCATTGAATTTTTAAAAAAAATTTAACTGTTTTCCCAATTTCTCTTTATTCGTTTTGTCTTTATAATTTTATTAGACATTAAAACATATATTGATCATTTGTTTTCCCTATCAGATAGACCTGGACTGGTCCTAACTAACCAAATTAGTCTTATTATAAGGCAACAAAACTAATTTTGTGTACCTCACGATGGGTATAGATAGACACCACTAACAGTATATTATAGTTAATTTAAAATATATTTATGAAACATTATAAATAATTTATAATATTATTATAAAATTTTATTATATAATATATTACTAGATTATCCAATGAACATTAGTAAGAATCTGTCTATGGATACCTAGACTAAAACGTAAAAATTCCGAATTCAGGGTGTATATTATATTTTTGAGTTATTCATTCTATGATCATCATTTATACTTTATATTATTATTAGTTTGAGTATTATCATCCCAAATTTTACATTAATTTAGTTTATTTTCAGATCTAAAATTTATCATACAAAAAATTAATGTGTTGGTAAAAGTGATGATTACCTAAATGAGATTCCTAACATTATGGGATGGATCAAGAACATCATGGATATACTTTTTCAACTAACTCGGGTTATGGAAGATAACATGAATAATATTTAATACCCTCGTTCTCTTAAAATATTAAAAAAATAATTGGTTGAGTCTTTTGTATTATAAAATCCCAAAAAGTTTATTATATCTTTTGATCTCACAATCACATAACAATGGATTAATTCCACTACAAATATATATCATTTCCATCGACATGAAAAGAAGGAAAATTTAATAATTTCTACTAATCTTTTACAAAGAGACATTTATTAGGGGTGCACACTAATCATGTATATAAATCCAATGAAAGAAATAAAATAAATAGAGTATGAATTATTCAAGAAAATATTTTTTAACAAATATATTACCCAAACACTCTATATTAAAGATATAGGGGGTTCCTTGTTGTTAAAGTGGAGTATACAATTTCATTTAATTTCAATTATTGGAGTTTATTTCATTTATAGGGTCAGATTTTAGTTTAATGGTTTTTTAGAAATGTTAGATAGTGGTTGTTCGATTTTCTGATAAAATTTACATGGTTCCATTTTTGGTGGTTTTGTTTCTATTTGTTCATCAGTAATAGGATTGATGATCAGTAGTGACCTGAAATTGGGGTGATGAAGCTATATATGTACAATAATGATGGAATAAACTTTCCTTATTAACTGTATGTATTCCAAATGATTGAGTTGTGTAATATATCTCAATGTGATATTTTTATGTTTGAATCATGAAATACATTTAAAAAAAATTAAGTTCAATTGTTTTAATTGGTTGGTATTTCAAAAATTCTGGTTATTTATGGTAATCTTTTCCCAAATAACTATAATGTTTCTTTCTAGAAAATAAAAAACAAATTTTTTATGGATAAAGAAGAGGGATTTACTTTGACTTAAGAAAATGGAAGAGGAATCTATTCATCCTTATGATGAAAACATCACGAGTCTTATATGGTATAACTTGTTGTTTTTCATTGGACCTAAAAGTAAAACTTACCACATAATTAGTGAAATAATGTTTATTCTTCTAAAAACCTTACTGATTTGAAAATTTTATACCTTGGAAGAAACTTTTATTATTCTTGTAATATCAAGATGAATATTTTTTATTATCAATAGTAACATGGAACTAGAGATAAGAATATGATATTAGAGTTCAATTTTGGAGGATTAGTGGATAAATTAAATAGAGGAAACCAAATATGACACCATATATGTCATTGGTATGGAATTAAGCATATTGGAAGATGTCTTAAGGAGAAAAGGTGATGATTCTTTTGTGAAAGGGAGGGTCATTGAACTAATGAATATATAATTGGGATGAATAATCCCACTAAAATGATGGAGGAGAATAAGGTTTTAATGAATCATCAACCAATGGTCCAATGCCTCACCTAAAAGTAAAATAGTCAACATGTATGAAAATTTCCTATGATAAGGGATGTAAAATATAATTAGTGATGGAAACCTCTATGTCCAAGAGAGAATTGATCGGTATAATCTATCACTACTACTAAGGTGGATCCTGATAATGAATTGGTCGTTGGTACTATGATAATTCATTCAATAATAACAAACATGAAATTTCTTTTTTGTTATATGGATTCATTCATATCATACATGTATTGTAGAAATCATTAAACACCCCCTCAAAACTATGAGTATGAGTACTCAATCCAGTAAACAAGAGGAGAAATTATTCCATCTTAAGGATATATCTCATCCTCATTTAATATTTATGGGATGAATCTCCCAGAAAACCTTATCATACTCCCTTTAGTGGAATTTTATCTTATACTTCTCATAGATTGTTTATCAATGCATGGATCCAATAATAAAATTTGAGAGAAGGAAATCACTTTCCTTATCCAAAACCATCCTCTAATTTTATACTATTGTATGGAGGTGGGTGAAAACCATTTGTAAACGTATTCTAATTCATATATCTATATTCTTTAAGATAAAGATAATGTTGGTATTTTGTGTGAGACAAAGGATAATATTATCCTTGAAGACGTTCCAATTTTTAAGAAATATATTAATGTATTCCCAAAAGAGTTGTCTGGTCTTACTCATGACTGAAAGTTTGATTTCTCAATTAAACATATGCCAACATCTCATCCCTTGTCCATGCCTTCACATACATTGGTCCCCATTCAACTAGAATAACTAAATGATAAATTGAATGATATTCTAGGCATGGGTTTAAAACACTCATGTGATTCACTGTTGGGTGCATCAGATCAATTTATCAAGAAGAATGATACTTAAATTCATAAATATAATTATTGTAGGGAACTCAATAAAATCCTAATAAAGAAGAATTATTTTCATTGAAATATTGATGATTTATTTTATCAACTATGCAGGATTCATTCTCCAGCAATTTTTATATTTGTTATAGATATCATAAATTAACATTAATTAATGTGTATAATCCAAATATTATCTTATATATAGGGTAAAAACACTATGAGTTAATAGTGAAACTATTTATACACACTAATTCTATTATAATGTCCATTTATTTTATTAATACTCCATAGATATTAGCTTGATAAATTTGGGGCTGTATTTATATATGATATTCTCATATACTCAAAAATTAATGATGAATTTGAAGAAAATTTGAGTGTGATGCTAAAACATTGAAAAATTATAGGTTTTATGAAAATTAAAATAAATATGTGATTTGGATTGATAGCGTAACATTATTTGTACAGGTTATCACTATATAGAAAATACCATGGATTCTTCTGTGCTAACGATCATTAAGGAATAGCCCAAACAAACTTCCATAATAGATATTGGTAATTTTCCTTAATTAGCTATGTATTATCAATTATTTGTAATAGACACCTTAGGATTTTCAAACCCACTAACCCACAATGTTCAAAAGAGAGTTATGTTTTTCTATAATGATCAATAGGAAGAGAGCATCAATGAGTTAAATAATAGGATCATCACTGCAGCTATTCTCACTCTACACAAAATTGGGGTAGGATATTCGATCTACAGTGACGCATTGAATATTGTATTGGTTTTTTTACTCGTGAAAAAGATAAATCAATAGATTATACCTCAAATAAATTATTAATTAAAAGAGAAAAATTATCCAAAACACAATCTAGATATGAATATAGTAATATTTATATTAAATATATTGAGTAATTATAAATACAGGTATAATTGTTTCATATAATTAGTTCATAGAAGCATGAATTTTGTTATCACATTGAATGATATCAATATTTACCAATGAATATAGTTAGAAAAGTTCATTTATAGAGATTACTCAACCCACAACCATCCTAGGAACGTGAATAATGTTTCATATTCCCTATATATAAAAGATCCTATGACATTATCCATGATGATTATTTAAAATGATCCAATCTTCTTATACTTATAAATGATATAAATGGGAGTCATAATGGAAGGAAATTAATCCTACCTTACTCAGCCATCTATTTAAGTGGATATTAAGGAATATAATAGGGATTTTGTTGATATAAAAAATAATTTAGATGATATAAAAAAGGTCAAATCTATAAAGTTTCACAATGATGAAGAATGAGTTGTGAGATTTTGGTCACTAGAATTTTTACCATAAAAGCAAAAGATAAAGAAGGATATATTGAATGTCACACATTTCATAATATTATATATCAACCATATAATCTCAAATATGTATAAATATATCTCAGATAACTATTAGTGGTACAATATGATAAATGAGATAGTCCAATATATATATATATATATATTCTCTTTTTATGTCAACATGTTAAGGCATAAAAGAAAAAAAATCTTAGGGGATGGTGCATCCATTACATATACCTTTAAGGAAATGGGAGAAAACTCTTTTTATTTTTTAATGGTTCATCCAAGTAATTCTAAATTACCTAAATCCATATTCCTTGTAGTGGAATATCTCAAAATAACTATTCACTTCACCAATATAAGAGTGGACTTCTCACTGAATCATCATATAAACATATACATCGGAGAAGTTGTGAGGGTACAACGAACACGATTTTTTATTGTATCTGATTATGTTTTGAGATTCACATAAATTTTATAGAACTATATCCAATATGAAAAAAATAGAGTTTAAATTCATTATGTCCTGTCACCCCCAAAATAATTGATAATATTAATGGACTGTCTTAAAACATTAGAAAGTGATGGGATTTTACTACATGGACTTCAACAGTGATTGGGATCAACATCTTCCTCTAGTCTAGTTCTTATATAAAAATGTCTTCAACCTAATAATTTAATTGGATCCTTATGAATCCCAATATGAGAAGTAATGTAAAAAATCCACATTATCTAATGAATTTGGTGAAAATATATTTTACAAACTAAATTAGTCGAATAAATTGAAGAAAATGTAAAGGTTATTCTATAAAACATTATAGAATAATAAATTTGATTGAAGGAAAATTGAGATAGTATTAAATGATATTTTTAGTTTGAGGTTAGTGATAAATATTTCCTTCATATATCTAAATATTTGAGTCATGTGGTTTAGGAAGAATTTAATGTTTTGTCCAAAATAACCTTTTCTTCTTTCAGACTCTATATTGCATTGAAGCAGTGGTCTATCGACAAGAACTCACCCCAAACTGGTCTCAGGTGCATGATGTGTTCTATGTGATTATCATAGGGAAGTAAATTTAATATATTTCACATGTACTATGTCCAAAGGTAATGTATTGGGAGAATTATCACCCTTATAAGGGGAATTTATTAAATATCATTGATTGGAGTGATACAATCCCATGCAATAAGACAACTGTCATGGTAAAAGTCTTTGGAAAAGCATTAGTATGAGGAAGAAAATTGGAACCCACAGAAGAAATAAAATATAATTATTCTCATGTATTTTCTCCTAAATATGTATTATTATATTTCATTTTTGAAATTTCAAAATAGGGAAAGAATATAACAACCCAAACATTTATGAATGAAATTTCCCCTCTAAATATATATGTTTTTCCAATTTGTGTAAATTAGTATTTTATAAAACTTAAGAACCACATAATGAAAGTCAAATAAATATTATTATATTAATTATAACATTACATATATGGAATAAATATAGCCAAATTATTGAAATAGTAATAATATAATGATATACTGGATAAAATAAAATAACTACAATATGGAAATATAAATCATCATGGCCTCCATGAATTATCACTTTTATAACTACAACTATAAAAAGATATAATTCATTAGTAATCTAGTCAAAATTCTACAAAATAAATAATATATACTTGGGATAAATAGAAGTGAATGATGAATGAAGGAAATATAATTCATTTATAGTGGGAACAAACCCCATATGATCATTATAAATGTGATAGTATTATTGAAATATATCCATTACAAATAGTAATTTGTCCCTTAAAAGAGTAACTAAACTGAAGGAATAAAAAAATATTGGGAGTTATAAAAAATTTGAGTATATGAAATTTATATTTGAATAATATTAAAAATAATTGATAAATATGATAAAATAATTTTTTAACACAAAGACAGAACAATTATAATTTTGGTAAAACATAAAGTTTTTTATATTTTATAAAGTAAATTTCTATGATAAATATAAAATTTTAAAATAGAATTTACTTTCATTTAGTGTCTTAATATAACATAGAATATTTTAATATAAATGATAATACTATTTTTAAAAATTATAAGTAACTTTTATAACGATTGGAAATTTTCTTATGCTGTAACATTAGTATTTTTCAATAAATAAGGATTTAAATTAAAAAAAATTAAATTTCATATTTTTTTAAAAATGTTTTAATAAAAATTATGAAATTTTTTGAACCATCATTTCAAAATTATCTGAATGATATTTTTTTCAATTTATTTTATTTTGTTGAAAAAATTGAATTTTTATGAATAGTGAAAGACCTGAAAATATAATATTTCATTATAAGTTAAAGATAAGATTTATTTCCAATGGGATGATGCAAGAAAAAATAATATTTTCCTCACATGAAAAAAATATTGTATATAGTCACAATAATCATCATTATCGGTCTCCCTAATACAAAATAATAAACTAATGAATATAATATTCAAAAAAACCCTCTCCTCCCCTTATATATACTAGTATCCCACACCCATTTCCATTAACATTAAAAATAAATTACATTTTCTAATATAATAAAAAATATTCCCCCCAAACGCTCTCTCCCAAAATAGAATCCTTTTTCTCCTAAAAAGACCAAACAAATTATCCTTAACTTATATCATAAGAATTAACATTTAAAGGAAGAGGTAATATTCTAAACCAAATTATCTTGAATTATTTTCATATATTACTTAATAAACTATTTTTTTCCATGTTGGGATAATGATATAAGTATTATAAATAGATATAATATTTAATATATTAACCGAATAAACACTATGTAACCTCCCCTCATTCTATTATAAAATGAAAACATTATTACAGTTATGGACGGTTAACTGCATCCCTGAACAACGTTTTTCATTTTTCATCACCAGATTCATGGTTGATTGTAATATATATATTTTGGTTCCAAATGATAAAATTAGTATATTATATATTTTTTCTCATTATTGAATGTCTAAATTTTCATACAGTTAGCTAAAATCAAATAACATAATCGTGATCATAAACCCCCTCTAAATATACAAACTAGATAAAAATAAGATATATGATTAAATAATCATACCTATATAAGAAACATTATTACTTATTTTATCCATTTATACTCTTAGTGTGAAATGATAATATGTTCATCACACTTATGGATTTATATGTCAATTTTACAAGGATGTCCATAATTATATACAAACTGTTGAAACTATAAGACTTTGACACAATAGACATTGATATAATGAATATAGACATTACATAATAATAAAATGATTATAAAATAACATAAAATGGTGATAGTTAATTAAATTTATATAAAAATGATTTTCAGAATGTATGTAATAATCATAATTTTATTATTTATCAAGTTATATGAACATTCCGAATAAATCATGTACCAAATATAATAGATGTTACAATCCACTTTCATTTATTTTAGGTTGCACATTCTTTTTTACTTCCCTCCCTTAAACTATAATATACTATAATTTAGTTATTCCATATTCTTTGAATGTTTTAATTATATATATATAACTATTTAACTTTCCCATTTTTTTCATGATAACATATATTTTATTAGATTCCTTCACAATTTATTCTTTTGAGAAAAAAATATCAAAATGGACCTTATTTATATCATGTCTTCTTTCATTAAAAACTCTATATAATTATTTAAAAAAATATATATTTTCCTGAAATCACTAAGGTTTTTTGTAAAAATTATTTGTGATCAAAACTGGTTTTATGGAAATTATTATGCAATTACAGTCATTAATTGCCATTCTCTATTTATTGTAAAACCCCACCTAGGAGGTTTGTTACCAAACAAAAATCACCACTAATTTATATGTGTTCACTTCACGTGTATATATTTTTCATGAATTACATTATTTATTAATTTATGAGATTTCAAAATTTCATTATCCCCCAAATTCATGGGAATATTTATGATATTTTCTTCGGTTATTCACTAAGATAAGATTTATAACCCATTTCCTTTTCATGTGTTTTTTGATACATATTACCTTTTTATTTTTTTCTTATCTGAAACAGATATGCATTTACATGTTATAAATGTGATTTATGGAAAAGTAATTTTACAGCAACCCAATCTATTGGGAATTTTTTAATCAAATGAGATACAATATAGACTTCATGGGTAGTTAACCTAGAACACTATGTTTTTTTGTCTTGGAAGTGATCAAGGACATATGGTTTGCATGTCATGTTATGTATTACTATCATATTACTATTATTCAATGATCAAAAAACATCATATTCTTTGTGACATGTCTTTTGTCTGGTAGGTATTAAGTGTTTTTTTTTCAATATTTACTCTAACTATCCCCTTACTGTGATTTATAGCTTACACCATGTCTTTTTGAATTCCCAATAATATCCAATGATTCAAAAGAAGATCAATGGGATTTGTGGAAACATTACTGATAATTGAATAAATATGTTTTAGTATATTTTTATTTATATTTTTTCATATATAGTTTCTTAAATATCCTATACCACAAGATTTCTAAGATGTAATTTATGAGACTTTATGTTAAAAATATTCAACTAAAATGTAAATGTGTCTAAATTTTCTATACTAATATCCTTCTAAAACCATGTTATAAAACTGGATCATATAATAAAATTATACATTAAAACATCATATCATATTTTTCATAACCACCCTTTTTTGATAAATATGTTTTTTATCATATAAGATAAAATAAGATTAAAATATACATCCTTTATGTATATCAATTAAATAATGAAACGTGTCTTTATATTTTAAATATTAAAAGTATCAAATAGTTACCCTTGAATATAAACAATAATCTCATTCAATATTTTCCTTTATTTTGAACTCTTGTATATTTAAAGGTTATAATATATATATTTTCTATCATATACCCTTTATATTTTAATAATTTATTTTATTATAAAAACACCTGACATGGATTCATCATAGAGTTTTATAAACCATTTTCGGTATTTTAAACAATTCTATCTCCATTGTAAATATTAATCCACTTTCCTAGAACCAATATTATATATTATTGACTAAATACCCTTTTTTACTTTCAATACGATAGTAAAACATGTAAAACTTATTTCCTTCTTAATGGTCTGAAACATTTAGAATATATCATGTAAATATTTAATAAAACTCTTCCATATTATCAAAACATTTAAACAATTTATTTTAGAATGGATTTCTTATTTATTCTGAGTATTAAAGAAGGCCTCAAGCCTCAATAATTCAATAAAATTCAAATCCTTATTTTGGACATGAGTATAAAATAATTTTGGTTGGGTCATATTACATTTAATAAATGACTCTGAATCATAAATTGAATCATTTTCTACTTCTAGTGTGCTTTTATATGCACTTTTAAGACAATTTTTAAATTTTACATTTCGATAAGGGGTTTCTATAATATATAGAAAATTTATTTTTACAAAAGAATAAATCTTATGTTTCTATAGCATCCTAGGTGGGTTTTTCCTTAAAAAGTGTCAAATATCGAGGATTTATTTTATTTTCCTTTTTTATAATTAAAATTAAAATTTATATATAAAAGAAACATTGAAAATATGTGTGTAATAATTTACATTTATTTAATAAAGAACTTTATTAAATATTATATCAGCAAAAAGTTAACCCTTTTAAAATTTATCTTATTCATTAGTTAGTAATGATATATCATTTAATATATAATGAGTCAGATTTAGACTTTCTCTAACCATATAGTTATTTAAATTTGACACTATGTCAATCATATCTTATTTGAATCTGTAATAGTTGAATGCAAAAATATTTACCAAATAAATCATATGGATTATCTCATAAATATTACCCTATTATCCTAAATATTATAGATTTTTAAATAATTGTAACCCAAGGATCTTTATGGGAATTGGTTACCTAACTCATATGGTTTGAAATTTCAACCATTCCATCGAAAATATAATTTCTATAAAGCTTTATTTGGAAGAACCTACCTAGTAGAATAGCCACGGTATTGAGATGTATTCACTATGAAATTAAAATAATACATAATATATTTATAGGTCTTTAAATATATCATTATATATACTAATGTATTCTATTTATATGTCTGTGTTTTAATGATTTATTTTTAAATCTATATTACTTTGTCCACATCAATATGTTCATAACATATGGATTTGGTACTCTTTATACCACACATATCGTATGTTGTAAAGATAAATTAAAATCCAAATATAATTAGACATATTCAAATACATATAATAAATATGGTATACAAAACCATTTCATATTAATTCTTATGATCATATGAAAATGATTCCCCAAAATTTTAGGAATGGATAAATTGGTGGACAACCCCCAAAATTCTAGAAAAATCATATGTAGGATCAAAATAATGATGTGTATGCTCAAATACAAGAGGGGGGTGAATTGTATACTTTAAAAATTACATTGGAACCTTCTATGATTAGTTTATAAAGGTCAAAAAAACATTCACAAAACCTCTTAATGAAACCTTCTCTTAGAACATACATCCTTAAGATAAAAACTTAAGAAACATTTTCTTAAAAGAAAGATTGTATCTTATAGTGTATAGAATCTGTAATATAATCAGAGTAAAAGAATTAGAATTTATAAGAAAGTTATACTTTCTATTTTTAACAAAGCTTTGATTTCAGTGGAAGTAAAACATCTTGAAATAGAAAACAAGTAACAATAATATTATTTTAACCCAAAGAGAATGGTATCTGATATCCTTGGATTAGGGTTCCTTGATTTATACTTTCAAGAAATTCTGTCCTACCCAAACCTAGAAAATTCCTCAATCCAAAGATCGGTATCTATCTTGCTATCCTAGCAAGCCCTGGATTTAGAAAGAAATCAGAACATCTATCTCCCAAAAACGGAAGTCCATGATCAGCACAATCCGAGTTTGCGCAAAGAAAGTTTGATCAAGTTGTTCACGACTACCGCACGAAGCACTGAGAGTTTTAAGAGCCTCTCTCTATAGAAATTACATCACAGATTTTTCAAATACATCACATTCATTCACACTCTACTTTGAAGTCACAGTTTTCAAATGTCAAGTCCCACAAAAAGTCCTTCGCTCATTCAAATGGACTTTTATTTATAGGCAAAAATTACCTAGGGTCGGCTCTTCTCCAATGGTCATATTTTCCTTAAATTTCAGAGGGACGAGGAAACGTGTCAAACATACAACCGTTAGTTTGTAACAGATTGTATGACATCCTTTCCAGTATAAGAAAAGATGTTAAGTTAAATATAAATGTTATGTATAAGAAAACATAGAACTTGATATCATTGGAATGATACATTAAACAACTCTAACATTATGAAGGAAATGTAGTCTTAAGAATAAATCGAATTGAGAAAATGGTATCACGTTTACACTAAAATAAGTATCATAAAAATAGTATCACTTATACAACGGAATATGTATCATAAATACGGTATCACTTATACATCGGAATCAGAATCACAAAGACGATATCACTTATACACCGGAATCGGTATCACAAAGACGGCATCACTTATACCCCGAAATCTGTATCACAAAGATGGTATCACATATACACCAGAATAAAAATCTCAAAATAGAATGACTAATCTGTTAGTATAACAGAATAACATGTTCAGATCTTAAGAAAAAAATAGTACTTAAGAAAAAGTGTTTGTGATTTTAAAAAAAATAAGACAATAAGGAATAGAGAAGTCATAATATAACCATATTGTCTCAATAAACTCCGATTTTTTAAGAATACTAAACAACTTTGCTAAGGAAGAATATATTGACCTAAATACACAAGTACACAAAAACTTATCTCCCGCTTTTTATAATATTTAGGATGAATATGACTAACTCCCCTTAGGTTATGTTACCCAAGGATCGTATTCTTGATCTTTAGTGTCTGGTTTTCTTTCTTAATAAAATACCCCCTAGATAAAAATATCTTATTATAAGAAAACTCCCCATTATTTGGTCATTATCATTTCTTACCATACTCTCCCATAATATATTCTCTTCTATTGAGATCATCATTAAATTCTTCCTCTAAATAAATTCTCCCACTTTGTGATTTTTAAAAAGAGGGGAAAAATAATAGAGAAGTATAATATGTACCTATAAGGTTAAGAAAGCATACATTAGAAAACAAAAGAAATATATTCAAGAAGCTTCATAATGAAATCTCGGAAATAATGATTAGATTACAACAAAAAACATGGGAATGTCAAGAAAGTCATCCATCCTTCTTCTACAGAGACAACATTTTATTTATCCAGGTTTAATGTTTCTTCACATCCTTATGATATTCTTAAAACTTCTTCAACAAGATCTCCTGATCCTGATTCTTCTTTTTTAAGGATAAGATTCTTTCTTCTTGAGTATCCACCATTTTCTCTAATTCGGCTCTAACCTTCTTCTCACGGCTTACAAATCAGGAAATGGAATTGATTTGACGATCCTTCTTAGAAATTGATGCCTTGAACATGTTGAACTTGGTTTCAGAAGTATTAAAGTCTTCGTTTGTTGAATCCAAGAAGTCTCCAAACTATCTTATCTCTTTATTTATGGTTTTGGTGTAGTTAAAAACTTTCATACAGGTCACCTTCAGAGCTTTGTAATCTATAAAAAGATTAATGAAGTCTACATCTTGCTTGAATACCGTGGTCATAATCATATTGGTCAATTTTGTATTTTGATTCAGAGTTTCTTGAATTATTTGACTCTGGGCATCTATATTTGCAAGAACCAGAATGTCGCTATCCAACATTCTTAGAGATAGCATGACGGAGTCCTGTTCAACAGATGCTGAGGACTCAGAACCTGAAACATTTCTCCCTTTCTGAGCTCACCTTGGAGTTAAGGAAACAAATTTTTTTATTCTCTTGGAGGACTTATGAGGAATTTCCCTTTCAGATGAGGCAACCAACACACTCTTGCCTTTGATAGGATTTTGAACTAGAGATTGTTCATCAGATACATGGATAACATTACGATCTACTTTTTCATCTTCTTCCTCCCGAAACTCTTCTTCTACACCACCTTGATGATCAACCTATTCTTTATCTTATTCTTCCTCTTCAATTCCTACTTGTTCTTCTTCTTCAAATCCTACTTCTTCCTCAACTTCTACTTCTTCCTCAACTTCTACTTATTCCTCAACTTATTCTTCAACTTGATCTTTGACTTGTTCTTATGAAATAGATTTAAGGACTGAACTCAAAGAAGTTCCCGTGTAATATTTCATTTCCCTTAAAACATCATCATAGTCTTCTTGAACAATCTAATATTCCATTTCTTGAACAGTTTCTGATAAATACAGAACATTCTTGTATTTCTGTATTTCCAGCATGATAGTCGGATTCTTAGAAACAACTTGAGGTTCAGATACTTCTTGAGATTTAGTTTCTATGGATTTTAGTAAAGTATGACAAACTAGCACTTCCAAGGATTTATTCTTGAACACATTTTCATTCTTTTATTTCTCAATATTTTCATCTTACTTGATTTTCATGGCCTTAGCCTTTGCAGGGTTTAAGACAAAAGAAGGATCTCCTTCTTTTTTGGTGGCTACCATCTCTCTCTACTTTGCTACTGTTGCATCAGAATAGGCTTTCAGTTTCTTTGTAGGAGGAGGTGCTGGTATCGGGACATCTGGAACTGGTACTGGCTATCTTGTATCATCAAGTTTC
This sequence comes from Viscum album, assembly GCA_963277665.1. NCBI lineage: Eukaryota > Viridiplantae > Streptophyta > Magnoliopsida > Santalales > Viscaceae > Viscum > Viscum album. Next base: position 934,746,727 of record OY728145.1, on the reverse strand, counting down.
CATTTCTTGGGTACCGATTTTGAAGATTCCGAAACATCACCCCTGTTATGGACAACCATTTCTTCAAAACATTTGTATTCCTGTAAAAAAACTCTATCTTCATCCTCCTTAGAATGTAATCCCTGAGAAAAAAATTATTAAAGGCTTTGAAACTGATCAGCATGGGACATTCAACTCTTGAAGGAACATAAAAATTATCATGGAGATAGTTGCTGAATACATAATAATTTGAGATCTAATGGATCCACCTTTTATTGCCTGCATGGTGAGAAAGTTACACTTAACCATGTTAATCTTCCTTAAGTTGATAAGAAATTATAAAATAAATATATCAAAAATTATTAGAGAGTCTTTATCTCCTTTTCTTTGGATAAACAATCCTTTCATCGAGAGAGATACAATCTTTTAGTTTTTGAAAGATTTGTAATATTCAGATTCGTAACATACTTGAGACCAAGACAATCCTAATCAATGAGTTTCTGAAAAGAACCATCCTTTTCAGGAAATTTTTGAGAGAAAAAAATAGATTCTCCTTCATACAATATGTTGAGAACATTTGTTGCCTTCTTATATGAAACATTATAAGTCTTATAATAACATTTGATCTTAAACAAGTCCTTGTCATCCTTTCTAATGAAAGTAAAGGATTCGTAGAATTGAATAATGAGGTTAGGGAGAACCAGATCCTGACTCTTATCCTTAGCCACACAAACACATTCCCATCCGTTAGTTCTTATCACCTTAGAGATAAGGGAGTCATATTTTTCATAGATGTTAGGGCATTCCAACCATTCCATAAATATTGACCAATCCTTTATTTTTTTGGTAATCGACATCTAATATGATGAATATTCAGAATTCATTCGAGATAAAGGGGACAAAGGAATCAGAATGAGGACTCTGATGGAAACAGGACTTCAACATAAAGGTCAGTAAGGATAGTGCAATGCTCACAAACGAGGCACCCCTTATATAGACATAACTATAACCTTTCAGCTTCTATAAGATAATCAAATGGCTGATCATAACATGATATGATCTAACAGTTGAGGATGAATATAGGAAATAAGAATTCCAATATTTTTTATTAAGGAAAACTGGGATTTTTGAAAAGATTGATATGCCAACACCTAAAACATAAGATAATAAAAAAATAAGTAATAATGTGTACTTTTTAGAATACTCTAAGGAATTGATCAGTATAATAAGAATTCCATTGAATGTTTTAGATTCTGGGATTTTCAATATTGAAATTTCAAGTACCAAAATTTCCTATACCAATATATCTAATACTGAAATTTACATTACTGAAATTTCTAGTACCGAAATTTATTATACCGAAATTTCTAATACCAAAATTTCCAATACTGAAATTCCCAATAAAGAAAGGTAAAAATTTTAAGAAGGAAAAACAATATTAAGGACAGATAAAATTTTAAGAAGATGAAAAGGCTTAAGGAAAGGGGAAAATATGTCTTCCCCTGAAATAAATAGTATTTTAATGTTAAGAGATTATTTAAATAAGAAGTAGATATGAATGGTTATCGTATAGATATCATTCCTGGCTTCTGTTTTATGTATTCAAATCTATCTGAAGACAATGGTTTTGTAAAAAATATAAGAAAGTTGTTCTTGTATTCAGATGAATTAAAGAATATTATCTTCTTTAAGTGTGTGATCCCTAACAAAGTGATGTCTAATATCTATATGCTTTGCCTGAGAGTGATGTGAAGGGTTTTTGTTAAGGGAAATGGAACTTGTGTTATCCCACATTATTTTAGTCTTAGTAAAACATATAACATAGCCTGTGAGTGTGTGTTCTATCCAAAACACTTGAGCACAAAAACATAAAGCTGCTACATATTTAGCTTTAGTAGTGGAAAGTGCTATAGAATGTTGTTTCTTGGATGACCAAGAAACTAAGGAATCTCCTAAGAAATGAAGAATTATAAATTTAATTTTTCTATACATTTTACAACCACCAAATTCAGCTTCTGAAAAACATTTAAGTTCAAAATTATTTCCATAGGAATAAAAAAGTCCCAAATCTAAAGTTCCCTTTAGGTAGAAAAAAATTATTTTCACTTCCATTAAATGAGATTCTTTAGTTTTTTCTTGGAATCATGAACAAAATTATACTGAGGAAATTAGGTCAGGTCGAATAGATGTTAAGTAAAGTAAAATTCCTATCATCCCTTCATAAGATTTTTAATCCACAGGTTTCCCTAACTCATCAATATCAAGAGTATTATAGGTTCCGATAGGAATACTTATACTATTTTTATTATCATACCTGAACATCTTAAGAAGATATTTGATATAATTATTTTGATATATGTAAGTATCCTCTAGTTTCTGAGAAATTTGAAAACCAAGAAAAAGGTTAACTCACCCATCATACTCATTTTAAACTCAGCGTTAATAAGATTCACAAAGTAATTAGTTAAGGATTGCTTAGTTGATAAGAAAATGATGTCATAAACATGAATTTGGATAATGAAAACATCTTTATTATTTTTCTCAATAAAAAGGGTTGGATCAGCAGTTCCCTTAACATAGTTATTTTGAAGCAAAAATCCTGAAATTTTATTATACCAAGCTCTAGGGGTTTGTTTAAGTGTATAAAAATATTTGGTAAGTTTATAAACATAATTAGGATGTTTTGTATCTTCAAATCCAGAAGGTTGATATACATATACTTCCTTCTGTACATAACCATTTGTAAAATAACTCTTTACATCCATTTTATAATGTTAAAAATTTATGAATGCTGCAAAGGATATAAGAATACGAATAGATTCAAGTCTTGATACAGGAGAATATGTTTATGTCTAGTCTATGCCTTCTTGTTGGTTATAACCATTGGATACTAATCTTGATTTATTTCTAACAATAACACCATTTTCATCGCATTTGTTTCTAAAACCCCATTTTACTCTAATAACTTAAGTTTCCTTAGGTTTTTCAACCTATGTCCAAACCTGATTTCTTACGAATTCGTTGAGTTCATCTGGAATAGAATTTATCCAATCTTCATCACCCAAGGATTATTCAAGATCCTTTAGTTCAATTTGGTAAATAAAAGCAAGATGTTCAACTCCATTCTTTAAATAACATCTAGTTCTTACTGGTTGATTAACATTTCCAATGATATTATCACTGGGATGATTTCTAAGTAACAACTGATTTGGGTTTGAAAGACTTGATCATCAACATAAGGTACAAAATATTCAGTGGTAAATGTTTCTGAAATATTTTACAGATCAATATCTTTATTTGAAAGGTCTTTTATCAAAGGATAGTGACCAGTTTTAGAAAATATATCAGAAATAATTTCAGGTTTTTCGAAAACAAAAGGATCATTTTCATCAAAACAAACATGTACAGCTTCTTCGACAATGCAAGTGTTTTTATTAAAAACTGTGTATGACTTAGAGTTAGTAGAGTAACCTAAAAAAATTCCTTCATCAGATTTGGGTGCCAATTTATGTAAGTTATCATTGGTATCCAGGATAAACACTTTTCAACCAAAAACATTGAAGTAAGATACTTTTGGTATTTTGACATTCCATAACTCATAAGGTGTTTTAATAAGAAAATGTCTTATTAAAATTCGATTTATACTATAACAAGTTCTACTTACAGCTTCAGTCCAAAAATGTTTAGCTATATAATATTCACTCAACATGGTTCTAGCCATCTCTTGAAAAATATTTTTTCTTCTTTAAACAACACCATTCTATTGAGGAGTTCTTAGAGATGAAAAGTTTTGACTAATACCCCTTTTACTACAAAAGGAATCAAAATCAAAATTTCCAAATTATTCTCCATGATCACTATAAATATTTATCAATTTAATGATTCCTAATTTTTAACTTGAGATCTGAAAATTTTTGAAATAAGAAAATGCTTCAGATTTTATTGCTAGAAAATAAGCCCAGTTAAATCTTTTGTAGTCATCAACTAAGACAAACACATAGTATTTGACTGAAATAATTCCAGTTCGTGTTGGACAAAATAAGTCCATGTGCACTAACAATAATGCATTATATGGTGTAACTTTTCATATAGTTTTAAATCCAGATTTATGTTTCTTTCCATATTGATAATGATCATAGACTTTTGAATATTTAAACCTATGATCTGTTAGATCCTTAATAAGTTCTTTCTGAGAAAGTTTTCTAAGAATCCTTAAGATAGAGTGTTCTAGTATTCTATGCCAAAGCCATGATTGATCTTCAATTGCACTTCAGAAAGGTAGATCATGACTTCCAAAGACTTATAGGTTTAGTGTGTATACAATATCGTGACTATGGGTTGAGAGAATAAGCTCGTCCTTGGAATTGTGTACTAAGAACTTTTCATTACTAAAATTCAAAAGGTATCCTTAATCACATAATTGAATTATTCTGATGAGGTTGTGCTTAAGAACTTTAACAAATAAAACAATTGAAATTAATGATTTTACAAAGATAATAATGTTACCTATACTGAAAACTTCCCCTTGAGAGTTATCTCCAAAGGGTGATTTTCCATATTTAGTCTTTAAAATCTTTTTGAAATTGTCTTTTTTACCATCCAATTTCTGGGAACATCCACTATTCGTATACCATATGTTGTTGGAACTTACTTCATTAACCTGAAAAAGAAAAGTTATGTTTCCAGAATCCAAATGTGCTTATATCCGGAATTTTTAGAGAGTAAAATTTTGGGTATCCACATTTTTTAGAAAAGTAAGATTTATGAAACTCAAGTGATTGAACATTATTTAAAGAGGAGTTCTTCTTCCAATTCCCACCATATTGAAATTTTGTACAAAATGGAGGTCTTGGAGGAACAAAATATTTGTTTCTATAAACTGTTCCTTCTTGAGAATAACCTAATCTTTGATTATTAACATGAGGCTGGATCTAAGAATACATCTTGTCAAAATTTTCTTTACCAGAAGTAAAATTTGCAAGATGTTTCTTCAAGGAAAATATTTTATACTTCAGTCTTAGGACTAAATTAATATCCTTAAGAATAAAAGACATAGAGTTATGTTTATCCACTAAAACATAGTTTCTAAAATATAGAAATTTAAGATCTTTAGAAAGATCATCCTTCTCAGAATTGACTTCCTCATGTTTCTTAAAAAGTTTTTCTAAAACATCATTCCTCTTATCAATATCATTGGTTTGATTAAAAATTTCTTTTGTTAAAATAAATTCTCAAGAATTTTCATTTTCAAGTTTCATAGAAACATTACAATTTGTTATCTCTAACAACTTAGTAAATCTAGAAACTTCCTCATAGGAAGGAAAATCAATATCATTATCTAATGAAAAAGATACTTCATCTAAAGAAAAATCATTATCTGGAAAAATTTCACATAAGGACATATTGGTTAATGATTCAGTAGTTCATACCTTACCCATAAGACAATAATATCGAAATGGAGCTCTGGATATTAGATTAATATTATTATATTTATAAGATTCATATTCTGAATATTAATTTGAAGAATATCCACCACAATCACTCCATGTTTCATTGGATTTTAAGACATTCTTATGCTTTGATCTATAGAACATCTTCTTGTTTCACACAAAATTAATATCCTTCTTGTCTCTTTTCTTATGCAAGGGACAATCAGGTCTGATATGACTGGTTCTTCTACATTCATAGCATGTCACCTCTCCATCTTTATTTTCTTTTCTATCTTCCTTCTTGTATCTATATTGAAAGTTACTCTGCCCAACAATCTTGCTCATCCTTCAGGCAAGATTAGCTAACTAATCTTATGATGCTTCACTATCACTAGACTCAGATTAAATAACAACATTCTTAGATTCTAATCCTATAACTCTCTCAGGATTCTTGGATTTTACTTGATTTTAAGTAGTTTTAAAATCAACACCTCCATTTCCATTTTTCTTGTTAACATTATCAGCATCTCTCTTCATTTTGGTTTCATATTTAAGAAGGGTTCCAAATAGTTCATTAAGAGAAATCTGTGTAACTTTTCTAGTCTCATCAATAGTTGTTCTATTGGATTCACTTTCATTGGGCATGATATATATAATCTTGTCTACAGGAGATTGTCCATCTAAACCTTTCTCACCCATGGATTGTAAGTTGTTGATAGTAGTCATAAATCTTTGTTGTACCTTACATACGGGTTCTCCATAATGAAATCAGAAACCATGATACTCAGCTCTGAGAATAACTCTTCTAGTTTCTATAACTTTGGAAGTTCCAAATTGAGTTACTTAAATATTCGTCCAAATACTATTTGCAGCTTCCTAAGATGAAATTTGGATATATATATTTCTAGTCATGGAACAATGAAAAGTGTTACATACCTTAATGTTCAGCTGGTATTCCTCCTTTTCTGGATTAGTAATGGTTCTAAGTTCTTTATCAGGATTCATATAATCTCTAGTAAACATAATGTAGTTTACTACACCTATGTTTATCATAGAGGTCTTTATTTTTTCTCTCCAGTACTCATAGTCAGTTCCATCGAAGATTGGTGGTCTAGTAGGATGTATATTAACTTGAGATCCAACATGAATGTCTGTCATTCTGAAAATAATTTCCTTCCACAAGACTTGTTATAAATAAAAGTTTATAACCAAATAGAAAATAGAAAACTTGAGCAAGAAATCCTATATGTGGATATAAGTATTTCAGAGACCTCCTCTGATACAAAATATAGGATCAAAATATAGATATAGATGTTCAAATAAAAGATAGGGGTAAATTTTATACTTTTAAAATTATTTTAAATCCTTTAATCATAAGTTTAACAAGATCAAACAAACATTCACAGAACCTATTAAAGAAATCTTTTCTTATACTTTACAACCTTAAGATAAAAACATAAGAATGATTTTCTTAAAATAAAGATTCTACCTTAAGTCATACTAAATCTGTAATATAATCAGAGTAACAAATTAGAAATTATAAAAAAGTTATACTTTCTAATTTTAACATTGTTAAGACTACAATGGAAGTAAAACAACTTGAAATTGAAAACAAGTAACAATAAGATTCTTTTAACCCAAATAGAAGGGTATCTAACAACCATGGATAAAAGTTCCTTGATTTATACTTTCAAGAAAGTTTGTCTTTCCCAAACCCAGGTAAGCCCTCAATCCGAAGATTGGTATTTGTCTTGTTATCCTCGCAATCCCTAGATTTAGAAGGAAATCAGAACCTCTATCCTGCAAACCCGGAAGTCCATGAGCATCACGATTGGAGTCGGCACAAAGAATGTCTGAACAAGTTGTTAATGCCTAAAAAAGTTGTTCATGACCTCAACATGAGTCACTGAGAGTTGTAGGATCCTCTCTCTCTATAAATTACTTCAAAGTTTTTTCACAAACATCATGCTCATTCACACTCTGTATTGAAGTCACAGTTGTTAAAATTCAAGTTCCACCAAAAATTACTTCGCTTTCTCAAATAGATATGTATTTATAGGGAAAAATTACCAACGGTAATCTCCACTACAACGGTCATATTTTCCATAAATTTCAGATGGACATGGACAAGTGTCAAACATAAAATGGTTAGTTTGTAATAGATTGTACGACACCATTTCAAGTATAAAAATTGATGTTAATTTAAAGATAAATGTTAAGAATAAGAAAACATTGAATCTGATATCATTGTATTGATACATTAAACAACTCTAACATTATCAAGGAAACGTAATCTTAAGAATAAATCAGATTGAGAAAATGGTATCACATTTACACTAGAATCGGTATCATAAAGACGGTATCACTTATACACCGGAATCGATGTCAGAAAGATGGTATCACTTATACACCAGAATCGGTATCACAATGACAGTGTCACTTATACACTAGAATCGGTATTACAAAGACGGTATCAACTATACACCAGAATCGGTATCACAAAGACAGTATCACTTATGCATAGGAATCAAAATCTCAAAATAGAACGACTAATCTCTAATTATAACAGAATGACAAGTCGGATCTTAAGAAAAAAAGTACTTAAGAAAAAGTGTTTGTGATTTTCAAAACAGAAGACCCTAAGGAATTGAGACGTCACAAGACAACCATATTGACTCAAAAACATAAGCACCTAGGCTATTTAAAAATATAATTCTATAGCCTACTATGCATTGTCCAATACTAGGGAGAAACCATAATTACAATACTATTGTATTACCTAATATTTTTTAACTATTATTAAACTCTAAATTTAAGCGAATAACTCAGAAACAAGCCAAAGTTATGGTTTATTGAAACTAAATCAATTAACATATTTAGTTGGTAACTTATTAATTTCATGTATAAAAAATTATAGAAGATGCTTCAAAATATTTAAATGAAACCATATATCACAATTCTTAATATACAAAATATATGTCTCTGAATAAAATATAAAATAAACTAAATAAATGATCATTTCTAAAATTTAGACATTAAATGATTAATTTTGAATAAATCACAAATAAGACAATTATAAACACATTATCATTGAATAAACATAATATACATTCCAGGAAAAAGTAATTGTAAAAAAATTGTATTTATTTTTAACATGAACACCATAATAGTATCATTTTATATATCATTTTTTAAAATATTATATTTCATTAAAATCTAGAAATTTTATATTTCATATGAAAAATTCAGATATATTATGTAAAAAATTACATTATAAAAATATATTATATTTGATATTATTTGAAAATTACCTATATTAATGATCCAAACACCATTTTTTATGGTTTAAACAGTCTCATAGAAAACATTTCTAATTTTTACATTCAAAATTAATTATTATAAACAATAAAAAATTTAATATGATATCTTATATTTTACCTTAGTTTATGCTTGATACCATTTTTGAAAATTACTTTATAACTCTTAAATAAATGATTGAAATAAAAATTATAAATTTTTATATATATTAAAAGTATCTAATATTAATAATTAATATTTAAGATACTTATTAGTTAAATGTTTCATTAACTTTTAATATTTAAATTTATAATTTTTTGAATTACATAATTTATAAACAAAATAATTTATTTAAAAATACTTAAATAAATATTATTTAGTTTATAAAATATTAAAAAATATCTAAATCAATTCATAAATGGAAAATGGAAAAAAATAATTTATATCATATTGGATGATACATATCCTATCATAATTTTTAATACAATTTAAAACATATATTATGGTTTATAATAGCTACATTATGGCCTATGATATCATCTTTCAGTGCTAACAATCATATTTTAGGTTATCCCTTAATTTATAAGCATGATAAGATGCCCTATTTCTGGAAAAACAGATTATCATTATCAAACACTATGACTCAAAATTATATTATATAATACAATACCAATTCTATACCTCAACACGTGACATAACATTTCATACATTATGATATGCAAAACCCAAAGAATTTTCCAATGTTGTATGCATCGATAAGATATATCTTTTCTTATGATCATATCATAGTTTATGATATTTCATATCTTATTATACATCGTAGTAAAAAATATAGATCATATTTTATAATTAAGAACAAGTTATCGTATTTTATTTATTTTAATCATGATTTATCAAATCAACTGAATCATGGAATTTAAATTATACCATTGTTTCATTTCATAAGATCAAATAGCACATAAATAAGTAAACAAAAGTTCATAAGAAACCAAAATATAATATCATCCATGATTTGAAACATAATCCATGCAAAATATAATATAAAGAAACAATCGTACAATAAAGATTACAAATCCTTCTTTTTCAAATCACATATTTCATTAAGATAACATAGAAATGGTTGATTAAATACATACTCCTAGGGTATATGAGGATTAATGAATCACTTAAAATATTGGTTTTATTCTTTTTTTGACCATAATATAATAGTTCCCTTTGATGGAATTATAAGAATGATAATAGTTCTTCTATATAAGGATAGTTAAGTCGCACACAAGGTAATAGTAATAAAATTTCCTAACTTGATATTATTTATATAGACCACAAAGATTCTCTAATATCCATCAATTAATTAACTCCAATGTTATATAATGTCGTAATAATTATTTATAACCCTTTATTCATTTATGAAATTACCACTTAATTTTTTTTTAATTTTCCAAGTGTGTCATCAAATGAAACATCTATAATTGATGATTACCTTTTATAGAAGATGAAACTAAAAGACAATTATTTAATGTTTGAATTATATATTGATTATGTTATAATATTATTTAAATATAATGGGTCCTCATAGGACACTCCCATCTAAATATTCAGTGACTTCAATAATCTCGTATAAGTATCTGATATAGGTGGTCATGGTACCTATTTTGATCCCTTCCTCAAAGGAGGTTGATGGACTCCCTTTAACTGCCATGGGATATTTTCTTCTATCATTCGTAAAATTATCCAATCCTAACTTCCACCCACATTTCCCTAGTATCATTATTATCCATAATGTTCTAGATATTAATGATAAATCTCTTCTACTTCCACTACTGCCCATGGAGATTATAAAGGCCTTATCCCTTTTGAATCGTAATTTATTAGATCAGTTAGGATGATATCAACCATCGATATAAAAATTTTAATAAATTTTTTATTTGGGGATTATATGAATATATTATAGTTGGAATCCTTAACTACATAAGTATCCTACTTCACATTCCATCTAAGAAATTCATTATACTAGCCTCTTCCAAAGCTCTGTGAGTCTTAAACGGAACCTGCTTCACAGTATTCAGATCGTATTTGGATTTTTACTTGAAATGAAATTCACTATCCAAGGTTTTTTCTGTTTTTTCCCTTGATTATCCTCTTCCTCTTCCAAATCTATCGATCATCAATATGTTAGAAAATATGTTTAGTTGATACTTGGGTTCTGATGGTAAAAAGGGTTCTGTTTTTCATTATGTATCATTATGAATTTGTGTTGATGTTGATATATCTAGAAATCTAGTGGATTGTGGTTTTATTGTAATTGGAGAAGATTTATTTTATAATAAATTCGTCATCTTCAAGACATTATTTTATTTTTTATCCACTTCAAAAATATAGGGCCACTACATTTTAGTGTATCGATGTGGCCATAAAAAATCTAAATGATGATTATATTTATGACCCTTCATTACTCATGATTTTCCCTTTAATGTGTATAAGTATAAGTCATGGTGATATGGTCTTATAATCCTCTTCTTGTTCATAAATTAAGGAATATTCATAGTCATGTAATCTTAATTCAGGGTTAGGGCGTTTAGGGGGTGACTGTGAAAGGACTCTTAAGTGTATGTATTGATAGTAAAACACCTCCAACTTGTGCAGAAGAAAAATGACTAAATGCTTCTTCAATAATGGAATAAAAATGGAAAATAAATATCCACCAGTGAGATAATTCAAGATTTAATTTTGGAATGGAACAATTAATTCATGATCCATTTGTGGTTTTGGGTCTATGTGTTGTGTAAGGAAATTGCATCTCATCTATACAAGATTGGTCAAGTAGCTTTATTTCACTGACTTTTAGGAGGTACGGTAGGGTAAATCCTTTGAATAGATTTTTTCTTGAGAATATATCTCCAAAACAAAATCATAGAAATCCTTTTGATGGTATTTATGGAATATTCTCAAAGTATGAGTATAGGGAATCCAAAATGGTGACATACAAGGGAAATGGAAATTCTTGGATAGTGAAAAACATTAGAATATCAACATTGTTAAATAATCATAATTCCATATGGGGTCTCACCGAGGTTATTTCAGTGGATGATATCTCTATTATATCATTAGTGGATTGTGAAGATTAAACATAGGAAAAATGACTATAAAATCCAAGGGGGAGAAATTGAATATGGGAATACAGAACATGGGTAGCTCCACCGTGAATCGGGGGAAGAAATCCAAATGTCACAATAACTATTTTCACCTACCAGTAAGAAGGGTCCTTCAATTTAGTTAGAAAAGAAAATTGTTGTGTAAGGATATAAAAAGAAACAAGGTTATAATGGGAGTGAGATTAGTACTAAATGGAATGATATATGTGTTTATGTCTCATCTCATAACATGGTATATCCTATTCAATCAATAGAAAAATTGGAATATGAATTTAACTTTTTTCCCTCATAATAAGAGAAGAAATTTATTATTGGTATAATTATACAATTTGATATCATTTACTAGTGAGTAGATTGGATTAACACCCAAAATAGAATTCTTATTCGTGGATTAAACCATCAAAAGATTATTTATGTGAGTATATTCAAATTTAGAAGAAAGTGACAAAACTGTGTACGGAAATTTCATGGGGGAGTTCAAATGGGAACCTTATAGCATTAATTAGTCCCTTTTATGGGTCAATTACTCCAAAATGAAAAATTCATATATGGAATGGCACATAATTATTCATTATAGAGGTATTTAGTTGTTTTTTTTCCCAATTTATGATTTTTATTTCCAATGAGGGTTCAAACACAACCCTTAAAAGTGTTTCTAGAAAATAAAAAAAATATTTCCTTCTGTAAAATTATATCATATAATTGATAGATATCACATCGCTAGGTTATTCTTAATATCATTGTTATGTAGTAAATTCCAAAACATAATTTACTATCTTAGATGAAGTCATGGTTTGCCTTTGAGTAAAAAAATTCACATTCTGAGTAATTATGTCATGATTCCATGCATTTCATATATTTATTATGTAATGATATATAATATCTACTATCTTATCTCACCAAATTATATCATGATCAGTAGTTCATCACTTGGTGAATCTAACTATGAGATTGAATGTCTTATATGATTATTTATTTGGTAGACAATAATTAATGGAATTTATCTATACCCATCAAATGAGGTCAAATGTTGTGACATTTTAAGTAAATTTCAATCAATATTGATTGAATAGTTGAGTTATCGAGACCTATAGAAAGGTGGTTTGGTCATTATATGATTGGAGTGATAGGACTATTAGAACTCTTAAATGTAGAAAATCAATATCTTTTATTTTCTTTTACCTTTGAACAATATTAAAAAAAATAATGGTAATGACAAATATCTTTCATTCCAATTGGAAGATTCGTCTACCTCATTGAACCACTAATATGAAAGTGTCTTTCAACTATTTCTAATAGAACATTATCATACTCATGTGGATGATTTAGGTCAATAAAAATATATTATAATCTAGTCATTATTAATTATTTTATTCAAAAAAATATATAGTAATAATTTGGTTTTTATTGGTTTTGGATATTTTTTATTATGTCTTGGATAAATTTTATCCCCACTGAAATCCATTAGTGGTATTAGAAAAAATTTATCAATGTTTTGATTATTTTTAAATTAATTAATAAAATTTAAAAACATGTTTCCTTGTAGCATGACATAACCCATTTCAAAATGACTATTTATGTTTTAATTTTTCAATAACATGAAATACTGTTTTGTAAATAGGTATAGTTTTATCATAAAATACCTTAATTTAAGAAAATTGGACAAAATGGTTTTCTTTAAAAAAAATGAATTTCATTATCATCTTTCTTATGATGTGGTTAGCAGATCTGTATTCCATATTTGGTCTTGAATATGAGGATATACCATAATATATTGGATGTTACCAATCAATTTTGTCAATTATCATGATTTCTATAGAATTATATTCCATAAAACTTTTATGGAACATCTGATATCACCATACTGAAAACTTCCTAAAAATAGTTTGGATAAAATGTTTAGTTTATCGTAAATGGTATGTAAAAATTATAATTTTATTAATGAATTATAATAAAAATATATTGAATAGAAATCATTTTGAAATATGTTGTGGTTGATATTACAATGCATTTGTGATTTTTAATTTGAAAGTAATATATTACTTTGAAACATGTGTTACATGCTTGATTTTAAGAAAATAATAATGATTAGTCACAAAATTCGTGAAAAACATTAATTTAATAATTCATTATATATAGGAATGAAACTTAGAACATTTTGATAATTGGTGTGAATAGAATGACCAAACTAGTTTGGTTTTCAATTTAACTGTGACACTCATTGTCAAAACATCCGTCATATGTTCAATTCTATACCAACATGCTCATCTTTTCATGAAACTATAATTCAGTGAATTTTGATTAATTTTATTCATGTAGTTATTACCCTCACATAATTTTTATATTAGTTTTTTTCGGAATGGAAAAGGCTGTATTTTTTCACTCTTTCAAGAGGTTAAAAAGGAACATCACATTACCAAAAGTGAATAAATGAAAAATAATTTCCACAAAACTGTATCAAAATACTATTTGATTTATTTTTGGAATTAAATAATAACACACACATAATTTTATCATATAGTATAACTTAAATGTCTTCAAACCTATTTTAAAATTAAAATTGACATTTCAGTTCCAAATGTGTTCTGCATACTGAATTCCCAAGAAATGATATAGTATTTTTATGAAACACTAAAAAAAATAATAGATCCATTATTAGAATATGATAATGAAAATAATATAATTTCTTCTCCAACAGTGTCCTAAATGAGAAAAACTACGTTTTTTTCATTTTTATGGTGAAATTTCAGTTCAAAACATGTGTTACATTCAAAATTCTATAAAAACAACCAATATTTATTTTGAAACCATTGTAAAACGATTTTTGAAATTTTTTTACTTTAATATAACATCCTAATATTTTAGAATATTTTTCTCCTTAAATAAATATTATTTCTTTTATATTATAAATTACACACAATATCTAGCTTAAACAAACCGTGGTATATTATTAAAATAGTATAATTTAATGTTATAGTTATCCTATATTCAGTGGATTAGTCTGTATAAATAGAAATAACTAAATTTGAAGAACATATTGTTTATATATATATATAATATTTTTTCATTGGTAATCAAATAATTTTAAATAGAAATAAAATTCATTTAAAAATATAGATGGTATATATCTAAAAAACTATTTTTATGCATGCAGTTTTTTTTATCATAATAAATTTAATTAATCATTATGAGTGAATTATTTTAATTTAATTTATATATTACATAATGAATCAAATTTTTTATCATTTATCTAATTTTTTCTAGGCATGGGATAGGAATAAATCTAGTTTAATGTTTAAAAAAATATTTTTCAAAAAAAACAGTTCTGTCTCATTTTGAGTACTTATTTTAAAATGATTTTTTCACTTTTATAAATTTAATTTTTCTAAGTAGTTTAAATATTTAGAATGATGTGGAGACTATATGGTAAATGGGACCCTTTTATTTATAGATATTAGGAGTAGTAACTATGATAACATGTATCACCTCGATATAGGGTAAATCAGAATAACCTATCTTAGAAATATTTGATAATTTCACTATTTTTCATTATAATTAATATTAAATGAAGTAAATTCAATATTTATCACCCTAGGATTTAAATTTTGTTTTTATAAGACAATTTTATATTAAAATTATATATATAATATTTAAATAAATGAAAAATAGAACATTTCACTCTCTAATGGTTAATTAACTATTATGTGTTCACTTATGTGGGAAAAAATATTATGAATTAATATTAATTGGTATTTGGATCATAATGAAACAATTTTTATAGTGGAGATTTCTTTAAAAAATTTATTGATAATATAATCACCTTAAAATCATACATAATGAAAACAGAACATTTACAGAATTAACATAAAAATAAATATATTATTTTAGAAATATTAAAAATAATAAATTTTTTATGATATACTATGTTGCCTGAAGTTGGTATATAAATGTTACATATTAGTTTTGTGTGAATGTTTTCTATTTTAAATCCATCATCTTCTGGGTGAGTTTTAAGTCCAATTAAATGAATGGTACCAAAATTAAAATTACTAATATTTTATAATAAATAATATTTTATTAAATGATTCAACATTCATTAAATTATTATAATAGACATGTTAATGTAATAATAATTAAATTGTAAATATGTTCCATATATGAGTAAAATTTCCACATATAGTTAAATTTTTAACACTTTTTGTTTGAGATTTTCGTATCTAGGGGTAAACTCAAAATGGTGAAAAAAGGGGTTAACAAAAAGATAATGTTTAAAATAGGGCCAAAACATATCTAGATTCATTTTACAATTTTATTTATAATCCATAATATATTCATTCTAATTCTTGGCCATTTTTAATAATTTCTTTGAGAATGGATTAATTATATATTTATATTTTAATAAATTCTACAATTTCCCTCTCCCTCCATCATAAAATGACACCCCTTCGTTCTCCACATTACATCACTTAGATCCTTATAGCTCATTTAACTCTTAATTATTTATCCCCCCAAATCACCAATAAATGAATTATATGTGTTTTTATTTTTGAAAACCCATTCCAAGGGTCTTGAAAAAATGATCTAAATGTGGCCGATCAAAATAGAGGTAATTGACTTACCCGACCACTTTTCAATTTCATTCTTCTTAAAGTTCATATAATTCTATGTTATTCATTATAAAATACCTAATGGTGAATCATAGTGTTAGCTTCCCCTCTATGTCTCTATGTGGTCTTGAGTTCAAGCCTCATCAACTAATACCTTGTATTTGTGTGTTGCGTGATTTTCTTTGTAATGTACCTCTTCACGCACATCGATGATAAATATGGTATTGATCGTAAAATAATAAAAGAAGTATAATAAATATTCATAAATGTTCTTTTAATTATAGTATTACCATTGTCTACCCTCTTTCTAATTAAATGGGAAGTTAAAGTATTTCTCATGTGTACGTATGACTTACCATCCCCACATAGCTGTACAATGCATTTTCCATCAACAAATTTCATGGAATTTAATTATTATGGGTTTAAATAAATTTATGATATTTTTGAAATAATTATTCTTCTATAATTATAATATCATATTTACCTTATCACCTTCCAATCTGTTGGAAAATGATAACGTCGCCCATGCATACATGTGGACTACCATATAAAAAAGTGAAATGATTCATTTTTATGATCATTATCTAATTAATAAAATTAATTTCTATTATCATATTCTTTCATCTAAATAATACATTATTTTATTTTATTTTATTCACATTAAGTACTTAATAAATTAAAATTATGTTTTTAATGAAACTGTTTTATTTTTCTGTTTGGTCAAAAAACATTTCTCTTTCATTTCGATTTCCTTTAAAAATATTTTAAAGAAAAATTTTAATATTATGAAATTATTTTTTAATTTCCTTTTTAAACATTATGAAATTTTAACCAGAAATTTATAAAATGTATCTAAATTTCATTTTAAGAATGAGTTATTTTTGTGTTTTTTATAATAGTGTGATTGAAATGATTTCATTTCACTTATCGAAATGAATATAATTTCCCACAATCACGACTGGTCAATTATTTAAATCATCCATTACACGTTAATAATATATTTGTGGTACAGGTCTAAGTATAGGATTATGTTATAAATTTTGAATGATGACCCAAGATAGCATCGGTTAAACTTATGCTCCCATAGATTAGGAGGAATGTGTTATGATTTAGACATCCTATGAATGATATTTCATTATTATATTATAGTTCACTCTGATTGTTATATCTTGGTGCATAAAATTCACATTTTTGTTTTAGTCAATCTATGGATCTAAGTACATTTTTCATACAAGGAATTTTATGGGATATGAAATGACTCTCTACTAGTGTAACAAAATGTTACCAGATCTAGAATTCTAAATATTGTTTATATGATCACACAACTTTAACAAGTCTTTAATCATTATGAGCATCAAAACTATCGAAGGTGGTAACAACATACTATTCAATACATAATGGGGAAATATATATTTTTTAGTAGGTCCAAAAATACATTAGTGGATGAGTTATAAATCATCACTAAATAATAAATATTTCACGTTCCTCATTGCTCCAAACATAAATATTTTAATTTATCCAATTATTTTTTGTAAGGTGAATCAAATCAGTGGTAGAATATTATTAAGTGGTATAATATTTTCGAGTACCAAGGTTGAATGCACATTATCATTTTTAAATAAATTATTATTTTTATACAATAAGCTAAAAATATTTTATGAATGAAATGTAATGTTGTTTTTATAAGGGATGATAGTTGTTATTGAAATTAATGAAAGGAGAATATGCCCTTATCAATTTTCAATCTTCCCTAAATATTACTTATCTCATAAGATAATGAATTAACAAACACGTGTGTTTGGAATCTAGTCTAGTTGAGTCCAATGGTCAGGGTAAACAAACACAAGTCACTTAATTACCCTTTTCTCAAAGTTAATTTTACTTCAGTATTTTTGGTAATTGGGTTACATGAAACCATTCTTAAACATATCCAACAACCCTCCCAATGGTCATGGTGAGGAACATACACTATTTAATGCATTAACAGTTTCTGTCACTCATACATGAAATAATGTCCATGCATAAAAAATAATAGATTTAACTATTTTATGGTTATAGGAAAACACCCAAATAAATTACATTTAAATATAAAATACCTTACAAAAAATTAGTCTCATTTCACTTTAATCATGTCACAACAAATCTAACCCGTCATTCCAGTCATAGGGGAGTGGGAAAATAAAAATTCTATCTTTGAGAAAATAAGGATCAAACTTATCCTTGGTTTGGTATCTCCTCATCCCTTTCCATTTTATCCCCGTTATATGTACATATCATAATTTATAAGATTTTTCAAAACAAAACCTCACATCAACATATTCAATTATCTGTTGATGGTGAGTTCACCATATAAAAATGGATTTTATGATGTGAAATGTGTGACTGTAATATAATCAAATATATTCCTTAATTTATATTAAGACATAAAATGTAACTTTATAGAGTAATGAATTCTACTAAAACATTGAAACAAGATATAAATATCCTTTTTTACTATGCTAAGGTGATGATAACATTGGTGTAACCCAACCTTTTATAACCAATCATGATTTAAATTACCTTTATGGTATGAAACCATATCTTCCTACATTTTTTAGTATTTTGTAGCCATATTTCAGACTTAATTTTCTAGTGTCATACTGCTGAACTTCATTTCATAGTGTGAGGCATATTTAACTTGAAAACACATATCTTTTTTCCTTTATAATATTTTCATTACATCCTGAAATAAATTGGAAAACATATAAAATAGTAATAATTCAATTAATATTAATAAATAATATCATAAAATTATTTTATTATATATCCAAAAATAGATTCCTAAAAGGTATATATCATATACCCACACACGTGAATTCATACTTGTCCATAAGGAAGAAATATCAACATTCTACAAAAAAATATCACCCTACCATTCATTAAAATAAAATCAATTAAGGAAATTAATCATACGGATAATAAAATGCTCAACTATAACACAAGTAAAATCATTAATTCCTCACTTTTCAAATAAAAAATCAAACATGATTTTTACATTATTATTTTAAATCATCTATACCCTTTCATTAATCCATTTTAATTGTGAGTTCATTATTAATAAGATTTCCATTTTCAATTACCTTCACATTGAACTTTTATTCTCATCGTTAATGAAAAATTATAAAATAGAGTTTATCAAATACCTAGAAAATGTCACTTACAATACGCTTGTAATTTATCTAGCATCTACAATATGTAAATAAAGGGATCACAATTAATCATGAGATCACTACATCATGGTTTAAATGTATCTGAGGCATAAGGGTGGGAGGTTAATGGTGTAAAAAAATAAAAGATCAAAAATTAGGTTTTACACTATAACATAATGCTTGATATAAAGATATATTCTCAATGGATAACTCTCTTTACAGATTCCATCTATATCTTTATTGAAACTGCTTAAGGTGGGAGAATGATAAAATTTATCATAATGAATGTTACACCACATATTGTATTTTTTTATGTTTTTTCAAAATTTATTCTTAGGAAAAAACACACATCCCTCAATAAACCACATGTGATTAAAAGACCAATATTCTAAAAATAATAATTTTTTATCCCCCTAAGACACAACCTAGTTCTTTTATTTTTATTTATTTCTAACTTTTTAGTTTTTCATCATGATAAGTCAATAGTACATTACAACTAATGAATCAATGTATCTCTGCTAAAACACAAGAAAAACCCTAGTAAAATATACTGAATAAAGTATATCATGATCCAATGAAAAGATCCCTACCCCCACACGCCTATTCATTTAAACTCCATACAATATAATATGGGTAGGGAATAAATGGGTATAATTGCCTTTTAATATTTCTCATTTCCCAAAAAGATTATTTAGGGATTCTTTAAGATGTAGAAGGATATATGTCATTTTGGTTCAAAGGATAAAGTGAAAAAATCAATACATGCCTTAATTATATTAAAAGATATTCTATTCAGTCATAGATTTGATAATATGTGAAAATTTCATGTAAGAAAACATTCTCATTCCTATCAAGAAATATAGTATATAAAAAAGGGGAAATTGTTTATAAAATGAACTGGGAATGATATGAATGGTTTGGATAACGGATAATAGAATTTACTATTAATAAAAAAATCAATTAATGAAAAAATCATAATTTCAAGGAAACCAAAATATTAGAAAATATTCTTTTAAAATAATTAACATGCTCTGCAAAAATCATGATTTTATAAATCTAAAACTATGTTCTTATCATAACTAAATCTTTCGCCCAACTTTCTAATTCAAAATTATTAGACTAAAAATTTAAAAACATGTTAGAAAATTATTATGATGATTTATGTCTCTTTGTTCTATTTATTAATAAAAGTATCAAAGAATATTGTACAATTTGATGTTAAATCTATAAAAACAATTAAATGTGTAGAATTTAGTTGAAAATAAAAAATTAAAATGATTACTCCCCTTTAATTATAGTAAATGGGTCTTCATGTTCTAGTACCTTCATACTCCTACTTCCCTGCCTATTACTTTGATAGATTGAAAAAACAAAAACAAACAACCAAAAGTTCAATACCATTAAAAATGACCAAACATATTAATGGAATTGAAACTAATTCCCAATATGAAATTAAATTATTAGAAATCAATAAATTTGAATACCTATAAAGTGATAAAATTACTCGAGTTTCCTCCCAATAGATTATCTTTTTTGGTGTTTATTTAGTTCGAATGTACTCAGGCTATCTAATTGGAGTATTGTATAGAGAAAACCGTGTCAGGTAAAAAAAATATGAATTTGATTTGCATCAAGGTCATCTTCTCTCCAACATGATTTAATTGAAGTGAAATGTTGTGGAGGTAACCATAGAATATATATTATAAATACAACTAAAAGGATTTTTGAATCATTTGAGACTCATTAAATTTATTCTTCTATTCCCACATTTTCTTGTGGTTATTATATTTATATAATGGAGTCATAATGTTACTAATTAATCTTCTAAATTTCCTCTATGTATTCATCTATTTTTTCCATCTCGTTTGTGTATTCAACATAGAGTGTGGTTGGTTCTTCCTCCTCTTCTTAGAGTGGTCTTCAATTTTATAAAAAAATTCTTGACATACATGGAATCTATCTTTTTCTTATTTCTCATATTTTCCATTATTTTTTATCCCTATTTCTCAAGAATTTTTTGAATAGGCTCATCAGCCGAGGTCCTTTCATCTAGTTATTTTTTTTCTTGCAACAGTTTTATGAATTGTGCATTAACACATTTATTTTATGCAACAAGATCATTTTCTTCATTATTATCCTTTAAACCATTATTATAATGTGTATTATGAGGTGTATCAGTCTTATCATTGGAAGTAAAACATATCACTATCTCATTTATTGTGATTGTTTTCTTGTGACGCACTACTTCAAAATTATACTCTAGGATATAGTGTAATATATAATCCTTATATGGTTACAATTGTGAGGTCTCTTTTTTTATTTTTACATTATTTTGAACTCTTCATGTTTTATGTCATTCCATTAGTTAGAACACAATCATGGTTTTTCATTGATGCTCGTCCATTCCTTCTAAAAATACCCATGTGTAGTAAAAATGATAAAAAAAAATGAAAAAACGCCTAAACCAAAAATAATTAGGCAAAAAATATGAGAAAATATTTTTTATAAATTATTAAACTAATATCATATCTTCTTCTATCCCCATAAATGGTGACAAAAAATTGACAGCACCACAGTTATCATTAAATCATATATGGTTTCCAAATTTAGAAATTTATAAAAATATAAATTAAACTACTAATTCTAAAATACATTATTAATGGATTTGAATTTATCGAGGATAGAAACTAATTTACATGGTTAGAGAGAATATTAATATAAAAAATTACATAAACTATTTTTGGAATTAAATTTAATCTAATTTATTAGAAGAATGGGTGAAAATTATTTCAGAATTAAATAAATTAGAAAACACATTAAATGAAAGAAAATATAAGTTTGGGATTAATTAGGGTATAATAAATAAATTATAAAAACAATTGGTTGGAATCGTGTTTAAATGAATCCAATAGACATCGTAAAAAACTATCAATCCTTGAATTCCATTTTTATCAATTTTCAAGGTAATTTGATTTATTTGTTAATTAGGTGGAACAAAATCATGTTTAAACATTATAAACAACCCTCCCATGTTTATGGTGAGGATCACCCACTTTCCAATGAATTTATTGTTTCAGTTGCTCACTGGTCACAATATGGTCACACATGATGATATAAAGGAATAGATTTACATTTTTTAGGTTGTAGTAAAATATCTAAATGAATTGAATTAAAAAATAAAATACAATAATTAAATCAATATGCTCTCACTACATTCATGTCTCTAACAATTTACCCCATATATTTTCATGGGTGGATAGGAAAATAAAATTCATATCATATTAGTTTCCAGGATTCAGTCTCTCTTGGGTCTAGTGTCACCTCGTCCCTCATTGTCATATCCCCTTTCTCTATAGAATTAGTTATGAATTTATATAATTTATCAAAAAAACATCATATAATCATATTCAACTATATTTTGATAGAGAGATCAAGATGTAAAAGTGGTTTTTTATGAAATGAAATGTTTTACTCAAAAATTATCAAATATTCTACTTTATTTATATTTGGACATGAATCTCCACTTTACAGTGTTAACTAAATCTAAAATAATTAACAAATGTGTAAATTTATTTTTATATCATGTTGATGTGATAAAAACATCATCGTGACTCTAAATCCATCGACCAATCATGATATTAATTCCTTTTACAAAATATAACTAACACCTCATATATATTTTTTTGTTTCCCTATATCCACTTTAATTTTCTTATGTCACACCATGAAACATCATTTGGGGGGTGTGAAGTGTCTTTATAATGTCAAATGTCACTTTTTTCCTTCATCATATTTTGAACACATCCTTCTATAAATCACTAATCTTGTTAAATAGTTAGAATCTGGGATATGTTATTCAGTAAATTCCTAGAAAAATAATATATTTTATATCCAACAACATATGTTTTAAATGTAGGTATTAATAAGAAACAAACTAATGCACCACCCATTCTCCAATGCTTCAAATTCAAGGATAATGAAAATTACACTAATAAGTTTACAAATTTTAAGGTATTTTATGACGATTAGAATAAAAAACCTTGTATTCCAAAAGAAAAAGGGATATATAATGTGATCATGTCTCCTAAAAGTGTTATAAGAATGACATGGTTAAATGTAAACATATCATCCACTCTAGAATACATATTGTATAATTTGATTCTAGATCTACAAAATCATTTAAATCTATATAATTTTATATGGTTATCCAGTTACCAACTTGATGATTAGATATTGAATTAGTTGTGAATATTGTAATGGTTTAACGGTCACTTATCATGTATTATGTTCTTCCTTGAATTTATATTGTGTGAATGTACTTCCTGCAAATATTTTGATTCTTCCATTAGTTAAATTCGATGTAATTATTGGACTGGATTGGATTTATCAATATGCAACGCATATTGGATTCTAAGGAAAAGAAGTCACATTTCTAACATCTAATTAACATATGATAACTTATTGGTGTGATGATGAATAAGAAATACAAATCAAAATTACGTATTTCTTCTGGGTTTTAATTTTTATCCATGAATGGTATTTATTGTAGATGGTTGGGGAAAACTCAATAATTGAGGGTACGCCTATTATATGAGAATTTTTTTATGCCTTCATAGAAAAATATCATAGTCTTCATCCAAATCTTGAAGTTGAGTTTTCAATAGAAATCATATATTTTGATACACCTATTTCAATGAATCCTTTTACAATGAATTCAACTGAGTTTTAGTAATATAGGATGAAACTCTTGGATAGTAATGATAAGTGATTCATATGACCAGTTGCATCACTAAGTGGTGATCCTATTCTTTTTCATAAGGTGAAAAATGAGATAGTGAAACTCTATATTGACTATTGAGAACATAAAAAGATCAATATCAAGAAAATTTATGAACTAAAACTTATCTATGATTTTATTTATCAATAACAAGGATATAAATACTTTAAAATATTGATATTTGATCTAGATATTATCAAATAAGGGTAAAAAAGTATAGTATTCTTGATACAAATGTTCATATGAAGTGTGGACACTATAAATTTATTGTGATACAATTTGGTATTATTAATTTCCCCATACCGACTTCATGGATTTAATTAATAGAGTATTTAGAGACTACCTTGATTTTTTTGGTTGTGTTAATATAAGATATTATAATATATTTAATGATAAATTATGAGAATGAATAAAATTTTCGAATTGTTTTGATGAACCTAAGAAATTTTTAGTTGTATTCCATACTTACCACATGTGAAAATTAGCTTTATAAATGTTTCATTTTTTGGGTCATATTATCGCAAGATAAGGTATATCTATGAATCGATCAAAGATCACAGTTATTGATTGTTGGCCAAGACCAACAACTATGACTGTGATCAATAGTCTTCTTGGTTTGGAAAGATATTATCAACGCTTTCTAGAAAATTTATTAGGACTCCCTAATCCCCTATTCAAGTAAACAACATTGGAATCTAAGTACATTTATATAGAATAATGTGAAGAAAATTTTAATTAACAAAATAAAAGGCTAGTTAGTGCACACGTACATACATTACCCTATAGAGGTTAAGGTTTTGTAATCTATATTGATTTCTAAAACAAGTTACTAGGATTTATTCTCAAGTAGAATTATATGTTTATAGATTATACCTCACACTAATTGAATGATCAAGAGAAAACCTAACTATCTCACAATTTGGAGTTAGACTTTTAAATATTTTCATTAACAATATAGATGCATTATTTTATAGAGGAAGGTGTGATATATATACTGATCTTAAAATTTTACAATATATATCCACTCAAAAAGGGTTAACTATAGGCTAGATAATTTTATTGGATCTAATTAATGATAATGATTTCTCAATATATAACCATCTTAGAAAAGTGATAAAGGTTGGGGATTCTCTGGGTTAAAAAATCAAGAAAGGGTTTCTCTAGTTTGGATTAAAAAAGATATAATATCAATTGATTTATAAATGTATAAAAAACCATGATGGAAGGAGAGAAATATTATTTGTATAAAAATATTTTTTATTTATTTATCTAATTGAGTATTATATATGGACAGAAATAATATTTTCAAATGGAGAAGAAGGTTACAAATGTTCTTGAGTTCAAACATTATTTTGATGGAATAATAAGTTCAAGATCCAAATATTTTTTTCATCCATACCATATTTAAAAAAATCTATTTGATGTGTCTCATAGTTCAATATTCTCTATATATCCTAAAAGTTCAAAGATGCATTCATATCTAAAAGAAATTTTTTATTCAGACACCTTTATAAGAGATATTTCCTAATATATATCTCATTGATTGGTATGTCGACACGTTTATTTCAAGTGATATTTTAATAATGGGATTCTATAAATGTTACCCATACCAAAATGGAAATAGAAAAATAACTCCATTGATTTTTTTCATTGGACTCCCAAGAATATCTACAGGTCATGATGATATTTATGTTATATTCAATTACCTTAAAAAAATTTGACATTTAATTTACATTATGGAATATTTCACTCTTGATCATATTTTCTGGATATAAATTAATGATGTGGTAGGGATTCATAGAGAATAAAATTTTATTTTAACAGTTTGGGATCTGATTTTACCTCGATGTTCGGTCAATGACTTTAGTAGGCTCTGGATACTGAGAAAATATTCATCACTACTTGCCATCCTTTTATAGAGGGTCTATCTAATAGAACCATTAAAATGTTGGAAGAAAAGATGAGATCTTATTATCGAGATTTAGAAGTTTTTGTGGATCAACACCCCTCATTAGTGTATTTTTCTTAAAATAATATTTTTTTCCTAGAACTCAAATGGTTCCATATGAAGCCCAGTATAAAAATAAATTTTTAAATACAACATGCTTGGATTAGGTCAGATAAATAAATATATTTGGATCTAATATCTAAAATGAAATGGATAAGATAGTTATATCCAGTTAGAATCAAATAAGTGTAGGTTAATGTCGATGAAAAATTTATATAGACATTCTTCGATAAGATATGGAATTAAATGTTTTTCTCCTTGTAATAATGTTATGAGATTTTGATGGAAGGGAAATTTTATCCCTACATATATTTTCCCATTGGAACTTCTTGATCATATTTGGTAGGAAGATTATTCCTTGGCACTTTCACTAAATCTCCCTCAATTTCACAATGTGTTCCATGTATTTATCTAGATAAAGTACATCCCTGATCCTTCACATGTACTAAACTCAGAGGTCATACCACTAGATAATGATATCTATTATGATGAACAAATTATGGAGATTCTATATTGTAGAGATAAATTCCAAATAAACTAGTCCACTAACAGGGTCAAAGTTTTGTGGTGAGACCATAAATTAGTTGAATCAACATAAATACCAATGGTTGTGGTGAAATAGATATATCCTCAATTTTTTTGTCAAAGTGAAATAATTTAATGGGTGAAATAAATTTTAAGCATGTCTAATGATATCTCTATCATATCATTAGTGGATTGTGAAGATTAAACATAGGCAAAATGACTATAAAATCCAAGGGGGAGAAAGTGAATATGGTAATATGGAATGTGGGTAGCTCCACCATGAATCGGGGGAAGAAATCCAAAGGTCACAGTAACTATTTTCACCTACTGAAACTTATGGATACATGTGTATCCTAGTAGGTTGGTCCTAGAAAATAAACATAATGAAAAAAAAAATTAAATTTAACCAGGCTAGTAGGAAGGGTTCTTCAATTTAGTTAGAAAAGAAAATTGATTTGTGTGGATATAAAAAGAAACAAGGTCATAATGGGAGTGATATTAGTACTAAAGGGAATGATATAGGTGTTTATGTCTCGTTTCATAACATGGTATATCTTATTCAATCTATAGAACAACTGGAAGATGAATTTTACATTTTTCCCTCATAATAAGAGAAGAAATTTATTATTGGTATAATTATACAATTTGAAATCATTTACTAGTGAGAAGATTCGATTAACACCCAAAATAGAATTCTTATTCTTGGATTAAACCAACAAAAGATTATTTTATGTGAGTACATTCAAATTTTGAAGAAAATGACAAAACTCTGTATGAAAACATCACAGGGGAGTTCAAATGGGAACCTTCTAGTATTAGTTAGTCTCTTTTATGGGTCCAATACTCCAAAATGAAAAATTTTGTATGGAATGGCACATAATTATTCATTATAGAGTTATTTAGTTGTTTTTCCCATATTTATGATTTTTATTTCCAACGAGGGTTTATACACAACCCTTAAAATTGTTTCTAGAAAATAAAAAAAATTATATCCTTCTGTAAAATTATATCATATAATTGATACATATCGCATTGCTAGGTTATTCCTAATATCAGTGTTATGTAGTAAAGTCTAAAACAAAATTTACTAGATTACATGAAGTCATGGTTTTCCTTTGAGTAAAAAATATCACATTCTGAGTAATTATGTCATGATTCCATGCATTTCATATATGTATTATGTAATGATATATAATATCTACTATCTTATCTCACCAAATTCTATCATGATCAGTAGTTTATCACTTGGTGACTCTAACGATGAGATTGAATGATTGATAGAATTATTTATTTGTTAGATGATAATTAATGGTATTTATCCATACCCATCAAATGTGTTCAAATATTGAGACATTTTAAGTAAATATCAATCAATATTGATTGAATAGTTCTGTTTTCAAGACCTATAGAAATGTGGTTTGGTCATCATATGATTGGAGTGATAGGACTATTAGAACTCTTAAATGTAGAAAATCGATATCTTTTATTTTCTTTTACCTTTGAACAATAATCTAAAAAACAATGGTAAGGACAAAGATCTTTCATTCCAACTAGAAGATTCATCTACCTCATTGAACCACTAATATGAAAGTTTCTTTCAACTATTTCTAATAGAACATTATCATACTCATGTGTATGGTTTAGGTCAATAAAAAATATTATAATCTAGTCATTATTAATTATTTTATTCAAAAAAATATAGTAATATTTTGTTTTTTATTGGTTTTGGATATTCTTTGTTATTTCTTGGATAAATTTTATCCCCACTTAAATCCATTAGTGGTATTATAGAAAATTTATCAATGTTTTGATTATTTTTAAATTAATTAATAAAATTTAAAAACAAGTTTCCTTGTAGCATGACATAAACCATTTCAAAATGTCTATTTATGTTTTAATTTTTCAATAACATGAAATAATGTTTTATAAATAGGTTTAGTTTTATCATAAAATACAATATTTTAAGAAAATTGGACAAAAAAAATTCTTTAAAAAATGAATTTCATTACCATTTTTCCTATGATGTGGTTATCATATCTATATTCCATGTTTGGTCTTGAATATCAGGATATAAAATAACATATTGGATATTACAAATCTATTTTGTCAATTATCATGATTTCTATAGAATTATATTCCATAACACTTTTATGGAACATCTGATGTCACCATACTACAAACTTCCTAAAAATATCCTGTATAAAATTTTTAGCTTATCTTATTTGGTATGTAAAAATTATACTTTATTGAATGAATTATAATCAAAATATATTGACTAGACCTCATTTTGAATTATGTTGTGGCTGATATTACAATTCATTTGTGTTTTTTAATTTGAAAGTAATATATTACTTGGAAACATGTGTTGCTTTCTTGATTTTAAGAAAATGATAATGATTAGTCACAAAATTCTTCAAAAAAAATAATTTAATAATTCATTATATATAGGAATGAAACATAGAACATTATGATAAATGGTGTGAATAGAATCACCAAACTTGTTTTGTTTTCAATTTAAATGTGACATTCATTGTCAAAACATCCATCATATGCTCAATTCTATACCAACATGATCATACTTTCATGAAACTATAATACAATGAATTTTGATTAGCTTTTTTTCATGTAGTTATTACCCTCACATAATTTTGATATGAAGTTTTTTCGGAATAGAAAAGGATTTATTTTTTTCACTCTTTCAAGTGGTTAAAAAGAAACATCACATTACCAAAAGTGAATAAATAAAAAATAATTTCCACAAAACTATATAAAAATATTATTTGATTTATTTTTGGAATTAAATAATAACACACACATAATTTTATCATATATTATAGCTTAAATGTCATCAAACCTATTTTTATTTTAAAATTGACATTTTAGTTCAAAATGTGTTCTACATACTCAATTCCCAAGAAATGATATATTATTTTCATGAAACTCTAAAAAAATAATTGATTCATTATGAGAATATTATGATGAAAATAATATAATTTCCTCTCGAACAGTGTCCTAAATGAACAAAACTATGTTTTTCATTTTTATGGTGACATTTCAATTCAAAATATGTGTTACATCCAAAAATCTATAAAAACATACATTCGTTATTTTGAAACATGGTAAATTGATTTTTGGCAAAAAAAATTACTTTAATGTAACATCTTAATATTTTAGAATATATTTCTCTTTAAATAAATATTATTTCTTTTATAGTATGAATTACACACAATATCAAGCTTACACGAACCGTGGTATGTTATTAAAATACTATAATTTAATGTTATAGTTATCCTATATTCAGTTGACTGGTAAGTATAAATAGAAATAACAAAATTTGAAGAACATATTGTTTTTATATATATATAATATTATTTCATTGGTTATCAATTAATTTTAAATAAAAATATAATTACTTAAAAAATATAGGTGGTATATATCTAAAAAACTATTTTTATGCATGCAGTGTTTTTTTAACATCATAAATTTAATTAATCATTATGGGTGAATTATTTTAATTAAATTTATTTATTACATAATCATTCAAATTTTTATCATTTGTCTAATTTTTTCTAGGCATGGGATAGAAATAAATTCAGTTTAATGTTTAAGAAAATATTTTTCAAAAAAAAACAGTTCTGTCACATTTTAAGCACTTATTTTAAAATGATTTTTTCACTTTTATAAATTTTATTTTTCTAAGTAGTTTCAATATTTAGAATTATGTGGTCACTATATAGTAAATGGGACCCTTTTATTTATATACGTTATGATATGTAACTATGATAACATATATCACCCCGGTATAGGGTAAATCAGAAAAACCTATCATAGAAATATCTGATAATTTCACTATCTTTCATTATAATTGTTATTAAATGAATTAAATTCAATATTTATCACCCTAGGATTTAAAGTTAGTTTTTATAGAAAAATTTCATATTAAAATGATATATATAATATTTAAAGAAAATAAAAATAGAACATGTCACTCTCTAACAGTTAAATAGCTATTATGTGTTCACTTTTGTGGGAAAAAATATTACGAATTAATATTAATTGGTATTTGGATCATAATAAAACTATTTTTATAGTGTAAATTTCATTAAAAATTTTATTGATAATATAATCACCTTAAATTCTTATATAATGCAAACACAACATTTACTGAATTAACATAAAAATAAAATAAATTATTTTATAAATATTAAAAATAATACATTTTTTATGATATAATATGTTTCCTAAAGTTGGTATATAAATATTACATATTAGTGTTGTGTGAAAGTATTCTATTTTAAATCCATCATTTTATGGGTGAGTTTTATGCCAAATTAAATTAATTGTACCAAAATAATAATTAATGATATTTTATAATAAATAATATTTTATTAAAGGATTCATAATTCATAAAATTATTATAATAGACATGTTAATGTAATAATAATTAAATTATAAATATGTTCCATATATGAGTAATATTTCCCCTTATAGTAAAAATTTTAACACTTTATGTTTGAAATTTTCGTATCTATAGGTAAACTCAAAAATGGTGAAAAAATTAGTTAATAAAAAGATAATTTTTAAAATGGGGCCAAAACATATCTAGATTTTTTTATAATATTATTTATAATCCATAATATATTTATCCTAATTCTTTTTCATTTTGAATAATTTCTTTGAGAATAGATTAATTATATATTAATATTTTAATAAATTCTATAATTTCCCATCTCCCTCCATCATAAACGGACACACCTCTATTCTCAACATTACATCACTTCGATCCTTATAGCTCATCCAACTCATATTTATTTATCTCCCCAAATCAACAATAAATGAATTATATGTGTTTCTATTATTGAAAAACCATTCCAAGGGTCTTGAAAAAAGGATCTAAATGTGGCCAATCAAAATAGAGGTAATTGACTTAACTGACCTCTTTTCAATTTCATTCTTCTTCTAGTTCATATAATTCTATGTTATTCATCATAAAATTCCTAATCGTGAATCATAGTGTTAGCTTCCCCTCTATGTCTCTATGTGGTCTTGAGTTTAAGCCTCATCAACTAATTCCTTGCATTTTTGTGCTGTGTAATTGTTTTTGTAATGTACCTCTTCACGCACATCGATGATAAATATGGTATTGATCGTAAAATAATAAAACAAGTATAATAAATATTTATAAATGTTATTTTAATTATACTATTACCATTTTCCACCTTCTTTCTAATTAAATGGGAAAGTTAAAGTATTTCTCATGTGTACGTATGACTTACCATCCCCACATAGCTGTACAATTCATTTTCCATCACCATATTTCATGGAATTTAATTATGATGGGTTTAAATAAATTTATGATATTTTTGAAATAATTATTCTTCTATAATTATAATATAATATTTACCTTATCACCTTCCAATCTGTTATAAAATGATAATGTCTCCTATGCATACGTCTGGACTACCATATAACAAACTGAAATGCTTCATTTTTTCATTTTTGATTTACCATATGTTAATAAGGAAAGATTCAATTAATGTATGAGATATAAATAATATCATAATGATGTTTAAAATTTGAATTATTATTTAATTTTATTTCAATCCTTCTTGAAAAATTTACACACAATTTTTATGCACACATATAACCTAAAATCCCCATGAACGAAGTAAATTATTTTTATATAAATATATATAATTTATTACAAAAAAATTATATATAATAAATATATAATATTAATATCAATATTAATATTTTGTAGATTATGTATCCTTAGTTAATGTATAAGTACTAGGATTACTCAATATAAACATTCATGAAAAAAAAGAAGAAGTTGCCACCCCAAATAAATAATTTTGATAACAAATTTTTAACAAATATAGGATGAAATATCATATGTAAAAGATACGTGGTATGATATTTATGATTATGTTTATATAATACATTTATAATAAATATGTATTTTTTATACGTGAGGTTTCAATATGTAAAATAAATATGTTACTTTAGGTGTGGGATTTATGTTTCAATCCTAATTTAATTTTGTTACCTTATTCTAGAATTTATGGGAGGAAATTTTATGATCATTATCTAATAAATAAAATTAATTTATATTCTCATCTTCTAATCTAAATAATACATTATTTAATTTCATTTTCTTCACATTATGTACATAATAAATTTAAATTATGTTTTTAATGAAACTATTTTATTTTTTTATTTGGTCATAAATCATTTCTCTATCATTTCGATTTCTTTTAAAAATATTTCAAAGAAAAATTTTAATATCATACAATTATTTTTTATTTTCATTTTTACGCATTATAAAATTTTAACAAGAAATTTATAAAATGAATCTAATTTTCATTTTCAGAATGAGTAATTTTTGTGTTTTTTATTATAGTGTGAATGAAATGATTTCATTTCACTAATCGAAATGAACAGAATTTCCCACAATCACGACTGGTCAATTATTAAAATCTTCCATGGCATGTTAATAATATAATTTTAACTACAATATATTCTTTAATATTTGGTAAATTTTATTATTATAAATAATTTATTTCAAAATAGAAAAGGTTTTATCCTTCGAAAATATTCCAGTGATTCTATTAAATAAATTTTCAACTTTTATAATATAATTTATTTTTAATTAGGTTTTACAAGAAATTTCTTACAATGATAAAATAATTATTATTTCTTTAGATATTTTATTATTATGATGATGATATGTTTATGATAGCCGTTTGTTTTACAATAGTTATGATATGATGAAATTATGAAATGTTTATGAACCTAGTTTTCATTTCAAGGGTTATGATATGAAGTTTTAATGAATGTTTTATGAACATATGAAACTGATATGTATGGTTTTCAACTTATGAATAGTGGTTTTTGAATTATATTTCACCCTAATTTTTTGGGTAATGTGTTTTATCTCATTACATAATTATGATAAAAAATTCAATGTGATTGATTCACTATGGGAAAAAATTAATGTACTTGATATAATATGAAAAATAATTTTACGTGCATTATCGAATCTATGAAAAGAATCAATAATCTGTTCTTACTCTTATTTTTTAAAAATGTGAAATATGTTTTGATTCCCTATCCTTTTTGATTTGATGGACTCCGAAGATAACCTCAACATATGAATTGATTCCCAAAATTTTGTTTTTAATGACCCGTGATTATGATATTTGAAAGATGGGATATGAAAATTGTTAATTATAGTCATGATATCAAACCCTTATACCTATGTTATGCTTTCATATGGTCAGAGACTAATTTCCCTTATGATTACCCTTACTGAGCATCTCATATCACAATTTCTTATGCTACCTTTCCCTAGGTTGTGAATAAAGGTTTTAAGTATGGTTTGTCATGAAACATGTATAAGGATAAGAAAATTATAGCATATGTTTAAGAATGAACATAAATAAGATGATTATTTATCTAGTCCTAAATATGTATAAAACATTCATATTTATGGATTGAATCATAATTTCATATTATCAATATTCATATAAACTAATTTAATATGTATGTATGAAAAGTCTGGGCCACTACAGGTGCTCTTAGTGTTGGGTATAGTTAATCATTTCATATTGGTATTGTAAAATAATGGCTAAAATATTTGGTACATGTCTAAGTATAGGATTATAATATAAATTTTGGTTGATGACCAATGATAGCATCGGTTAAACTTAAGCTCCCATAGATTAGGAGGAATGTGTTATGATTTAGACATCCTATGAATCATATTTCATGATTATATTATAGTTCACTCTGATTGTTATATCTCTGTGCTAAAACATTACATTTTTGTTTTAGTCAATATATGGATCTAAGTACATTTTTCATACAAGGAATGTAATGGGAAATGAAATGATTCTCCACCAGTGTAACCAAATGTTACAGGATCTAGAATTCTAAATATTGTTTCTATGCTCACACAACTTTCACAAGTCATGAATCATTATGATCATCTAAACTATAGAAGGTGGTAACAACATAGTATTCAATACATAATGAGGATATATATTATTTAGCAGGTCTAAAAATCCATTTGTGGATGAGTTATATATCAGCACTAAATAAAAAATATTTCTTGTTCCTCATTACTCCAAACATTAATATTTTATCTTATCCATTTATTTTTTATAAGGTGAAGTCGATCAGTGGTGGAATATTATTAAGTGGTATAATATTTTCGAGTACCAAGGTTGAATGGACATTAACATGTTTAAATAAATTATTAATTTTATAAAATAAGTTTAAAATATTTTATGAATGAAATGTAATATAGATTTTATAAGGGATGACAGTTGTTATTGAAATTTTTGAATGGAGAATATGCCCTCATCAATTTTGAATCTTGCTTAAATATTAATTATCTCACAAAATAATGAATTAACAAACACGTATGTTTGGAATCCAGTCTAGTTGATTCCAATGGTCAGGGTAAACAAACGTAAATCACTTAATTACCCTATTCTCGAAGTTCATTTTACTTCAGTATGTTTAGTAATTGGGTTAGATGAAACCACTCTTAAACATAGCCGAGAACCCTCCCAATAGTCATGGTGAGGAACGTACACTATTTAATGCATGAATAGTTTCAGTCACTCATGCATGAAATAATGGCCATGCATTAAAAAATAAAATAACAGATTTAACTATTTTATGGTTATAGAAAAACACCCAAATAAATTACATTCAAAAATAAAATACCTTAAAGAAATTAGTCTCATTTCATTGTAATCATGTCACAAAAAATCTACCCCATCATTCCAGCCATGGGGAAGTGGGAAAATAAAAATTCTGTCATTGAAAAAATAAGGATCCAACTTATCATTGGTTTGGTATCGCCTCATCCCTTTCCATTTGATCCCGTTATATGTACATCTCTTAATTTATAAGATTTTTCAAAACAAAACATCGCATCAACATATTCAATTATCTGTTGATGGTGAGTTCACCACATAAAAATGGATTTTATGATGTGAAATGTGTGACTCTCATATTATCAAATATATTCCTTAATTTATATTAAGACATAAAACGTAACATTATAGATTAAATAATTATACTAAAACATTGAAACAAGTTATAAATATCCTTTTCACCTTGCTAAGGTGATGATAACATTGGTTTAACCCAACCTTCTATGACCAATCAGGATTTAAATTACCGTTATGGCATGAAACCATATCTTCCTACATTTTTTAGTATTTTCTATCCATATTTCAGATTTAATTTTCTAGTGTTATACTACTGAATTCATTTCATAGTGTGAGCCGTATTTATCTTGAAAACACATATTTTTTTTAATATTTTCATTGCATCATGAAATAAATTGGAAAACATGTAAAATAGTAATCATTCCAGTAATATTAATAAATAACATCATAAAATTAATTTATTTTATATCCAAAAATAGATTCCTAAAATGTATATATCAAATACCCCCACACATAAATTCATACTTGTCCATAAGGAAGAAATATCAACAATTTTAAAAAGAATCTCACCCTACAATTCTTTAAAACAAATATCAATTAAAAAAATTAATCTTGTGGGAAATAAAATGTTCAAGTATAATACAAGTAAATTCATTAATGCCTCACTTTTCAAATAAAAAATCAAACATGATTTTTACATAACTCTTTTGAAACATCTACACCTTTTCATTAATCCATTTTAATATTCAATTAATTATTAATAAGATTTCCATTTTCAATTACCATCACATTGAATTTTTATTCTCATCGTTAATGAAAAATTATAAAATAGAGTTTAAAAATACCTAAAAATATCACTTAAAATAGGCTTGTAATTCATCTAGATTTTACAATATGTAAATAAAGGGATAACAATTAATCGTGAGAGAACTACATGATGTTTTAAATGTATCTGAGGCTTAAGGGTGGGAGGTTAATGGTTTAAAAAATTAAAGATCAAAAATAAGGTTTTACACTATAACATAATTCCTGATATAAAGATATATTCTCAATGGATAACTCCCTTTACAGATGCCATTTATATCATT
The DNA here is from genome assembly GCA_963277665.1 of Viscum album. NCBI lineage: Eukaryota > Viridiplantae > Streptophyta > Magnoliopsida > Santalales > Viscaceae > Viscum > Viscum album. The sequence continues at coordinate 934,709,712 of OY728145.1, read as the reverse complement.
ATTGAAACTGCTTAAGGTGGGAAAATGATAAAATTTATCACAATGAATGTTACACCATATATTGTATTTTTTTATGTTTTTTCAAAATTTATTCTTAGTAAAAACCACAAATCCCTCAATAAACAACATGTGATTAAAAGACCAACACTCTAAAAATAATTATTTGTTCTCCTCCTAATACACAACCTAGTTATTTTATTTTTATTTATTTTTATCTTATTAGTTTTTTATAACGATAAGTCAATAGTACATTACAACAAAAGAATCAATTTCTCTCCAAAAAAACACAATAAAACCCTAGTAAAATATACTCAATGAATTATATCATGATCCAAGTAAAATCTCTCGACCCCCACATACCTATTTATTTAAACTCCATAAAATATAATATGGGTAGGGAATGAATGGGTATAATTGTCTTTTAATATTTCTTATTTCTCAAAAATAGAATTTAGGGATTCTTTACGATGTAGAAGGATAGATGTCATTTTGGTTCAAAGGATAAAGTGAAAAAATCAATACATGACTTTATCATATTAAAATATATTCTATTCATTCTTATATTTGATAATATGAGAAAATTTCATGTAATAAAACATTCTCATGCCTCTCAAGAAATATAGTATATAAAAAATTGGATATGGTTTATAAAATTCATTGGGAATTATTTGAATGGTTTGTATAACGGATAATATAATTTACTATTAATAATAAAATCAATTAATGAAAAAAATCATAATTTCAAGGAAACAAAAATATAAGAAAATATTCTTTTACAAAAATTAACATTCCCTGTAAAAATCCTAATTTTATAAATCTAAAACTATGTTCTTATCTTTACTAATTCTTTCCCCCAACTTTCTAATTCACAATTATTAGACAAAAATTTTAAAAACATGGTAGAAAATTATTATGAGGATTTTATGTCTCTTTGTTCTGTTTATTAATAAAAGTATCTAGGAATCTTGTAAAAATGGATGTAAAATCTCTAAGAACAATTAAATGTGTAGAATTTTGTTGAAAATACAAAATTAAAATGATCACTCCCCTTTAATTATAGTATATGGGTCTTTAGGTTCTATTACCTTCATCCTCCTACTTTCCTGCAAATTTCTTTGAAAGACCGAAAAAATAAAAATAAACAACCAAAAGTTCAATACCATTAAAAAATGACCAAACATATTAATGGAATTGAAACTAATTCCAAATATGAAATTAAATTATTAGAAATCAATAAATTTTAATTCTTATAAAGTGATAAATGTAATCAAGTTTCCTCCCAATAGATTCTCTTTTTTGGTGTTCATTTAGTTCGAATGTACTCAGTTTATCTAATTTGAGTATTTTATAGAGAAGACAGTGTTAGGTTAAAAAAATATGTATTTGATTTGCATCAAGTTCATCTTCTCTCGAAAATAATTTAATTTAAGTGAAATGTTGTGGAGGTAACCATAGAATATATATTATAAAGACAACTAAAAGGATTTTGGATTCATTTGAGACTCATTAAATTTATTTTTCTATTCCCATATTTTTTTGTGGTTATTATATTTATATAATGGCCTCATAATTTTACTAATTAATCTTCCAAATTTCCTCCCCTTCTTCCTCTAATTTTTTCTTTTCTTTTCTGTATTCATCATAGAGTGTGGTTGGTTCTTCCTCCTCTGCTTAAAGTGGTCTTCAATTTTATAAAAAATTCTTGACAAACATGGAATATCTCTTTTTTTTATTTCTCATATTTTACCTTTATTTTTTATCCCTATTTCTCAAGAAATTTTTGAATAGGCTCATCAGCCGAGGTCCTTACATCTGGTTATTTTTTCTTTTTGCAACAGTTTTCTGAATTGTGCATGAACACATTTATTTTATGAAACAAGATCATTTTCTTCATTATTATCCTCTAAACCATTATTATAAAGGGTATTATGAGGTGTATCAATGTTATCTTTTGAAGTAATGAATATCAATATCTCATTTCTTATGATTGTTTTCTTATGACGCACTGTTTCAAAATTCTACTCTAGGACATAGAGTAATACATAATATTTACATGATTACAGTTGTGAGAACACTTTTTTTAGATTTTCATTATTTTGAACTCTTAATGTTTTATGTCATTCCTTTAGTTAGAATTCCATCTTGGTTTTTCATTGATTCTTGTCCATTACTTCTAAAAATAACCATGTGTAGAAAAAATGATAAAAAATGTAAAAATTCCTAAACCAAAAATAATTAGACAGAAAAAATGAGAAAATATTTTTATATATTATTAAACTAATATCATATCTTCTTCTATCCCCATAAATGGTGACAAAAATTTGACAGCGCCATATTCATCATTAAATCACATTGGGTTTCCAAATTTAGATATTTATAAAAATACATGTTAAATTACTAATTATAAAATAAATTATTATTGGATTTGAATTTATTGAGGATAGAAACTAATTTACATGGTTAGAGAAAATATTAATATAACAAAAAATACATAAAATATTTTTTTAATTAAATTTAGTATAATTTATTAGAAGAACGAGTGAAAAATATTTCAGAATTAAATAAATTAGAAAAAACATTAAATGAAAGAAGATACAAATTTAGTATTAATTAGGGTATAAGAGATAAATTATAAAAACAATTGGTCAGAATCGTGTTTAAATAAATCCAATGGTCATCGTAAAAAACCATCAATCACTGAATTCCATTTTTATCAATTTTTAACGTAATTTGATTTATTTATTAATTAGGTGGATCAAAATAATGTTTAAACATAATAAACAACCCTCCAATGTTCATGGTGAGGATCACCCACTTTTAAATGATTTTGTAGTTTCAGTTGCTCACCGATCAAAATATAGTCACACATGATTATAGAAAAGAATAGATTTACATTTTTTAGGTTGTAGTAAAGAATATAAATTAATTGATTTCAGAAATAAAATACAATAATTAAATCAATATGCTCTCATTACATTCTTGTCTCTAAAAGTTTACCCCATATATTTTCATAAGGGGTTAGGAAAATTAAATTCATATCATATTAGTTGCATGGATTCAGTCTCTCCTTGGTCTAGTGTCACCTTGTCCCTCATTATAATATCCCCTTTCTCTATAGAATCAGTTAGGAATTTATATAATTTCCCAAAAAAACATCACATAATCATATTCAACTATATTTTGATAGAGATATCCAAATGTAAAAGTGGTTTTTTATGACATTAATGTGTGACTCACAAATTATCAAATATTCTACTTTATTTATCTTTTGACATGAATCTTTATTTTATAATGTTAACTCATTCTAAAAAAATTAACAAATGTGAAAATTTATTTTTTTATCGTGTTGAGGTGATAAAAACATCATCGTGACTCTAAATCCATGGCCCAATCATGATGTTAATTCCTTTTACAAAATATAATTGACTCCTCATGTATTTTTCAGTTTTTTTTATTTCTCTATTCCCACATTAATTTTCTTATTTCACACAACGAAACATCATTTGTGGGGTGTTAAGTGACTTTAGAATTTCAAATGTCACTTTTTTCCCTTCATCATATTTTCATTACATCCTTCCATAAATCACTAATATTGTTAACTAGTTAGAATCTGGGATATGTTATTCAGTAAATTCTTAACAATATAATATATTTTATATCCAAAAAAATATTTTGTAAATGTAGGTATTAATAATACACAAACTAATCCACCACCAATGCTCCAATGCTTCAAATTCTAGGAGAATAAAAATTACACTAACAAGTTTACAAATATGAAGGTATTTTAGGATTATTAGAATAAAAAACCTCGTATTCCAAAAGAAAAAGGGATATATAATGTGATCATGTCTTTTAAGAGTTTTATAAGAATGACATGGTTAAATGTAATCATATCATCCACTCTAGAATATATATTGTATAATTTGATTCTAGATCTACAGAATCATTTAAATCTACATAATTTTATAAGGTTTTCTAGTTACCAAAATAATGATTAGATATTGAATTAGTTGTGAATATTGTAATGGTTTGATGGTCACTTCTCATGTATTATGTTCTACTTTGAATTTAGATTGTGTGAATGTACTTCCTGAAAATATTTTGATTCTTCCATTAGTTAAATTCAATGAAATTCTTGGACCTGATTGGATTTATCTATATGCAACCCATATTGGATTCTAAGGAAAAGAAGTCACATTTCTAACATCTAATTAACCTATGATAACTTATTAGTGTGATGATGAATATGAAATACCAATAGAAATTACTTATTTAGTGTGGGATTTAATTTCTTTCCATGAAGGGTATTTATCGCATATGGTTGGGGAAAACTCAAAATTGTGGGTACGCCTATTATATGATAATTTGTTGATGCCATCATAGAAAAATATCATAGTCTTCATCCAAATCTTGAAGTTGAGTTTTCAATAGATCTCGTATATTTTGATACACCTATTTCAATGAATCCCTTCACAATTAATTCAACTATGTTTTAGTAATATAGGATGAAACTATAGGATAATAATGATAAGTGATTCATATGGCCAATTTCATCACAAAGTGGTGATCCTATTCTTTTTCTTAAGGTGAAAAATGAGATAGTGAAACTCTGTATTGATTATTGAGAACATAAAAAGATCAATCAAGGAAATTTATGAACTAAAACTTATCTATGATTTCATTTATCAATTACAAGGATATCAATACTTTAAAATATTAATATTCGATCTAGATAATATCAAATAAGGGTAAAAATGATAATATTCTTGATACAAATGTTCGTATGAAGTGTGGACACTGTAATTTATTGTGATACAATTTGGTATTATTAATTTCCCCATGGTGACTTCATTGATGTAATTAATAGGGTATTTAGATACTACATTGATTTTTTGTGGTTGTATTAATATAAGATAGTATAATATATTTAATGATAAATTATGAGAATGAATAATGTTTTCTAATTGTGTTGATGAACCTAAGAAAATTGTATTTGTATTCCATACATACCAAGTGTGAAAATTAGCTTCATAAATGTTTCGTTTTTTGGGTCATATAATCTCAAGATAAGGTATATCTATGAATCGATCAAAGATCACAGTTATTGATTGTTGGCCAAAACCAACCACTGTGACTGTGATCCATAGTCTTCTTGGTTTGGAAAGATATTATCAATGCTTTGTATAAAATTTATCAGGACTCCCTGATCCCCTAATCAAGTAAACATCTTTAGAATCTAAGTACATTTATATAGAATAATGTGAAGAAAATTTAAATTAACAAAATAAAATGCTAGTTAGTTCACACATATATACATTACCCTACAGAGGATAAGGGTTTTTAATCAATATTGATGTCTAAAACAAGTTACTAGGATTTTTTTCTCAAGTAGAATGATATGGTTATAGATTATACCTCCCACTAATTGAAGGATCATGAGAAAATATAACCATCTTGCAATTTGGAGTTTGACATTGTAATTTTTTCATTAATGATATAGAGGCATAATTTTACAGAGGAAGGTGTGATATATATACCGATCTTAAAATTTTACAATATATATCTTCTCAAAAAGAGTTAACTATAGGCTAGAGAATTTTATTGGATCTAATTAAAGATAATTATTTCTCAAAACATTACCATCTCAGAAAAGAGAAAAAGTTGGTGGATGCTCTGGGTTAAAAAATCAAGAAAGGTTTTCTCTAGTTTGGATGAAAAAAGATATAATATCAATTGATTTATAAATGTATATAAAAACCATGATGGAAGGGAAGAAATAATATTTGTATCAAAATATTTTTCATTAATTTATCTTTGTGAGTATTATATATGCACAAAAATAATATTTTCAAATGTAGAAGAAGGTTACAAATGTTCTTGAGTTCAAAAATTATTTTGATGGAATAATAAGCTTCAATATCCTTGTATTTTTTTCATCCATTCCATATTTAACAAAAATATCAATTTTATGTGTCTCATAGTTCAATATTCTCTATTTATCATAAAATTTCAAAGATTCATACATATCTGGAAGAATTTTTTTTAGACACCTTTATATGAGATATTTCTTAATATATATCTCAGTGATTAGTATGTCAACACATTAATGTCATGTGATAGATTTATAATGGGATTCTATAACTATTTCTCGTACCAAAATTGAAATGGGAAAACAACTCCATTGATTTTCTCATTGGACTCCCAAGAATATCTAGCAGACATAATGATATTTGGGATATATTCAATTAACTTAAAATAATTTGACATTTTCTGTACATTATGAAATATTTCACTCTTAATCATATTGTCTAGATATAAATTAATGATGTGCGAGGGATTCATAGAGAATCAAATTTTATTTTATATGTTTGGGATCTGATTTTAGCTCGATGTTCGGTCAATGACTTTAGTAGGCTACGGATACTAAGAAAATATCCATCGCTACTTTCCATCCTCAGATAGACGTTCTATCTAATAGAACCATTAAAACATTGGTGGAAATGTTGGGTTCTTATTATCTAGATTTAGAAGGTTGTGTGGATCAACACCCCTCATTAGTGTATTTTTCTTAAAATAATATTTTTTTCCATGGAACCCAAATGGTTCCATATGAATCCCCAAATAAAAATAAATTTTTAAATACAACATTCTAGGATGAGGTCAGATAAATAAATATATTAGGATCTAATATTAAAAATTAAATGGATAATATAGTTATATCCATATAGACTCAAATAAGTGTAGGTCAATGTCAGTGAAAAATTTATATAGACAATATTTGACAAGATATGGAATTAAATGTTTTTATCCTTGTAAAAAGGTTATGAGATTTTGTTGGAAGAGAAATTTTATCCCTAGATATATTTTCCCTTTGGAAATTTTTGATCATATCTGGTAGGTAGATTATTCCTTGGAACATTCACTGAATCTCCCTCAATTTCACAATGTCTTCCATATATCTATCCAGAGAAAGTACATCCCTGATCCATCACATGTTCTAAACTCAGAGGGCATACCTCTAGATAATGATATCTATTATGATAAACAAATTATGTAGATTCTATATTTTAGAGAGAAATTCCAAATAAACTAGTCCACTAACAAGGTCAAAGTTTTGTGGTGAGATCACAAATTAGTGGAATCAACAATAATAGCAATGGTTGTGGTGAAATAGAGATATCCTCAATTTTTTTATCAAAGAGAAATAATTTCTTGGGTGAAATTAATTTTAATCATGTCAAATGAAACACCATGATATTTTATAATATGATTCTCTTTATATATATTATATTCTTTTATATAAATTTTTTACACATAACACCAAGTTTTAAAAAAACTATGATATACTATCAAAAAGTTCGTATTTAATGTGGTAGTTGTCACCATGTTGTTGGATTAGAATGTATGAATCTCAATAACTAAATTATGAAAACATTTATGTTTTAAAAATTCGAAAAATAAACTAATTAGTTATCAATTTAATTTAAATGAAATTAAAAATAATTTGAAAATAACGATGTGTTTTTCTAAAAAAATATTTTTATGTGCCCAATTTGTTTTTATATTAAAAAAATTAAAAAATCACTATGGGTGATTTTAATAAAATTTATATATTATATTTTCAACTTAATTTTTTAACATTAAAATAATATTTTTTCTTGGTAAGGGATAAGAATTAATATAGTTTCATGCTTAAGAATGTAATTTTAAAAAAAATTGATTTTCATTCTATTTTAAGCATATATTTTAAAATGAATTTTAACCACTTGTAATAGTTAAAATGTGAATAATTGAGTGCATGTTTTTAATTATGATTTCTACAATTTTTAAATAGGTATATTTAATTTTTATGTATTGTAAATAGTAATCATTGTAAAATTAGTCAGCTTAGTAAAAGGTTAATCAGGTTAAGCTTGGTTAAAGTTAAATTTTATGATCATCATTTATCATTTTAAATATAATTTAATTAAGGAAATTTAAAATTATCACCTTACTCTTAAAATATAATTTTTTTAGGGAAACTTTTCCATTAAATTGACATATATAAAATTTTAATCAAAGAGAAATTAAAATTTTCACTCTTTGAATTTTAAATATATTATATGTGTTCACATAAAGAAATAACATGTTATAAAAAATATTAATTGTTATATTGAGATTAATTAAATAATTTTAATTTGGGAAATTTATTTATAATTTTTATGGATTTTAAAATTACAATAAATGCTTACACAACACTAAAAAAATATTTCTGCAATTAGTAGAAAAATAAAAATAAATGTTTTTAAAAATATTAAAAGTAAGATAATATGATCGAGATATTTTATTTCATTTATCTGGTAGATACATAAAACATATTACTAGTTATTAACATAATTATATTCAAATAATATCTTTTTTCTTGGTGTATTAAAATTCAAATTAAATTAATATCAATAAAATTCACATTAATGATAATATATAATAAATAGTATATTATCAATTAATTTAAAATTCATAAAAATATTATATTTGGTCGATTTAATGGAATTTATTATACAATATCAACCATATAAAATTTATGAGTCACTTTTCCATTTATTGAAACATTTTTAACCATTAAAGTTAGAAATAGTTTGTATAGCTAATAAAGTCAAAAAATAATTAATGAAGGGGTTAATAAAAACGATAAGATCTAAATTGACACAAAATAAAATCTAAATTTTATTTTATGAGATTATTTATAATGAGGCCAATTTTATTGTTTCTTGATATTTAATTTATTATATTTTAAACTTTTAATAAATTCCATGTGTGACATCTCCCTCCCTTATAAAAGGACACCCATCGTTTCTCTTCATTACAACAAATTGTTCCTTCTAAATCAATGAAAAATTACCAATTTAATTTATAAAATTTCCTAGACACAAATTTTACGTTCTTTTATTTTTAAAATCCAATTACAAGGGTCCTTAAAAATGATCTAAACAAGGCTACTCAAAATAGTGGTAATTATAATACCCAGCTACATTCTATTTCTTTCTTAATATACATACTCCAAATATATTCCATTAATTATAAAATAATAAATAAAATATAATAAAAATATTTAAATTTTATTATTATTATGGTATCAACATTATACTCCCTATTTCCCATCAAATGGGATGTGAAAGTATCACTCAGGCATTCATACGACATACCATCTCCACGTAGTGCTATTGTTCATTTTTTCATCACCATATTTCATCAATCCTTATTATTATAGTATTAATGTTTATATATTATATTTGTTTCATAATTATTATTCTATAATTATAATATCAAATCTATTTTCTTACTTTTTAATCCATCGGAAAATGATAGTGTCGAACGTGTGTGCGTGTGGACTACAACGTCCATAAAGCAATGGGATTTGTTTTCCCTATATGATTTACAAGGATAGTAAAAGGATATGTTTAATGAATATATGTGACATATATAATATTATAATTATTATATAAAATACAATTATTATTTACCTTTCTTTCTTTCCATCTTTCAAAAAATTTCAAATTGCATTCATGCATACGTACCACCTATTGTCTCCATGAACTGTGTAATTCATTTATTATAACTATATTTTATGTATGACTACGAATATATGTAATTAATAAATATTTTATTTATATAATAATTATAATTATATATATTATGTAATGTGGATCAATATATAGGGACTGGGACTCGCAAACCGAGAAATGCATGAAAAACAAAGCAGTTATCATCTAGAATAGTGATTTTAATAAAAAATTGTTAATTAATGGGGGATAAGATGTCAGGATTAAATCATTGATATAATTATATATATTATTATGATCTTATAAATAGTTATATTGAATATATATTTATTATTAAATTGGTACAAATATATAGAATAAAATATCAAACTTGAGAAAATAAATTTTTTTCATTCATATTTTAATTGGGATTACATATGATTGAATTTATATTAGGAATGTTATATTATACATACCTTATAAATATGTTTAATGTTCATTATAATATTTTTAATTCTCAATAATACATGTTTTTATTTTATTTTAATCACTTTCTGTAATCAACATATCAAAATACTGTTTTAAAGGAAGTCATACATAGTTATTCTCATCGATCAAAAATAAATTCTTCTTCCATATCCATGTTTTATAGAAATGGTTTCAAATTTTTTTTTAACATTATAATATGCGATTTTAAATTATTTTTTCACCCTTTTTAAAATTTTTACAAAATGGTTTCTAAATAATCTTCTTTCATTTTAGAATGAGTTACTTTTTGAATTTATTAAAAAAAGTGTGAAATGAATGATTTCTTTTAACTTATATGACATAAATAAAATTTACTCCTATCTTTAGCTCTAAATTATTTATATATTACATTAAAATTTTCAAAGTTTATTTTAAAAGAAAATATTTTCTTTATTATTTTGTAAATTTTTATATTTTAAATATGTGATTTCGAAATGAAAGTGGTATCTTTCTCTCAAAATATTTATGTGATTTTTTTAAATGAGCTTCATATATGGTTACATTAATTGATGTTAATTATGTTTTACTATAGATTTGAAACAATTATTAAACCATTAATAATTATACGAGTGGTTTTTATTATGAAAATGAGATATTTACAATGTCCATTTATTTTCTAGTGTTTCTGCTATGAGGAAATTATGTTATGTTTTTTAATCTCATTTTCATTGCATGAGTTATAATACGATTATAGGATGAATATTTTATGATCATAGAGAAAACATATTAATGGTTTCTATTATATGATGAGTGGGTCTAGAATTATATATCCCACCAATGAATTGGGTATTTTTTTATATCTCATGAGATAATTATATGAAACAAGTTGGGGTTCTTGATCAATTATGGGAAACTTGTTTTTCTATAATATCCACTTTGGTAAATAAGTCGATGTTCTTAAAACAATATGAGTAACAAGTATATGTTGTTGAAACACTATTGGGATGATGTCTATGTTCCAGATCTGCTGAGGTAGAAAGGGAGTGTTTCATGATCTATCATTTTCTAGAAAATTGGTTTTGATGTCAGATCTAATTGTGATCTGAGAGATAGAGACATTGAGTTGGGATAACGTGCTCCACATGCCTTTATTTTTTCAAATTAATCCTCTTTCACATGAATCGCATTCCTTACAGAATGTCTCTACGATTATTTATCCCACAGAGGATTTCCTGTAACACCCAAATCCACCATAGTATGCTTCTTTTTAAATAATTCAAATAGCGTGTACTACACGCAACATTAAGTTATAGGGCACCAGGAAAATCCATTTGAAGACCGGATAAGAATAGTATTAACCATATTTTTAATTTTATATTTTTCATATAATTTTAATATTTATCTTTTTTGTTTCTTAGACATGATACAATAACAAATTCAATTTTATGAATAAAAGTAGTATTTCTCAATAAAATCAGTTTTACCACCTTTTAATAGAGAACCCTTTTGAAATGCAATATTTTAAACTTTTATGTATTAAATTTGAAAATAAATAAACATACCCTTTATTATAGGGACATAAAAAATTTATTTTGGATAAATGATTGATTTTTTTCGAATATCTTTCATATTTTGATAAATAGTGAAAAATACTAAATTTTCATTAAAACCAACTATTTAATTGAAATAACATGTAGTTTTAAATTATATAGTTGAATGGTTTTAAAGAATAATTAGATAATATTTTTATCATTTAATAAATTTTTGGTCATTGAAATTATTTTCACATTAAAATTAGATATAAACACTTGTTAATCTTTTAGTGGTCTTTTAATTTTGAAGAACTCATTTTCTTATTTTGACAATGGAGATTAATTTTAAAAAAATTAATGAAAATTATACATTTTAAATTTTGAAAAAATAGATTCCATTTTTGGAATCAATGTTTCCAAATTATGTTAATAGGATACTTATATTTTTGGACATTATGAATAGTAACTTCAGAAGTTATTTTTATTTACCATGGTTAAAGTGTAAATTAAGTGAATAAAGATAAAAATAAAATTATAAAAATATAAAACTACATTAAAATAGGTCCTAATACTATTGTATGAGTTATGGTTGACTAATAAATCATGTGGGATGCACATTTCTACTTTGAGAGCCGCATGGATGGGATAATGAAATGTAATAATAATTAATTTATAAAGTAAAGAGAAATATAAAAAAAAAGAGGTTTCTTTTTACTAAAATAGTTTTAATATGGGGTAATATAACTGATATAATTTAATGTAAATAGATATTGTAAAGATAAAAATATTTATTAAATCATTGTATTTTATTTATATTTTTTAGACATTAATAAAATAAATTTATTTATGTCACAATAATGATACATTGATTACTGTATTAATGAATGATTGAAATAATTGATATTATAATTATTAGAATTAATGAAATTTTCGATTTTTTATGCCATCCACGAATATTTTAGATACAACTGACATGTTAGGTATGTTTAAATTTTATTTTCAAAGGAATCAAGTTTTTAAGACTTTAACAAAAATCAATTACTAAAAATTTTCAAAACATCCATAAATGAGTTATAAAAAACAACACAATTTTATTAAAGTATATAATTGTATTAAAAATATAAGATTATTAAAACTAACATAAATAGATTTAAAAATGTCATTAATGGCCAAATTTTGGTCATCTTGGCATTTTATAGTAACTATATTAACTATATAGTATAAAAAACAAGAAGACAAGGTAAGATATAACTTATTTAACTAAGAGTTAAAGCCAAAAGATAAGGTTACATTTGTGACCTAAACTTATATAAAACCTATTGGTTGAGGGTATTTTGACCCATAATTATATTATACTATAAATAAATGTCTTTGGAGCTATTAGAAATGAAAAATAAATTTATAATTAGTTAATATTTATTGCTTTTCCTAAAGATTCCCACGCCTCTCTTATAAAGGGGAACTTCTCCTTCACATTAATTCCCACCTCCAAACCCATTGGCTTAGAAAAACACAACAACGTTATTCTACTAACATCCCTCATGTCATCCTAGAGTCCACCCATTTGTAATAAAACCAACTTAATGAGGCCTTTTTGCAAATAAGAAGGTGACAAACAAAGAAGAGGTAATCGTTTTGTCTCTTCATTCAATGATCTTTTCTTTTATAAGTCCTCTTTATATGTTGTTACCATTCCAAAGTTATAAATTAAGTATAATCCTTATACATATATTTCATTATAATCATGTGAAAACAATATTCATTAATTTATTTATCCTATAAATAATAATGTGACCAAGTGTGCGTACATACATCTTATCATCTCCACACCGTGTTGTAATTTTTTATTCAACATTACTTTATTTGGATCGGTATAATGATGAGTATAAAATACCTAATTAATTAAAATTAAATGATTATTATTTTTTTAATGAATATACCATCTAGTTCCATATCATATAACCATTAAAAGAATGATATTGTTTCTCATGCGTACGTATGACCTACTTTCTCCACAATGAGATGAGATTTATTATACACATTAACCATTAATGAATGATTATAAACATCATATGATAATTAAATATAATATTTATGAACTTAATATCATTTTTTATTTGAATAAAATATATCATATGTGTAAGAAATAGGATTTACTTAAAAACATGCATTGGAAAACAAAGTAGTTAACAACTGAAATAATGGTAATACTAAAATATTATTAACAAAACGAGATAATAGGATTTTATATGATATAATAAATATTTATATGGTTTGGGTATAATTTATTAAAAATATTTAACCATTATAAAGGAGTTTAAAGCACCCATGACTACAATAAAGTACAAGGTAAGTGTTACTTTTGCAAACTCATATTTATCCGATATTGTTTATACGTAAGATTCTACTTGGAAATATTTATCATCCATATCCATGTTTATTATACATATATTTCAAAATAAAATATATTTTACTATAATATTGTTGAGAGTAATTTATAGGCATGCTTTACTTTTTATAAAACATTTTGAAAGGAATCTTTTTATAATTTTCCAAATGAGGCACTATATGACCTTTTCGACAGATTAAGATAAGAATTTTTTAACTTATATGGAATGAGTGGCTATTTTGAACCATTATGAAACATTAAAATTCTTAATCATCCTTTAAAATATTAATAGTTTATTTATAAATTTAATGTTTACTTTTATAATTAATCAGGATTCCAAATGATTTCAAAGTAAAACCTAATATTTCTAAAACATTTTTAATGGTTTTGTTAGATAACTTTCATCTATGTCAACATCCTTTGTTGGATTCTATGCTTAATAAAGGTTAATATATTATGATACAATCTTCTTTATTGTATTTATGGTTTTATGATATTCTTGATTGTGGATGTGTTATTCTTATATCATTCAGAACTTATGGTTTAAGTATTGACAATTAATATGCTAGTTTTAATATGACTATTTATGTTGGTAAAGTTTTACCACATTCATAAGAGGAATGAATTTAACTTTGTATGAGTTGGTAAGGGCCATCTATAGCCCCTCAATTCATCGGTATGTCTCATGAAAAAAATATGTTTGGGTTTTGTCTAATGTCTTACCCAATTCTGTATGGTGTCTTGGCTAAAACCTTAATGGTGTGTTTAAGATGTCCCGCATTATGCATTCAATCTTTATAAGGTTAGTTATTATATGTGATTATTCAATTTTTTGAATATTCATTTTCATGTTTATATGGTATTATTTCATTTATTCTTTCTATATTATGTTCAATTTTATGTTTAAAAGGATATTGTTTTTATTATACATCTTATCTTAAAAGTTTGTTATTATTTAGGATAGCATCTACTATATTATTTATCCTTACGAAGCATCTAACCTCACCCCATTCTTATGCTTAATTTCCCCATAATTTGAATATCTACATTATTAAGGACTTATAGGGATGGGTAAAGGGAATAAAAAAGTTTTCAAATAATTTTAGATGTTGATATTCATTTCAAGATGTGATGTAAATTTTTTTGATTGTATCTAGTTTTTCCAGGACTATTAAACTGATCGATCCTTCGGGATTAAAAATTCTTGTGATAATTTGAATGTAATAAATAATTAACCAGATCTGGGAAATTGGGGTCAGGGCATTACATGTCCCTTCCCCATCATCTCTTTCTCACCCCCTTGGCCTCAGCTCTTCAGATAAATTGGTCCTACATGCTCCCTTTCCATCCAAGTTTTTTCCCAAATGGACCCTTTTGAAGGAATTCATGCTTCTTCCACTTCCTTCCTAGGTAGTCTGGATCCCCCAGTTCCCTGAAATTCCTCTAAGAATCATTCAGGATACTTACTTTTATGGATTCCTTGTAGTTTATTTCTCTTTAAAATCCTTCGAATCAGCAGTAGAGTTTCATCGATGGACCTTGGTAGCCCTCTTTTGAGTGGATACACCTTATTTGGAATTTTTCCAGAACTTTTTGGTTTCCTATGGACTGTAGGCTCTAGTGAGGGTCACAACACTGAACTGAATAGCATTTTGTGATATTTTTTCCTTGCATGGGGTCTTTTTGAAAGCATTCTCTCAAGGCTAGTGGTCCGTCAAAAATAGCACTACAATATTTTCTCGTGTTATATGGAGGATAATTTTAGAATGGATTCACCACTAGATGTGGTCTATGTGAACTTACCTAGTCTTCCCATCCTGTTAAACATCATCACCTTCCTTTGGTGTACTAGACACACCTTCAGATATTTCATTTGTTATGATGAAGGGGCCTTACATCCCTAATATGATGGAGTGGCTTGTATCTGCAATGTGATGAATTCATCTCAGCCTCCCCCATCCAATATTTTTTTCAGGAAAGAGAAGAGTATTATTGGTTCAAGATCTCATGTACATCTCCCCCACTAATTTCTTCACCACGTATAGCTTACAAGGTCACTATTTCTATGTTTCATGCATGTTTTATTTCAGGTTTATAGTTCCTTCCTTAAATTCACCCTTGATCATAGGTGATAGTATAGTGTGTAGATAGAACTAATCTACACATAATCCCCCACTCCTATGGTTCTGGTAAATGACCCCCAACACCCTACCTCCTCCCCCCTCCATCTTCTACCATTCATGTCAGAATATCTTTCCATTTTAATGGGTATGGATTGTAGTTCATAGTATAACTCCTACAATGAACACGTTCACTATCATACTTATCTGATCCTTTACATTGACATTAAGGATTTAATTGTTTTAATGGATCACTAAATGTCCCTAAGCATGATTCAACTTATTTGGATAATCCAATTCCTAATCGAATAAAGGGGAAGAAATTGGTCCATGATCTATGTCCCTCAACCCCCAGTTCACTTACTCTATCAAATAGGTTCAGCCTATTATAGTATGTGGATTCACGTATAGATCCCAACATTTGATCTCACTCTTCAAGCAGTGTCAGAACCTGACTCAAGGTTAAATGGGATTAGTCTACCTCTTCTACTCAACCAAATAGTTTTTTAGCGTTGAGGTCAAAACCCTGTCACCTTTTGCTGCAATGATATCCTACCTAATCTAGAATACTCCAGGCTTGGGTCAACATATAAAGATTGACTTCCTTATTTCCAAGCATAGGTGTAGAAAAGTGGATTTGGTTTCAATCCTTGAAAAATATTTAAAACAATAATAAATTCAATATTTTTCTAAGAATATAGTCTTTAATTATTTCTTTCTTGGAGACTCAGTTAACTAGAACATAAGGATCTTCTATAATAAATTTCATTTGTTATAGAGGGTTTTTACATCTAACCAACACATATTATGAAATCTATTTTGTGGGTCTCCTCTTGTTTAATGTCCTTCATATATACTAAATATTACCCAAAATACAGGGAGAATCTTTTGAAATATTTTTGTAACCTCAATACACTCTAGGAGTTCTATCTTGTTAGGGGTGGATCATAGCAGAATCCTTGATCCACAAAAAATTAAATGGGGAGGAACCTATCTGTTAAGGGATAAGAATGATTTTGAAGTCTTCATTGCTCAAACCAGTCTTGTTGACCTTGGATTCACATGTGAAAAATATACATGGTGTAATAACCAGAAGGGTAGCTTCCGAATATAGATTATTCTTGACTCTTAGTTTACTAATTTGATGCTCATTTCATCCTTTACTGCAGCTAAGGTGTATCATTTAGTCTGTGCTGTATTGGATCACTCCCCTCTCATACTATTCCTTTTAGGTAAATAAGTTATTCAGAAGCATTTTTTCTATTCTAGATTTTGGGACGTTGAACCATATTTTCACCATGTGGTGCTCTAAACATGGGAAATCCCATGATTTTGAATTCTTATATGGCATTTCATAACTCACTTCAAAGACTAAAAGAGGATCATCGTTTATGGGTGAACTCGAAATATCCTAACTTCCAAGACAAGGATACCCTAAAATCCAATACGTAAAATTATGATATGGTTCTTGAATATTAATGGGATGATGTTTTTTTCAACATCTTCATGTGCTTGAGGAATCGGCTGGCAGACCTTCCCCCTAAGTAGCAAAGATGTTCTGGGGAGAGATCAAGGGTGAATTGACATAAAGAGGATGGTAGAAATACAGATTTCTTTCATGCATTCATCAAGGAGAGGATGTGATCAAAGGAACAAAAAAACATCATTGAAGATGAATCATTCAACAACGACCCATAGGTTGTGGGAATTATTGTTGGGACCCATTATCACTCTTTACATAAGGATGTTAACCATCACATATAGGTTGGATACCCCATAAGGATCATTGGCATTTTTGAATCCATCTCATATGTGCTCTCTCATGACATCAATGGGGAATTTTAATGGGATAGGGATGAGAAAGAGGTGTGGAGATTATTATCATTACATAACTGTTAAATTTACCCTTATTTTATATATCTCTGAGATCCTTTTATATCACTTCTTGGGACTTCATCACACAGTAGCTGGTGGACTACAGTTAGGAATATTTCAATGTGGTAATTTTATCTTGGGTAAAATATTACACCACCATAAGATTCATTCCCAAAGTCAAAGATCCATCATCATTAAATCAATTTAGGACAATTAGAATGTTCAATTTCCTTATAATGTTATTTCAACCATTATCAATCAAATGATTATGATCCACCTATATAAATGGATTTCAGATGAGTAGTAGGGTTTTCTTCAAGAAAAGTCCACTCACTCTGCAATTGCCATAGATCAAGAGATGTTGAGTGATATCAGAAATAAAGGTTTGAGCATAAAATTTTCAATCAAAAATGACATCAAAAAATATTACTATGGGGTTCAGTGGATTTTCATCATCATATTCATAAGGTTTATTGGATTCTCTAAAATTAAGGTGGATATATTCTTTATACTCATTTGGTATCTCAGTTTCTTAGTTACATTAATGGGGAAAATATATTGATTTTTAAAATCATTTTGAGGTCCAAGGTTGGGGACCCACTTTCACCCAGTGTTTTTATTATGGTTCAAGATAAATTTAGTAGACACTTTAACAAATCCTACTCTAAAGAATATTTATTTTCATTTGGTGCTAATAAATATCCCAAGAATAACAATCCTCTTATTTGTAAAAGACAAAATTATCATTCTCAATGATTATAGAAGATAAATTCAATATCTCAATGATATTATTGATGTTTATTGTAATTGGAGTGGGTAGGTAATCAATTGTTGGAAGAGTTCTGTTTATATCTCACATATTTATTCTGAAATTATTGGTATGAGGATTGTAGATAGCTTGTCTTTTACATAGCGTTAGTTTCCCAAAGATTATATTGGGTCTCCAATTTCATCGGCTAATATTTGAATTCAGAATTTTTATGCTATTATTGAAAAAAATAGTTCATATATTTTTAACTAGAAAAAAATCTTCCTTTCTTTTAGGGGAGAATTAGCATGGCCAATAGTTTTTAACCTCCATCACATGCATGTCTTGTTGGGCACTATTTACCCAAGACAATTCTCTATAATATTGAGAGAGTTATGGTTAGATTTATTTTTGATTCCCAAAAAATATGGAAGATACCATTGGGACTTATATCAATGGATGGATCGCTACGTTGAGGTTAGTAGCATTAACCTAAGGAGTGTCTCACACACCCTGTTTAACATTCAGGTAAAGCTATCTTGGAATTTTTTGGACGTGGGGTATTTATGGGAACGGTTCAATATTAAAAAATAAGGATCTCAGTTTGACATCATAGGTGGGAGATTATTTATGATTTTTAATTATACTTTCCAACACATTCTTACTCCTTAGAAATATTCTAGGTGGATCATTAGTGAGGGATTGATTAACTTTTTCAGAGACAATTGGTCTGGAAGTGCCATTGATTTTCTTGTTTGTCTGGTACCAAACATTTCTTTCTAGAAAGCCACACGTTCCCTTGCGTTCAGTCAAGATATTCTAACCCCTTATCACCTAGACCTGTTCTAAAATATTACTATAAAAAAGAACAAGCCTAGTTGGTCTTCATAATCTCCCAATCGGTCTCTTTCTCAGTGAAGTCTTACCATGGGTTTTCTATTCTAATGGTTATATTAATTCATGGGGATGGTTTCTTGGGTGAAATAAAATCTCTTTTGATTTTATCATCTTTATCTGGAGGCTTTGAAATCACACTCTCTCTCAGGATTAAGTGGTTCATAGAAAAGTTATTTATGTCGTCTCTATATGTCACTGTTGTTGTGGAAAAAAGGGGGGTCAACCTTAAACCTTTTATTTGAGGGTGATTGGGATGCTTATATTTGGAATGTTGTTATCAACATAAAGGGGTAGTATTTGAAGGGTCTTTCTAGGGATTATTTTCTTCAGGTTGGGAACTTAAAGATGGTATATTTAGTTCATGAATAGAAGGCGTGTTCCGAGCTTTTTGGAGTAGGATTTTGAGTTTTATGGATTGCATGTAATGGGCCATGCATGAGGGTCTCTCCAGATCTATCACATCCTTGAGGGATAGGGATATGTCCTTGGTGATTTAACTGGTGGCACCGCTCAAGTAGGGTGACATCACCCATTCCATACGACATTTCATAGATAACATTATACTGACTTTTTCATCTTCTTGGTGCTTTCTCAAGGAAATTGGGTTGTTTGTAACCCATTGTATAATGCCTTAAATTTAATGTGTATGGTTATTATATTATAGGTTATATGGATGGAATGTGTATTGTCCATTTCTATTAGGGTTTAGTGGTTTTCACCCTCACTTTGTGGTTTGGGCAGGGTGACTTCTTTATGGATGAGGCCACTACTTTGTTCAATGGGCTGGAATTTCATCGTTCCTATGTCCTTCTTATCTACCATCTGTAAATTGACACCATTATTATCCTTAGATCATTTCAAGGTATATCCCATATTCCCTAGGCTATCAGTAATTTACATTATAACTATAAGAGGATTTTTTCTGATAAGACCAATCTTACACACACATGGAGAGAAGGAATCAAATTTGTGGACTTCATAGTGTCATGTGCTTCACCTACAAACCCATATATTATTTTAGTAGCATTGGATCTCTTCTAATCCCCACCCCTGAGTGTGTTAGTCTGGTTCACAGTAACGATTTAGGTTTGAATTATTTTAGACTACCTTGACTTGTTTTGGGCCTTGGCCCTCTTTTTCTCTTAACAAAAAATTATCAATTATGGATGGATGTGTGTTGATGTCTAGTCTATTATGATTTGATGTTATCGATAATTAACTATGAAATGTGAAAATATTTCTAAGACTATGGTGGTTCCACACTTTTATGACATAAATATATTGACCATTATAGATTTATAAATATTTCTCACTCATATGAATCATGTTTTTTGAAAGATTATATTTAATCCATGACTCAATGTTTTTATCTTTGAATAATTGGGTATAAAATTTGTATTTTATGTTTATGATCTCATACCATTATTCTTATCTTATTTTTTATATGATCATCAGTTTCTATTTTTATTTTTACCCTTACTAATCATTTTAGTTCACACTTTCCTTTGTTCCCTTTCCATGGTTTATGAATAACTGTTTTATATAGGGTATTTAATGAAGGATACAATGTCAGAATAACATTATAAGAGTTAAAGATTAATGAATATATATATATATAATATGTTTATGTATGTACTCTCTAGATGCACAAAAACTTTATTTTTATGTTGGGTATCAAAATGTTATATATTGAATATTCATCTAAAACGATGTAATTTTTATGTATGAATGGCTTGAGATGATACATGTAATAATAAAAACAACATCATTTTGATTAACAGTGTGTTATGAATTTATGAAAATTGATGTTTTTAATTTAAAAGTAGAATTTTTTTGAAACATGCACCACATACTCCATTCAAATAAAATAAGATCAAATTGTCTTATAACTGATGAAAAATAATATTTCTTTGATATTTGGTCTGTAAGAATTGCCCACACATAATTTTAAATCTCTTTTTGGTTAAAGTGACCAAAATATTGTCTTTTGTGTTTAGAAAACAATATTCTAATACAAAATATTCTTGACATGCTCAATTTTGATAAAATGCACTCTCTTTGTCTTAAAACTATATCAAATTGACTTTAAATCCGTTTTTTCCAGAATAAACTTACCAATATTATTCTAATGCATCGTGTGGTAGTAATATCCTATATTTTATTTTATTTTTACTCATAATCATTCAAGAGACACAAAATATGCATCACATATTCAAATTTGAGAAAATAAATTTGAATTGTCTTGGAATTTTAAGAAAATTTATGTTTATTCCTTTTTG
Source organism: Viscum album (assembly GCA_963277665.1). NCBI lineage: Eukaryota > Viridiplantae > Streptophyta > Magnoliopsida > Santalales > Viscaceae > Viscum > Viscum album. The sequence continues at coordinate 934,687,886 of OY728145.1, read as the reverse complement.
ACATTTAAAAATTAACTGAACATAATAATAATACAAAATGTGGTCATAATGATTGAAAATGAATATTTTCAATTTTAAAAAAATGAATTTTAGTTCATAGCATGCGATTCCTTCACAATTAAAAGAAAATGATGTAACATGTAATGACCCATAATTTTATCCATGGAATTTCCTTCTTATAATTTTGTCATAAAACACATAAATCACATAGAGAACCTAGTATAATATTATTCTCAGAAATTATGAATGGTTCATTAGTTATAAAATAAACTAATAATAATTTCAAATATTACAGTGGGATAATAAATATAATATATGATTACAAATTTAGGGAAATATAGATCTACCCAATCCACTAGGATAATTGCACTCAGGAAAAAAAAGTGTATAAATAAACAAAATATTTATAATAAAATATAAAATATAAATATGAAATTATATATAAAACCTTAATAAAAAAAAGAACTTAATGAAATAATAGGTATTTATAGAAATTTGGTAACCTTTATATCCTTTATAAATATGACTACTGGAATTGTAATCTGACTATTAACAATAGTAATCTGACCATTAGAAAAGTAACCTAACCAATTAAATGAAAGACATAAAATTTTGGAATCTTATAAATAAAAAACATGAATATTTATATCATGGTATAAGTAAAAAATGTTGTAAAAATGATAAAATATGTTTTTGAATTTTTGTTAAATGTAAATATTTATATTAAATTTTAATATTAATGAATTGATTTAAAATATATTCTCCATTCATAAAATATATTTAAAAAATAATATTAATTTTTATTATAATTATAAGATAATTTTATTTAACTTTAATTAAATTTTCAGTGGGTAAAAAAAATCTATTATAATATAAAAATGGTATTTTTTTAAAATAATTGATGATTTTATTTAGAAATTAAATTTTACAAATTTAAAAATTTATTCTATCTTTGAAATCTACAAATTAAAAAATATTTACAGCGAATTTGTGGGATTTTACAAAAATAATTGAATTTTTGGTGAATAGTAAAATATGATGATATGGAGTATTTAATATTATAAGCTAAATATATGATTTTTTTGAGTCATTTCGGATGAAATAACACATTATCTCTAAACATAATTAAATATTTACTATATTTAATCATATTGATCAACAATATTTATATTATTGACCCAAAATAATAAACTAATGAAGATAATAAAAAACAACCATCTACTCCAGATCTAAATACCACCCTCACCACCCCTTATCCTCACACATTATAAGCCTTTTATATTATCAATATTCAACCCAATTCCATTACCAATACTCTTCTCTATGTCCATGATCTACTAGTATTTGTAAAATAACATATCTAAGTTTCTTAAGGGATCCTTCAAGAAGGTGATATTCCAGAGGTAACTATCTCAAACCATCTCCTTTAATTTCATTCATTTTTTCTACCTTATCATTACCAACATAATCCATAAAATAATTGTAGCACCCCAAACAATTTATGATATGTTTTTATAAAATACATTCTATTCATCGTTGTGTTCCTTTGAAAAAACACTAGGTTATTTAGGAGATAGTCAAAAACTATCCATTAAATATAAATTTTCAACTTCTATGTTTTGAGTTTCGAAAAATGGTCATATAGAGTTGTGATTAATAAGTCATTTGGAGTCTGATAGAACAAACCTGATTTTTGGTAAATAGGGGCATACCCTTATGAATAGTAATATGAATAGTAAAATGACCCTTATTAATAGTAAATAATAAAATTATTTTATTTTCTTAAGGAAATATGATAATGGGATCTTAATTAATTTGTCAATGTCACATAAAAGTAATTGCACTTCAAGATTGTTATTTTTCAAATTAACTATGACCATATTTAAAAATTAAATTAATAATATTTAGAAAATTATTTTTGAAAAATGGATTTCACTTTTGAATTCTACACGTCGAAAAATGTTATGGGTGAATTTTTGTGATTTTTCTGAAATTCTATAAATTTTGATGAATAGTGAAATATGATAAAATACCGTATATACAAATTATCAGTAAAATACACTATTTACGACATCATAAGTGATGCATGGCCACTTGGTTCAAACTCACATGCCATTATTACAATTTTAGGTCACATGAACTAAGACTATTCATAATCTTGGGAAAATATATTATATTAATGATTAAAATAATGAAAAATACCCACTCTCCTCCATTATAAAAACCCATCACCACTCCCTATTCTCTTAACTCATCTAAGCCTTGATGCTCCACAATGTTCTACACAAATACCCTTACCTAGTCACTCCCCACAACCAGGAAGTTCTTGGTCTTTCCAAAAGGCCAAATTCCCTTACCTTAAGGAGGATCTCGAAGAAGTTATTTCAAGAGGTAAAACACCATTCTTTTTCTTTTAGTTTCATTTGAATTTATCTTCATTTGTTATCCTCTCCTCACCACTTCTTTCCAAATGATCATGATAACTCCAGTATCATCTACATACTGGATTTATATCATGTGAATGGAATAACCATCATCAAAATTCTTACTCCCTCCCTTTTATTTTTTATAAATGAAATCAACATCCATGAGGTTCCAATTTATAACCTTCATGGATGACGAAGTTTTGTTCTTCAATAGTTCCTTAATTACTGGTAATGAATCCATAATTAAGGTTGAATCAGGTCATAACATATTTATTTTATTTTTATTAATGTTCTATAATCTATACATGTACATAATATGGAATAATAATATGAAAAAAATTATTGAGCACAAAACTGCCAAACCAAATTCAAGTATTTATTTTTAACTCATCAAATGAGTCATCCTCATGGTATATAAGAAGATTCATTATAAGATCTTTTATATCTCTTTAATGTCACTAATAATTTATATTAAAAATTCAGGATGTTTAACCATATTTCAAACCCACTTCCATTCATGAATACATGTAAACAAATCATGGAACCAAGTAAGAAAATGCTTCCAAAACAATAAGATTTAATTTCTTAAACCCATAAAAAGGTCATTAATGAACATAATAAGGTTATATCATATCAATTACATGTTAATTGGGTTCTGGAAATTATTAATTAATGGATCTAAATTTTATTATTCAGGTCATTAAGAACAATCAATAACACACAAAAGCAAAAGGTAAGGGGTTTCTCATCTCACAATCATCTCTGTGAGATTTTCATTGTTCGCCACTTATTTTTTGTATGTGGTATATGTGTACTTCTATTTGATATAAATAATAACATGATTCTCTTTATATTAATTTTATTCAATGATTAATTTGATTCTCATTAATTTCTGGTCATATGATTAGACTGGTTACATTGGTAAGGGACTTCGTCTCAACTATCTTTTCGTTGTGACTAACTTTGTTTTGTGAACCTAATAATCCTTATGTGGTGTACCTAATTCCCATTTGAGATCACATTTCATTTTAAATTCTATTTATATTAAATTTCTATAATCTCTTTCCATGGATAGGTTTATTGTCTAAACCATATACCATTTTACATAGGGTGTTAATTTGGAAAGTCATTTTAATTACGGAAATATTGATGAATATGTATAATCTACTCTATACGGATATTGAAATGCATATTTCACTTGTATTAAATCAAATTATTACGAATGATTTGGACATGTAGTGGCGGTTGGGGCCTGCTATATCCCCTCGATGCATCAGTAGGTCTCATGAGACAAAATAGTTTGGCGATAGACCCTTCGAGTTTGATTCCAAAAATCAGATAGGTTTCTACCGACAGAGCTAAACTGTTTCAATGGTATTATGGTTTCATGTTCCAGATACATGAAGTCCAATTAAAAATAATTCTCTTTATTCATTATTTGATGTTATTATTATCCATGAGTTTTTCACTATGACAAGATCTATGGATGTAGATTCCTTTTCAGTTTATTAATGGAATTAGTTTTTCATTTATTCACTATGCCATATTGATTATGTTAGCCTGATTATGATTCACTTATTATTGTAATCATGCTTCCACTTTTTTTAACCCCTATAGAGCATTTTAGCTCACCCCTTTCATTGTTTACCTTCAATAGGTGATGAAGAGAAGGTCTTTTTTCAGATCGTGTGATCGCAGTTTTTAATTTTGTTATGTATTGTATCTTTAAACCTTTTTCAATGTAATTTGTGTTACATCTATGTAGCTAGTTTCTTCAAGACTAATCAACTAATTTTTCCTTTAGGATTTTCATTGCTTCTAACCATTCCAATATCACAAGTAATGCACCGGCTCTGGTCTAGAGGGGTCTGGGTGTTACAGTTGGTATCAGTGGAAGTTTAGTAGGAAACGTGGAAACTAGATTAGGAAATGTATAGTACGGAACAAATCCCTAATGTGGTATTTGAGGATAAACATACAAGAAAATCATGGTATTTTGGTAAGGAATAGATTATGTGGATCTTTTTAAGCAATACATCCCTATCTGGGTACGAGCAGGCTGAGGCGGCTCTGGCACGGATGTATGTAGGGGTAAAACCTAAAAACACCGCTTTGAGCTAAACTTGAACGGGAACTGCTGCCCGATAACAGGCCTTGCTGCACTCTTGGTTATGAAACACCCGGGGGATATGCTTAGGATATTTCACATTTTATTTAAAAGGCATTATGAATAAGTTTAATGTAAATTTTTCCCCAGAGGATCCATGTTTCTAATATTATCTATGCATAGAATTTCAATCTATGTTGAGTTCTTTTATATTTGAGATTCATAAACTAATCTAGTGTATCCCATTATTTAGAAATGGCGTCTAATGGAAGATGGGGAATCAATACTCGTGGGCAAGGTAAGGATCTCCCAACTGAGCAAGTCAAACCAGTCAATGTTGGAGCAGATCATATCATGACTATATTGGGACAACATACTCAAGTTATAACAAATAACCATTCCAAACCTGTGTTGGATCATTTCATGCGGCAGAAGCCCCCATCCTTCAGCGGGACTACGAATCTAGTGGTTACTGAGCAATGGATCAATTCCCTTGAAAAGATATTCATGGAGTTAAGATGCAATTAAAATGAAAAGGTAGTACTGGAATTATATTGTCTCAAGGGAGGTGATGATCAATGGTGATCTCTGATTCAAAATACCACAGAGGAAGAAGATATAGAAGATATGGAATGGAGGACTTTTAAGGAAATATTCTTTCTAAAATATTTCCCTCGTGAGCAACGAACTGAAATGAAGAGGAAGTTACTTGGATTAAAACAAAAGGAAGAATATAGTGTTTCAGAGAATGAGGCTACCTTCACAAGGCTAGCCAGGTATGTCGTGGATTACGAACATGACTCGGTGGAAAATATTGCTCATTTTTTGAACGTCTTAAGCCAAGTCTTTTAAGGGAACTGGCTTCTCAATCATTTTCATCATATGATAAAATCATATCAAGTGCCATAAAAACAGAGAAGGAGTTTTCTAGATCAAATTTTTTCAAAGGAAACCAACACAAGAATAGGTACTCTGATAACAATGGAAAAGGAGAAGCACAAAAGAAGAGGAAGGGAATGAATAGTTTCCCATTATGCGAGAACTGTAGAAAGAATCATCCTGGGAAATGCTTGAAAGGCATGGGATTCTGCTATAACTGTGGAGAAAAGGGTCATCGATCTAGTGAATGTAAAGGGAAGAAGCAATTCAATGATATTCAATTCTACAATTGTAGAGATATGGGACACTATGAAAATGAGTTTCCTAAGAGCCAAAGAAACATTCCTCAGAAAAAGCCAAGAGGGAAAGGGAGATCCTATTCGATTACAACCACGGAGGTTGAAGTTCCTAAGGACGATGTGGTAGGTACTTTAGTTGTTTCCTCAAACATATCCAACACTTTATTTGATTCTGGATCATCGCATTCATTTATATCCTCTCTGTTTTCCAATAATATTAGATATGTCCAATTTGGTTTAATAAAGGTGTTGTCAATCAAAAATCTCAAGGGATGTATCACTGCAACAAAGGCATGTTGACTAGTCCCCCTCCAAACACCAAAACGTGATTTAGTTTCTAACCTTACCAGCATACCCATAACTGAATTTGATATAATTCTCGGCATGGATTGGATGTCAAATTATGTTGTGAGCATTTATTGCAAGAAAAATGAATTTACAATTTTTGAAAATGGTTTAGAATCCCTTGTCTTTAGGGCTGAAACATTGCTACCTGATTCTTAGCTAGAACCACCCCCAGTAGCTCTATTGAATGCAATACTTGGAGAGGAAGATAAACCAATATCTATGGGAGAGTAGAGAAATCATAAAGTTGAAGATGTTCACATAGTGAAAGAGTACATTGATGTATTTCTAGAGGATTTACTTGGACATCCACCAAAGTGGGAGGTTGAGTTATCTATTGATTTAATACCTGATGAAAAACCTATATCAAGGACCCCATATAGAATGTCCACTATGGAGTTAGTGGAGCTCAAGAAACAACTATAAGAGTTGAGTGACAAAGGATTTATTCGACCTATTGTTTCTCCATGGGGAGCCCCAGTCTTGTTTGTAATGAATAAAGATGGATCTATTAGGCTTTGCATTGATTACTGGGAAGTCTATGCTATTACAATAAAGAATAAGTATCCTCTACCCCAGAGTGCTGATTTATTTGACCAAATTCATGGAGCTCAATACTTTTCGAAGATGGACCTTCGATCTGGATATCATCAACTGCATGTGAGGAAGGAAGGTGTTCCGAAGATAGCATTTCGAACCAGGTATGGGCATTATGAGTTTACAATGATGCCTTTTGGACTGACAAATACACCCTCTGTTTTCATCGATTTAATGAATAGAGTTCTTAGGGAATATATTGATAAATTTGTTGTGATATTAATCGATGATATCCTGGTATACTCAAAAAGCTATGAAGACCCTGAGGATCATTTGCAAACTATTCAGAAAACTCTTAGAAGAAATCAATTATATGGTATTTTTAGTAAGTTCGGAATCTGGCTTCAATCAGTTTCTTTTCTAGGCCATATTGTCTCTAAGGAAGGAATCCTAGTTGATACTGTAATGATAATGGAAATCCAAGAATGGACCACGACAACAAACATAATTGAGGTACGATGTTTTATTGGCTTAGCAGGTTATTATCGGCGTTTCGTGAAGAATTTTTCCTGACTGGATAACCCAGTAATGAAGCTCACATGTAAAGGGGATAAATTTTTTTGGACAAAATATTGTGAAGAATGTTTCAAATAACTGATAAAAAGATTATTCAATGCTCATATATTGACTCTACCATCAGGTAATGATGGTTTTGTTATTTATAGTGATGCTTCAAAGAAAGGACTTTTTTATGTTCTTCTGCAAAATGATAAGGTTATTTCTTATGCATCACAAAATATAAAAGTTCATGAGAAAAACTATCCTACTCATGATCATGAGTTAGCTGCTATAATCTTTTCTTTGAAGATATGGATACATTATATCTATGGTGAAAAATGTGATATTTGTACTAATCAAAAGAGTTTGAAGTATATTTTCTCACAGAAAGAACTCAACATGAGGCAAATGAGATGGCTTGAACTAATCAAGGATTATGATTGCACGATGCACTACAACCTGGGGAAGGAAAATAAGGTGGCTGATGATTTTAGAAGAAAGGATCATCGAGTATTGAACAAGATGAGAGTTGAAAGGGATCATATTTTCATGGATCTAGTAAAGATGGAAATGGGAATAACTATGGAAGGTTAAACATCAATACATTTTCAAATGGTTGAAAAACCATATTTACTAGAAATGATAAAAAGTTCCCAAGTTGATGATGAGGAGTTTCAAAAGAAAATTAAATCTGTGAATGATGGGACATTGAGCGACTTTGTATATGAAGATAGAATTTTGAAATTTGGGAAGAGACTTTGTGTTCCCGATATACCTGATCTAAAAAGGGAATTGTTGGATGATTCTCATAGTTCCAATTTCTCAATAAACCGTGGTAGCATGAAGATGTATAGATATTTGAAGGAACATTTTTGTTGGGACAACATGAAGATGTAGATTGCTGATTTTGTGTCAAGATGTATGGTTTGTCAAAAAATGAAAGCAGGAAGGCAACAACCTGGAGGAGTATTGCATCTAGTTCCCATACCTGAGTGGAAATGCGATAATGTCACGACGGACTTTTTCATGGTACTACTAAAGACTCCTATAAGGAACGATGCAATATTGGTCATTGTTGATCGTCTTAGCAAGTCCACACATTTTCTTGCTATAATAAAAGATCTACCACTTGAACGTCTAGCAATAATATATATTAATGAAGTTGTGAGACTTCATGGAGAACCCCAATCGATAGTTTCTTATCATGATCCACGTTTTACATCAAGATTCTAGAAAAGTTTTCAGAAGGCCCTAGATACTGATCTTCATTTGAGAACTGCCTACCACCCACAAAATCATGGACAATCAGAACGGACTATTCAAACATTGGAAAAAATATTGAGGTCTTGTTAACATTATTTTCAAAGCATGTGGGATTAGTATTTTCATCTCGTGGAATTTTCCTACAACAATACATTACATTCAAGTATTCAGATAGCACCCTATGAAGCATTATATTGGAGGAGATTCCGTACACCAACTTGTTGGGATGAAGTTAGTCAAAGAAAGCTCATGGGCCCAGAACTTGTTGAAGAAACAACGAAAAAGGTGAAGATTATCCAGAACCATATCAAAGTAAATCAAATTTGGTAAAAGAGCTATGCAGATAATCGAAAGAATGATTTGGAGTTTCAAGAAGGAGATCATGTTTTCTTAAAGGTATCTCCATGGAAAGGTATTATACAATTCGGTAAGAAGGGAAAGTTAAGACCCAGGTACATCAGACCTTTTGAGACCGAATTAGAGCCATAGCTTACCGTTTGGAAATAACATCAAGTCTTTCCAAGGTTCACAATGTGTTCTATGTGTCAATGCTAATAAAGTGCATGCCAGACCCAACACATGTACTCACTTATGAAGAAGTAGAACTTGATCCAGATCTATCATATTGTGAATATCCTATCAGGATTCTTGACACAAAGGGAGAAGGTATTGAGAAACCAATCAACTCGTCTAGTAAATGTTCTTTGGAGAAACCAGAATATGGAGGAAGCAACATGCGAACCATAGGATTTCATGAAGAAGAATCACCCACATCTTTTTGGTGGGATTTATACATGAAATTTTGAGGATCAAATTTCCAAAGGAGGGAATAATGTAGCACCCCAAACATTTTATGATATGCTTCTATTAAATACATTCTATTCATCACTGTGTTCCTTTGAAACAAAACTAGGTTATTGAGGATATAGTCAAAACCTATCCATTAAATATAAATTGTCAACTTCTATGTTTTGAATTTCGAAAAATGGTCATCTAGAGTTGTGATTAATAAGTCATTTGGAGTCTGATAGAACAAACATGATTTTTGGTGAATATTAACATACCCTTATGAATAGTAATATGAATATTAAAATGACCCTTATGAATAGTAAATACTAAAATTATTTTATTTTCTTAAGGAAATATGATAATGGGATCTTAATTAATTTTTCAATGTCAAATAAAACTAATTGGACTTCAGGATTGTTATTTTTCGAATTAACTATGACCTTATTTAAAAATTAAATTAATAATATTTAGAAAATTTTTTTGAAAATTGGATTTCATTTTTTACTTCTACAAGTTGAAAAATGGTAGGGGTGAATTTTTGGGATTTTTATCAAATTCTAGAATTTTTTATGATTAGTGAAATACGATAAAATACCGTATATAAAAATTATCATTAAAATAAACTATTTATGACATAATAAGTGATGTAAGGCCACTTGGTTCGAACTCACATGACATTATTAATATTTTTGGTCACATTAACTATGAATATTCATAATCTTGGAAAAAATTATTATATTAATGATTAAAATATTGAAAAATACCCCCTCTCCTCCACTATAAAAACCCATCACCACTCCCTCTTTTCTTCACTTCTATAAGCCTTGAAGCTTCTCAATGTTCGGCCCTAATACCCTTCCCTAGTCACTCCCCAGGACCAGGAAGCTCTTGGTCCTACAAAAAGACCAAAATCCCTTTCTTGTAAGGAGGTTCTCGAATAAATTATTTCAAGAGGTAAAACACCTTTCTTTTTCATTTAGTTTCATTTGAATTTATCTTCATTTGTTATCCTCTCCTCACCTGTTCTATCCAAATGATCATGATAACTCTAGTATCGTCTACATACTAGATTTATATCATGTGAATGGAAGAACCATCATCAATATTCTTACTCCCTCCCTTTTATTTTTTATAAAATAAATCAACGTCCATGAGGACCCAATTTATAACCTTCATGGACGAAGAAGTTTTTTTATTCAATCGTTATTTCATTACTGGTCATGAAACCATAATTATGGTTGAACCATGTCATAACATATTTATTTTATCTTTATTAATGTTCTGGAATCTATACACGTACATAATATGAAATAATAATATGAAACATGTTTATTGAGCACAAAACTGCCCAACCAAATTCAAGAGTTTATTTTTATCTCATCAAATGAGTCATCCTCATGGTATATAACCAGAATCATTATATGATCATTTATATCTCTTTATTGTCACTAATAATTTATACTAACAATTCTGGATGTTTAACTATATTTCAAACCAACTTCTATTAATGAATACAAGTAAACAAATCATGGAACCAAGTAAGAAAATGCTTCCAAAACAATAAGATTTAATTTATTAATCCCATCAAAAAGGACATTAATGAACTTAATAAGGTTATATAATATAAATTACATGTTTATTAGGTTCTGGAAATATTTATTAATTAATCTAAATTTGATTATTTAGGTCATTAAAAACAATCAAGAACACACTAGAGAAAAAGGTAAGGGGTTTCTCATCTCACTTTCATTTCTGTGAGATTTTCATTGTTCGCCACATATTTCTTTTATGTGGTATATGTTTACAGACATTTTATATAAATAATAACATTATTCTCTTTATATTCATGTTATTAAATGATTCATTTTATGCTCATTCTGTTCTGGTCATGTGATTAGACTGGTTACATTGTGGTAAGGGACTTCGTCTCAACTACCTTTTTATTGTGACTAACTTTGTGTTGTGCACATAATAATCCAAATGTGGTGTACCGGCTTCCCATTTGAGATCACATTTCTTTTTAAATTTTATTTATATTAAATTTCCATAATCTCATTCCATGGATAGGTTTGTTGTCTAAACTGTATACCATTTTACATACTGTGTTTATTTGTAACGTTATGTTAATTATGTAAATATTGATGAATCTGTATGCTATAATCTATAGGGATATTGAAAGGAATATTGCAATTTTATAAAATAAATGTATAAATAATGATTTGGACATGTAGTGGTGGGTGGGGCCCGCTATATTCCCTCGATGCATCGGTAGGTCTAATGAGACAAAATAGTTTGGCGATAGACCCTTCGAGTTTGTTTCCAAAAATCAGATGGATTTCTACCCACAGAACTAAACTGTTTCAAAGGTATTATGGTTTCAGGTGCCAGATACATGATGTCCAATTAATAAGCATTATCATTATTAATTATAAGTTATTATTATTATCCATGAGGTTTTCACTATGACAAAATCTATGGATGTAGATTCATTTTCATTTTATTAATGGCATTAGATTTTCATTTATTCACTATGACATATTTATTATGTCAGCATGATTATGATTCACTTATTATTGTACTCATTCTTCCACTTTTTGTAATCCTCACTGAGCATTTTAGCTCACCCTGTTCATTGTTCACCTTCAACAGGTGATGAAGAGAAGGTCTTTTATTGAGTTCGTGTGGTCGCAGTTTTTAGGTTTGTTATGTATTGTACCTTGTAACCTTTTTAAATGTAATTTGTGTTACATATATATATCTAGTTTCTTCAAGACTACTAAACTGATCATTCCTTTTGGATTTTTATTCCTTCAAACCATGCCAATATCACAAGTAATGCCCCGGCTCCAGTCTAGAGGGTTCGCGGTGTTAAAATAATAATAACTAATGTATAATTTATATACTATAATTCTATTTTTCTAGTCGAATGACTTCTATCCATACCTTTTATTTTCTCCTCTTATTCAAAGAATTTAAACTGTAGTCCAAATTATGGTGGTTTATCGTCTCTATGGACAATGAGTTTTCTTTTTTCCATTACATCCTTTAAGGATGGTTATAAAACCATTATTATGTTTTCAAAAAATATTAATATGTATATTGTAACTTTTTAATGTTCTAGAACGTATATATGAAAAAAAAGTATTACATACGTAAAAACTAGTTCCTCATGGTTGAAAACCAACCAAAATAAACTAAACTTTTATTATTAAATATTTATCAAATGAATCATCCTTATACAAAAAAATATATATGGGGGCATTAAAACTTCTAGATCCAATTTAATACCATATTATTTCACTTCTATATAGTTAATCGATTTTAAAATAACTTCCATAATTATATTCATGTAAAACTATCATGAAATCAGAAAAACGAAAACCCCAAAAATGACGAAGTTGAACTTTATAACTCATAAAAATTGAAATAAATGAACCTAATAAAAGTATAATAAATCTAATACAGGTACTAAAGGTTATAAATTAATTAATTAATTAATTAATTTTGATTATGTGGTAAATTAAGTGAAATTTTAGAATGCATTCATAAAAATGGTAAGGGATCTTTCTAGACCTCCATATTTTTTTAACTGGTGTTCTCTCTTTATATACAACAATATATCACTTAATTATTATTATACAATTAATTTTTATTTTTTATATGTTTCTAACTCATATATAAAATTTTGTTTAATATTTAATTGATGGGTATATACATTTATTAAAGATTCCATTCATAATTCCTTTCGAGAAATCGATTAATGGGAACTTCTCTATTTTCTTTGACTCTTTTGAAGTACCACTCAATGAAATGTTTTAAAAATTATATGATGTATAAAAAACTACTTCTTGTATGGGAAATAATTTATTTCACTTCTTTTTTAAATATAAATTAGTATTGTCTTACCCCTTTTAAATACTCTTTACCTATTGTATTAAAACCCCACATCAGCGACACATTTATAAGGTTACTAAACTACTTTTTTACATGTTTTCACATTAGTTAGACATCATTTATCATTATCAGTAATTATTTTTATTTTCTAAATTTACATGTATGTTTTAATTCCCTTATTTCATGTATACCATTATGATATTCTCTTTGTTTATTCCTTTGGACAAGATTATGATACCCAATTCATTCCATGGGTAACTCTTACGTATATTCCTTATGTTTTATTTTTAATGGTGGATCACAAATTCATGAATATATTATTATGGGTGTGACTAGAGATAAATATTATTAATTAGGTATTATTTTCCTCATGAAACCTCATGTATAGTATTATAGAGTAATCCAAATCCATTATGGGACTTTTTTCAACAAGTGATATAGTCTTAGTTGTTAGACTTGGCTCATGTCTACGTCATAACACATGTTGCTACCACATTAAAATATTGGCATGATCATATGATTCAATGTTCCATATGTTATTTTTCCAAATAATTATTCATGATCTAATCCTTTTATGTTATCATCTTATGCCATTCTATCTCATGTTCTATGTTACATTCGCAAGTTTATCCCATACCTGGGATTTTTTTCTCATCCCTTTTTGTTTATATATAACTCAGGTTGTCCCATGTGGATATATGAGCTCAAAGAAATATAGGATCTAATTATGGATATTATTAAAGGTATGTTTTATACTAGTTCCATGTTTGAAATATTATGTAACTATTATTCCCAAGATACAATAATTTTCATTCCTTAGTTTCTATTTAAGTGATCATTAAGATTAAAATATTATTATAATATTTGTAAAATGATTGGGTTAATATAGTTTCTATTAGAGGAATGGTCTATTTATTTTTTGGGATTAGGACTATAAAAGAGTAATAAGAACCCATGGCATAATTCTATCACCATTTAAAACCTTGATTAAAACATTGGTAATCGTATGTCAAAATATAATTTTTAATTATATGTTATTCCTTAGACATTCATATTTTCCTTTTTATATTCTCATTAGATAAGTATTAAATCCCCCATATTGTATTTTAAATATATTTATTAGTTAATGGTGGGATATTAGAAAACCCATTCCAAGAGTAAATTTTATATGATATTTGATGATTGGAAAAATGAGGTGGAAAACTTGATGGGACTAGGATCCCAGAACATCATGATAGTACTAGCTCAACTATCTCAAGTAATGAATAATAACTTGAATCATGTAAAAATAACTCCTTCTCCTAAGATAGAAGAAGTTGTAGTTGAATCCTTTATAAAAAAAATCACTCATATCTATAGTGGATCTTCTAATCCCCTCATCGTGGATCAAAGTATTAACTCTATTGAGAATATATTATCTTTCCTCCAATGCTCTAAGGAAGAGAAAATCATATTAGTGGTCCATAATTTTGATGTGATAGATGATCAGCGGTGGAAACTGATCCAAAACACAAATTATAAGGAGAAAATTGATTCCATATATTGGTGGGGATTAGTGAAATTATTTTTCAATAAATATTTCACCTGAACTCTCTATCTCAATATAGAGATAGTGTTTCTATAACAAAAGAAAAATAAATATTGATCTATTAGGATGAAGGTGTAAAATGTTTCTTGTTTTTCAATATATGCCTCGTTCTTTTTCAAGATCATTTATGTATGTTAGATCACTTATTTAGTGGATTAAATCCAATTATACAGAAAACCTTGGTGATTCGATAGTTTACACCTATGAATAAATTTTTTGATGTTCCCTAAAGGTTGATATGGATATCTATCACTCTTAGTTGTCTCGTGGCCTTTAAGATAATGAGAGGAAAATAGAGTTTAATATGAGAGGATAAAATGATAAATCCCAAAAACTAAATAGATCCCAACATCCCACATATCAAACGTGTAGGAATAAGAATCTTTGGAATTCTATAAATCAAGCTAGGAGATGATTCAAATGTGGAAGAGAGGGGCATCTTGATAATTATTTATAAAGGTATTTGAAGAATCACACAAATAAATATGAAAAAATGAAGGGTTATATCAATACTCAGTCTATAGTGTAGTTTTTAAACCTCAAGTAACATGGGAATTGTGAAATCAAAGACCATAACCCAAGGGTTTTTGGAGATCATCATTAATGACACCCTTCAAGGCATCAAGGAAGGGAGTATGGAATCACTACTATCGTGGTGGATCCTAAAAATGATGTGGTGAAAGGTACAATAGTTATTCATTGAATATATTTTAATTCACTATTTGATTTTGTTTCTATTAATTCATTTATATCTTGAAATACTATTATAACTATTAAAAACCCACATTAAACAATGAATGTTGTGTTATTAGTGAGAACAGAGAATGAGGATATAATTGCTTCGAAAGTATATAACTCCTCCCAAGTTAATTTTTGTTTACTAAACCTCCTAGAAAGTCTAATATTACTTATTTCTATTGATTTATATTCAATATTGGTCATGAATGGGATACCTTTACCAAAATCCAACATCAACTCTTGGGAAAGGTAGTTCACTCTTCACAACCTGAGGTATCCCCCAATTCTGTACAAGTGTAAGGAGGAGGATGAATATAATTTTGAATAATTATTTAAATTGTGGAAATTATTTCATTATGAGGATGTATATCTAGCTCAACTTATTAAGACAAAATAGAGGAACATGCACGAATACATAACCACTATTGTGGACTACACTAATGTGTCCCATAAAGCATCATATGGTCTTCCTCCTGATCAAGAGTTTTGGTTCTCAACTGATCATATACCTAGTTATCTTCCCATATGAAATACTCCTTACACGATGACCACCAGTGATTGGAGGAACTAAAGAAGTAGATACTAGAGAATCTAGACAAGGGTTGTATACACTAGAGTGCTTCATTGTGGGTTGAGACATTCTACTTCATCATGAATAAAGGTATATCAATGCGTCTCTACATTGATTATAGTGAGATAAAAAAATGTCATGATAAAGAATAAGTATACCCTACTAGAGATGGATGACTTTATTGACCAGCTATGAGAGTCCAAGTATTTTTATAAGGTGTACCATCAGTTGGTATAACACCAATTAAATGTGAAGAATAAAAATATTCACATAATTAATTTTCAAATGAGATATGGACACTATGAGTTAATAGTGATGCCTATAAGACTCACTAATGCTCCATAAAATTTCATAGACTAAATGAATATAGTATTTAGATATTACATCTAGAAATTTGTAGTATTTATTATACATGATATTCTAATATTCTTCAAGAGAAAGGAGGAACACAATGTGAATTTGAACACTATTATAAATAATTTAAAGTGGGAGAAACTATATTCCAAGTAAATTAAATGATAATTTTAGATAGAGGATGTATCATTATTGGTTCATGATATCATCATAAAATGAATATTTATGAACCCATCTAAAATAGAGGCAACTGACGAGCATCCAAAACCAAAATTGTTAAGGGGGATTTGTTGTTTTTGTTGTCCATCTAGGTATTGCAGAATATTTTTAAGGAACTTATAATGATTATCAAACCTAAATACCAAGGTTACTCGAAAGGGTGTAAATGTTTTCAAGACCAGTGAATGTAATGAATACTTTAGAGAGTTTAAAATAGGTTTATCACTACACTAATACTTACACAACCAATATGTGGGGTACTTTTTGTGGTGTATATTGATGCTTCAAATAAAAGATTAGGATGTTTACTAAAGTAAAATTATTATGTACTGTATTATCCCTCAAGGAAGTTGAATGTTCATGAGAAAACTATCCCACAAGTGATCTGGAGAAGGTGTTTGTGATCTTGAAAATGAAAATTTGGTGGTATTATCTCTATTGAGAGTAGTTTGAGATATTTACTGATCATAAGACCCTAAAATACATATTCACGAGGAATGATCATAATATTTACTGGCCAAGATGGTCGGATCTTGTTAGTGATTATTAATGATCAATCCACTCTTATCCTGGAAATGCAAATAAAGATGAAGATTTTCTATGTAAAACTGATCCTATAATATTATCAATGATCCTAATTGCGAAGGATCCAATATTTCTAGAATTCAAAAGGATAGAAATGGGAATAATAAAGGAAGGTAAATAATCAATCTCTGCAAAATTGATTTATCAACCATCCCTATTAGGGAAGATAATGGATTCTCAATGAGAAGGTGTCCAAATTCATAAAAAGATAGAAGCTATAAGAATTGATAAATTCTCATAGTTTAAAATTTATGTTGAAGGATTTGTAAAATATGGGTCATAACTACATATACCATCCAATTTGGATACAATGAAAGAACTTATAAATGATTCACATGGCTCAACCTTCTCTAATCACCATGGGATCACAACAATGTCTCGTGATCTCTTATAGCACAATTTGTGGAAAAATATGAAGAATTAGAACACTGAATATACATCTAAGTGCCCAGTATTCTAGAAAGTGAATGATCAAAGGTAAAATTATAAGGGACTATTGTATCCATTACCCATTCCAACATGGAAATGGGGAGACATCACTATGTAATGTTTCACTGGTCTTCCAATGACATTTAGAGGAAATAATTCTATATTGTTCATAATGTATTTTCTTGTAAATAATGCTCAATTTATTTTGATATTATGGAGCTTATAAATAAAACAATTAGAACAAATTTACACCATAGATTTGGTGAGGTTGTATGGAGTACCATTAAGGATTATATATGATCATGATATTATATTTGCCTTCATATTATGGAAATATCTCAAACGTGCTCTAAAATTTTGTTGAACATCATTGTGTATTTTCACAGACAAATTGATTGTTAATCAAATAGGAAAATTCAAATAGTGGAAGACATGTTGAGAGAATACTCAAAGAAATTAGATGGAGTATGGGATCAACATGCTAAACAAGTTATGTTCTCTTTCAACAATAGTTTCTACTAAAGAATCAAAATGTCTCTATATGAATCAATGTATTAGAAAATAGGTAAAAAACTATATGATAGAATGAATTTAGTGAACATAAGCTATAAGGACCTAAACTAGTTGTGGAAATGTTTGAAATGGTAAATACCATCTAGAAGCATATATGGGATTTCGAAAGATGACAGGAGATATATATAGATAATCATAGATGGGAAATAGAGTTTGAGGTTAGAAATAAGTTTTTCCTCTACATATATCAATGTTAGAGAGTCATGATATTTGGGGATAAATGAAAGATAATTCCAAGGTACATCTAGACCGTTAAGATTCTTGATCAGGTCAGAGATGCGTCATATCGACTAGAACCCCCAACAACCATGTCTCATGTATATGATATATTCCACATATCCTCCTTATGGAAGTACATACCATATCCCTCAAATATACTAAAATTATATATGGTACAGATTGAAAATGATCTCTCTTATGAAGAGAATGTGGTGTTGTTTTTTGACTATTGAGACAAGGATCAATGTAAAAGGACCAGAAAAAATTGGACCCCACTAATACCACATAAAACACACCTTAACATGTTTTTCGGGGCCAAGCCCACCATGTACCACCATCTTCCCCACAAACATATGGTCCCCCCATGGGCCCACCCATGTGTCCAAATGGGTTATTAGACTAATGACATCACCATAGGCCAAAACATGTTCTATATAGTGTCCTTATTCCTCATTTTAATTGATACTAGAAAACTTCCAGGAAGGGCACCCATCCAGTTCACTACTCCCAGACAAGAACTCTTAACTTTGTATTTTTAATCTGGTAGACTCCTGAAAAAAAAGGTTCACATTTTTTACATGAGTCATATCATTATGTCTTTTAAGCCTCTAACATTCTAGGGTGTTATATCCCCGCCCCCTAGATCACCATGTCCTCATTGTGCACCCTATATCTCATACTATGAGGTTCCACCACACGTAAGACCAGTTTCCTATCTAATACCAATGCCACCATTGGGCCTCACTGATAACAAAGACACCCCAGCATAACATGGTTTTCATATCGTAGTCGGTTGGGTAAGTCCAATTACCCCAATGACACATGGTATCCTCCATGGGGTCCAGAAATATGTGCGTACAAGTCATCAGACTAATGATTGTCCCCAGACAACATTCACATTATGGACCCTACGTCTCATCCTAGGATGTGCACCACACTTATTGATGGGTTCCTTCAATGATACCAATGTTATAACGTGGCCCCATTGATAGCGCAGACACACCACCTTGACATGGTTATCAGGTCTTGACATGAAAGGTACCACCAGTTTCTCTAAAGACATATGGTCCCCTCTCTGGGGCCCACCCACATGCTCGAATGGGTCATTAGACTAATGATTGTATCCACAGGAAAACACATAATCTTTCAACGTTTTCTTTTTCCTCACATACACACTTCTTTAGAAACATACCAGAAGTTTAACCATCTATATAACTACTCTATTCCCATAACTCTTAACTATGGATCTCTATTTAGGTAGGCTTCTTAAAAAAATGTCCACCTTGTTGAAGCAAGTCATTTCATTTATCATTTTAACAATTGAACATTATGGGGGTGTTACAAGACAACTCATAAAGTGATGGTAATATTGAGAAAACAAAAGTATGAAGAGGAGACATGGTAATCAGAGGAAGTGTTGAAGGTGTAATATCCCCAAATGTTTTCACTGTAGTATATAAAATGAAATTGAGATAGTGAAATTTCATAAGGGGGAATAATGTAACGACCCATAATTTTACCAATTTAATTTTCTATTGATAATTATGTCATAATGAAATATATCACTTAGAGAACCTAATAAAAAAATTAATATCATAAATTAATAATCGTACATTAGTTATCAAATAAAAAAACAATTCCAGATATTAAAATCATACAATAAAAAGAAATTAACATAAAAAAATGGAAAATTTTTTATATTCTCAATCCCATATATTAACTGAACCCATGAACAAAGATCTATAAATAAAACATAAGGTTAATAATAAAATATTCATTTTGAGGATGAAAGAATATATATAACTTTTAGATAAAATAGAATTGAATGAAAAAAAGCGGTATTTATAGAAATTAGAGATCATATATGACTCTTATAAATTTGACTGTTGGAATAGTAATTTGACTACTAAGAATGGTAACATTACTGTTTGAATAGAAATATTACCAATGAATGTAAGAAAATAAAATTTAGGTATCTTATAAATATGAAATGATATATTTATATTAGGACTAATGTACCTAAATCTTTTTAAAATGAGAGATAATGTCTTGTTATTTTTTATATAATGTAAATTTTTATATACAATTTTATAATTAATATAATTATAGAAACGGGAATTTAATTTCAAAAAATATATTAATATATTAATATTACATTGTATTATAATTCTAATATAATTTTATATTACATTAATTAATTTTCTACATTTTTCAAAAATAGATTATAAAATTAAAATGTTTATTTTTCAAATTAGGGTGGAAGAATTTTTGGAAGTATTGAAGTTGTTTCTATAATATTTGTTGTTTGGTATTGTAGAAACTGACAGTAGTCATTCGATTTGGGCCTTCAGAGAAATGGTTTGGGCCTATGGGTCATTGGGCCATCGGGCCACCAAAGGCCTTCAGGCCACAGCGCCTTCGGTTTGTAGGTCCTTTGGTCCCCCAATGGCCTTCGGGCCACAAGGCCTTTAGGCCATAGAAAAGACTATGATTCTTAGGTACACTACACATGAGTAGGTCCATGTGAAGATTCCAAGAAAAAAAGAAACCACCATAGCAGAGCTAACCAGATTGGATGAAGGATAGGGTGTGAAAACTTCCATCGGGACCAGGCACTATACAGATCTCCATGGGGTAGTGCTAGTAAATTATCTATTCAAGTTGGGGAGTTAGGCACCTTTAATATGTAGATTCTAGGGAGGTGATTTTTTAAGTGTGTTAGGTGTCAGGCCTTTAAATGTTTGTGTATTTGGTTTTATATGGACCATGTTCCTTGGTCTTATGGGTCATGTAATGGTTTCATTAAACCCTTAAAATGGGGATTGCCCAAAAAATAAATAAAAATAAGTCATTTGGGCCATTCGGGCAGGTGGGGGTATTATTTAAATAAATTATTATTTTCTTCAAACAAATTCTCATATTTATAATATTATTCCATTTTTAAAATATAAACATAAAAAATGGTTAGGGAATTTGTTTTATATTTTTATAAAATGGATGATTTTTTTTGTGAAAAAAGAAATACGATAATATTTGGTATTTGAAAATATATTCTAGATACATGAATTTTTGATTCATGGGTGATTTAATCATCCATTATCTCATAACTTAGTTAATTAATTAAAATACATAGTCATATCAATCGAAACTATTGATATTCTTGATCAAAAATAACATACTAATGAATATAATAATAGAAAACACCAAATTCTCCCCTATAAATATGACCCCTCACCACCTTTTCTACTCATTCCTTCCAAGACATGTATACTATCAATATTTGTCCCAATTCCTTTTCCAAGCCTCATACCCACGTGAAAAAGATACTAGACTCAACAAAATAAAAATTCCATGTTCCTTAATGGGTACTTCAAGGAGGTGATATTCAAGAGTTAAATTTCCCAAACCATCCCTTTTAATTTAGTTTTTTTCTACCTTCTCCTCACCACATTCATCCATCGAAGAATAATAACTCTAATATCATGTATATACTAAAATTATAAATTTTTTATGGGATATCTTCTTTCCACCCCTTTTATCATCTCCACTTATTCAAATAAATGAAATAGTTGTCTAAATAATGGCAGTTTACGGTCTCTATGGATAATGAGTTTTTTTCATTACCACCATTAATAAAGAATAAAAGACTATTATTATAGTTAAAATAAATTTTAATATGTAGTTTTTAACTTGTTTCATGTTTTATAACCTATATATATTCATTATATTAAATAAAATGAAACTAGGTTGTGATGATCGAAAACCCACCAAAATAAAATTAACATTTATCTTTAATTATCAAATGAATTACCCTTACCTGAAAACTTTATATATCAGACCATTGAATATTCTGGAAGTTAATTAATTCCATACAATTTCCATTCTTTTAAAATTTCATATATTTTAAGATAAATTCAATAATTATATTCAAGTAAAATCACCATGAAACCACAAAAACTAATGCTCCCAAAATGATGAAATTGTAATTTATAACTCATCCAAATATACATAAATGATATTAATAAAATTATAATAAATAAAATACATTTATAATAGTTTATAAATTAAATAATTAACGATCCTAAATTTATTATCCATGACAAAATGTGCAATTGAAGAATACATTCATACATAAGATAGGGGAACTTTCCAAACATATATATTTTCTAAAACTTAAGTTATCTCTTTATCTTCTTAAATTTATCACTTAGTTATTATTAAATAATTCTTCTCTATTTTATATATACGTCTCAAAAATATATATTTTGTTTTTAGTCATTCTTTGATGATGATATACATGTATTAATGGATTCATTATTAATTCCTTTTGAAAAGTCGATTAAAGGGAACTTCATTATTTTCTTTTTCAATTTTAATGTACCACTCAATGAAATGTTTTAAAACTTATGTAATTTATAAAAATAATCCTTAATATTTGGAAAAATACTTTTTTTCACTTTTGTTTTTTTTTTGTAATTTATTATTTTATTACCCTATTTAAAGTCTCCTTACCTCTTCTCTTATAACCTCGCTTAAGAGACTCATCCCCAAGGTTACTAAAAAACTCTTTTTATGTTTTCATATTATCTAGACATCATTTATAATTATATATGATTGTTTTTCCTTTATAAATGTACAAGTATTATTTAAATCACATCTTCCATGGATACCATTATGATACGCCTTTTGGTTATACCTTATGACAAGATTATGATAACCATTTCATTCCATGGGAAACTATTATATTTATTCCTTATGTATGAATTCTTATTGTGTAACACATATTCATGAACATATTATGATGGGTGAGCCCAAATATTTCTCTAATGAAATGAGTAATGTTTAGTCTTGTGAGAGGTCACGTATAGAATTAGGGTGTAAACCTAATCCATAATGGGACTTTTTCCACCGTGTGATATTTACTTAGAAGTTATCCATGAGTCATATTTATGTCATGATAAATGTTTCTAACACATTCAAATAATTCCATGATCATATGATTTTATGTTCAATATGTTATTAATCCATATGTTTATTCATGAACCATGCCTTTTATGTTATCTAGTTATTCCTATCTAACTCACGTGTTGTGTTTCATTCCCATGTTTATTAACTTCCTCGGCTTTTTAGCTCATCATATTCTATCTATGTATCTTCGAGGTTATCTTATGTATTTTTAAGAGCTCTATAACACCCAATTTTTTTATAATGGGTTTAAAAAAAATAAAATTATATAATGGATTGTGTTTCATGCCACACTATGTTAAGTGTGCTTTATATGAAACACCAAGTTAAGCTTGCTCTACATGCAATATTGTTTTTTTCGATAAATTGAATACTAAATTTTACTTCTATTACACACTATACCTGCTTCCTTTGTTAAAATTGATTACATAAAAGACCAAAATTTATCAAATTACAATATAGTATTAATATTATTATTTATTATGATACTTATTTCATTTCCATTAGAACAATAGGTGTGAAAAGAATAAACCAAATTCTAAAAATACGGTTTATTAAGATTTATAAAATAAATTATATTGTAACCAATTAATTATAAATAAAACTAAGAACTATTTGAAAATAAATAAATTTCTTTTTTGAAAAAGACATTTTTCTATACACGAAAATTTTTTATATAAATTAAAAAGACAAACTTGTTTTGATGAATTATTTAAATTAATTTGATATATTATTTATTCGAACAACTATTTAACTTAATGGATAATTACCCTTAAAATCTAGTAATAATATGTATAAAAGGCTTGGGTATCTATAAAACACTATCATGAATGTCTATGATAAATTATTTTATTAATTATATTCATATATAAAAGAAACTCACATCATTCATAATATCATCACGGTTTAAATTACCAAAATGATTTTATTTTTAAATTTAAAAGTGACATTTTAGTTCTAAACATGGGTTAAATTTTCAATTCTAAAGAACCACCATAATATTTTCATGAAATTGTAGTAAAATTACTATAGATTAATTTTTGGCATGGTGTAATCAAACAAGAATAATTTTGATATATGGAGTGGAAAAAATGATATAAACCTTGTTTTTTATTTTAATATTTTATTATGAATAAAACACACATCAGATTCAAAAAATGGATCACATTCTCTCAATTGACATGAAATTATATGAATGTATTCTATTATTATACTTGATAATATGAATCATCTTTATTTCACTCAAAAATAATATGTGCCAAAAATGATATAAAATTAATTTTTTAAAATTAAAAGTTTCATTTTACATCAAAGCATGTGTCACATGGTCAATTATAATAAATTGGAATTTGATTATCTTGAAATTATTTTGAAAAAATAATTTATTTCTTTATGTTAAGTTAAAATGGATTAAATAACATTCTGACTCTTGATGTTGGTGAAATAACCAAAAGTGTTTACTTATAATTTAAATGTTACATCTCTGTTTGAAACATGTTCCACATTCTCAATCTAATAAAAATGTGCTTCAATTGTCTTGAATGTATATATAAATGGTATTGGTTCCAATTATTAAAAATATGTATAAATTTCACATAATTCCAATAAGTAGTGTGGTCATAATGGCATAACATATATTTTTTCATTATAAGATATCATGTTATACAAAATATTCATGAGATACTCAAATGTGGTAAAATTCACTTTAATTTTAATGGAACACTACTTTATTTGATTCATTTATTATCTATATGAATGAACATAACCTCATTTTTACATGTAGTGTAGTTGGAATTACTGAAAATTTATGTTTTTCATTTGAAAGGGACATTTTAGTTTAAAATGTGTGTCACATTCTCAATTCTATGAAAATGCTATAAAAATATCATGAAACTCTATTTTGTCACGTTTTCCATTCTATTAGACACATTTCATATTTCACAGCATTATTTCTCTTATATAGAGTATTTAATATCCCACTACCATTAGGAATAATTAATATATTTCCTTCCATTATATTTGAAAACTTATTTAATGATATTTTTTTATTATTCATTGATCCTTATGTTACCATTACAGTAAGGGTTTTCATTAACTCAAATCACTCAATTGAATTATAATGAATCTTCTTGAACATTTTTATTCCAATATGGATTAAATCCACCATAATATTTTATTCCATTAAACCTTATCATTCCGTATATTTAAATTAAAATTCTGATTCAGATCATTTTCCTCAATTAATTTTTTAGCATTAAAAATTATATCATTATTGAGAAAAATTCTCACCCTAATTAATGAAAATATTCCCTTCTTGCCCATATTTTTCGATACCAAAATATTTACACCAAATATTTTGAAATATAATTATGTTTACTCTCTACAAACTTTCTTATTTCACTTCTCCTCTTTAAAAAAGGGTGTTTTGGTTATAATTATTTTTATGTGGGTTTCCAATAATTATATTTCAAAATATTCAAATGGTTTCTATAATTTTAATATAAATTTTTTTATCATCTAATCTATATAAAATTTTATAACCTCTATGTATTTTAAAATATTTTTGATAAATTATTTTTTATAAAACAATAAATAATAATAAAAATTTCCCTTCCAATTTTTTAGAAAACTATTTCATTTTTAGGGATCCATTTCTAAAGATTATTTATAAAAGTAAGAGTATTCATATTATTTTCAATTCACCTTTTTATAACATTTATGTATTTTTCAAAAATCTAATATTGAAATTTCAATTAATAAATAAATATTTTTATATACTTTTCACTTAACCATTTCAAAAAATGGCCTCTCAATGAAATCATAACATCATTTTTTACATAAAAGATAAATGTTTTTTATAAAAACAATTTCATTATTTCACTATTATTTTCTTATTATATCTAAAGAATTTATAACTTTGGAAAAAATATATAGGAATATAACTCTAAATGTTTCTATGAAATTAAATTTTCAGGTTATTTAATTTTGTGTGTCAATCATTTACATGCATGAGTAAATTTTGGTGGTACCACATAGAAGTGTGGTGAAGTTAATTTTTAATTATCGAGGATATTTATGAATTCATGGATCATTTATTTTACGTGGAATACATATATATGTATTTAATTATTAGATTTGGTATAAAAAAACATTGAAAAGGTTTATGTCAGATAATGCCTGGAAATTTTCTTGGGTATGATAAATCCATGAGTTGGTTTGGCTCACATAAATAAGTGATATAATTTTAATCTTCTAAATCCCTGAGACTTTTTGGGTCTCAAAAATCCTTGAGATAGTTTGGGCTATATAAATACATAATAGGGATTTATTCTAATAAATCCCTTAGATATTTTTCATAAGATAAATCCCTAATATAGTTTGGGTACAATAAATCACTCAAATTAATTAGTTTAAGTTTTAAACTCTTGAAATACATTTTTTAAGAATGGATATATTGTCTCTTCCCAACAGGAAGAATAGAAATTTTATTCTCTCACAACAGAATGTGTTGACATTTTTCTTATTCAAAATATGAAGCATATGCATTTTTATTCCAAAAATAATGGGTTGACATTTTTTTGTTCATAATTTTATAACTTCCAAATGATAATGTTTGTATCAATGATAATTTTATGCTAAGTTTCAATGTCTTGATTTATTTTAATGTCATATTACAATGATTATGATACATGGTTCATGTTTATCATCTTATGATTCCACAGACTTTTTACATTTTATATGTTTCCACATTTGTGATTAAATTTCATACAATCATGATTTATGTGGAACCCTTATTGTTATATATTCATTTTAATATGAAATTATTCTGTTAAAGATTTTTTCTCATATACTTATAATTTTACCCTTGATTACTTGTTGATAAATTTTCCTTTATCAAGTGTTTGATCTCACACTTATTTTTTATTTCTATTACCTTGGTTATATAGCTGATTTTGACCTATGAAAAGTCTATAAGGGAGTCTAGTTTTGTTTCATTATGTATATTTGTTCATAAATTTTTTAAAGTAAGTTACATATATAACAATCCTTCAAAAACACTAAACCAAAAGTTTCACCTTGCATTGTGAGATTATAGTAGGACATAATGCTAATGTGAAATTTGTGAAAGTTTATCTTTGATCAAGTAACTTGGTAAAAAATTAATTTTTAAAAGTATATTTTATTAGATTCAAATCTAAGAGTGTGAGTCTAGGTTTCTTCAATAAAAGGTTTATTCTAAAAATATATATAATATCGCCTAAAATTTTTATCCAAAAGACACTTGGTAACCAACCAATGTGGATCATGTACCTCATGCCCTACTGAGTACCTGACCCACCCTCGATAACCAACTGTTGTGTCTCTAGGTATTGTAGGGCCCCTGGTAAGGTCATCGAGTAACTGGTGAATTTAACTTCATACCCACTAGACATTGAAAATTTTTTATAGAAAATTAGCTCTAGATTCACATCATTGAATTTAAAAAAAATCAATGAAAGATACTAACAATTACTCAAATTATCCAAACTTAAACAAATTAATTCCCAAAACATGATCATAATTATAACAAAAAATTTAATGTTCATTAAAAACTCCCCTACTAAAGGATTTTCCTCCTAGAGAATCATCATTAGAGATTATCTTAAAATAGATTTACACACAAGGATCGTACATTTGAATCTATATCTCATGTCTCTTATTGGACACAACCATGATTCCAAAACACTTGAACAAGAAGCCATGTCATCCCTTGTAACAAATTCCCTCTTTTTTCAAATATATTAATTAAGAATTCAATAAAAGTCAGTATGCATCAAAATCAACTTAATCATGTTCAATCATGTGGGTTGATTATGGATCATACATCTAGAGGGGTAACATGTAAAAAGAATCATGGATACCATGGTTTCGTAGAGGAGGAACCAACTGGTAAGAAACTATTTCAAAATAACTTATGATCTCAAACAACCCGACAATCTATGTTGTAAGCTTCCATTAGTTTCATTGTAACACAATAATATGATAGAATATATTTTTCTATAATAAATTTGTAGTGTTTTTTAGATTGTTGGGAATAAAAATTTGAACTGAAGTGATTAATTCCATATTATAATAAAAAGGAAAAATATCATTTGAAAATCAAATGAAACATAATTAGTAAAATCAATTACAAAAAAGGATCCTTTATTTATTCATAGCTCAATATTAATTTTTTATTTGAAAATATTATTTTCATTCTATATTATGTAAATATTATTTGAAAGATAAACTTATACTGTTTTTAATTTATATTTGATAAAATGAATTAAATTTTTGAATTAAATATTTTGAATTTATCATACGGTGATTGTATTTTGGATTTTTATGAAAATGTTGGTTTTTTAGTGAATAGTGAAAATCCGATTTTGTGAATATGGTAACATTGATGATCTCACTGTGAAATAATAAAGACTTAAAAATATTTTAAAACTTTTCAACTAACAAATATGTGTTTAAGGAGTAAAATAAAGCATTTAAAAACTATTGTGCTGAATTTGGAAACCTATACCTGAATTTTTGGTACATAATTTATATTTTATTCAAACAAAAATCAATATTTTCCACATTACCTTTAACGGTGTTGTTCAATTATTCCATTCAGTTTAGGAATAATTAAACTTAAAAATAACCATCAGTTAATTAATAATAATATAATAAATTCATTTGATATACCCTTACCCAAGAGCCATTATCTTTAATATGTATAAGTAAATTTTTACATATAAGAATACATTTTCTCCAAAAAAGGGTTTAATGAGATTATAATATAATTACTTTCGTCCAAATATAATATTTAAATCATATATATTTATTTAGATTATTTAAATTCTAATAATTAATTTTAGGTCTTAATATAAACATAATTTTTATCAATATTGAGTAGTTACCAAGGTTAAAATATTATTACTACGGTAAGGGTTTAAAGCATTTAAAGAGGGGTTAACTAAATAGAAGAGGTTTAACATATAAAAAATATTTTAATAAATTTCATTTTTATAATTTAAATTTGTTCAAACATTTCTATATTAAAAGAATTAGAAATTTTGAGCCACTTTACATATGTAATACATGTATTATTGAATGAACTTTCATGTATTTATTCATTTTCCACCTACCTCCCTGATATAATAGAACATCCTATTCTCTCTTCTCCACCACACAAGAGAATTTTATTTAGAATAATACCTACCCAAATCTGTTCCTGACATTTATAATCATATCCTAGTAGTCCTAATCTTACCAAACTCCAATGTGAAGAAGGATTATGGTGCAAGCTAGAGGAAGATTCCATAAGAACAGGTAATTGCCTTTACCAATCGATTTTGAGTTTCCTTCTCCCTTAACCTAACAAATATTTTCAATAACCAATATAATATGACTGAATAATGATATTTACTATACATAATTTTTTTTATAATGGTACAACTATTTTTATCACATTTATAAAAAAATAAAAATAAAAACATTGCTCATGCATATGTGCGGACTACCATCTCCATGAATCGATGTATTTTATTTTTCATCAAAATTCACCAGGGACGGTTTTATTGATGTATTTAAGGGGTATATATAAATAATATTTATAATAAAAATTTCATTCTACAAATATAAAATATTATCTTCTTTCTTACCCTCACATCCTTTGAAAAATGATAATGCCACTTATGTGTATGTCTTGACTACCACCTCCATGAAGCGATGTGATTCAACATTCATTTTTACATAACATAGATAATAATATGGAAGTATTTAATGAAATTATAGGATATTTGTTATATTATTATGATTCTTAAATTATATATTATAACTTACCTTTCATTGTTTCCACTCTTTCGAAAATTAAAACATCACATGTGCGTAGGTAAAGACTACAATCTCCATGAAGTAATGTAATTTATTTTTGATAACCAAAATATATGAATGGTTTTAATACATATTATAATAAATATATATGATACTTATGAAATTATTAATATTATATATATTATTAGACAAATATCATGGTGTTAGGCCCATAACATTCAAACTGAAATGTTTATGGGAAAAAATAAAGAAAACATCCAAATGATAATTCTAATAAATAAATTTAAAGAAATAAGAAACTTGAAATTATTATGGAATTATATATTATAAAATAATTTTGTATATATGTATTGTAAATATTTATAAAAAATATAAATTTGTTACACAAAATATTAAGACTGTGTTTATAGAATTTCATGAAATGAGTTAAGGGTTTATGATGTTATCTCATTTTTAGTCAGAATTTTTCAAGTTTAAATTTTAGTTGGGGAAATTATTTCCCTTCTCTCTATCATACACTAAATTTTTTCTTATACTCAGGTTATTTTTTTATTTTGATATACCCTTTCATTTTTGTTTATTTGGTACTCAAATATGCCAAAATAATTTTTTTAAAATAGGACATAATTATCCTCTTTTCTTAGGAATCATTCTCTTCCATATCCATGTTCTTCAAAAAAAATAGAAATTTTTTTAAAAAATTTATTATTAACTAATACATTTATTTTAAAATAACATTTCCTTTCAATAAAAATGAAAAAATAAATATTTTCCATAATTTTCTATACAGACCACATTAGTATGACTTCATAAAAGTGTGAAAAAATGTTTTTATTTAAAGTATACTGCATAAAATAAATTTCCATCCATAATTTAATTTATTCAAGATTTATGTTTTTTAAAATTTTCCTTGGTATTATAAAGAAAACCATATATCTATAGTTCTTCTATTTTTTTATGTTACCAAAAAATATTGTTTTCTCTTTTTTTTATATCATATTTAAAATTAGTTTATAAAAGTATTTTTCATCTATGATAACAAAATTTAAAGATATTTATAAATAAAATAAGATATTTTATTATAGAAATATCAAATTTATTTCTCTTGATGGTGTATAATGAAAATATTCTAATGAATATTACATGAATCATGTTTTCTATTGTAATGTCCCGGACCCGGATTCCACCCAAAATGGTGCCCCGAGCCCGGTTGGTCACAAAGCCTCAAGCGCATCTCCCTAAATTTTAGAGACTGCTCACTAGTAGTGAGGGCCTATGTGAGTCAGTTGGGGAGACTATGCCTTCATAAATAGAGTATCACCGCCGAAGTCAAACATACAATAAATATATGAAGCAAAATAACCAGTCTGCTGCTAAAAGTAAGACAAACAGTAATACATATAAATAACCATAAGTATCTCATATACAAAAATGATGCAGGTGGTACAAGTATCAATGAAGTTTCCAGAATAGTACATGGAATTACAATACAATACAAGCATCCCAAAAAGAAAAAAAAAAAGGTATCCCAACATCGTAAGCCATAACTTAGTCCTATGCTACCCTATTCCAAGGCTACAATCAACAACATGTACTGGAGAGATTTCCCCTATCATCACCTACAACCATATAATCTATTTGGGTCCCTATGGAGGCCCAAACAGGGTGTGAGATGAACATTCTAGTAGGTGACCACCCAGGTCTACACAGTTATAATAGCAATTCTAAAAAGGTCCTAGAAAGTGTAAATATCTAGTAAGTACTTATGCCCATGGCATAAGTATATTGTAAAATATAACTGAAAAAACTTCAAGGCTACCTAAAAAATAGTGTTATCTCCTAACAAGGTAGCTACAACCAAGTAATAAGCAATTCACAAAACCACGTCATACATCTATCTGTATCAAGAAACCACATCCATGTTGTATAGAGAAGTCAAGTATCCCACAACCATGTCGTATTGTGAAGTTTAGACTGCAAGGGATGGATCCAAGTTGTCAGCAAACCAAATAATCTATGTAATTAATTCTAGAACATGGAGGGCTAGATCCAAGGATCATGTCCAAGGAATCCAATCAATTCTGATTTTCATCTCTGGTGGATACTCGGTGAGGCACTGGTTTGAGTCCTTGGAGCATGGAAATATCAAGTCCTATGTGAGCCCAAGCAATCTGAATCCACTGGGTAGAATGTCCCGATACATCCCACGGAATGAAGACCAAAGGGGCAGAGTTAACCCAAGGCATCCACTACCACATTCCAAATCCATGGAGTGCATTCCATGGCATCTATCCAACCACTCATTCAAGCATTCAAGCAATCAATTTAAATATTTATAAACATGTGAGTATACCCACTCACAACACCAAGAATCATCTATCAGTATACACACTCATGAAAAAAATTTATCCAAATCATATGGGCCTACCCTCCCATATAATCCATTTAACATTCCTTTAACCATTTCATATTGGTATGCTCACCCATGTCAACACATTTAACATGACAAACTATTAGAATAAGTATGGTTTCTCACGATATCAATATGCAATGAGGAATTACATTTCCTAAACAAGATACTCAAGCTATCAAGGCATATAATAGCTTCCTCTAACAAGTTAAGAATAATCACACACCCCTTCGTTGGTTTAAATATGCATAAATAAGATATTCCATTAAGGCACACCCATCGAGTGACCTCAAAACTAGAAATGGGTCCCAACGAACCTAAACATAACCCACGAGAATCCTCGCTATGTATTACTATAGATATGGAAACAAACTCACTCAGAATGAAGCCTCTTTAAAAATCTGATGAATAGAATACTCATTGAATGCCTGAAAAACACCAACAAAATCCGAAAGAAAGAATAGACCACCAAACTCACCTCGGTAGTAGACAGATCATCCAGTATCATGTCTTGATTTGTCCTGGTTTGGGAGAAATATAAAGAATGGTTGAAGAACATAATAATAGGTCATAAGATCCTAAATACAAATTGAGTTGTCTTTGTTTCGAAGAATCAAGAATGATTAGAAAATAATGTAGGCCTTACCGATGGGAATATGTAGGGATAGTTGGTGATCAAAACAGAGGTCAGACGGAGGAACGGAATCATAGCCTACCTTAGGCACCAAATTAGAGCTTTGAGAGGGGGGTTTATGTGTAGAGGAGAAAACCCAATTCTGGTTTTAAGAGAATATTTTATTCTTAATTTAAAATTTTAAAAAAAATTACACGACAGGGTTCGAACGGTTTACCTACACAATTTCTCAACCAGTGTGTGCCTCAATGCCTTGGTGGTGCTCTTCGCATGGTTACCCCGCATGATTTGAATAACCATACATTAACAATGTGTAACCACTCATCCCAAAAACCTTAAATTTTATAACTCTAGGTTTCTGTTGATTAATCGTGTGCAGGCCGGGCAAAAGCCGTGCGCCATGTCATTTTCATCCCAAAACATGGTTTCGGCCACCAAACAAGACCCAAACACCTTCAAAACACCCAATATCAAGATAATCATTCGTATAATGCCATAACAAGGCAATGAAACTAAAAATAAAAGGGTATGTACCTTGTATGAAAACCCAGGTTCTTACAATCTTCCCCCTTATACAATTCATCATCAAATTTCTCTCTCAAGGGTGGTCCAGATTAATTTGAGAATAACTGCAGCCACTAAGCACGTACATTAGCCTCCCTCTCATAATTCTTTTCATATAAATGGTCATGCTTCCATTTCACCCATACTAGAGGAACTGACTATCCTTGAAGAACCATTGTAGTCCTATCAACGATATGAATCAGATTCCCCCAAATGATGCATCAACCTAAAGATCAATCTCCTCTGGTTGGAATACAAGAGATATGTCTGATTGATAGTCATAAGGCCCCAGCCTTAAACCTTACTTAATCTTGAGTTATTAAAAGATTACACATTGAGGATCTTTTCAGGTTTAGAGTTTTAGAGAATTAGATCATGAAACTTGCATTACATTCCACATTTAAACAAAGTGGTTACATAAAAGACAGTATTCATTCTTCCCATCAACAGAAACATATTTAAAATAAAACATGGATTCTTTCTTGACACATCCTTGACACTATCATCACATCATGTACCCTTCCCTTGACCTGTGAAAAACATTTCAAAAACTTGTGATGAGCATAAAAAGCTCAGTAAGGGATATATAGATATGGAAAGGAAACATGAGTACATGTATACATAAGAATGAAATCATACTTTACCCATAAAACATAGGCATATCAAATCATGAATAAATCATAGAAATCATAAGACACAAAAGGTAACTTGAGGCATTCATAACATTCTTACGTAGGGAGTAACCCTCTTGGTTACGTTTTGGAATACCCATCACAGTATATTCCCTAAATCTCTTCGGAGAAACCTCAATGTTTCACTCCTTCGTGTTACCCAATGCATTGGAGAGCTATATCGGGCTCACCCACCCTTAGTTTATCACGGAACCACCCGTTTTCATAATAATGCCCAAAAACCATAACATAAACGTATCACATAAAACATGCATAAAGGAAACATAACGTATCTACATTTCAATCACAATATATCATTTTAGTATATTGAAATAATGAATCCGTTCAAAAAGAAACCATTTCCAAAACCATTTAAAACATTTAATAATGATATTTTTGAATCAAAGTGTCCCATACCACCTTGATGATTTTAAAATTTTAAACCATTAATATCCATATAAATAAATCCTTAAAACCATTTTGAAAACATGGATATTAATAACAACAAATCATTAAAACATTTAAAGAGATATTTTGGTTAAAGGGTTTTTACCAAAATTAGAGACTCATGAATACAATAATTGAGGAATAACATTTAATCAGAACATTATAATATCATGCGAATAAATGGATTCATGATATAATATTCCAAAGGACAGTATATACACTATATAAGAGTGAATTGGTGCATAACAACAATGAAGTCTCAATAGAAATGTCAAATGTGATGAAATCCCTTATAGAGAAGGTATCCTTAAATTAAGGACAAATCAATCTCAAAAATATGTGTGAAAAATATAAGTATACCAAATATAAGTGGATATTAAGTTTAAAACAATAAAAGTTCATTCACACATATTCAATGGATGACATATTCAATGACTACATATTGAACCCAAAGAAATCGAAATTGGGTTAAAAAGTTCCCTTGACAGCCTAACGGCATCACATCAAAATGAGTTGATGAGAGATAAAAAGTGTATCTCATCACTTGGACATAAAATTTACATCAATAAGGATATATGAGAACATATCCCAACATAACAATATGTAAATTAAAAGACCCAACAAAATAAGCCTTTTAAAAAAGAGGAGGGTGAAAGGTTCCCTTACCGACTTGGGTATCTTTCAAAACATACACCCCATGAAAGAAAGACAATAGATCATTGATGTAAATACTCATAAACTAAATTATATTACAAAAAGAGTATAATAATGGGCAGTACATACACCACTCAATGTAATTTGTGGAAAATGTAGCATAAATCTCACGAGAATAAAAGTGAGATGAAAAATCCCTTACGAAAACTCGGCAGCCTAACGGTGCCACATAAAACTTCCGAATATGGATTGATGAGATCAAATAGGGTATCTCATCACATTACAATAAAATTTACAGCAAGAGGAATATAAAAGAACATCCCCCAACATTACAAATATGAGCTTAAAAGAAGTGACATAAAGGAGAGTACTTAAAAAGAAAGAGAGGGGTTAGATCTCTTACGAAAGTTCGGCAGCCTAACGGCGCCACTCAAAACTTCAAAAATGGATTGATGAGAGAGAATAGGGTCTCTCATCACATGAACATAACAATTACAGTAATTTTAATATAAATTATCATCCCAATAACAATAAATATGATCTTTAAAAGGAATGACATAAAAGTGTGTACTTAAAAAGAAAGAGGGGAGTAGGATCCCTTACCTCGCGTCCGACTTGACTCGATCATTCATTAATCTCCTGAATAATAAACATGAGTTAATTTATACTTCCTTAATAACCTTTTTCAAGTTCATTATTCCTTTTATATCACTTATTACCATGTCATAAACATTATGTAATCATTTAAGATAATAATATTTGTTTTGCCGATATTTGGTTCCTAAGTCGAAAGTGGACTTCTTACAATTACATGTTGTTCGTGTGGCCAAATTTTTATTATATCCAGAATTGTATTCATGATGTAGATATCATATCTGTCATATATATCCAGTAACTTCATGAATTTATAACGTTACATAATCATTTAGAGGTAAGAAATGAAATGCACCGTTCATGGAGACGGTAAGCCGTACGTACGCATGAACGCTACTTTCATTTCTATTTCGTATTTTATAGAATGGAATAATAATGATATAAAGGTATATTATAAATCCAGTATAATATCATATATAATATCATAGTTCCATCCTTTATACATCCCACATATGTTATTTAACGAATCAAATCACTTTGATGGGGCGGTAGTCCGCACTTCCTAAAATGAAGATATCACGTACACCCATAATGGATTCCATAAAGGTAAGACACAAATGAAAAATACAAAAGCATAAGTAAAACATAAACATATTATATATGATATATAAAAATAGTGACATCATAATGTCCACCTTTGAAGGTGTTAAATGAGTATTGAACAATTATTGTTCCAGGAGGCAGAATTTCGCCATCCACGGAAACCGTATGTTCTTTAACCATTTGATGTAGTTGTGTGAGAGTGTAGCTCGAATAAATATTATAACAACATCCTAGTATATTGAAGATACTTGTGTTGTTACAAAATAAGTAAATAAAAAGGTTTTAGGGGGTTGGAGAAGTAAAATAAAACAAATGAACATGAGGGAATGAATTACCTTTAAAAGTGTAACTCCTTTTGATTTGAGCCTAAAGGCTTCCTTTGAAAGGATTCTGCCCAAAGGGAATCCTCTAGGATGAGGAGAGGGATGTGGAGAGAGTAAATGGGCAGGGGTTGGCCGAGCCAAAGGCTTGAGGAGTGTGTGAAATGAGGTAGAGGTGGGGGCATTTTATAAGAGGAGAGGAGGGGCACTTTTGGAAAGTAAGAAATATTACATTATTTGAAAATGTGTTTCGGTTTTAAAAGGTCCCAAATTCATATAATTCGTGGAAAAGGTGATAATGGTTTTAAATCCACCCATCCAATAATTTTTGGACATGTGTAGGTCATAGAGTTTAAATTATCTTCTCATTTTATTTAAATCGTCAGATAATGATGTCATCGCTGCATCATTATGATGTCATAAATAATTTAATTTATTTAATGTATAAAAATTATAAAAAAATTACTATGATGTAGGAAATATTTTTATATTTTCAATTACTATTTATAATAAAAAATATGACTTGTATAACCCCAATTTAAAATTGATTTAGTAAAATATATCATGTTTGTGTCATTTTTACTTTTACATTAAATAAAAAGTTATTTATGTCATTTCCCAACCAAAGTGGCTCCATGGGGTCCCCAAGTTGACCCATGTATTTTCGTGGTCGGCCATTACTCATCCAATAATGTTAGTACAAGTGTCATGGTGTTTTCACATTTTTATAATATCATTTTTACATTAAATTACACTAATTACCTCTAATCGCGATTAATGAAAAAAAGTTACTATTCACCAAAAAATTATTTTCATCCCATTGAACCACATTTTACATACTAATGACAACCATGTATGTCGGATTTTCAAAATTCAATACACATTAGTGGTAAACTTTCATTTAACTGAAAAATCAGTTTGCTTGATTTCCACTTATGGTTTCACTATTAATCAAAAATTGGAGTTTTTCAGAAAAATACCAAAACTTCACCCTAAGCTATATTTGATATTCCGAATTAAAAAATGAAGTCCGTTTTACAAAATTCAAAACATATTAGTCACATTAATTAATTTAATAATTAATTCCCGCTGTCAGAGCAAATAGCGTGTTTTTATAAAACAATAAGTATCAAAAGATTGACACTAGTTTAAGT
Organism: Viscum album; assembly: GCA_963277665.1. Taxonomy (NCBI): domain Eukaryota; kingdom Viridiplantae; phylum Streptophyta; class Magnoliopsida; order Santalales; family Viscaceae; genus Viscum; species Viscum album. Next base: position 934,649,654 of record OY728145.1, on the reverse strand, counting down.
CTGATTTCAAAGTGAAATTAATTCCAACGACCACTATTGGATTTAATGGTAAAAATATTTTCTAATTTCACTTTAAAACCAATTAAAAATATTATCTAATCATATAAATAAATTAGATTAAAAAGGGTTTTTGAATTAAAACACAGCATTTTACACTATTCATTAAAAAATGAACTTTATCGGAAAAATACCAAAAAATTACACAAAGTAAAATTTGATGTCCCGATTCTTAATAAGAGTTGTATTTGGTCCAAAAGAATTTATAAGAGTGATCAAAACTATATTTAATTACAGTTCTCCATTAAAAGGCGATAAGTGAACATTTAGTGAAAACTAGGGCATATACGCCTAAAATTGAATTTTTTCCGTATTTTAAGACTTTAGATTTTATTGGATAAATGTAACAACATTAAAAAACATATATAATCATATTTTAGTTATTTCTATCCATTCCCGCCAATACAACGGCTACATGTTAACTACCATTTGAAATAATATTATTTTATTATTAGAGTGCAACGTAAGATTCCCAAGAAACTCGTTGTTGCGTGTTGGGTACGCCATCGAGCATAGCATCCCCTTTAAAGTAATATTAATATTTTATTCACAAATATGGATAAATATGAAAATGTCATATTCTTTATTTACCTGGGGTGTGACATCCTTCCCCCCTTTTGGGAATTGCGTCCTCGCAATTTTTAAAATTGAGCTTGGAAACATCCTTGAAAGTCCCACATCGGAACAAAAGTCGGTAAAACAAACACTTTAAAATAAAGAAAGATAATTACAAGGGTCACCCGAGTTAACCCATACTAGGATTCCATGTATGAAAATATGGACATGGAGGAAAAAACAAAGGGTCATGTTCTGATGGAGAGTGATATAAAACATGTTTAGGAGAAAGTTAACCACGAGAAAATCACAAACTTGTGATGGGTTAAATGGTATTCTATTCCCCAATAGGAAAAGTTAATAGAAAACATTTTTGTTTTAAGTTTCTTTTTATTGAGGAATTTATTCATAAGGAAACATAATCACTTATCATATTGACTTTCAAATTTTATTAGATTCCTTACACAAACTCATATTTTCTCCAAAAGACGAGTATTTAGGAAGACTTGTTCACATTAAGAGTACTATAATCAACTTCTAGAGAATCATCTAATCCACAAAATAGAAATATATACTTCCCATGTCTTTAAACATTAACCAAAACCAAAAAGTTTATTACAAGATCAGATAATCCAGAAAAGGATAACCCTTTATAAAAAGAAAATCTATTCTTAACCTCCAAGATTTTTTCAACAAAACCCAAAGTTCAACGAGGACCATTCTATAATAAATTTGTCCATAAAATTATTCAAAGTAAACCAAACTAAGATTGAAACCCAAATATTTGAAGGATTTAGTCACATATTCTTCCAAGTTAAATCGTAACATTTATCTCCAAACAACATCAGTTGCTCCTAAAGTCTCGTATTGAAAAGTAATTAACCTAATCACATATCCTCCATGATAGGTTAATCATTTTCAAAAATAACCCAAAATCAACTTAGTCTTAATTCATAAAATCATATAACTAGAAAGAATCGGTCAAAATAACCAGGGACTTCACGTAGTCCAGTGGTAGGCGATAAATACCAGTCGCATTTTGATTGTGGGTTCGATTCCCGCAGCTTTGTCCAACGCGACGGGATGTCACACGGTCTGCGTGTTGTCCTTTTTCCAAAACTATATAATTCTTAAAACATTCTCCAAAATGAGATAAAATCTTCAATAATAATCATAAGATATTTTAACCTCAAGTTTATCTCATTCCCTTCATTTTCCATCATATCATATAATAACCCATAATTACCTCAAAAGTAAGGATCATATAAACCCTAATGGTTACCGTAATAATTATTACCTGAATTTCCACATCGAGTTGGCCATCTCGTACATGATGCATTAGAGAACTCACCAAGGTTGAAGTGATTGATCATGACTCCTTGATAGTTGGTTTAGAACAACTATGAGATTCCTCATTGAATCCCCCATCTCATCCAGTATCTTAATCAGAGAACCACCACAGTTTCCTTCAAACCCATTGTCACTTTGGTGCCTGCTAGATCCAGCCATTTACTAAAACCAGAAAGTTCAGTGTGAGTATATCAACAAAACCATCATGTACTAATGAGGAAGTTAAACACTAAGATATACTTACTCATTCACTTTATCTAAAATTAGGACTCTTTCTGAAATCCTAACCATTATGGTAATGTCACTTTTGCTTAAAGAATACCCTAACCTCTAAAGTTATCTAAACCGACCTTTGATACCAACTATAAGGCCCCAGCCTTAAACCTTACTTAATCTTGAGTTATTAAAAGATTACACATTGAGGATCTTTTCAGGTTTAGAGTTTTCGAGAATTAGATCATGAAACTTGCATTACATTCCACATTTAAACAAAGTGGTTACATAAAAGACAGTATTCATTCTTCCCATCAACAGAAACATATTTAAAATAAAACATGGATTCTTTCTTGACACATCCTTGACACTATCATCACATCATGTACCCTTCCCTTGACCTGTGAAAAACATTTCAAAAACTTGGGATGAGCATAAAAAGCTCAGTAAGGGATATATAGATATGGAAAGGAAACATGAGTACATGTATACATAAGAATGAAATCATACTTTACCCATAAAACATAGGCATATCAAATCATGAATAAATCATAGAAATCATAAGACACAAAAGGTAACTTGAGGCATTCATAACATTCTTACGTAGGGAGTAACCCTCTTGGTTACGTTTTGGAATACCCATCACAATATATTCCCTAAATCTCTTCGGAGAAACCTCAATGTTTCACTCCTTCGTGTTACCCAATGCATTGGAGAGCTATATCGGGCTCACCCACCCTTAGTTTATCATGGAACCACCCGTTTTCATAATAATGCCCAAGAACCATAACATAAACGTATCACATAAAACATGCATAAAGGAAACATAACGTATCTACATTTCAATCACAATATATCATTTTATTATATTGAAATAATGAATCCGTTCAAAAAGAAACCATTTCCAAAACCATTTAAATCATTTAATAATGAGATTTTCGAATCAAAGTGTCCCATACCACCTTGAAGATTTTAACATTTTAAACCATTAATATCCATATAAATAAATCCTTAAAACCATTTTGAAAACATGGATATTATTAAGAACAAATCATTAAAACATTTGAAGAGATATTTTGGTTAAAGGGTTTTTACCAAAATTAGAGACTCTTGAATACAATAATTGAGGAATAATATTTAATCAGAAATTTATAATATCATGAGAATAAATGGATTCATGATATAATATTCCAAAGGACAGTATATACACCATATAAGATTGAATTGGTGCATAACAACAATGAAGTCTCAATAGAAATGTCAAATGTGATGAAATCCCTTATAGAGAAGGTATCCTTAAATTAAGGACAAATCAATCTCAAAAATATGTGTGACAAATATAAGTGTACCCAATATAAGTGGATATTAAGTGTAAAACAATAAAAGGTCATTCACACATATTCAATGTATGACATATTCAATGACTACATGTTGAACCCAAAGAAATCGAAATTGGGTTAAAAAGTTCCCTTGACAGCCTAACGGCATCATATCAAAATGAGTTGATGAGAGATAAAAAGTGTATCTCATCACTTGGACATAAAATTTACATCAATAAGGATATATGAGAACATATCCCAACATAACAATATGTAAATTAAAATACCCAACAAAAGAAGTCTTTTAAAAAAGAGGAGGGTGAAAGGTTCCCTTACCGACTTGGGTATCTTTCAAAACATACACCCCATGAAAGAAGGACAATAGATCATCGATGTAAATACTCATAAACTAAATTATATTACACAAAGAGTAGAATAATGGGCAGTACATACAACACTCAATGTAATTTGTGGCAAATGTAGCATAAATCTCACGGGAATAAAAGTGAGATGAAAAATCCCTTACGAAAACTCGGCAGCCTAACGGCGCCACATAAAACATCTAAATATGGATTGATGAGATAAAATAGGGTATCTCATCACATTAAAACAAAATGTACAGAAAGAGGAATATAAAAGAACATCCCCCAACATTACAAAGAGGATCTTAAAAGAAGTGACATAAAGGAGAGTACTTAAAAAGAAAGAGAGAGGTTAGATCTCTTACGAAAGTTCGGCAGCCTAACGGCGCCACTCAAAACTTCCAAAATGGATTGATGGGAGAGAATAGGGTCTCTCATCACATGAACATTAAAATTACAGTATGTTTAATATAAAAGATCATCCCAATAACAAGAAATAAGTGCTTTAAAAGGAATGACATAAAAGTGTGTACTTAAAAAGAAAGAGAGGAGTAGGATCCCTTACCTCGGGTCCGGCTTGACTCGATCGTTCTTTAATCTCCTGAATAATAAACTTTAGTTTATTTATACTTCCTTAAGAACCTTTTTCAAGTTAATTATTCCTTTTATATCACTTATTACCATGTCATAAACATTATGTAATCATTTAAGTTAATAATATTTGTTTTGTCGATATTTGGTTCCTATGTCGAAAGTGGACTTCTTACAATTACATGTTGTTCGTGTGGCCAAATGTTTATTATATCCAGAATTGTATTCAATATGTATATATCATATATGTAATATATATCCAGTACATTCATGAATTTATAACGTTACATAATCATTTAGAGGTAAGAAATGAAATGCACCGTTCATGGAGACGGTAAGCCGTACGTACGCATGAACGCTACTTTCATTTCTATTTCGTATTTTATAGAATGGAATAATAATTATATAAAGGTATATTATAATTCCAGTATAATATCATATATAATACCATAGTTCCATCCTTTATACGTCCCACATATGGTATTTAACGAATCAAATCACTTTGAGGGGGCGGTAGTTCGCACTTCCTAAAATGATGATATCGCATATACCCATAATGGATGCCATAAAGGTAAGACACAATTGAAAAATACAGAAGAATAAGTAAAACATAAACATATTATATATCATATATAAAAAAAGTGGCATCATAATGGCCACCTTTGAAGGTGTTAAATGAGTATTGAACAATCATTGTTTCGGGAGGCAGAATTTCGCCATCCACGGAAACCGTATGTTCTTTAACCATTTGATGTAGTTGTGTGAGAGTGTAGCTCGAATAAATCTTATAAAAACATCCTAGTATATTTAAGATACTGTTGTTGTTACAAAATAAGTAAATAAGAAGAGTTTAGGGGGTTGGAGAAGCAAAATAAAACAAATGAACATGAGGGAATGAATTACCTTTAAAAGTGTAACTCCTTTTGATTTGATCCTAAAGGCTTCCTTTGAAAAGATTCTGCCCAAAGGGAATCCTCTAGGATGAGTAGAGGGATGTGAAGAGAGTAAATGGGAAGGGGTGGGCCGAGCCAAAGGCTTGAGGAGTGTGTGAAATGAGGTAGAGGTGGGGGCCTTTTATAAGAGGAGAGGAGGGGCACTTTTGGAAAGTAAGAAATATTACTTTATTTGAAAATGTGTTTCGGTTTTAAAAGGTCCCACATTGATATAATTCGTGGATATGGTGATAATGGTTCTAAATCCACCCATAAAATAAGTTTTGGACATTTTTAGGTCATAGAGTTTACATTATCTTCTCATTTTATTTAAATCGTCAGATAATGATGTCATCGCTGCATCATTATGATGTCATAAATAATTTAATTTATTTAATGTCTAAAAATTATAAAAAAATTATTATGATGTAAGAAATATTTTTATCATTCCAATGTCTATTTATAATAAAATATCTGACTTTTATAACCCCACTTAAAAATTGTTTTAGTAAAACATATAATGTTTGTGTCATTTTTACTTTTACACTAAATAAAAAGTTATTTATGTCATTTCCCAACCAAAGTGGCTCCATGGGGTCCCCAAGTTGACCCATGGCTTTTCTTGGTCGGCCATTACTCATCCAATAAGTTTAGGACAAGTGTCATGGTGTTTTCACATTTTTATAATATCATTTTTACATTAAATTACACTAATTACCTCTAATCGCGATTAATGAAAAAAAGTTACTATTCACCAAAAAATTATTTTCATCCCATTGAACCACATTTTACATACTAATGACAACCATGTATGTCGGATTTTCAAAATTAAATACACATTAGTGGTAAACTTTCATTTAACTGAAAAATCAGTTTGCTTGATTACCACTTAATGGTTTCACTATTCATCAAAAATTGGAGTTTTTCAGAAAAATACCAAAACTTCACCCTAAGCTATATTTGATATTCCGAATTCAAAAATGAAGTCCGTTTTACAAAATTCAAAACATATTAGTCACAATAATTAATTTAATAATTAATTCCCGCTGTCAGAGCAAATAGCGTGTTTTTATAAAACAATAAGTATCAAAAGATTGACACTAGTTTAAGTCTGATTTCAAAGTGAAATTAATTCCAACGACCACTATTGGATTTAATGGTAAAAATATTTTCTAATTTCACTTTAAACCCAATTAAAAATATTATCTAATCATATAAATAAATTAGATTAAAAATGGGTTTTGAATTAAAACACAACATTTTACACTATTCATTAAAAAAATGAACTTTATCGAAAAAATACCAAAAAATAACACAAAGTAAAATTTGATGTCCCGATTCTTAATAAGAGTTTTATTTGGTCCAAAAGAATGTATAAGAGTGATCAAGACTATATTTAATGATATTTCTCCATTAAAAGGCGATAAGTGAACCTTTAGTGAAAACTAGGCATATACGCCTAAAATTGAATTTTTTCCGTATTTTAAGCCTTTAGCTTTTATTGGATAAATGTAAAAACATTAAAAAAACATATATAATCATATTTTATTTATTTCTATCCATTCCCGCCAATACAATGGCTACATGTTAACTACCATTTGAAATAATATTATTTTATTATTAGAGTGCAACGTAAGATTCCCAAGAAACTCGTTGTTACGTGTTGGGTACGCCATCGAGCATAGCGTCCCCTTTAAAGTCATATTAATATTTTATTCACAAATACGGATAAATATGAAAATGTCATATTCTTTATTTACCTGGGGTGTTACAATAGTATTGTAGTTGAGATACATTGAATACATCATGCATGTCTTGGTACCTCTAAGGTAACTACAATAGATAGGAAATCGACCTTACTCTCTCTAGAATCTAAAACGGCCCGACATATCTTGGTGAAAGATTACTCTATCACCTGATCCGCCTATGTCCTAGACTTGGTAAAACATCTGAGACTACCAGATCCCTGACTGTGGACTCTATAGTTCATTTGCAATAATCAGGGTATGATTTATGAAGAGACTGTGCAGTGTCCATCTGGTTTGGAATCAATTGGACCTGCTCAAATGTCTCCGGCATGAGACGCGGTCCAAGAAAAGCTACTTCTCTTTCCTTTATCTAAAACATGGGATAACGACATGGCCTACCATATAAAGCCTTCCAATGCTCTATCTTAATCAATGCCTGATAAATATTATTTTTGGATAACTCAAACAGGCTAATATGACTCTCCCAATAGGCCCTAAAATCTAGGACACATTCTCGCAGCATGTCCTCTAGAACATGTATCATACTCTTTAACTAGACATCAATCTATGGGGGTTATGTTGTTCTCAGGCGTAGCTATTTACCTAGATCCCTCTAAAAACTCATCCATAAATGAGATGTAAATTGGGAGTCCCTATCTTAAATGATAGTTAATGGTAACCCATGAAGTCATTCCACCTCTTTGATGTACAACCTTCTATGATTAACAACACAGAAGGTCTTCTTGATTAGAAAAAATTGTGAGACCTTTGTAAGACTGTATATAAAAATCCACAGAACATCATTTCCTCAAGGCGACCTCAGAAAACCCTTCAAAAAATCCATCAAAAAATCATCCCATTTTCACTATGGAATAGGTAACTATAGTAAAATCTCAGCTAGTCGATGATGTTCTTCTTTCACCTGCTGACTAGTGGAATGCCATGTAACAAAGCCAGATACCTCTCTCTTCATTCTCAGCCACCAGTACTAACATCACAAGTCATTGTACATCTTGGTAACCCCATGATGCACTGCCCATACTGAGTCATGAAACTCCTACATCATCTCCTCATGTATATCCACTAGAACCCATACACATCCATGGATAAGCAAGATCTCATCATTGCCTACTGTCCAGCCAAGAGGAGGGTCCTCACCTACCAAACCTCTTGTGGAACTAGGCCATATGAATATGATAACTACCTTATCCTAACTATATCTTTCATGGTAGAGTTAGTTTCTAAGGATCAAATAATGTTCTGACCTTATCTACCATGCACCTCCAGATACATCTCAGAAAACAATTCCATAAGCTGCCACTCACTAGGGGCTTGTTGCACTGCCTGTATCTAAGTGCTCCTACTCGGTGCATAGGCTGTTTCATTTCCCTTTTCCAATCATGTTGTATAGTTTACGTCAAAATACCATTGGTACTCCACCCAACATCACTTACTCAAATTCATATCACACTATGTGAAGATATACTTCAAGATTTTGTGGTCCGTGTACACAAAAAAACACTCTCCTGGTAAATAGTGCCTCCAAAAGTGCAATGCATGAACAACTACATTTAACTTGATATAGTTCATAGGTTAGTTCCTCTCATGATGCCCCAGCTACTGAGACTCAAATTCCATGACTCGATCCCCCTGAATGAGTACTACCCTCATCCCAATACCTGAAGCGTCAACGTACACTATGTAGCTCTATCCCTGATTTAGTAGTATTAGGACTAGCATTGTTTTTTACCTCCCTTTTAGGTCTTAAAAGGCTGTCTCACAAGATTTTGACCACAAAAACTGTAACACCCCGATATTTTATGAAAAATATTCTTTTAATTTCATTAATGTCTTGTGTTGTATGCTACACCAAGATTACCTTGCGCTATACGCAACACCGTATTAGCTTGCAGTATACGCAACACTATTCTTGGATCGTGTTACACACAATTTTGATAATAGTTATTCTACGCAACATTGAATATATATATATATATATATATATTCAATGTATAAATGAAATATGGTTGGATTATGATATACGAAACAATGAAGGATTCTTGCATAGCACACAACCCTGACTTGGCTTGCATTACATACAATCGCGACCTTCCTCAATAGCGTGTCTTGTACGCAATACCGGGTTTTACTAAACAACGATATATTATTATAATATTGTTATGAACTAGCCGTTGTGAATAATTTTAACTATATTTTGAATTTTATAACATTATTATTCATCTTACACATTTCTAGAACATGGTATAAGAACAAAATAAATATTTCGGGTAAAATAAGTATTTTTCAAAAAATGCAGTTTTGCCGCCTTTTGATGGCGCACCCACTTTAAATCTAGTTTTTGACATGTTTATAAGTTCAATTTGACTAAATAAAATTCTTCTTTTGAATCAGGATATAAAAATTTACATTAGATAAAGTTTTGATATTTTTCCGATAACATTCATATTTTAATGAATAGTAAAAACACGCTTTATTTTAATTAAAAACAACTTTTTTCATCGTAATATCTTATGTGGTTAAATTATATTATTGAATGGTTTTAAAGTATAAATATAATATATTTTTACCATTTAATATAATTTATGTCATTAGCATTGATATTACCTTGAATTTGTAGGTTAAATCAATTAAATCTTTTGCAATGTTTTAAAGAAAAACCTATTTTCTTTCGACAACGGGATTAATTTTAATTTAATTTCTGCATCTTTTGTGTATTGAATTTGGAAAAATAGATTCCATATTTGGAATCATTGGGTCCAAATTATGTTAATAAGCTACTTTTTATTTTTGGGCATTGTGAATAGTAACTACTGTAAATTTTATTTACTATAGTTAAAGGTAAATCGGGTAATTAAGGGTAAATATAAGATTATAAAATTACCCTCACACTTGGAAAAATCCTATTGGATGGCTAAAAGTATACCCATATAACCTAAGGGTCGGATTATATTCATTTTATGGACTTTCTTCCATGAAAATAATTTAATTATTATTAAAACCAAAGAATGTGACAAAATGTCACTTTCTTAAATATTATAAGTATAATAATTTTAATTTAGTGATAAACATAATGAAACTTAGAAAATGAATCGTCTCCAGAAATCTAATACAATTATATACATCATAGGAATTTATTTAGAATTTTTAAGGATTAAATAATTATCATTTATTATGACACAAAGATGATACAGTAATTGTCTTATTAAAGAAATATTGACATAATTGATGTTATAAATGCCCAAATAAATGTAATTTGAGACTTTTTATGACTTAAATTAATTTTATAGGTTACTATGACATGTTATTGTTGATATAAGTAACTTTTTTAGAACTTATCATTCTGTTATGAATTTCATAAAAATCATGTACCAAATAGTGTCAAAATTGACATAAATTAGTTTTTAAAACAAATATTATATTATTAATTATTATTTAATTCCTAAAAATATAAGGTTCGGCTAAATGACTTAGATAATAATAGATATATTAATAATAAACAACTTGGGGTTCGTTTGGCTTGTTATGGTAAGTTTATTAACCATATAGTGTAAGAAAAAAAACGGTAAAAGTTAAATTATTTAACTTAGAGTTTAATCTAATTGATAAGGTTAAAATAATAACCTAAACTTTTCTAAATCCTATTGGATTAGATTATTTCGACCCATCCCCAATTTATCTTCCAAATAAGACCCTTTGGAACCATTATAAACCGAATTTTACCGTAATATAAAATAATATTTTTAGATTTTCCTAAGGTGCCCCTCTCCTCCCTTATAAAAGGGCACCTCCTCCCTCTCCTCCTCACACCAATTTGAGCATTAAAGCTTGGACAACCCCTGCAAAAATCTCTTCTACACTTCCCTAGTATCATCCTAGATTTCTTGGTTTTCTTCAAAGATCATCCTTAGTTCTTTAAGTGGAGGATAAGAAAAGGCGCGTCAAAAAGAGGTAATATCCATTACCGATCATTTTCAATTTCTTTCTTCTTCAACTTCTTCTTGTTTAGTTGTTTCATGAAAAATTAATAACATCAGTATTTATTATATACTGATATGTTATTATAAATATGAAACAACTCTAATTACCCTTCTATCCATCCTACGGAAAAAGGAAATCACCGCGCGTGCGTACGAACGGAATACCGTCTTCACGACGCGATGAGATTCATTCTCCATGTTAACCATTTAAAAATGATTATAAAGTATATATAAGAAATAATAATGAAATATATGACATTATAAAGCTACTGTATTTATGTATATATGTATTTCATCTACTTACTTCCATTCAAGACAATAAGGAATGGAAAACAACGTTCATGCATACAAACGGACCACCGTCTCCATGAACGGTGTGTTTCATTTCATTTATTTATCTATTATATATATATATATATACTGAATATATATGATATATAAATAATGTTTTATATTCTGGAAGTAAGTAGATCATGATATAAGTAATAAAAATGTCAAGAACAACAAGTCCAAACACCTATGATAAATGAAACGATTTTACCCAAAACGCTTCTTTAACATGAATTTACAAAAGAACGGGTAATATAAAGTCATAAGTGAACCATATATGATATCATAACAATGAATATGATTCTTTAATAAGTTAATGACATTATTTAAATCATTATACAGGAGATTTGGACACTTACGAAGCAAATCGGACTTAAGGTAAGGGAAATATCATAATCTCGTTTTTATCCGAGATTGTTTATACTTTGGTATTTACTGGACTATATTTTGTCATCCACATACATGTTTCCTCAATATTTAATATTATTTCCATCCACCTACAATTTTTTAAATAGAATTTTACCCTTCGGTGAGTTTTTAGTAAAGGATATGAAAGGAATCTTTTGTCGTTTTTTGTACGATGTACTTTTTGACTTTTCCGACAAAAGTACGAAGAATGTTTTTTAACTTATACGGCATGAATGGATTTTTAAAACATTATTTCCAAGAAGCTTTCTTTACATGTTTTCAAGTCTATTTTTAATCCACTTCCTTTAGTTTAAAATTGTATGACATGTTAAGAAAGGAAAAGTGTTTTTGAAGTAGAAAGGATATTTTCCTCAAGAATGGAGTTCAAGTGTTTTATCATAATTATTTTCCATCTAAGAAAATAAAGGGTTCTGTTTCTATCCCTATTATTACATTGATTTGATTATGTTGTGATGGAATTATTTTTATGAATTCCTTCATCTTATATGAATAGTTTTATGATGTCCCGATGTTTATGATTCCCATTTTTATTACATAGACTATGCTATGATGTATGGTTTATGATTTTGTGGCACACATAAGAATGGTATCATTACGAGATGGGTGGGACCTATATCTCCATCTAATGCATTGGGTAAAGATTTTATATCTCATGAGATAGACATGGCTGGAACGGTAGGTTATACCAGTTCAGTGAAACAGGACTGAAACTAGGGTGACTCGGTTCAGAAATGGACTTTGTCCACTAAGATAGTCTTGGCAATGAGTATTGACTAATATGATATGATTCTCTATGATTATGTGTGTATGAAACAAAGCTTCATGTTTTAAGTTATGATTATTGGGATTTCATTTCACGACTATGATTTATCCCATGTTATGAAATTATTCTCTCTTTTGCAGGTTAATATTTCCAAAATGTTATGTTCTTATGAATATGATGTGATTGATATTTCTTTTGTTTACCCTTACTGGGCATTTGAGCTCACCCTTTTATGTTTTATTTTCCCCAGGATATAAAGAAAGGTTTTAGGTATTAAAAAAAAGGAAGATCTTTATGGGAGATGTTGAAGATCTTTCACCACGATTAGAAGATTATATTCTGAGTTTCCAAAGACACTAAACTATTACGATCCTTGTGTGTGTGTGTGTTTTTATTATGTACTAAGTATTCCGCAAAAGTAATGTAATGTCCATGTACGTCAGGCTTCGTGTCTCTATAGTTGGTATCAGAGGAAAGGTTTAGTCAACCTTTGGAAACTAGGATGCGAAAACGTTAGTGAGAACCCTAGAGATATTTCGAAGGTATGTCTAGAATGTTCCTAAGGATAAGTATATGTATAGGATATAGTCCTAGAACCACGGTAACGATCTTAGAATTTAACCTAAGATGTATGATATTAAGGGTACTCCCCCTTTATTATGTTGTTTTCCATAGCATGATTTTTGCCTCTCACACTATTCTTTTTGGGTTTTAGACGATGGATGGAACCCGAAGGAACCGTGTTGATCACTGTAATGGACAATGCAATGATTGTCCTCCTGAACAAACAAATGTTATGGGAGATGGAGTGAAAAATCTTGTTGCTATACTTACACAAGCTATGAATCATTCTGGACTTCCAAATGAGCAGAGAAGGGAACAATATTCTATTGAGTCCTTCATGAGGCAACATCCACCTTCTTTCAGTGGGTCTTCTGATCCACATATTGATAAACAATGGATCAGTACCACTGAAAAGATATTTTCAGTTCTTCAATGTTCTGAACATGATAAAGTCATCTTAGCAGTATATCGTTGGGAAGGTGAAGCTGATCAATGGTGGAATCTTATCAAGAATACGAGGCCAAGAGATGAAATTGAGTCCATGGAATGGGACGAGTTCAAGAACTTATTTTTCAATAAGTACTTCCCACGTATTCTTCGAACAAAGATGGAGAAGGAGTTTCTTAAACTAAAGCAAAAGGATGATGAATCTGTTGGTATATACGAAGCGAATTTTACAAGGCTTGCAAGGTATGCATCTGGATTTATCATGCAACCTGAAAGTAAAGTTGATCAATTCTTCAGTGGCTTAAAACCAAATCGTCGAAGGGCATTAGATATAAGAAACTTCAGTATCTATGAAGAAATTGTGCATTGTGCTATCAAGGTAGAAATGTAAGTTGGTGTTACTTATCCATCTCATAGTTTTGACAAGAAATGAAAGATGGAGTTCAAGGAGAAATCTCAGAATAATGGTGAAAGGAAGATGAATGTTTCCTTATGCTCAAAGTGTGGGAAGAAGCATGGTGGATATTGTCTTAAAGGGACAAGTAAATGTTTCAAATGTGGAAAGGAAGGTCATCGGGCATTTAAATGCCGCAATGATGGGAAGAAGACGACTAATGATGTAAACAAAGGAAGGGATACACAAAATGAACCTACTGCACTTTAATGCATCAAGTGCAAGGAAATGAGGCATTATGCTAATAAATTCCCTAATCCAAGGGTTAGTGATGATCGACATGAGCAACCAGTTAAGGAAAAGGACAAAGTGAAGTCACATGCGATCACCATTGGAGATGTTCAATATGACAATGATGTGGTGGAATGATTAAGTGTTTATGTAATGGGATTTCAAAATAGTATCATGGAATCTCATTTATGGTATTGTGGAATTTTGGAATATCTATGTATTGGTTTTCAGTAATTATATGATACTGGTAACCAGGAAAAAAAGTGATTGAAATATTTTTGGAAAGTAGATGATATGCACATAATGAAGGGACAAGAAGATAATGAGATGTTTGATTGTATTCATGAGCTCATATAAGGACTAAGTATACGGAATTTTGAGGATTTTGGTATGTGGAAGGAGTTATCTTTTGATAGCACTCATGTTTTCACTAAGATTCAATGGGTATTCATTTTTCAAGAGATTGCATGATTATGGTATTCACATGACTGGAATGTGACGAACAAGATATATGAGGGATAAATGATGGCATTCACGTGATCATTTTCTCTATACTATGAGCTTGGACCGAAGTATTTTAGATAAGCCTAAAGATTGGAATGGATTATGTTTAACATAAGTTAGTATTGTTTAAGGATAAAACTTTTTTTTGATATTGTTGATGGGATGTTATAATAATGTAGTTTTAGATAAAGGACAACCTGCAGGATGTGCAACAACCCATTGCGTCAGCCAAGGCTGTGGGAATCGAACCCACAACTAAAGTGCGACGGGCCTTTATCGCATACCACTGGCCTACAGAAAGTCCCTGGTTAGTAGAAACTAGTTTTATTTTATTATGTGGTATGATATATGACGTATAAGTTCATTTTTGGAATCGTATATGATTAACCTCACCAAATACGGACTTATGTATATTTGATAACTATTGCTAAACTTTTGTTTGAAACAGATGGAATGACCCATCATTCTATCACATGATCTGTTAACACTTCACGAATAACAAATTCAACTTCATTTCTTTAATAGATGAAGTGGAAATTGTTCAAAGCACGAACAACAGTGAGATTGTACCAAAATCAAGTAAGTATTTCTTCTAATTAAAATTTTTCAACTTTAGAGAAATGATATTGAAAACTAAAAATGTTGTCTTAGTGATCTTATATCTGATGAATCAGATGGTACGCTAGATCATCACAAATTTATGGCTTTGCGATTGTTGGCTTTTTCATAGCCATGTTCTCTACCACTCTCCATCAGAACTTGATGGTTAGATTTTTCTTCCATATCCATATTTTCACCTATGTTCTCCTACGTGGAAACCCAGTGATAAGTTAATTTGGGTAACCCTTACATTTAATAATTTAGTTTTCAAAGCCATATTTTGGTATTACTTTTTACGATGTGGGTTTCTATTAAACAAAATTTCGAGTAGTAAACCATTTATAACCCCGACGAATTTTGAGGGAATAATTCATTTTAAGGGGGGTAGAATGTAACACCTCGAGATTTTATGAAAAATATTCTTTTAATTTCATTAATGTCTTGTGTTGTATGCTACACCAAGATTACCTTGCGCTATACGCAACACCGTATTAGCTTGCAGTATACGCAACACTATTCTTGGATCGTGTTACACACAATTTTGATAATAGTTATTCCACGTAACATTGAGTATATATATATATATATTCAATGTATAAATAAAATATGGTTGGATTATGATATACGAAACAACGAAGGATTCTTTCACAGCACGCAACCCTGACTAGGCTTGCATTACACGCAATCGCGACCTTCCTCGATAGCGTGTCTTGTACGCAATACCGGGTTTTACTAAACAACGATATATTATTATAATATTGGTATGAACTAGTAGTTATGAATAGTGTTAACTAAATTTTAATTTTATAACATTATTATTCATCTTACACATTTCTAGAACATGCTATAAGAACAAAATAAATTTCTCGGGTAAAATAAGTATTTTTCAAAAAATGCAGTTTTGCTGCCTTTTGATGGCGCACCCACTTTAAATATAGATTTTGACATGTTTATAAGTTCAATTTGACAAAATAAAATTCTTCTTTTGAATCAGGATATAATAATTTACATTAGATAAAGTTTTGATATTTTTCCGATAACTTTCATATTTTAATGAATAGTAAAAACACGCTATATTTTAATTAAAAACAACTTTTTTCATCGTAATATCTTATGTGGTTAAATTATAATATTGAATGGTTTTAAAGTATAAATAGAATATATTTTTACCATTTAATATAATGTATGTCCTTAGCATTTATTTTACCTTGAATTCGTAGGTTAAATCAATTCAATCTTTTGCAATGTTTTAAAGAAAAACTCGTTTTCTATCGACAACGGGATTAATTTTAATTTAATTTATGCATATTTTTTGTATTGAATTTTGAAAAATGGATTCCATATTTGGAATCAGTGTGTCCAAATTATGTTAATAAGATACTTTTTATTTTTGGGCATTTTGAATAGTAACTACGGTAAATTTTATTTACTATAGTTAATAGTAAATCGGGTAATTAAGGGTAAATATAATATTATAAAATTACCCTAACACTTGGAAAAATCCTATTGTATGGATAACAGTAGACCCATATAACCTAAGGGTCGGATTATATTCATTTTATGGACTTTATTCCATGAAAATAATTTAATTATTATTAAAACCAAAGAATGTGACAACATGTCACTTTCTTAAATCTTATAAGTATAATAATTTTAAGTTAGTGCAAAACTTCATGAAACTTCAAACATGAATAGTCTCCAGAACTCTAATACAATTATCTACATCATAGGAATTTATTTAGAATTTTTAGGGATTAAATAAGTATCATTTATTATGACACAAAGATGATGCAGTAATTGTCTTATTAATGAAATATTGACATAATTGATGTTATAAATGCCCAAATAAATTTAATTTGAGACTTTTTATAACTTACATTAATTTTATAGGTTAATATGACATGTTATTGTTGATATAAGTAACTTGGTTCGAACTTATCATTCTTTTATGAATTTCATAAAAATCATGTACCAAATAGTGTCAAAATTGACATAAATTAGTTTTTAAACAAAATATTATATTATTAATTGTTATTTAATTCCTAAAAATATAAGGTTCATCCAAATGACTTAGATAAGGATATATATATTACTAATAAACAACTTGGGTTTCGTTTGGCTTGTTATGGTAAGTTTATTAACCATATAGTGTAAGAAAACAAAAAGACACGGTAAAAGTTAAATTATTTAACTTAGAGTTAAATCTAATTGATAAGGTTAAAATAATAACCTAAACTTGTCTAAATCCTATTGGATGATAGGCATTAGACCCATACCCACTTTAGCTTCGAAATAAGACCCTTTGGAACCATTATAAACCGAATTTGACCTTAATATAAAATAATAGTTTGAGATTTTCCTAAGATGCCCCTCTCCTCCCTTATAAAAGGGAACCTCCTCCCTCCCCTCCTCACACCAATTTGAGCATTCAAGCTCGGCCAACCCCTTCCAAAATCTCTTATACACTTCCCTAGTATCATCCTAGAGGTCGTTTGCTTCTTCAAAGACCATCCTTAGTTGTTTAAGTGGGGGATAAGAAAAGGCGCGTCAAAAAGAGGTAATATCCATTACCGATCTTTTTCAATTTCTTTCTTCTTCAGCTTCTTCTTCTTTGGTTGTTTCATGATAAAGTAATAAAATCAGTATTTCTTATATAATGATATGTTATTATAAATATGAAACAACTCTAATTGAGATTCTATCCGTCCTACGGAAAAAGGAAATCACCGCGCGTGCGTACGTACGGAATACCATCTCCACGACGTGATGAGATTCATTCTCTATGTTAACCATTTTAGAATGATTATAAAGTATATATAAGCAATAATAATGAAATATATGACATTATAAAGATACTGGATTTATGTATATATTTATGTCATCTACTTACTTCCATTCAAGACAATAAGAAAAGGAAAACAGCGTTCATGCGTATGTACAGACTACCGTCTCCATGAACGGTGTGTTTCATTTCATTTATCTATCTATTATATATATATATACTGAAAATATATGATATATAAATCATGTTTTATATTCTGGAAGTAAGTAAATCATAATATAAGTAATAATAATGTCAAGAACAACAAGTCCAAACACCTACGATAAATGAAACGATTTTACCCAAAACACTTCTTTAACATGAATTTACAAAAGAACCGGTAATATAAAGTCA